>JBANSL010000002.1:84937518-86165018 GCA_037127255.1 Persicaria tinctoria | reverse complement strand
TGTTGATTGTGATCAGTGAGCACATAATCGATTGTTTACATGGTCAGATACGGCTTAAGTGCCGCAGCGAGGTAAACCGCCTTCAGGCTTCGGCCCAGTGATAAGTATGTGTATTTAAATTATTAATTTCGTTTGCTTATGTGTTTTCCTTATATTGACTTTTATGCTTCAAGTATCAGTTGTTTAGTTGAATTATTCTATATTTTATCTCTGATTTTTTAAGAGTTTCTTACTCTATGTTCATTGTTTCATTCTAAATTGTATCTCTAATTTTCAGGAAGAGACGGTTGCAGATGTGCAGACCCATTTTGATTCAATGAATCTACAATCCTCAATAGTCAAGGTACTTCTTCTTTCTCTTGTCCCTCTTCTTCTTTCTCTGGAAAGGGTTAAGATTTTGAATGAAGCTAGGGATGGCATTCATTTAAAGAAGAAGTTTATTACTTATTATGGGAAGCGTTGTGCTTACGCACATATATGTAGGTTCTGACTGACTTTTGCATTGTAGTGTATTCTGACTTAAGTACCTAAATAGCTCTGTTCAGACATAGCATAGTTGCTGATTAAATCATCTAACAATCAGTTAGGTATTCTGTTCATTTGTTATTGATTTTCATTCTAGAGCTTGATTAGTTTCTCACTAAGTGCGGTTTGGGGACCTTATTCTGTTAATTTGTTATTGATTTTCATTCTAGAGCTTGATTAGTTTCTCACTAAGTGCGGTTTGGGGACCTTGCAACTCTGATGGCAAATAGGCAGTGATGTTATACATTGTCTGTTCATGCTTCTTACCCAATCTGTGGTGTGTTAAGCATAGCCCAACTCCCATCTTACCTGGTTGGTTGTGTTGAGAATCGTCAACTCCCATTTTTCAGCATCTTTAGTTACTGCTCTGATTGGCCTTTTCCCTTTCATGTGCTTCATATAACACTAAAATTTTATTGGGGCTGAGTTCTTTTTAATTCATATGGCTATTTTAAGCATTTTCTTTATTTTTAAGCTCTTGTTCCCACTTTGATGGCTATTACAGGTTCGTTTCTCTTGTTGAACTCTAATAAGTATGCTCTTGTATGTTACTTTTTTGAGTCATCCTATCACATTTTCGTGCGTAAATGCAAATAAGGTACCTATAACAGTTGATTTACAATTAATAGAGGCTGGGAAAAGGAGGAGACATAAACATGTCAGGTTTCAAGGTACCTATAGCAAAAAATAAAAGTCAGCTGGCAACATATTGGGAGGACTGTTTGGTTGAAGCAAAAAATAAATTATCTCATTTTCCTTCTTTTTTGGTGTTAAGCTAGATGCCCTTATAAGGTAGACAACCCAAAAAAAATATAATTTGCCTATTAGCTCAAAATGGTAGAGCGATGTGCCATGCACAAAGATGCGGGTTCAAATCCCGTATAGGCTATTTATGATTGTATTGTGTTTGTTCTTGTTCATGAATAAGATTATAACGTGCAAAAATAAAATGATAAAGTGCATAAATAAGATGATAAAGTGCACAAATAAAATGATAAAGTGCAAGAATAAAATCATGAAGTGCATGAATAAGATTATGGAGTGCACAATAAAGATTACAAAGTGCAAGAATAAAATGATAAAGTGTAAGAATAAAATCATGAAGTGCATGAATAAGATTATGAAGTGCACAATTAAGATTATAAAGTGCATAAATAAAATGATAAAGTGCAAGAATAATATGATGAAGTGTATGAATAAGATTATGAAGTGCATGAATAAGATTCTGAAGTGCAAGAATAAAATGATGAAGTGCAAGAATAAAATGATGAAGTGCATGAATAAGATTCTGAAGTGCAAGAATAAAATGATGAAGTGCATAAATAAGATTCTGACGTGCACAATTAAGACTACAAAGTGCAAGAATAAAGTGATGAAGTGCATGAATAAGATTCTGAAGTGCATGAATAAGATTATGAAGTGCAAGAATAAAGTGATGAAGTGCATGAATAAGATTCTGAAGTGCAAAAATAAAACTCTCACCTTTTATTCAGATTTTTTTTCCAAATCCGTGAACGATTATAAAGATTCAAGTGGTGTCAAACTAGTATATAGATCCAGGTGGAGTGACTGGAGTCGAACCACCAACCCCCGAGCAACAAAGTGCTCGTGTGTGCTCTTTCCTATTTGAGCTTATGGATCTAAAACTCTCAGTGCATAGACATGATTATAGAGTGCATGTTTAATATTTGCAATGTGCATTTATAAGATAATATATTGCATAAAACACTACCATGGTATTAAAGCTAAGAGCATAGAAAGAAAAAATCAAGAATCTCATAGCATTCAAAAGGAAAAAATCAAGAATCACATTAGATTTCTATCCTTTAGTAATGAAGACATGAACTAGTGCAAAGGATACTCAAACCTGAGTATGCTCAAATTCAAAATTTCTCATCCGATATGGTGATACATTTTTACAATGCATGAAAGGAAAGACCTCATGCTGAAATGTGTATGGGCTCATTGACCCAGAATAGTTGTTTGCTGGTTGGAAGACCAATATGCTTCAACAGTTCAACTTCCAGGTGCTGTATTGGGCAGTTAAAATAGAAAGAAAATGTTTCCAAAGTAAAAATAAATCATATACAGACTGTTTTAGATGCCTTATGCCTAAATTTCATAAATTTAGTTTCAACCAAAACTGTTTTAGAATCACTTCACAAACCAATGAATTGATCCATAAAAAAGAGAGCAAAAGAAGTGAGCTCTATGTACCTACTACTTTACTGGGAAGTGAACTCTATAAACTAGTCCTGGATCACAACCTTACTAGTA
The DNA here is from genome assembly GCA_037127255.1 of Persicaria tinctoria. Lineage (NCBI taxonomy): Eukaryota > Viridiplantae > Streptophyta > Magnoliopsida > Caryophyllales > Polygonaceae > Persicaria > Persicaria tinctoria. Next base: position 86,162,216 of record JBANSL010000002.1, on the reverse strand, counting down.
ACACATGGAACAGCTATTTGAAATCTGGGAATAAAAAAAGAGCAAGTACCTTACCAAGTTGGCATCAGGAAGTTCTCGAACAGCTCCATCCACATTTTCTGCTGTAGCTTTAACCTGGAAGTTTAATATGAGGAAAAACTTTAAATATGTAGACATCTTTGAAATCCAAACCCATTCCCCCTCTTCACACGGGAGAAGAAACTATTTGAACATATTCCATGCATTGTGTTATAGATTCAGAAACTATGATCAATTCAAGTAAACAATTATGCACATCAGTTGTGCTTCAGATGGATATAATTCAAGTGGAGCTGGGATTCAAAACTTCACAAGTAGAATAGTTCATGAATCCACAAGCTTGTTTTTTTTTTATCTTGACTGCACAAACAAAATGGTTATCTAATATATTTGTTCATCTGCTCCTAGGCTCCTAGCCAAGATTTTGTGAGTGAATGGTTACAGGAGATTCAGCCAACATGAACCCAAGCATTATATATATTTCTGAATATGATTTGTTTTGGTGCACAGTGATCACATTTGTACTAAATTGATGTTTACCATAAGAAAAATACAGAATGTAGGCACTGCATAATTTTTCACAGAGATATCAGTCTTACCAACTTAGCACTTTGTTGCTCTGTTGTTTCGGAGAAGCGATTCCGTAGCGGTTCTACATGATCACTGCCATCAAGTTGTACACCAATGAAGTATTGCAATTCACCCTACAATATGCATAAGATAGTACACATCCATTATGTATAAAGAAGGGAACATACTGAGAAGTGTACAAAGAAGGGAAATTCTCATAAAATGGTTAAAGCCTAAATATTATTGTAAGATTTCTCAACTAAAGAGCCCCTTTAGATCATTATACAAACCCCTAGCTCACAGGTCATTATATCCAAATTTAACAACGAGTATAAGCAACTATAAACCATAAGGTTTACCTGCAACAGCAACAGGTAGCGGGGGAGGGACCTTCGGTGCTGGAAATTCTATAACTCGTCTGCTAAAATATCATCAGATTTTTAAAGCTACTTGCAGCAACTCTCAAGTAGAAAATATGGGAGCGTGTTTTAGGATTAGTGAGAATTTTAGAAGTTAGAAGTGTGGGGAAAACTAAAATAGGTATAGTCCAAATCCAAGGTTCTCAAATCAAGAGAAACATATATTCCCATAAGTTGAGCTGCAGGTGGTTACCAAATCACCATTTCCTCTCTACATTTTTAGGAGGGGGCTCTGATCTTGAACCATAACAGCTTTACATTATCATAATGAAACTCTAACATGCGAGAATTTGTTAAATCAAACAACATAACAACTTTAAATAATAACAATGAATCTCAGGGGGGAAAACTGATCATCATGATTCCAATTGACAACGAAAAGTGCAGGATTATGAGAAAGAAACCCTAACATTGCGAGCAAAGGGCTTACCTGCAACAACAACAGATGGCGGAGGGGGCGACCTTCGGTGCTTGAACTTGAAAGACCCAATCGAAAGGCCTATCAAACCACGAATCAGCCAGAAAGCCCCGGACCTTGGAAATATGGAGAAATAAGTCGTTTCTGGCCTCGTTCGAGCACAAATTGGGGCGAACCCTAGCGTGTGCTGCCATGGGAGATTTACTCGCGGAGGAGGAGGCGTCATAACAGAGATTTGAAGGCCGGGTTGATATGTTTTTTTTCCCTTCTATTTTTTCCGGTTCAAGCGCGGTTCAAGTGAACCGGGACGCGCGTGTCCTTGGTTTTCCTATTTTTCACTTTAAGCACAATTTTCATCTTAAGCCCCCTTTTCACTTTAACCTCACCCTATATATATATATATATATCATTCCACTTCATTTATTCACTGCATTATTTATATGGGAAATAAAATATGGGAAGTTATGTATCTTTATTTCACTTAATCCATCCACTTAATTTTTTACATGGAAAAAAAATGTCGAAAAATTATATATCTTCATATCACTTCATTCATTCACTTTATTTTTTATGCGGGAAAGAAAAATATGAAAATATTATATGTTTTCATATCATTTCCTTCATTCATTTTATTTCAATGTACCTGAGAAGATTTTATACTTTCATACCATTCCCTTCACCACCTTCATTTTCAATGTATTAATATATAATTCGTACAAGAGAGAAAAATATGAGAAGATATCCATGTCGCTAATTCATTCACAAACATCCTTTCCTTCACCCAATATATTTTTTGTTAATTAATTTCAGCACATGAATATAACATTTCACCAATTATACTAGTTTATGATTGATTCGAACATAATAACGTAACTAATACTTATATTTATGTGTGTTGTTAATCGAAAATATAAGATGTTTAAATTTTCAACGTGTATTTTAAAGAGTTGAAAATTATATAAAAAAATTATTTTTTTAAATATTTTTTAAACCAAATACTTATTAGTAATAAATTTAAAAAATAATATTAAAATAATTTTCAACTCTTTAAAATACATATTAATAATATTAATAGTATGAAAAATCTTATATCTTAAAAGGAAAAGAAGACATGTTACTAGAAGGGTCAAAAAAAATAATTAATAGACACATAGAGATTCTAATTAGATCTCCAATCCATGCTTTCAATCTCTAAATGATAATCCACATCACCTTTCTCAATCCAACCCTAATCTTTTCCAAGAAAAAACCATCCAAACAAAATTCCACTTTCCTCTCTATTTAATTACTCAAATATTTCTATATTCCCACCTTCAATTGCACTCAATCTCTCTCTCTCTCTCTCTCTCTCTAGGTAGTCTTTTTTTTTTTGGTTCGCCCAAGTAACCAACCCTGGCTAACCGGTGGTGGACCACCCTCCCCATGGCTCCGCCGGCAACCAGTCTCGCCGTCGGTCACCACCCCAACTTCCACCACTCGGCCGCCCTCTCCATCGACAACAACTCCTCCTCGCGAAGCAGCGAGGAGGAGCGCGACAAAGCCGAAGACGGCTCCGTCGACGAGCTCGCCACAGCCGCCACCGTCACCAAGCGCCCACGAGGCCGCCCTCCGGGTTCCAAGAACAAGCCGAAAACGCCCACCTACCTCTCCGTGGACCCGCAGGACGCGCTGCGCAGCCACGTCATGGAGGTGGCTCCCGGCGCCGACGTCGCCTCCTGCCTCGCCGCATACGCCCGCGCGCGTGGCTGCGGCGTCTCCGTCCTCAACGCCTCAGGCTCCGTCTCCGGCGTCACCTTCCGCCACCACCAAAACCCCGAAAATCCATCCTCCCTGCAGCCGCTCTTCCTCAAGGGCAAGCTGGACATCATCTCCCTCTCCGGCACCGTCCTGCCCGACAACCCGTCCGTGGGCCACTCTAGCCTGACCGTGTTCGTGGCGGGCCCGAACGGGCAGGTGATAGGCGGCCCAGTGGAGGGTCGACTCGTGGCCGAAGGGGCGGTGATGGTGGTGGCGGCCAGCTTCTCGACCGCCACGTATGAGAAGCTGCCGTTTGTGGGGCCCACAATATCAGACCCGGATTCAAGCGGGCACCACCATCAAGAAAATGATAGCGAGAGTATGGGAGGAGGGCAGGAGATATCATATGCGAATTGGTTTCTTCAGCAGCAATCGCAACAGATTAATAATAATGGCCGACCGCTTTATTTGAATAATTAGAGGATAAAATCAATGAATTTCAACTTACCTTGTTCAAATTCAATGAGTGGGAATTTAGGGATTTAGCTCATCATGCTCATTTTCTTTGGATGTTTAATGGTTGTGCAAGGAAAATCAACACTAGCTACATGTTGATGATATATATCTATATATAGATATTAGCTAGATAGATACGCACTGATATTTTGGGGTTGGTCATGTGTTTTGTTTAATTAGTTAAATAACTTTTTATTTGTATTTGTAAACGTTTCTTTATATATTTCCTCTTAGTGGGAATAGAGGATGTTTGACTTTTATATACATAATTTTTTAGCAGCTAAAAATTACTACCTCCGATCCAAAATGTAAGTCGTTTGACTTTTTAACACGTATTTTAAGGAGCTAAAAACTATATAATATATTAACTTTTTTATTATTATTTTTTTACAATTCAATACTTATTACCAACAAATATTAAGTTGTAAAAAAATAATTTTAAAAAAGTTGATATTTTATATAGTTTTAGGCTTCTTGAAATACGTGTTGAAGAGTCAAACGACTTATATTTTGGATCGGAGGGAGTATATAATATCTTATCGGAAATTTCACGAGGTACCCTGAGCTATCGCTTAATTCACGCGGTGAGCAATTGTTTTACACCTTTCACGTGGTACCTCTGAGCTTTAGATTTTTTTCATCTCGTGCCCTTATCCTTCTTTTTTAACCGCTCCCGTTAGCGAAAAATTAAAAAATAAATGAATTGAATTGAAAAGAAAGGGGAAAGAAGACGGAAGATCGAGTCACACATCACGCTCCATTGAACAGAAGACGAAGAGAAGATCGAACAGAAGATCGTTGGAGCTGCATGCTGGTCGCCCTCGTCTCTGCTGGTGGGGGACTCGGACGCGGCGTTGGTGTACATGGTTGGTCTCCGGTGCCGGTTTTTGGCAGGAGATTCGGCGAAGCGAAGAGGGGAACTTCCCGACGACCAACATATGAGGTATGTCGAATTTTGCCCCTTTTTAAAGTTGTAGATGGTTAATGTTGCTGCTGCAAGGTTGTTTCTACACCATGATTCTCCAATTTTGCTCTTTTTCTAATTTGTAGAAGAATTTAGTGGGTTGTGTCTTGAATTGGTAAATAAAGAGCGGCCATTCCGGGGTTCGAACTGGGGACCTATGGATACTAACCACAAGTTCTTTCCAGTGAGCCATTCCGGAATGGTTTTAGTGGGTTGTGTCCATTTTAGGGTTTAGTATTTCTCCAAATTTTCGAATTGGTGAAAAAAATGATCCTCCTCACTCTTGATTCTGGATTTTCTCCTCTTTCTGATCCATTAGCAAAAGCCACTCGTCCATTTCAGTACTCTTGATTATGTTTTTTCAGTGCTCTATGTCTTTCTGATCCTTTATCAAAATTCAGTGCTTTTTAGCCGCTACTTCGATTTAAGTCTTCTTATTTGTGCTCTTTTTCTTTAGTTCATAATTAAGGTAAGCGTGTTTGATCCCGGGAATACACTGACAGTGAAAAATGCTATTTCGATTTTGCTTTAGCTCATAAGAGCACTGTTAATAATGTCTCCACCCTCCACATTGTACTGGGTTGTAGATGACGGATTACTTGTTGAGTCATGTATGGCTAATGCTATTTCGATTTTGGTTTTGAGGACTCATTAATGTGTTGAACAACATGCTTTTTTAGTGAAAAATTGGTTAGGCAAAATTAGCAAATTGGTTGGTGAAATCAGTTATTGATTCTTAAATGGTTCTTTAATTATTTGTGGTGTGATTGATCCGTTCATGACAGTCAACTTGAGTAAGAGAATGAGTGATCGTTCCTCAACAAGTTGCGAAACAAATAAAAGTTGTTTTCATTTGCCTGTAAATGAAAAGGGGTATTGGAATTACATTTAAAAATACACAATGTTAGTGTTATAAGTTTATTGGAAACTAAATTTCAGTGTTGCTCGACTAAAATTGCATATCTGAAATTTTAAAAATTATGTTACATGAACTAAAATTTCAAAAACTAAATTACAAGATGGTTATCTATGGTTAATAGAACATGATAGTCATATGGTTCATATCGTCCATTCTATTATGGATTTGAAGCTTGTTAAAAAGTCTATTAGCTCAAACGGTAGAGAATGTGCTTATGCACAAGATGTGGGTTCGACGACTCCCACATAGACTAATATATACAATGATTTAGACTTGTTAAAGATCTACACTACAAAAGCTTTGTCAAAATTTTTCAAAGCAAGAGGCTAATACAATGTATGTACACCTTATGTGAGATTCGAACTCACATCTTGTGTTGAGCACAGTGCTCTAACAGTTGAGCTAATAAGCCAAATCTTTCAAAGCAAGAGGCTAACTTAAAGTTCTATAGCAATACCGGTTGAAACTCAATGAAATTACATTAACTTACAACAGTAATTTACAACAACTTACAACATTTTCAAGCTCTCAACACCAGTAAATTACAACAACATTTTCAACAGTAATTTCAACCATTTCCAAGTATATATAAGCTGCCAAAACCATGCTAGATCGACTGCTCAAAACCATGCTAAATTTCAGCTGCATTTACAGCAGTAATTTCAAGCATTTTCACGCATATATAAGCTGTCAATTTCTTCTCACACGGCTTCACAACCTTCTCCTCTAGTGCACTCTGTTTTGTGTTGAATTCAGCATGGGTGCTAGCAACCATTCATTCTCTTACTCAGATTAACTTTCATGAACCATTTCAAAATCATTTCATAGTCAATAAATAACCATTTTAGAACCAATAAACGACCATTTCATAGTCAATAAATAACCATTTTAGAACCAATAAACGACCATTTCGTTATCAATAAACCACCATTTCATAATCAATGAAGAACCATTTCATCTCCGGCAACTTTTACAAAGAACCGTTTATGAATTTAAGCCAAAATTTGATAAAAATTCAGCCATTTCATAATCAATGATATCCATGTACATAATACTTGATTTGAGATATTGATTTCACCTAACCAATTTGCTAATTTCATCTAACCAATTTCCTAAATCAATAACTATCAATTTCTTCACAAATTCCACAACTTCGAGAACCCTAAAGCCTAACATGACACAACCACTAAATTCTTGTACAAATTCGAAGAAGGGAAAAAATTAGAGAACCATTGGTGTAGAAGAAACCTTGAAGCGACAACATTAACCATCTACATAGTTGAAAAAAGGCAAATTTGGACATACCTGTCGGAATCTCGCCCTCTTCACTAGGTCACCCTCTTCGCCGAGGTTTGACTGTGCAGCAACACCGCCTCGTTCGCCCGGAGTCCGCCACCACCACCGACACCGACGACGTCCTCCGCCTTCGCTGCGCCACCCTCGTCGTCCTTGCTTTGGTCGTTCTTCCTTCGACCCGTGTTCGCCCAACACTCTGTTTCTAATTCTAATTCAATCAAGTTTTTTTTTTGTAACTTAACTGTTCCGTTAACAAAAGGGGAAGAAGAGTACGAGGTGAAAGGATTCTAAAGCTCAGGGGTACCACGTGAAAGGTGTAAAACAATCGGTCACCGCGTGAATTAAGCGATATTTCAGGGGTACCTCGTGAAATTTCTGAAATCTTATTTATTTTTAATTAATTTTTTTCAAAATTTAATACTCCTTCCATTTTTTAATATAAGTTCTTTTAGATTTTGCATGTTTTTTAAGAACATAAAAATTATAATAAAATATTAAATTTTTTTTAATCAATTTTTTTAAATAAACTTGATACTTGTTACTAATAAGTATCAAATTTATTAAAAAATCGATAAAAAGTTAATATTTTAGCATATTTTTAGGTTTTTAAAAAACGTGCAAAATTTACAAGAACTTATATTAAAGACGGAGGTAGTACTTATTACTAATAAATACGGAGTATTAAACTATGAAAAAATTAATTAAAATAAATAAGATTTTATATAGTTTTTATCTTCTAAAACTATGAGCAGAAAAGTCAAACATCGTTTATTTTTGAACGAGTTGGTGCTAGTTTCAACTTTCAAGCATTAAAAATCAAACTAAATTTAAGGAGGGCATGTGTCCTCCCAGACCCCTTCTTGAATCCGCCACTAAAAAAACCCTATATTAATTTGCAACATTGTATAACCCTATGTAATAATTTGGGTGGGGCTAGTTCCTACTAGACCACCACCCAAGAGGATCATTGTTAGTTCCTACTAGACCACCACCCAAGAGGATCATTGTGGATGAGAATACAAAGGTGTCTATCAGCCCGAGCATTTAGAGATGCGTCCGTCTGGAAGAGACGAGAGATGTGGTTGGCACATCTGTTAATCCTCCGGACAAGATCAAAACCAATGCCAATTAATTCCTCCTCATAACTTTGACATAATGGATAATCAGTGAGGTCAGATTTGTGAGATTCTATTTCGACCCATATATAAAAGTCTACTATGTCGTCTCTTTTAATACATCGAACAATGAATCCGCTCCTCTCTTTCATTTCCGAGCTTTGATTCCAACATATGCCCGCCAAACTTGGGAAATGACCTCCAACAACGTATCTGTACATGCTCGTTTCGTAAGCCAGTAATTATACCACAGAATAGCTAAAAACCTTTGACCTATAGTTCGATTCTTTTTCCAAATTATTTTCACTCACGACGAGTTATTTTTCCAACATCATCACATCAATCAAAATAAAGGTAAACTTCTCCAAAAACTACCCACCACTATTTAATAAATCCTCCTAAGGCAATTTTATCGGGTCACTATTTCAGATGCTAAAGATTAAAAAAAAATATAAAATATTGAGGGTTTCCGGATGCTTGTGAGATGCTTAGTTGACATCGATGTCAATGGGGAGTAATGAATGCAGTGTCAGATTTTTTTTTTGTTTTCTGAAATTAAAAGCAAAAACGGACAGGTGTCGCAACACCCGTGGCCACGGCTGACACGGCTCTGCAGAGGGCCGGTAGGACAGGTTTCGCCACACCACAGGAGGATGGCACGGACGACTGTGATTAAAAGGAACGGACGGCCCAGATGCAATCTGGCCGATTTTAATTAAATTCAAATAATGCTAATTTCAGTATGTAAAATGTAAAAAAATTTAAATTAAAAAGTATCATAATGCTAGATTCATTTTCCTCTACACATAGACATCAAATTTGAATATGTTTCGACGTAATTTGAAAAAAAATGATTTATTTTGATATAATTATATTATAAATTTGCTCGGTAAATTGGATCTTGGTCATTCAGTGTCCGATTACTTAATATAATACCTTTCCGGATAGGGAATCGCATCACGAACAAAACTCATTGTTGTGTTGTGACCTACGGGCTTTTAAGCCATTTGGGGTCGTTTCAGGGGTCAAATTAGGATTTTACTACGTTCGAAACTTTCTGGCAATTTTCGAAACTTCATGCCGAGTCCAGTTTTTTTTTTTTTTTTTTTTTTGTTCGTAACACACTTCATTGAATGTTTGGAGGATGTAAAAATGTGGTCAAGTCATTGTGGCATTGGTATAAATGATCTATTTTTTTTTTTTTGATTAGGAAATAATTCGAGACCGAACAGGCCCGGATCTCGAGAGGCCCACAAAGTCGGCAGACGGCAAGCCGTCTAAACATACAACATAGCAAAATAAAATACAACAAGAAAACATAATACAGTCACCTAGTACAACAAAAGAAACTACGCAAAATAAACCCGGAATACCCCAGACCCTAGGCACACCAGTGGACACAACAGCGAGAAGAGGGAGACCCGGCATGGAGAAGTGGATAGCGAGCGCATGGGACAGCATAGCTGACACGATGTCTCACCGCCGGAAAGACGGAAAGCAGTAATCCACGAAGGGCAAAGACGACTCCTGGGGAAGTGTGGATCACACGACGTTCCCTCCACCTAGATGAAGGATCTTCGGAGACCACGAACACCACCAACACGATCACTTCGATCAACCAGGGCCGCAGAACTGCTCCTCAACCGAAACTAACCACGAATCCAACGGACAGAACTCCAACCAACCCGAGAAAGTGAAGCACGACCGCGAGAGGACGAAGAGCGCAAGAAAATTCCGGAATTTATTTACACGAGTTATTTTATATGTATATATATAAATAAACATAAAGGATTCTAAATTTTTATTTATTTATTTTTAATTGTTTTTATTTTTTCTTCGGGCTGTGCTTCGGGCCCAAGAAATCCTTGGGCTCGAAGCACAAGATATTGGGCTGACTTGGCCCAACCTTCGGGCCCAAGGAAAACCCTAGGGCCAGAAGGGGCAGGAGCGTAGAGCGCAGCAAGGAGGGCAGACTAACTCCGACCTAGCCAACGGCGGCCAAGGGGACGGCAGGGACCGGGAGAAAGAAGACCCGTCAGCGTCGCCGCCACGACACCAGAACGCCGGCGACCGCCACCGCTGCCCGGGGAAAAACAACCACCGAGGCCAGCGGGTGATCGACGGTATTTTTTCTTTTTCTTTTATTTTATTTTATCTAATGGGGCAAAGTTTTGGACTGCCCCGGGCCCAAGGCATAACCTTGGGCCCAAAGGACAGCCCGAAAGAAGGAGCACCATGGTCGTAGACAGACAGGAATACACAAGTGCAGCCAAGAGCCGACCGAGGATCCCACGACGACTAGCGGCGCAGCCCCCGACACAACAAGGATGGGGCTTTTGCTGTGTCGGGGACGTGGATCTCAAAACCAGTTTAATCAATCAATAACCAAAAGACACGCATAGCCCTTGTTACCTTCGATTGGAGACTACAAAGTCGAATTTGGACCCTCGGAGAGGTGTGGAAATGGGCTCCCGAAGGAGATTTAGGCTCCCGGAGGAGATTTGGTATTTATTCCCTCAAAGAGAGAGAGAGAGCATTTTTAGATCTCGCAAGAAGACATTCATCAAAAAACCCAAAAGCCCACAAGGGGAATTGGATTGAAATCCGAATGGAAGATCTAATAGGGCACCAGAGAGGGAGAAGAAACCCTTGGGTACAACGAAGGGGATGGGCAGTGTCCTGATCAGAGCAAGCGGTGGAGGCAGATGACTACTAGGGAAGGAGAGACGCAATCCGGACGCCGACCAGCGGAGCATAACCGGCCAACGACCCACCAGCAGCGCCAGAAACTCCGAGCGGAGGATGAGAGGCGCACAGGTGAAGCTGAGACGAACTAAGGGATCACCAAGAACCACCGGAGAAACAAACGATGGATTTTGAGAACACCCAAGAACAGATCTAGGATGTTGATTAGAGGAGAAGGAGATTGTTTGATCTAGAAAATCAGATCTGGGTAAAGAAACGTTTGGGATTTTGGGGGCGCGTGGGAAATCCCCAAGCGCGTTCTTCCATCCCTAAAAAGGGTTTTTTTCCTTACGTATTGTACCTTCACGTTTGATATAAATGATCTATATTGTCCCGTGGAGGCAATTAGCTAGATTTCGCAAATTTCGTATTATGTTTCATACATTGCAATTTAGTTTAAGTATTAACTTTTTTATAATTTCTTTTTTTTAATCAATGAAGTTTTCTATTTTACTTTAAATTAAAATTTGATAATTACAGTTTAGTAATTAAACACTAATATAATATTATAATCATATTATAAATATGTTGGAAATAATTGTTATAGAGGGTATATTCGTAAATTGAATTGGTAAAAAAAGATTGATCGTGAAATGCTATGGATATTATTGTTAAACTGAAAAAGTGAGAAAGGGTGGTGCAGAGAGGGATGCTATGCTGATGCTGCTCCGAAAAACTATTTTACAAACTTACCAACCCCAACTGGTCATATCGACCACTTTATTATCCCTTTTAATTCAATGGAAAATTGCCTTGGTCAATAAAAAAAAAATCAGTGGATAATAAAAGTCAATAAAACTGGCTACCGTGTATGCTAATTCCTGAATTATTGCTGCAAGATCGATAGTGAGTCGGTGTGTAGAATCCCTGCGTTAATGTTGTCTTTTTTGTGTTCCCGTTCATGATCATAAGATTCTAAAGTGCAATAATAAAATAATAATGTGCACAAATAAGATGATATAATACATATATAACATGATTGTGTGCAAATACAAAATTATATTGTGCAAATATAACACGATATTTTGCAAATATAACATTATGTTGTGCATATCTAATAATACCATATTACTTTGTGCACATATAATATTATGTTGTGCGAATATAACATTATATTGTGCAAATATATCTTTAGGTTGTACAAATATCATATTATGTTGTGCAAATAAAATAATAAAGTGTAAGAGTAAAATAGTCCATGAATAAAAAAAATGAAGTGCATGAATAATATTGTGAAGTGCACAATTAAGATTATAAAATGCATAAATAAAATGATAAAGTCTATTAACAATAATATGAAGTGTATGAATAAGATTATGAAGTGCACAATTAAGATTATAAAGTGCATAAATAAAATGATAAAGTGTAAGAATAAAATGATAATATTATAAAATGATAAGTGCAAGAATAAAATGATGTTGTATGAATAAAAATACGAAGTGCATGAATAAGATTGTGAAGTGCACACTTAAGATTATAAGTGCATAAATAAAATGATAAAGTGCAAGAATAAAATGATGAAGTGTATGAATTAGATTATGAAGTGCACAATTAAGATTATAAAGTGCATGAATAAAATAATAAAGTGCAATTTGATTTATTATTTATGCACTTAATATTGAAGATGCACCTTATAGCATTTAAACCCCAATAAAAATTATAGGTTAAAATCTGTAATTTATACAACTAAAATAGAGCAATATTTATAGAAACATAAACTATGGGGAGATTTTTTGTAATGTTAGCATCTCCTTCCTCCTCCCGTACCAAGCACACAGTTACGGTGACATCTCTCCCGGCTGATGGAGCATCGGTGGCAGCTAGGCGAGGGCTCGCAACGACGGCTTCAGGGGTGGTGGATCCGGCAACCGGCAGCGCGGCACAACCGACGGCGATGGGTAGCGGCGACACCTCGATCTCTCGGCGATTGCAATCAAACTCAAAGTTGCAATCGAATTTTGATTCCACCTTAACACACAATCAAATTAAACCACAAATCAAGTAGTTCATCCTCTAATTAAACCAGATTTCTCATCTCGGACTGTGTTGAATTCTCTATGCAGTTCCGAAAATCAGAAACCTAGGTCAGATCTGGGAACAGCAATGGAGGTAGGAAAGTGAAGCGTTGGGACGGATGAACTACTTGATTTGTGGCGAGCGAGATATGGGAGCAGCCATGGTAAGGGGTGGCGAGCGGCGAGCGAGAAGTAGAGGACGAGAAGGAGAGGGCGAGGGGAGCCATGGGAACAGAGGACGATCTGGGAGCAGCCATGGTAGGGGAAGGTCGCCGCCGCCGCCTCCATCTCCGAGAGTAGCCACCGTCGCCTCCATCTCCGGGAGTAGCCACCGCCGCCTTCCACGCCGGTAAAGTCTGAGAGACGAGGGAAGAATCGATGAAGTGTATGAGAGATTGGGGAGAGGAGGATTGAATCGGTTCTTTTTTTTATTCTTAATCAGGCCCCGCGCGTGTAGTTTACCCCATTTTCACTTTAAGAGAAATTTTCATTTTAAGCCCTTTTTTCACTTTAACCTCACCATATATATATATATATATATATATATATATATATATATATATATATATATATATATATATTAAGCTTATAATATATCAAACCTCGTACTTGAGATTGCCCTTAGAGAATTCTGTCAAGTTATAATGATAGCCTCCTTGTGATTTAATGAAATTCTATATTGGTATAATTCAGCATGAGTTGCTTGGTACCCTGCATGGTTGCACTTATGACTGGATGTATGTACCGTATGTATTGAATTCCCCTGATTATTGTCTCCATATGAACTAGGTCCATGATAGTGTGGCCAACTCTCGTTGCATGTTTAAAACGTGAATTAGATGACTTAGCATGTCAGATTAACTTATTGGACCTCATTGATTGTGTACATGTTTAATGAGTATTGCTAGTACCATGTAAGACATATACCTCCCAGTTATAGGCCCTCGTATGATTGTGTGACGTCCTAGTCTTACTATGCGAATATGGATGTATGTGATGAGATAGTTGCTACACCAACCCTGCATGAACTGACCATACCCTTAGCATGATTTTTAGGGTACATCGTAGCATGCTTTCTGTAATATTATGACTTGCTTAATTGTGTATCTAAATGAGTGATAAGTCGTACACATGATATCCTATGATGTTGCTAGATCTTGCATAACTTATGCCATATATGTCCCATGTCAGTCTGTGGATACATGTTCTTAGTCTGTTAAGCATGATCGGTGAATGAAATGATAGGTTGCTAGCTTGTTCTGCGCACATATAAAGATGATGATATGAACATGTTATGAATGCTTAAATCGATATTCCTTGAGATAGGTGCATACTAGTGTGAAATAATGTGATGATCTTCTCCTTGGTTTGCGTGCCACAATTATAAGGGCATCGTTGTAACTCTCGGGTTGGGATCTTCTCCTTGGTCTCGTCGTCCCTAGTCCTGGTCCATGTCTGAACTCTTAAGGAAGTTGTTTTGTCCGCCTTTGTCTCTCCCCTATCTCCGTAACTTCTAACCCTTATGATCCTTCAATGAGCACCGATATGCAAGAAAGGAGCGATGACCAGGTGGCACCGGAGCGGCGCAACGGAAGTGTGATGGGTCCATGACCCCTAGGCCCCAGGAACAATGTCACCGATGGCAAAAAGGACGAATATGCTTCAAATATGACAATCGTGAACAGGTTCCTCCCAACTGACACGAGAAAGAGCATTCTTAATTCAAATCGTGGATTCTTCTATACTAATCGGAATTGATGTTGTATGATAGGCCTAGAACTGACATAATTGAATGTGTGATGACGGATGTGCTGAACTGATAGCAATGATTGCTTGACTAACTTGTTTCTGTGATGATGTGCCTTGGTGCTTGGTATACTGACTTGCTGGTGAGTAGGTTATGGGTTATATGTCTGGTGGTGCTTCTTCTTGGGCATGAGTCGAGAGATTCTTCGGTAAGCTAGGTCGAAATGTGGCAGAGGGATTGAAGTCTTTGTTCTTGGTCATGAGATGAGCGAAAGGGTGTATAGGAGGGATGCATTAACTTAGGTAGAGTCGAGTGAGTTAAGACTGGTAGGAGGTAGTAGGTAGTGGGGTTATCAAATGAGCTTCTAGGTAGGTCTTAGTTAGAGGTGGAAGTATAGGAAGGTAGTGTGTGCGGGTAGTATAACTATAAGAGAGTGGTTGGATGAGGTCTGGACTAGTTTCATTAGGGTGATCTTGAGATTTGGGTGTGGGTAGAGGTAGTTAGGATAGTTCTAGAGGTGGATGGGCGAGCTAGGAGTAGATCGGAGGATTCTTGAGGCGAGGTGTTGTGAGGCGGATTAGTGTGCTAAGGAAGGTGTCTAGATAGTCTATGAGCGGATCGTGGGAGGTGTCAAGGATGATTGATTAAGGAACGTCTGAGGAATCGTAGAATTTGGAGACTAGGTGGTGTGTGCTGTGAGTGGGAGCGATTTCGGTAAGGGGTGAGGTTGAGGAATTGTCAAGGAATAGTAGCATGAGGTTGCTTGGGAAATTATCAATCGGGGATATTAGGTTGTTCATATCAGGGTTGTTCGTGTGATGAGTATTTGGGGTTGTTTAGATAGGATTGGTAATGCTTAGGGAGTTTATGAGTGGAGGTTATTGTGGCTATTGAGGTATTTGAGGATGTGAGACGAGTCTTCGAGGAAAGGCTGGTAGCTAGGCAAGGATGTAGTTGAGATTCCTAGTAAGACTGTGGGCTTAAGGTTAAGATAGGGTGATTATGAGTATGGATTTGGGAACTAGGCAAAGCAGAAGGTATTGAGGACGCTAGAGGATAGGAGATTTTAGAAGGTTGGTGAAGTTATGGTACTTAGGAAATTCGGACGAGGATGTCATAGGAGTTCAGTGGGAATTCTATCGGTTGGAAAATCGTGGGAGAATTGGTCAAGTTGCGATGTTATGGGTAATTCGAGCTATGGTGATATAAGGTTTCGTTGGTTATAATTGTCGTGGCTAAAGAGTGGTAACTTGAGGTAAATTCGGATAATGCTGGGAAGAGGATCTAGATTAGGTCAGCTTGAGGAGTCATGAGTGGTTCAGGTTTCGTGAGTTCTGGAATGGGATGAGTAGGTAAAATCAATGGTTGGTCTTTGAGGATAGGTGCTAGTGATGAGGGTCTGGTGATTCATGGTTGGGAGTAGCACTAGATGGGTTTCGGTGTTAGAGTTGGTCGGGCCTTACTCGACATAGACGAGCCTGTCCGAGCAACCTTGGTCGAGCAGAGCCTGATCGAGAGCCAGACCAACCCGAGCTCCGGAAGTGTACTCGATCTCGAGGACGCCTATTCAAGATCGACAAAGCCCAGACGCCACACCCGGAGTCGACAAGCCGAGGACGACCAGGAGCACTCGCTGCCAGCGACTCGACTCGCTGCAGCGGACCACTCGCTGCCGCGGAAAAACTCGCTCCCAGCGGAAGAGGCAACTCGCGGAAGCGGAAAGGAAGGACACCGCTCTAGTCGATCTCGAGGACCCTTTTGTCGAGGTCGACGAGCGCCTGAGTACAGATTCGGAGCCCATCGAGCAGAGTCACTCGAGAAGACCTAGTCGGCAAGCCACCTTACTCGAGGTCGACTAGGGCTTGTCGAGATCGACGAGCGCCTGAGGAGCCTTGTCCGAGCCTTATCGAGTAGAGTCACCCGAGGAGACCTAGTCGATGATCAGTCCTACTCGACATCGACAAGCGCTACTCGAGGTCGACGAGCACCAGTGAGCTAAGTCCGAGCACATCGAGCAGATCTAGCCGAGGAAGTCCAGTCGACGAACCACCCTACTCGAGGTCGACGAGCCGTGGTCGAGGTCGAGTAGAGCCATTTCCAGAAACTTCTCGACGTGGGATTCCTTGGGCACGAAGGAGTCGATTTGGCCGAGATTCTATCCGATTCCATCAAGTTCTATCATCAAGGAGACAAGATCTATCAAGACATGAAGACTTACCTAGTTTAGAATTATCCTTTCCTTGTTGATTTATTTCCTTAAAGCAATTTATTTATCTTTAAAGTTTTAGATATAATTTTAGATAGAGATAGATATCTTCTTTCCTAGAATATCTAGGGAATGAAGCCTATAAATAAAGCCCTAGGGGGCTCAGTTTTATTCATTTCCAAGACACACACAATTAGTTAGTTCCAGTAGAGAAGTTTAGGAGTTCTAAGGTTTTTAGGGTTTTGGCTTTCTGCGAAAGTTGATTGCCGGGATTGTAAAGGCTTTTGAATATAGTTTAATGCAAGTTATTTCTTTTCATTCAATGTCTGCAATTGCAATGAGGCGTGAGTAGTCCACCCACTTCTAGGGCTGGGGTGAGCCCGACGGTGGCCATGTGAGGCGATGCGATAAAGGTCAGATCTTTTGTGCAATTCATCTTCTATCCCTATGAGCATGATTCTTTTGCGAGAGTTGAAGGTGATCCTTGTTTGTATTATTGAAGCGAAAGTGATCTTAATGCAACTTGGATTAATTATGTGAAAAAGGGTTAGTAACAATTAGGGTTTATGCGAAAGCCTCTATATGCCTATTTGTTAATAACGAAAGTTATTTGATGGAAAGCATGATCTTTTGTGCCTTTATGTGTTACTTTGCATGGTTATCGTTGTGGTGTTGAAACCCTGGCTTTGGAAGTCTTTTAATATATTGAAGTTTATTTCTGTCGAAAATCTGCGTTTGTCTTTAATTCTGCAAATTTAAGTTTCTGCATTCTAGTCGATACAGAGGAAGCCTTTGTCGAGATCGAGTAAGCTGTGGTCGATCTCGAGTTGGACGTGGTCTAGGTCGAGTTGAAGTTTTCTCTGTTGTCGTCGATTTTCACTTTCTGTTTTTCTGCCTTTGTCGATCTCGAGGAGCTGTTGTCGAGATCGAGTACGCCTTTGCTTTGCTTTTCGTTTTTGCTTTGCTTTGCTTTGTCTTTTCTGTTTTGCTTTGTTCTTTGCTTTTGTTTTAGTTGCCCTTGCCGGGTTTATTTGTTTCTTTCCTTTCTGTGTTTCTGTCCTTTCTGCTGCTTCTGTGAGAATTTACAGCTACCTGAGAACTGCTGACGTGCTTCCTCGTGGATTCGATCCTGACTTCCCGTTGCTACATCAGGAGGAGGTCTTGTAATTATTTGCGTGGGCATAATCTGGTTTGATTTATTTTGATATATTTCATACTCGATTTCCTCCTACAACAAGTGACGGGTGTGAGGTGGTCAGTATGAGTTGGTTTCTTAGAGGTGGATGGTCAGTGAGAGTGGTTGGTGGTGCATGAAGTATGATCAGGTTAGCAAGGTGATTCGAGATGTCTCTTTGGAAGATGATGGTCAGGCGGAGTCTTGAAGACCTAGGAAGAGTAAGCGAGATTATTAAGGAACATCTAGGTCGATCAAGAGAGCAGTTGAGGTGACTTTAGATTTCTCTTAGAAGGTGAAGATGAGACTGGTAGAGGACCTCTAGGATGAGGGTATGTTTTATAGAGAGTCTTGGTAATCGATCGAGTTGTTAGGCTTGTCGGAATAAGGGAATTGTGCAATCAGGAACTCCGAGATATGGTTTTAGGTGGTCGAGTAGGATTTGAGGTCGGGATGTCGAAGTAGGCTGGTTCTTAGATGGCTTGATGACATATGACTTGGGATGCTTAGTAGTTGGATTGGGTAATTGGCCTTGATTGCGGACAGTTGTGAGGCTAGAGAGTATATTATGAGCGGGATGCAATGTGGTTTAGAATTAGTATTCGATTGAGTTGGTAGACCTAGGTAAGAATGACCTTGATGCGAAAGATAAGGATCGGAGTAGTGGTCGTGTCTTGCTATGGTTGGTAGTTGTAGGCGGATTCTCTTGAGGATGTAACCTGGTGAATGCTTTATTTAGGGTAGTATCGTGCGAATTCTATGCTTTAGACTGTGATGATTCCTTGATGTATTCTCATATGTGACAGTGAGCTGATAATTATCCCCTGAACTTGATGAAATGCTGGCGTGCGGAAGTATTTGTTTGCCTCTAATGTGATGATGCTTGGTAGTTGACATAAGTATGATGTGCTTATCTGATTGATATGATTGATGTGATGAATCCTACTCCGTATGATATTATCCTAGATATGTTATGGTATGTGACTATCTGTGACATGATTATGACCTTATTATGAAGGTGTGATACGATTGCTATGATATATGATGTCTTGAATCGGACTTGCTAGTGTGATAGTACTAAATTAATGAATTTGACTTTTACTTGGAACCTAGGAAGGAAATATGGGGTTAGCCCTTAGAGGTGGATGATTCCACCTCCTGAATTTGGAACTTGCTTGACTAACATCGAGTTAAGGGATTTTGAATGGTGTTTAAAAAGGATTGAGTTGGATTTAGAGAAATCGAACGCGATTGCTAACTTCAATAATTTTGAGACCAAACCTTTTCAAACTAAGGACCCTCTTGAAATTTTCTAACCGAGCTTGCATTATGACGCCCCACGAAGTGGATACATGCATTTTATAGGGGCCTTTATAGACTGTTTGCTAAGACCTAGTGGAGATGCTGTAATGCTTTCGAGTTATGATATAGCCGAGAAGTCGGAGTAAGGATGTGGTAGGGGCCCATATTACATTCTTACTACGGTCTATCGGGATATTATGATCACGACAACGGTACTGTAAGGATCTCATAGGGGTACTTATGAGGTGTTCACGGGATCAATTGCATGATCCTTGGACTCACCGATTTCAAACTTCATCCCCTGCTTTAAAATGATTTTAGTCTCGGGAACGAGACTTGTTTTTAGAGGTGGATGATGTAAAGGCTCGGATTTTCCAATCCTAATTTTTTGGAAAAAGAGAATTAAAAATGAAATTCAATCGGTTTTAAAACTCGTTTAGCGGATTCCGACCGGAATATAAAATTTGACGATATATCCTTGTCGATTTTAAAAATCTAATCGATCGAGAGAACGAGAGTCGGGGAAACTAACATTTGAAAACTAATTGCGAGATTCGAAATTCGCGTATTCGGGATTTAATTTCAGGTATGTGTTTAACCAATTCCACACACAATCCCCACCCACTCCCATCACTAACCATACTCACCTCTCACCTCGTCATTCATTCTGTCATTTCCATCACTCCCGCTCTTCTTCATCACCATACCCCGTCACTTCCTCCTTCTCATCACCACCATCTCCTCCTCACCATTTCGCCGCCACCACCCCGTCCCATCTTCATTCATCACCACCGTTACTCTTCCTCCTTCACCACCACCATCGGCTCTTTCCACAATCGTCGCAAACATCTCCATCACCTTCCTCCATCGATCACCATCGGAACCAGCGCCACCAGCCCCATCCTCCTACCTCAAAGATACCAGTAGCAGCCGGAGCCTCCCAACGCCGCCACGGAGCCACTGCAGCCCCGCCCTCTTCCTCCCCTGTTCAAGCTCGAACTCCGTTTCGGTAAGCCGTTCTCCTCCGTTTTCATTCGGAATCGTTCTCGAACCCTACCATCACGTTCACCCATGTTCGATGTAGGTCCGAGACGCCATCGCGAGCCTTCGACGACGCCCAGAACTCCGATCGAGAGCTCCGAAGTCGCGAACACGTCGGTAAGCTCCCAAGATTTCTGTTCCTTCTCGATTCGAATTCTTGAATCCTTTATATGCTTAGATTAGTTGGGGGTGAGTGAGAGCTGAGTGCGGGAAGTCGGGTGATCTCGTGAGCTCCGGCGAGCTCAATTGATGATGAACGAGACGCGGCAGGGCGATCGCGGGGCAGAGTCGCGGACGAGAGAGCAAGCAGCAGCGAGCAGAGGCGAGACTGAGCGAGCACGGGTGCGGGCGAGCAGCTGTGAGCGGGCGAGCGAGCCAACGGGAGCTGAGAGACGAGCCGGCGGGAAAGGGTCGAGACCAGCGGGCTCGGACTGTCTTTTTGGATTGGGAAGAAGATGAAGCTGACGCAGCACTTGTGGGCCCTGGGCCTGGACCTTCCAGATTTTGTTTTAACATTTGAACCGGGTGGGTTTATTTATATGGGTTCGGTTCGGTTCGGTTCAGGTTATCCGTTTGTTATTCAACTAATTAGCGGTATTTAAATTATTATATAATATTGAGGATTTAAAAGATAAAATATTATTTCGGGAGATTTATATACGGTTGGATTTTATCGAGTACAAACGGGTTGGAATTATTTCATAAAGGAGTTAGAAATACTCTATAAGAGCGTTTTATTAAATGGTGTTTTAAAATATAACATAAAATCATTTAGGATTTAGAAACAAATTATTTAGGCTCGTCGATTTTAAAAGAGAATTTGGAAAAGAATTTCAAGGTCGGAAAATGATTTAATAAATAATAGAAAAAGGGAGTTTTGCTAACACTTTCAAGGGTCGGGATTCTAACACGGATTTGAAACAGATTTGAATCTAAACTTGGGAATAAGACTTATTCGATAATTAACTAGCATGATAATATGAGTGTTTGACTAACGACATGATATGTGTGACTAATAGCATGACTTGCTGTGATTTACTATATGAGATTAAATGTTAGATATTATGATGTTTGATGATATATATCTGTATGTCAAGTGTGAGTATGAAACGGTAATATGTGAAATTGGCTAAGTATGATATGGAGGTTGTCATGAGCTGATGAGGATGATGTTATGATCGAAATGAGAAAGATGTTAATTTATGAGATATAATGGGACAAAATGAGAATTGAAGATGAGATGATAATGTTAATAATGACAAGATGGTTGAGTTATCATATGTGTGTGTATCTTATATGTTTCATATGTGACTTGTGTGCTTTGTGTAAATTAGACTTAGACTTATTATGTTATTTCTGGGATTACTAGGTGATCACTGATATGTTGGATTGCTTGCCATTGCTGATCATTGTTTGGATTCTGCGCTTCTCCAGGTAAGTTCTTTGAACTTACTCATGATGGGCGCTCTATGCACTGGGTGTTATATAGTAGGCTAGTGTCCATGCACCATACGACTTAGAATCACGCTTAGGAACTAAAATGAAAATCATATGATTGCTATATGTCCTTGCAAGAGAACGGTCGTTATCTGTGATAGTCCTAGGGTCTTTGCTATGGTCATAGGGTAGCCCAGCCTCATCGGGTACCCTGAGTCAATCGAGTCTATATGAGCATGATATGATAGCCCAGCACCATTGGGCAAGCGATGAGATGATATGATATGATGATGTCGTGGTTTGTGCACCACCACGAGGAAATTGCTATGCTATAGCATCGACATGACCAGTGTCCACCCTATCGGAAGGGGGGTGGAGGTAGGAAAAGGACATGCCACTTGGCATTCGGTGTGGATCCATTTATCGCTTCCTGCATTATATTAAACTGTCAGTATATATGTATATGTGATTTAACTTCCGCATTGCATTACACATTTCATCTTAGGGATATGATGCTTATTATATGCCTCTTAGAGTGTGTTTACACACGCGCATGAGTGACCTGATGATTGACCCAGATCCCCCTCTTTTTTTTTTAGATTCAGGTACCCGTTGCACTCCTTGATTTCGTGCTGTTATGACGGGGTCCATTCATATGGCGGAGATTGAGTGTTGAACTCTGACTTCACCAGATTTACACTTTTTGGGATTCCTTCCTACTTATACTCTGTTTACACGGCCTTGTCGTGGTACTGGTTGTATCGTTTTCAAAACTTAAGTCCTTTGCATGATAAAAGGTTTTCTGCGTTGTAGACTTATGACAGGTACAAGGGTTTACCCCGGGGTCTCCAACGGACTTTCAGGATTTGGGTGCGAAATCCCGCTTTAAACTACAAATCTTCGGTTTCAAACCTTCAACCTGTACTCGGAGCGCAAGATCCTAACGAGGGTTTTATCCCTCGAAACGTAACTCGGGAATCATAATCCCGGGCCGTTACAGTTCGTGCCCACCCAACCATCACCGTTCGAACCGCCACCCTCAACCGCCCACCCAACAGAGAGAGAGAAGCCCGAGAGGTGATTCCATAAGGGAGAAGACAATGAAGAAATTTAATGAAGAAGCTTTGGAGGAGTTTCGAAGAAGAAGAAACCCCACCCCCCGAGAAATATTGAAGGCGACTGAAGAAGAACAATCCCCCGCCCACGCAGAAAGCAAGTAAGTACTCATCCTTCCTCTATTGAACTCGAAAATTTTGTAGATTGTCCTATTGTAAATAGTCAGCCAGGTTGGAGAGAAATCGGATTGAAATTTTTTTGAAACCCTAACTTTGTGAGAGTTGGAAGGTTTGGGGAAATTGAGGAAGTTGTGATTTTCAAATGGACATGGAAGTCATCGGGGATCTGAAGACGAAATTGAAATTGAAGGTCTGAACATAAGTGAATCGAACTGAAAATCTCGATTAGTTGGTGGATTTTGGAATGGGGAAATAGTTAACGTCACTGATTTTTTACTGTCATACAACAATTTTCTGTCACACATTTGATCTTTACTGGCACAAATTATTTCTTTACTGGCACGAATTTTTGTTTGACCAGCAACAATGGTGATGTTGTGTCTTTTCGTGTGTGTTTTGTTGTCCTGATGAGATGGGTATGGAATGATGTTGGATGTGGTAAAGGGGAAGGTGAATGGTAGACGGAATGGGTGCGTATTATTTTGGAAATCGGAAACTTTTTGTGGATTTCAAGATCGGGGGTGTTTAGTGACTAGTTGCCTTCAAAATATAATGCTAATAATGGGTTATACTTGGACATCGTTACTTGGACATCATTGTCACTGGCTAGATAATAGTATTTACTGGCTAGTAAGCATACATCGCAATGGGTTATACTTATACATCGTTGTAAATTTCTTTCTATGTGTTGAAGTATGTTGTGATTGAAATCATTAATGTTACAATGGACGATGTCATTTGAGAGTAATGTAGGTTTGTTTCTAGGGTTAGTTATGTACATTCAAAACCACCGAAACCCCAAAGTGTCAGTGAGTTAGAAGCAAACTAACAAAATACTACATTCGACTACGCAAAAGAAGATTTATCCCACTAGACATCGATTTCTTCACCTTACCACCACACGCTTGCTTATGTCCTCCGACGCTTCCGGCGAAGGAACTATCCTCGAGACGGGTACCTGCTTGTCTCTATTATCTTGCTCCTGACGGACCCAAACAACATGCTCCCCTCTATGAGCATTACCCCCTCCTCCATGTCCACGTCAGCAGCTTTACCTTTCATATCCGGAGCAACGATTGTCGGTTCTGCCCAGATTTTCTGGTTTATTATGCCAGTTGTGTGAATTTCCGTGTCAGCTAAATTATTATCTTTGCCATCCAAATGGTTATCTATGTCATACTCCAAATTGAGATCAAGATACGATATGCACCCAACTTTAGTTCGAAATATTTTTTTCATAAACATATATAAAGTGGGTGTCTATAGATAGATAAAATTAAATTAAGTTCAAAAATAAATTTATTTTTTAATTTTAACAAATAAAAATTGCTGAAATTTAGGGCCCGTTTGGTTAGAGCTAGGGAAAAGAAAGGGATACATTACCTTTATGGGGAGGGAAAGAAAAAGATTAGTGTTTGATTGTATTTTTGTTTGGTTGACTTAAAAGGTGAATCATTGAATTCCCTTTTGCATTTTTTAATGTTTGGTTGAATTGATTTAGGAAAGGGATATGTTTAATCATCTCATAAATCATAATATTTGTCGTTTTTAATTTGTGAAAGTAATGATCATCAACGCTAACTTGGAGATCTATAAAAGCTCAGTTTTGACAATACACACCAGAAGTTAACAGAAGTTAAGACAATACATACCAAAAGTTAACAGAAGTTAAGACAATATCACAATACACACCCGAAGTTAACAAAAGTTAAGACATACACACCAGAAGTTAACATAAATTAACAGAAGTTAAGACAATACACACCAGAAGTTAACAGAAGTTAAGACATACACACCAGAAGTTAACAGAAGTTAAGACATACACACCATAAGTTAACAGAAGTAAAGACAATACACACCAGAAGCTAACAGAAGCTAACAAAAGCTAACTAAAGCTAACAGAAGTTAACAGAAGTTAACAAAAGTCAAGACAATACACACCAGAAGTTAACAGAAGTTAAGACAACACAAACCAGAAGTTAACAGAAGTTAAAGACAATACCCAGCAGAATATCACTTCAAATTCATAATCACTTCTCGAGCCCTAAACGCATAATCACTTCAAATTCTCAGTTGTTTCCCCTTTTGAGAAGATCTGAAACATATTGGTTCTTTAATGTTGCATTTGCTTGGAAGAAATCCGAAGTTTGTGCTCTTCGCCCATCAAAATTGTTGCTACCTATTTATTTAAATAATTCAGTTTTGTATCATAAATAAGTTTTTTAATGAAATAAAAATAAAGAATAATTCAGTTTTGTATCATAAATAAGTCATGATCTACATCCAACAAAATCAGCTAGACGACTATATATAACTTCATTATCACATTGACATGTCATGATCTTGACTAGTAAAAAACGAAGCTTGTAGGTAAAGGTGGGCAAAGCAAGCTGACAACTAACAAGTGATTCGGGATCTTGACTATTACAAGTTCACGAAGAACCCCAATCCGGAGATTTACAAGCAAGATGCTGTGGTATTAATTACATAAAAACATAGTTGCAATGTCAGTTTGTAGACCATGAAAATAGGATTTACATTGATCATTGATCAACTTACAACCATGAAAACACCAGTAACTATGCAACCGTATCGAACCAACAGAAAAGGCCCCCAGCAACACACAATTAGAAATGGTAGTGCAGGTGATTTCATGCCCATGAACACACATATTGCTGCAAATCCAAAACAGGGAGAGGGAGAGGGAGAGTACCTTGAAGACGGGAGAGCAAAAAGATGTTGATAACCAGCCGTTGAATTGCCAGAAAGAGCCACTGCAAATTAGGGCAGTAGATTTGAAAGGAAAAACGAAGGAAAAGCACAAGGAAAGAGGTTCCCTCGAATTGAAGGTAGAAATTGCATCAATTGAAGGCGAAATTAGGGCTAAGGACTCACACTCACCGAACGAGATTGAAGATATATGGATGAACGACACCAAGTTAAGGACGACGAGCGAGACAGAGATCGGAGGGATGGTGGTGCAGTCGATGAGCGAGACAGAGATCGGAGTATCTTTCGGTCGGCGAGACAGAGATTGGATTCGGTCGGCGAGACAGAGATCGGAGGGACGATGGTGTTGGCCTGTTGGGGAGAGCGACTGAGAGACGCAAGCAAAACCCCCAAAAAATCGAGGGTAACAAACTGAGCCGAACTGTTTGAGGCCTAAAACACTTTGTTACCTTTGAGGCCTTGAAACAAACATTTTTGTTTTAGCCTAACACTAATAAAGTGTTTGTTGGGTTTGTTTTTAGTGAACCAAACGGGCCCTTAGTTTAAAACAATTAAAATTGGTCTCTTTCTCTCTCCCCCCCCCCCCCCCCCTCTCTCCCCCTATAGCCTTTACCTTCCACCGGTTGTGAAGGTGCCTAATTTATTTGCAAAAATGACATATTGTCATCTCCATGCAAATTGTGTTATGTCACCTACATTTTTGCAAAGTTGATATTTTATTAGTATATTTGTGCAAATTGTCCAAAATTTTAACCCACTATAATGGGTAAGGGTGACTTGTTATTTTTGAAAATAAAAGTTACTTTTTGACATTTAACTAATTTTTTATGGGGGAGATACATTTTTTTCAAAGGGGAGAATAAAGTGGTATAATGACTACAATTTTCTCTTTTATCATTCTAAAAAAACATGCATGAATAATATACGACATGCTTTGCTCTCTATTCCCTCTAGGATTCTGGAGAGAGATTGTGAAAATCCCTTCGGGGCTTATTAAATCTCATCAACAAATCTGTTCCGATGGGATGAATTTCTCGATCGGAGTCCCTAATTCTGTTTGGTGATCCTGGCCTAATTGGTTTGATTTCAATCGGTGGCTCGATTCCCTCTTCTAGTCTCCTGAGTGGTGAGGGAGTTCGGCTCCTCCAAACGTGTTCTATGGCGGCATCTTCTCAGATTTGGTCCGATTCCAGTCCCTCCCCGTCCGGTCTGGTTCCCCTTCGGCACTGGATCTGATTCCTCCTCTAGAGTTATCTTCCTCTTGTTGATCCTTTGGGTTTCCGCTGCGCTTTGGCCCGGATTCCCTATACCATATGTCTTCCTCCTCCCTTCTCCGGCGTTTCCTCTCCCGGGCTCCGCTTGACTGGTGCTCCTACCGCTGGCGTTGGGGGCGTTTGGCCGGAACCTATGCTCCGCTGGGTTCAGTGGCTTTCCAATGGCACTTGCGCAAGGTGGTCGTGGCTACTCAACCTCTTTCATGGGTTGTGCAACACCGATGGTGTTGCTTGTTTCCGTCCTCCTCGGCTTTCCATGGCAGCGTCCCCGTCCTGTCTCAACTGTGGAACTTCAAATGATTTGGCCTTGGTGTGCAAGTTTGATTGAAGGTCTTGCACGCCAAGCATTGTGCAACCTTTTATTTTTATTATTATTATTATTATTATTATTATTATTATTATTATTATTATTATTATTATTATTATTATTATTATTAGACGGAAAAAATCGCCCGAAAGGGCTTATTTAACTCCCGTTTGGGTTTCGAATAAACTGCCCATAAAGGGCTTAAGGTGCGTTTTACCTGGTGTTTGTGGCTTATTCTCAGGCGTGTCTAGGGATTCCTATCTTGGTTGGGGCTGTAGCGTTCAGAGTCGGTTCTGGATGGGATCGAGGCAGTGTGTATCGAGGGGACTCCTGGTTCGGGAAGGAGCTTCCTTGGAGGTTCGTCTTCATTGCCCACAGGGTGTGCTGTTGTATCGCTGGCCAGCGATGCTTATTGTGCTTGGCTTCGTTTTTAGTCTATGTTGTCCCCTGATTGCTAGGTTTAGGTTTGCTTAGGTTATCTTGAGTATGTGTGCTCTTCACCTTTGTATTGCACCTTTTTCTTTTATGATTGTATGTTTGACAGTTCGCCGTCTGCCGACTTGTCGGCCACTCGAGGAGCTAGGTATGTCCGGCCCTTGAATTCTTACTTTATCAAAAAAAAAATATACGACATGTTTTGCCGAACAGATGAAGTAGGTGAGAGTAACAAAATAATGAGGTCAAATCAATATTGAAAAGACCTTTCATATCATGGATAATGAAAAAATGATTATCGACAATGAGTGTGCGTGGTTTCAAAATTTCTTGTCATGGAAAAACGGATGGGTGACATTATGAAGTTATTTGATACTATGGGTTCGTATGGGACGGGGTTAATAAACCGACTAAAATTATAAACAGGGTAAAAATTTATAAACTGTTAGTAAAAGTAGTTGAAAATTTATGAAAAAATATAAACTCCGTATGGGGCGAAAAACAGTTTATTTGTAAAAAGTGGAGTTTATTTGGTTTTTATTAGGGGTATTGTGGTACTTTCAAACCAAATAAGATAAAAGAGAAGGGGTAAAATAGTAATTATGGAATATAAACCTCAAAATAAGCTTCAATCTGCAGCTTATTTATAAACCATTTTTTTAACCGACTAAAGTTTATTTGCTGTTCCCATACACCGTTTAAACCCGTTTATTTTTTTAACAGCTAATAATTTCACATTTTTTAACTTGTTTATATTCAACCATACACACCCTATATCATGGAAAACATTAGGGGTAACACGTGATGTGAGACATGGGTTTACTAGAAGAAGTGTTTGTCTTAAGGATTCATTCGTGATGTGAGACATGGGTTTACTAGAAGAAGTGTTTGTCTTAAGGATTCATTCAATGACATATTTGCAGGCGGTGTCGTGGAGAATTTAAGGGATGTCGATAATTGACAATTAAATGTCATAAAAAAAAAAAGGGTGTCATGATATTCAATGACATATTTACAAGGGGTTTCATGGAAAATCTAAAGGATGTCATAGAAAATCGATCTAATGGTATCTTGAAAAAAATAAGCACGACAGTGGATAATCCATTAATCCTCCCTTTGACGTTTTCAATTAAGTAAGTGTTACATAATCCTCTCATCAGTCTCTATCTCTCAATGACATTTTCGATCAATAAATTAGGTGTCGATAATCACACACATCTCTATCTCTTGAGTTTGTAAATAAAGAGCGGTCATATCCGGGGTTCGAACTGGGAACCTTTGACTCTCTCTCTCTAAGTGTGACGCCCTCTTTCCGGCAATTTTTTTTTTTTTTTTTTTTGATTGGGTAATAATTCGGCTGCAGAAATGCTATCCGATAGCATCCTTTCGGATGAGGTCAAGAAGACCTGGGTCGCTCTGTAACAGGGAGGGTATTGCAATTTGGGCAAGGTGTGCAACCTTATCTGCCACGCAATTGCTGGAACGAAGAACGTGAGAGAACGAAACTTCGTGGAATCCCGTGAGGAGTTTTCTTATGTCAGTCATGATCATATCGATCTCCCACGGACATGAATTTTGTGTCTGTAAGTGTTTAATGATAGTTAGTGAGTCTCCTTCGATGATTATTCTCTGTATATGTAATTCACGAACTTTGACAATACCTTTTCTGAGAGCCAGAGCTTCTGTCATCAGGGGTGTGTGTTGTCCGACTTTATCATTGCCCATTTCTATGACTACCCCAGAGCTGTCACGAATGATATATCCTATCAAACTTTGCTCATTTCCCGAAGCGGAGCCGTCGAAGTTGAGTTTCACTCTTCCCATTGGCGGTTTTTTCCATTTTGTATTTTTTGCACTGTTTCTTTTAATCAGGCGAGGGTGTAATTCTGTTGTTGCTCTCCTGTTTGTTTCACTTTCGTGTTCTCCCGCTTTTACCCACTCCTTATAGTATGATTCCACAAGTGTTACAAACCCTCTTTCATTTGGTGGTGTCTGTTGTTGGAAAATTAATCTGTTCCTTGTAATCCATATAGTCCACCAGTGAAAAACCATCTTCTCTTGTTGCTTTTTGTCTAGTCGGTTTCCAAGTTTGTTAATGATATCTTCTACATTCCTTGTAACCTTTATATCCTCTTTGATTTGTTTCTTAATCTGGGGTGATAGCCACGAGCATATCGTAGAGAATCTACATTCAAACAATAAGTGCGTAGCGTCTTCTTCATGATTATTACACAGCGCGCAATATGGCGGTATTGCAATTCCCCTTTTAGCTAACCGAGCCGCAGTTGGTAGGCCATTTTGGCATACTTTCCACATGAAATTTTTCATTTTAGGAGGGATTCTCAAACTCCATATCCACGCATTGTTGTCATTGTTGATCTCAATTGCTTTTGTGTTTAATTTATACGCACTCGATGTTGTGAACCAACCTTTGTTATCCGGCCACCAATACATCCTGTCTTGAATCTCATTTATCGGAAGTGGGATATTTGCAATTTGTTGTGCTTTATCCGGTGGCACCGTAGTTTGGAGCTTATCAATATTCCATGACCCATTTAGGATGTACTGGTCTACCGTTTCCTCCCAGTTGGTATTTGTTGGATTAAGACATATATTTTGAATATCCTTAATCGGGGACCATTTATCAATCCAAAATTTTGCCGTTTTGCCATCTCCAATAGACCATGCTAATCCTTGTTTGAAAGGCTCAATAAGTTTCCTTAGTTGAGACCATTGCCACGAAGCATTTCCCTTTTTATCAAATTCTAAAATAGATGTATCCTTTAGGTACTTATATTTGATGATCTCTACCCAACAGTTATCCGGTTCCGCAATAATTTTCCATATAAGTTTCATTTGTAATGCCTCATTCATTTCTTTCGTTTTTCTCAAGCCCACTCCACCTTTTGACTTTGGCCTACACACTCTATTCCACCCAATAAGAGGTTTATACTGTAAGTCTTTATTCCAGAAGAAAGATCTATTTATTCTATCCAATTCATCATGGATTGCTGTTGGTAGCATGAAGCTTTGCATTGCGAATAACGGTTTCGCTGCTAAATTTGCATTGATTAAAACCGTTCTCCCCTGTTGGGACAATGCATCCGCTTTCCATTTTGTCAGCTGGTTTGTGGCTCTGCCTATGATATCCTCAAAAGTGCTTTTGTTAACCCTCCCGTTCACTATTGGGCATCCTAAGTATTTATCTAGTTTGACATGGTTTGATATTTGTAAATATCCCTCAATAATTGGTACTCTTGAAGCCTGAATCCCTGGGGAAATCTGGAAAGCTGACTTGTTGTAATTAACCTTCTGACCGGACACACGACAGTAATCTTCAATTATGCCTTTGACCTTTTCGCATGCTGTTGTACTACCTTTGGTGAATATGATGATATCGTCGGCGAAGGCTAAAAAAGGAACTTTAGGTCCCGAGTGACCAAATCTGAACCCAATCCCTGAATGGGGGTTGTTTGCTTCAGCAGTGAGCTTTCTCGCCATTACTTCTGCTCCTAATATAAATAGGAATGGGGAAAGAGGGTCCCCTTGTCGTAGACCTCTTGATGGTTTAAACACATCAGTAGGGCCGTTATTTACAAGAACTGAGAACGAAACCGTTGTAACACATTCCATTATCAATGAAATAACATTCTCAGAAAATCCAAATCTCCTTAGGATCCCTTCAATAAACGTCCAATCGACTCTGTCATATGCTTTCTCCATGTCTAATTTAATGGCTAGCCATCCTTCAGAGCCTCTCCTTGATTTGATGGAGTGAAAGATTTCATGTGCAATCAAGATATTGTCTTGTATAGCTCTATCAGATACAAACGCTCCTTGAAATGGGTGTATTAGTTTCCCAACCACTCGCTTTAGTCTGTCAGTTATGATTTTTGATATGATCTTGTAGATAGTAGAACATAGACTAATGGGCCTGTAGTCCGATGTTTTCATAGGATTGTCATTTTTAGGTAGTAAAGTTATAAATGTGTGGTTTATTTGTCGCAGAATCTTACCCGAGTGGAAGAAGGCTTTGACAGCTTTAATAACATCCACACCAACGATGTCCCAGTAGGTTTTGTAGAATTCCGCGGTCATGCCATCAGGTCCAGGGGACTTATTCATCCCAAGAGACCAAACGACATTTTTAATCTCACTGTTCGACGGCTGTCTACTGATGGATATGTTATCATCTTCTGTGATCATACTTGGGATTATATTTAAATGTTCATCTAGTAATTGGGAATTAATATGTTCTTTAGTAAACCTTTTCTTGAAGTCGTTCTTAATTTCTTCCCGGATGTTCGTTTCCCCTATGATCTGTGTCCCATCAATAGATGTAATAGTTTTTATGACTTTCCTATTCCTCCTCCCTGAAGCTACCCTATGGAAGTATGATGTGTTAGAGTCCGATTGTTGTAGGTGCTTTGATTTAGCTCTCTGCCCCCAGTATTCCTTTTGAAATTTCAGGAGTTTGTCCTTTTTCCGAAGCAATTGTTTCTCAACCGTCTTTTCCCTATCAGTACATTCACTGCCTTTTGATTGGATATTCACCAACTCGTCTTCCACAAGTTTTATTTGCCGAAACACATTTCCAAACGACGTTTTGTTCCAATTCTTGACCTTTCCTTTCAGTAATTTTGTTTTATACGTTAGTCTATACATAGCCGATCCTATACATCTACTCCTCCATACTTGTTTTACTATATTCCTGAGATCCTTTCGCTGGAGCCACATGTTCTCGAATTTGAATGGAGGGGTTGTGAACACTGTACCCGACTCCAGGGATACTGTAATCGGGCAGTGATCAGAACCTGTGAATGCACCATTAAAGGTCGAGAGTTCAGGAAATGTTGTCAGAAACTCGTGTTGTACCAATACTCTATCCAGTTTTTCCCAAATATTATCCTCTCCCTCTCGTCGTTTTCTCCAAGTGTACTGGTTACCTGTCGAAGGAATTTCGGACAAAGAACATAAATTCTTGAATTGATTTAGTCTAGCATATCTTGCTTGGCTATTATCTGCTCCTCCCAATTTCTCATTGCTATTACAAATTTCGTTTAGGTCTCCGATTATTAGACACGGCAAGGGCTCATTCGTAACGATACTGATCAGTTCATTCCAAAAAGGCACCTTTTCAGATTCATGAGGAGGAGCATATACGAAAAGAAGAATACCTACAAATTGTTTCTCTGTGCACGAATATTTAACCCGTATTATTCTAGGATTAACAATGTCCGCCGTGATTGACTCGTTTATAAGACTGCTTTCATTCCACAGTAGACCAATTCCTCCAGTTCTATCATTCCCCATGGACCAAACTGCGTTATTGAAACCACTTGATCTCCATGTTTTCTCAAGCGGAACTTTATTCGTTCTCATTTCCGCTACCGCCAAAATGGAAATGCGCTCATTGATTCTCATGGCTTTAATGTCATTCCAAATGTTCGATTTTCCTATGCCTCTCACATTCCAGAAACAGATTTTCATTTAATACACCTCTATTCTATCAGAAGCAAAGGTTGTCTACCTTCTGATAGGGAATTTTTGTACTCAAGTTTAGATTTATCATGCTCTTTTCCTCTCCCTTTGATCCTATTATGCTTAGGATTATTTGAGATATTTAAACTATAACATAAACTATTTGTGTGGAATTTTCCGTTTCTCATCACACTTACACTTTTTATATGGTTTCTTATCTTCACTTTAATCCTTTTAAGTTTCCACCATTGCTTTCCCAAATGAGTTCTACCTATATGTATAATACTGTATTCATAAAAAAATTTAGGCCATACCATTAAGTTTCTTTCATATTCCATTAAACCATACACCTTACATCTTAATATACTATATTGACAGCAAACATCCCATAAACGGCTAATGATAATCCAGTTACACTTCACATTCACTCCAGCTTCTAACATAGAGAACACCCAACAGCTAAGTATCCAACACAAAAAACCACCAGAAAGATCATGGATTGTTACAACCTTTGTTTTACTTGCTAACCAGACAGCACAAAAGTAGAGCTTCTTGATAGGACTAACACTGCAAGACACAAACCATGGCATTATTGAAGACAAGGCAAGGGAGGGATTGCAGCCATCGACAACCACACCCCAGAGCCACTTCTTGGATAGCCTACACATGCTTCCCCTTCTTTGCGCTTCCTCCCATCAGAGTTAATGAGGAGCAAGCAGAATCTCCTTCCTCGATCACCATCTTGCGCTTTCCTGACTCAGAGTTGGAGGTTGCACTTGGGGACTTCACATTGTCACCAGCTGCAGCAATGGTAGTTGGGAGTGCAGTAGGCAGGAGGGACTCCTGTAGGCGCCCAGGAAGACTCAGATTAGGTAGCTTAAACTCCATAGAAGGAGGAATGTCCTTGAAGATGACTTCATAATCTTCCTGAGTTAACCCAGGATCAGCAAGTCCCTCATCAACCAAGCATTCCTCCAGAAATTCTTCATCCTCCATCAACATATACTCATCCTCGTCAGCAGCATCAAGATAGGTATCTGGTTGAGATTCTGCTTTCTTGATAGGAGAATCATCACTTGGGAGAACACCACAAGAGGGGAGTATGTTAGGCTTCACCACTGATATAGGGACAGGATCAAGGATCTCTACACCACCAGAAGCCACTGAGACATTCCCAGGGTTTATCACCACTCCATTGAAAGGGGTAGTTGCACCAGCAGCTGTAGTGACAGGAGCAGGGGTGGCAGAGGAGGAGTTGCCAGCAGAGCTGCCAGGTGATTTTGAAGTAGAGGAGTCAGATGATATAGTAACATTCTTGCCAAAACTCTTCAGGAGCTCATCCTTGGAATGACCCAGCATAGGAGGGGTTCTCACCACAGGCTTCCTAGCAGCTACTCTAACCCACTCACCTTCCCCATGCTCCTGCACATTCTCCTCAGTCATCACCTGATTCATCACAGGAGGAGGCACCCCATTGAATGCATTCATGTTGCACACATTCCTGCCCGGGCACACTTCAAAAACATGGCCAGAAGCTCCACAGCTCCCACACCCCATAGGGAAATCCTCAAACCACATAGGGTAAGACTCCACCTCACCATGCTCATTCACTACAAACACTTCCTTCCCAGCTATCTTGGTAACATCAACCGAAACACATACTCTAGGATATCTATAACGAGCCCCTTTTGCATTGAATGCAGAGACCTTAATGACAGAACCCAGATTATTAGCCCTCACAATATCTCTAAGGATATCCTCATGAACATACTTAGCAGGCAAACCAGGAAATCTAATCCACAAATCGAGCATTGTAATAGATTCAACCCAAGGATCAAAATCTAGTCTCCAGGGTCGGAGAATGACCAGTTGACCCGAGACATGGAATGGGCGGTTATCCCAAACCCAGGCCCTATCCTCAGCAAGATCAAACCGTAACTCAAACCAATTGTTTGCAATTGGGATGAGTTGAAAACCACCAGTTAGAGATTTCCAAACATACCTCATTCGCTTCCTGACTTCTCTCGCTTCCATAGGCTCGCCGATGATAGTGGCAAAGATAGATGATTGATGAAGCATGGAGATATTTTCTTGGACCTTGCTTTGCAGCACCATGAGTTTCTCCCTGTTCATCGCCGATCGCTTGAACTTCTTCTTTGCCTTGACATTTTGCTCAGTGTTGGCACCCTCCACGTGAAGTATCGT
This sequence comes from Persicaria tinctoria, assembly GCA_037127255.1. Taxonomy (NCBI): domain Eukaryota; kingdom Viridiplantae; phylum Streptophyta; class Magnoliopsida; order Caryophyllales; family Polygonaceae; genus Persicaria; species Persicaria tinctoria. Next base: position 86,126,910 of record JBANSL010000002.1, on the reverse strand, counting down.
CTCAGCAGTGCTCACATAGCCTTTCGGCATAGCAGTATTCATTCGGCTTTGTGACTTTCTTGGGGCAGGATCATCTGCCACCATGGGACTTTTTCCTTTGTCAATCGCACTCGAGGCCATCAACAAATAGACACAAAGAGTTTTGTTAGGAAGATTGTAATCAGAGTGATTTGTGAAGAAAAGAAAGAGAGGAGAGATGTGAAGAGCCCTCCATCCCACGAACCTGTATTTATAGTGGAACTTCAAGCGGAGCTTCATCTTGGATTTGAAGGCGATCGTACAAACCCCAATCCACACACAATCTTCACACGAGGACGCATCCTTGTTGCAGAGCCCCATCTCAATTTCAGAGTTTGCAGAGCGAAATCCACCAATCGTCGTCACCCATGAAACCCCCAAAATCCCCTCCGTACAAACAAATCGAGGCCAAGGAGGGGGGCAATTAGACAGGACCTGGTTAATCAACCCATTATCTACCAACCAGGAACAAGAAAGAGTACTCAGACTCATCGGATTACAGATAAACCTCCGCATACACGAAATCTCCCGATCCATCATCGTACATACAGCCAATCGCAATTCGCCATCACAGGGCCAACTGAGGCACCCGGTTGCGGAGTTGAGATAGATAATATGGTCATCATGGATTTCCCAGACTGGATTAGGTAGATCTGATTTCTTGGAGAGGGATTTGCCATAGATTAGGGCTTCAGAGGGAATAGGGTTTCTTCGGGTTGATTTCGCACTACAGGGAGACGAAAGGGATTTTTTCATGGCGCGTACAGGCGCGTACTCTTTGAGATGGGCTCTCCTTATTCTCTTTCCGGCAATTGAATTCAAGGATAACATTGTTTTAGTAACCAAAATCCCTTATTTAATTAGTTAGGATTTAAAATAAATTAAAACAATTGAATTTTAACATTTCAATTTTGTAAATAAATTAAACACATAAAATGCCACCTTTGATTTTTTTAGCAAATTTAATAAAATTATATTTTGATTTGTTTTAAAAAAAAATCATAAGGTGTTTTGTTTAAAAAAATATATTATATAAGATGCTTTTGAAAAAAAAAAGTATTAATTAAACAAGGGCATTTTGTTCATAGATATAAAATGTCACGGAAAAATTCAAACATTTGGCCAGAAAGTAGAGATTGGTTGTATAAATTATACATAGTATTATATAAGGTATTTTTGTTTTAAAAAATAAAAAATATTTTTTAAAAAAACTTTATTATATAAAGTGCATTTAAAAAAACTTATATTTATAATTACATTATAATTATAATCTTATAATCATTTGAAATCCAAGCATACCAGACATTTTGAATGAATTGTGGGAATCACCCACGTATATCAAATAGAAAATTGATCATTTGATTTTTCTCTTATAATTATAAAGGTGTGTTTTTGGATTCCAATCCATTAATTTAGGGTGTTGTTAGATACACCGCAAATTCCTCGTCAAAAGTACACCTTCATTCCCACGTGCAGACCTTCCCAATTAATTATTACCACACTAAAAAATTTAATTAATCCACTTTAATCATACACGTCAGAATCGTGTAAGATTTGGAGTGTATTTAGTTTCTCTGTTAATTTAGGCGATACTTAAATTGATCATTTGATTTCTGTTAGGGTACGTCACTAAACCGCACGGTAAAAATCTCCCTTTATGTATAGTATCCTTTACCGTTTCAAACGTAGTCAAAATCATAGCTAATTAATTACGATTTTCAACATAGTAAAAATGACACCTCCCGGCTCCTACGGTTTTGAAATCCGTAAAACGTACTCTAGGCAATCACATTTTTAAAACCGTGAGAAACTTAACTCATTCCATTCCATTGAACCTACACCCCTAGGCATGTGGAAACCTTGTTCTGTCGGCCAAACACATGAGTCTGCTATGATTTTGAAAACCATTGGAGCAAATTTTCTCTCGGTTTTAAAAACCTTAACAATCATCGTGTGTTTGACTGTATTTTCACCGTAAACGCACTATATTCCACGGTTTTTTAAATCGTAGCAGCAGGATCTTCTCAACGTAGTTTTGAAAATTGTAGTAGTCATGCATCGTGTGTTTGACGTGATTTTCATCGTTCGGATATCAATTTGGTAAATTTATAAATATAAACACTTTCTTAGTATTTGATTAATATATTTAATAATATGTTTAAATTAATATAAATTTTAAATAAAATAATTTATACAAGAAGAATTCTTTTCGATATGAGTGGTGATGTTTTTTACTACGTATGAGCCTTTCGGCTTTTTGGCGGTAAACTTTAGGTCCACTTCTTGACTTCCCAACTTTCTGACATGTTAGCGGCTGCTCCTGCGCGCAGTCTTTCAGCGTCAGGTTCTGTCCTCCTTCAACCTCCTCCCATGGTGTCTTCCGGTGGCTTGCTCGCCTGGCTCGCCGCCGCCCCGATCCACACCCTCAAATCTGTCCCGCCCAGGTTTGGGCTCATGCGGCTCCGACGATTCGATCCTCCTTGCTCTCTTGGCCGCTCAAGCTTCTTCATCCTCTGGCGCACCCCTTCTCATCCCCTCCCCCATCACATCCGATCCGACTCTACACCTTCACCCTCTTGGGCTTCGGTTACCTCGGCTCCCTCGACGGCGTTGGAGTACGATCTTCTCCATAGCCCCCCCCCCCCCCCTCCCCGCAAAAAAAAATCTCCCAAGTGCATGCTCGTCCTTCTTCCTCTTGATCTTCTTTGAATAGGTGTTGCATGTTCAGTACCCGATTCGCCCTCTAAATCCAACCTTTTAAGACTCCTGATTTGAGCTTCCCTCATAGCCTTCACACAAAAATCCCCAATTTTTCTAACTCTAAACCTAAAACTTTAAACAAAACTCATTCACAAAAATGTCCATATCTATATTTGGTTGTACAACCTCTAGATCCTAAGTTTTCGAGTTCAAGACATCACATGCAATAAGATTGCTAAGAGAGCTTGCTCGCTTCCATATATGGATCCAGATTCGCATCTGTCACCGCCTTCTAAGCCAACTATGTCAAAGCCAACAACTTCCTTGACTTGCATGCAAGCCAAGCTGGTGTGATCTGGGCTCTTCCGATGCATGCTCAATATTTCAGTCATAAAATGGGCTATATTGGTGCAATGGAGGTCCATGCGTACTTATTGGAAAGCTAATTCGAAGGGCTACATCTTTTATGAAGACCAAAGTGCCGAAATCATCCAAGAACAGGTCCGAAGTTGGAAATAACTTAGCAGTCCGAAATCTGGACAGTTTTCCCGATGCATTGAATGAAGTCAGAATAGATGAGATGTATCGAAGGGTCTTCATTCAATGAAACTTTATGATTTTCTACACTTTATGGGGACAAGCAACCCTTCATTTTCCACCATGAGGCTGGTCAAATTTCTCCATCAATTTCCGAGAAACTTTTCATCTTTTCCGTTTTTAATTCGTTATTAAATTGTTGTTGTTTTATGCATATAAAATGGCTAAACCTTTGCCATGAGAAATAAGATTTTGAGTTGAGAATTTTTGGAAAAAGTGTGTGTGTTTTGTTGATTTGGTGAGATGCCATTTTGACACCCCGTTTCGGAGTGAGGGGCCGAAGAAGGTTCGTTTGTTTAACTCTTTCCGGTGATATGCTTGTTAGAGATGCTCAAACAAAGGCTTGATTACTCGAGAGTGAGATGCCGATGAGTGAGAGAGCGAGTTTTGTAAATCTATGGGTGATGCTCATAGATTTAGCCATCCATATCTTGTTTTTATCTTTCCATAAATCTAGAAAAAAAATCCAAACAAAAGAGTCGGATGTGTCAAATTTTGTTCTCGTGCTCGGTTGAAGCTTTGTAACTTGTTGGTTCGATCCTTTAGATCGTGTCACAAGTTGTCTAAGCCACCACTGGATCAGATATCAAGGAACAACGGCTCTAATTTTTAGACTTTTTTATTATATGTTATCTGTAATTGTAGCTTTAGATTTAAGCTAAGTTTTTTTTTTCTTTTAACTGACGACCCTCTGCGTAGGGTTTATCAAGCCATCTTTTGATGGCTTCAAGATTGCTTCGTCGATCTACTTCTTGCCTACTGTCAAAAAACAATTCTGACATGTTACGGTATTTTCCAACTGGCATGAAAGTTCATTACTTGTAAAATATCATTAATGCTTCAAGAAGTGCAAAAATGAAGGAATACCATAATCTATAACAAATTAAAACAAGGTTACAAGTTAATTTAAAATTTATCCAACTTTATATATAGTAGATAGTCATGTCAATTAGAGATTATCAACTATTGATATTATTATGGTTCTTTGAATAAAGTAAAGTTGGTTGATCTTCTCGATTTGTTGTCGGTTCTCTCCTATTTGAATAATGAACATGTTTTACTATTTACGCACGTTTTTTTAGGTGTTAAAAACCATATAAAATATTAACTTTTTTAATAATATTTTTAAACAATTTTATACTTATTACTATTAATTTTGAATTTATAAAAACAAAATTTTAAAAAAGTTAATATTTTATATAGTTTTTATCATTCTAAAAAAACGTGCATAAATAATAAACGACATGTTTTAATTAACGGAGGGAGTAATAAAATAGTTTGTCAAAACATATAAATGTCCCATGTATTAAAGGATGCATGGTCTATTTCACATGATTGATATGCTCGGCGTATCTCATCGATAATTTTATATGAAATATATAATTATATTTGATATTGACCGACTCATTATATTCTAAGATGATAAACGGGTATAGTATAAATTTTTACTTGAGGGCCAATAAACATTTTGGTACTAAAGCTAACTCCATAGCCTCTTTATATCTCACCAGTCACGCACGGCCTCCATTAACCGCTTTATCTCACAGTCACCGCCTCCAACTCCCTCTTTGATCTCGAGTTCTCAACATCGATTGTCGAAGTCGGATCTATAGGCGCGTTGCAAGGTCGTGAAGAGCGGCAGATCGAGGATTGAAGAGCGGCTATTAGGCGTCGCCTTCCTTCAGTGTTCTAGAAAACGTTTGGCGGGTGCTTAGCGATAAGGTAGGGTCAAGGGTCTAGGCGGAGTTTAGACATATTTCATGGCGGGTCTTTGTGATCTAAGCGACCACAACAACAAACACCGCCCCCTGCCGGACACCAGTCGACAAAGTCAACCCGATAATCTACACACCGGGCCTTTTTCAGGTTTATCCAAACTTTAATAAAAAAAACCTACAATTAACCCAAAATTTCAAACCCAAATCTCAGTGCAAACACTTTAAATCGATCTCCTGTATTTTCAAAGTTTTCATACTAAAATTCCCCTCTCTACATGCGCAAATCCTTTCATACAACTAGAGTTCTCAGCATAATAACTTGATAGCTTGCATTTAGATGGTCATAATAGGTTGCATTTAACTTAGTTATGATGCATATCATGCATGGTTTAAGTATAATTTGCATATTTGCTCTCTATGTTGGTGGAGTCGGAATCTAAAGGTTTTTATTGATTATTTCAAGTAACTTTGGATCCGGGGAGGAGACATGGGTTGATAACGCATTGGATGAGAATGTCTAGTTGATCAAAGAAGCTTGCATGAAGATCTCAAGAGGTCATGAGAAGAAGAAGCGAACCTAAACGAAGAACAAGTTTGCAGAAGTTGTCACCAGACATGCTGAACTTGTTTTGCACTTTCTGGAGGCCTTGGTTGTCCGATTGACTATTATGACTATGCCTTGGAAAGCTCTTTCAGATAACTACAACTTTCATTTTGACAAGAAGATCAAATTCGGGACAGATTTTCCGTGAAAGGCAGATGCACCGGCCACCACATTCAAATTTTAAGTGCAAAAGGTGAGAAAGAAAGAAGCTTCGAAGAAGAAGAAGAGGATGAATTGGTTGCAGACAACGATAGTTTCTTCGATGATGGAGAAAGGGATCTAGTGCTTCATGACTTGGAATCTCATGAGTCGACGCATGAGGTTACATGTGTTGTGGTTCCTACTCCATCTGCATCATCCATTATGAGCTTGCCCATTGATGAACCGGGTCTAGAGCCATCAACTGAGGCTCAAGAGGTAATAGAGGTAAACTTTTACAATTTTGAAGGTAATGGTGATTATGTTGATCCTTTTGATTGCTATTTTGAGAAGCCACCAGCGGAACTGTGTTGGTGGTATCATATTCCTTCAGGAGAGAGTCATACTAGACTCTTTGATAGATTGAAAGGGTTTTTGAATTCCATATTTTATGCTTTCAATTTATTGTGCTATGGTGTGCCTTGTAAGATGTGTGCATAGGAATATGATAGGTTACTAAGGGACTTGACGATGTCTGATAGGTAAGATCTTGAGATTGAGAATAAGTCAGGCCAATGACATTAAAGAAATGCGCTTCTCGGGAGGCAACCCGAGGTAAGTTTTCTAATTTATTTATTTCAATTTCTAGTTAGCTAGTTTTATTTTCAATAAATTAGGTTTTCCATTAGGCATTAGATAGTTTTTGGATAGACTAACTTTTAAGGAAAAGTCGTTGGAATCAGCTGAAGCAAGGGCGGCGACGCCGCAGACAGCGTGCAGCGGCTGCCGCAAGGCCCAGTCGAACCATTTGGTTGTCTATGAAAGTCCATGAGCCTATTCATCCACCACATTGTGAGTATTTCATTCATCTCTTCCTCGATGTTTTTATTTTTTGTTGTCTTTTATGTTTCATTGAGGACAATGAAAAGTTTAAGTGTTGGGGAGGGATTGCATATAGATAGATTTTGCATATCATGTTTACTTATGTCTTTATATTTATTTTACTCATATATCACGTTTGAAAAAAAAATCACAAAAATATTATGCATTGCATTTAGGTGTTATTAAAGATAGCTATCTTGGTTTAGTTTGTCCTATAATTTATTTTTATGATCTTATTGCATAAATCACATGATTTGATTGAATTGCTTGAAAATGATTTTTGGAGCATGATTTGTGAATATAATTGAGCAAGTATGGTTCATAGTTGAGGTTTAATTGAAATCTATAAAAAAATATAACCCTTGTGAGTTTGTTTTGGCCTTATAGGGATTATTCATAACTATTTTCCTTTTGCTTTTATTGTGTGATTATACTCTCCATATGCTTCTTATTTCAATACCGTGTTGCACATGTTTGTTGCTTGTGAATTTCAAATGATTGAGGCATGTTTTCTTTAGCCGTATTATACCTTATCTACCCTTTGCATTATCCTTTGCTTGAAGCCCAGCTGAGCCGTAAATCCTATTCATTTTTATAGCTCTACAAAAATATATCATAGCCAATGATTAGTCTGACCCTATCCGGGAATTAGGAGGAGAATTGGTGAGCAATCTTTATGTTGAAGTTGCTTTGAGTGGAGATGACGTATGTATGGTTGTGCATTGCGAGAGGCATAGCCAAAATAAGGTAACCCTTCTTTCATAATAGAGATGACTTATTACTAGGGGCCTAAGGAGGATAAAATTCACTTAGGATTAAAAGTCTAGTAAGCTTGGACACAGGGAGGATAAAATTCACTTAGGGGAAAAAGTAAGCATAAAAGAAAAGAAGTCATCATTCAAATGGAAAAATTGCATGAGTTGTATGGCTTTTGAAATCAAAGAGTGCTTATTGATGTGTGTTGGAGTTTATCTTATCAGAATGGTTTGCGAAGTATGGAAGTTTTGGTGTTGTTCTGGTTGGTTGTTGTTCCTTTTTTCCGGATTTTTAACCACAAGCCTAAATATTTCACATGCCTTATGTTCCTACCAAAGCCCCATTACAACCCTATAAAAGTCCTCATGATGTTGTTTGCAAGTGATGACTTTCACAGTGTATAGAGCATTTTGGATTGAGTTGAGAGTTGGACTTTAAAAACTAAACACATGAGAGCTTGAGTGAAACACATTATCCCGGTGAGGTTGGATTAAATTTGCCTTTACTATTGGATCGCTCATATATTTGCTAGGATATTTGTTCTCTTATTCATGGCTCATATTCATTAATGTTGCTTTTATAAAAATATAGCATGAAGATCTTATTTGTGGGATAATTAATTCTATATTTGTTTTTCATTGAATGAGGACAAGCAAAAGCTTAAGTGTGGGGGAGTTTGATAGATTGCATTTAGATGGTCATAATAGGTTGCATTTAGCTTAGTTATGATGCATATCATGCATGGTTTAAGTATAATTTGCATATTTGCTCTCTATGTTGGTGGAGTCGGAATCTACACATTTTTATTGATTATTTCAAGTAACTTTGGATCGAGGGAGGAGACATGGGTTGATAACGCATTGGATGAGAATGTCTAGTTGATCAAAGAAGCTTGCATGAAGATCTCAAGAGGTCCTGAGAAGAAGAAGCGAACCTAAACGAAGAACAAGTCTGCAGAAGTTGTCACCAGACATGCTGAACTTGTTTTGCACTTTCTGGAGGCCTTGGTTGTCCGATTGACTACAACTTTCCTGTTGACAAGAAGATCAAATTCGGGACAGATTTTCCGTGAAAGCCAATGCAGCGGCCGCCGCATGTATGACGCGGCCGCCGCATTCCCGCAGCTAGAGACGTCTAAGTAGCAGCCATATGTCGCGGCTGCCTCATTGTTCGACAGCGAAACGGCGCGTATTGTTAAGTGGAACCCTAGTTGTTTGGTTTGTTTTGGCCGACTTGAACCTTATAAGGCTGATTTTAGTTAGTTTTCATTGACTTCTATTCTATTCCACGTTCTATCAGACAATTAGAGATTAAGCGATGTCTTCCATGAGGAACTGAACTCATCTGTTCTGATTGCAATTTGAAGCTTTATTTGGATTGATTGTGAGTTTCTAATTCTCTTTCCTAAATTCATTTATTGAATGCTTCGACTTCCTTGTGCTTGAATGTTTGACTGTTTTGTTCTATCTTGCCTAGTCAACTTGGTAGAATCAATTCAATTGCTAGGGTTTTGTAGATTCCTGGCTGCAAAACTTAACCCAAGTAGCAAACTTGTTCCTTTAGGGTTGGTTGAATTAATTGAATGAGTAAGAAGTTGAATGTGTTGTTAAATCCCTCTTTAGGGACTTCAAATACCTTGGTTAATATCTGAACTTAAAACTATCAATTGGGTTAAATCCTTCTTTAGGGACTGTTCGATTGATAAGAGTTTCTAGGACTGGTTTGACTAGTAACTATATTAGGTCGGGACAAGGGAATTCATAGGAAACTTAAAAGGACGAGAGGAAGTTACAATATCAATTCAACCAAATAAAGTGGATAATTATCGGTACTCGGTAGAGCGATTCTCTCTCAATTGTTTTGCATCAATTTGTTTTTATTTTCTTTTCTTTTCAATCTCAATCAACCAAAACCCCCCTTTCTACTAATTGATAAATACACATTGTTGAGAAATACTTGATTCTCTGTGGAATCGACCTCTTACTTACTTGCTATACTAGTTTGTAGGTTTGAGTTTTATTTTGATACGGTTTACGTGACTAAAAACCGTCCATCACAACTCAATGTTAGCACTTCTTCCGCAAAGCGATGTCAGGGAGGGAGATAATTCCGTCATCACCTCCCTCCCCACAACATCTCAAAAATCTGAGATTCTTTTTGTAAGTGATTGTTTCTACGGTGGGGATTCCACAACCTCGATCTCAACCCCAAGGCCGTTTGACAGATAAGTTTAATCATAAGCCTCTATTTGCTATAAATTGATCTTAACTTTTATACATTTACACATGCTTTTAGTTTATGTCAGGATTTGATTCCTTTGTATGATTTACTATTGCCTGTCAATTTCCATTACCGTGTTCATTTTCTAAGCACCAGTCATATCGATCGGAATCTTTCATTTCAGGCATCCATGAATTATCCACTTATTTAATTTGTTGTTTTATTAGATATAGAGACCTACCATTTATGTTATCCTGAATCCATGTTCTTTACTATTTCACTCAATTTATAAGGGTTATGGGATCTCGTGTTGTACCATGTTGTACTATGTCCTTGCAGTTTGCCTTCTTTTTCCCCTTCACTTGCTTCTCCCCACTTGGACCTTTGATTTCCTCATGGTGGTATGCAAATTCTTACTTCCAAATGTTCTTTCCAACACCTTTGTTATAATCACCCCTCAAGAGCATAATTAGCCTGCTTATAATTACAATATAAATTGGTACACTTTGGCTCATTATGGAATAAATGCTACTACGTATTTGGAACACTATTGCCTACCATTTTGGCTATGTTATTTCTAAGACTGATTTGCAAGTATTGTCCTTTAAATGTATGTTTTGCTACTATAATCACTATATTGGCAAATGTGATCCTTTTCTTTCCTCTTCATATATGAGGAATATTGTTATGTTTCAATTATATCTATTTCTTGTGATGCTATTACCTTTCTTCTTACGGTCATACACAAGTGTTATTGTGTTGATAAGAACTGGCAATCTTCGTTAAGGAAGGGGAAGCACAGATTGGAGTGGCATGCTTGCTCAATAATATGCTTTGGATGGCTCCATGTCAATATGGGGGTTGTTTTGTTGTATATCTGTATTCCCTTTATAGAACTTTAGTTGTATGTCATAGGTGCTTTGGGCACTCTGTGGTGGTCAACGGCAACAACCTTAGATCTCAAAATTTTTGTACCAACACTATTGCTAACCTTTATTCCAATCATACCATTACCACATATATTCGGAATCCAATTCCCAAGATAAAATATACATCTCATCCCAACATGTGCAACAAATGTAGCTCCTAAAAAACGAGGGTGGATTCTAGACCTAAAACGAGGAAAAAACTTCAGTATTGTCACCAACAACATAACAAGATTTCCCATTTAAGCTCTTCGCACTTCAGGATACAACACGTTATGAACCATCCTACTGAAGTCAGTAAACAAATGCCTACAAAAACTAAGTATAATTGTATCAAAATAACACGTGATTACATGCCTAAAAGGCCAGATGCAAACAAATATATTGTGATAGGGAAAATCCCGTCATCATAGCACAAGGGCATTCTAGTCTTTTACCAATTAAGTCGGTCATTTTTATCATACGAAATTATCCTAAATAACAGTTAAAAACGACGTCTATTATTTATGCAGTATCACAATCAATAAATTCGAACATTCAATACGACATTGATCAGCATCAATGCAGTTACCATTTCGCTTGTTGAATACGATAACAGTTTCATGCATTAAGAGCCTTGATTGATTTAAATATGGTAACGGTTTCTTTTATTAAATATTATAACCGTTTCTTTTATTTAATACTCGACTAGTATAAATAAGAGGAGATAGATTCAGACTGAGGATAAACAAGGACTGACTTGAGCATCGAAGGGTCCTACGGGAGACACAATCCTCGCCCATACCTCATTTGTTCTTGTTTTGCAGGACACGGTTCGGATGGAGTCCATGTAACACAATCTATAAAGCAATAGCCAAAATACTAGCAAATAGACAGAAATCCATCCTTCCAAGAATCATCGGCCCATTTCAAGGCGCTTTTGTCGAAGGAAGGTCTATTCAAGACAACACACTTATAGCCCATGAAGTGTTAAAACCGAGATTCAAAAGATTACGAAAACGAATTGAGCGAAAGCGAACGAAAACAAAGCGAGAAACACAACAAACATGCAAAGATCGAACACCGTCGATTTTGTGAGGTTTGGCAAGAATGCCTATATCCTCGAGACCTCGAGAATCGGTCGAATCCACTAATTTCGTAGAGGTTACCATCAAGTAACAGATACACAGAAGAACCCTAGATCTAACATGCATGCATGTGAATCAGAGATAAGGGAAGAAGAAAACCCCCTTGTGTGGGAAATCGGAGATCAAAGAACTCTTTGATCCTCCAAACCCTAGATCCTCGGACAAGGAGGAAACATCCACCCAAGCCAGAAGCTCTCGTCGCACCACCACCAGAAGACCTTCGAGATCAACCACCTTCTTCATCTCAACACCACCGGGATTGAAGAACAAAAGGAATGAGAGGAAACCCTAAAAACCCAAAAACCCTAGGAGAGTGTTTGAAGAGAGAGGAGAGAGAGAGAGAGAGAGAGAGAGAGAGAGAGAGAGAGAGAGAGAGAGAGTTGAATCTGAAGAAGCAATGAGCTTAAGAGAGTCTTTTATAGCTAGGTCACAAGATCAAGCAAATCGCCGGGCAAAAAACGCAACGCTTCACATCCTAGATATTGGGCTACCGACCTCAACTCAAATGTTGAAGATAATGGGCTTGGTTTGGGCCTAAGCCCACACATATTTCTCTTCCCAACATATCATACATATATTATATACCATATATTATACACTATACTCCACTATTATCCATTAAACCCGTTAGATGATCAAGTCGATTTCTCGACTCAATTCAACTCAGTCGAATTTAACTATAAATGTGCATCCGTGTATAATATAGTATATAGTATATGTTATATGCATACTCATCACATACACATACATGATACAAGCACATAACAATATTACGTACGTGCAACACATATAAAAACAAGACATAGGAAAATAACCACATATCATTACATGAAGTATTCCATAACTTCCACAAACAAAAAGGAAAAAATGATAGATGACTCTGAAACTAGATATGGAGAAAGTTTCTGACAAATTTGATTAGAATTTTATATAAGTGGTAACAAAACTAGGATTCCACCCAACTTGGATTATAAATTGGGTTATAAAGTGTATCACCACCACCATCTTCTTGGTCCTTGTTAACAATGCCCCTGTAAAGCTATTCAAACCCGAACGAAGGATTAGACAGGGTGATCCCTTGGCACCTTACATCTTTGTCATAGTTATGGAATCCCTTTGCTAGAGACCTATATCAAGAAGCAATACTTGATGATCATTTAGTTGGAATCAGGCTAACCCCACATGGAAGCCCAATTCATTTTCTTAACTTTGCGGATGATACTCTTATTTTGCAAAAGCATCCAATTATAAACAAAAGTCTCCACACCATCCAAATTATGCTAAATAATTTTTATAATCTGTTAGGATTAACCATTAACTACAACAAGAGTTTCGTACAAGTCTGAAAAAATATCAGCACATAAATTGCACGAGCGCTTGCACAAAAGATGAATATCCATGTCTTTAAAACACTTGAAAATATCTAGGCATCTCTATAATCAACGACAGAATGAAAAATTGTATTTTCGATGATGCAATTCAAAATCTAACAACAAAATTGTCAAAATGAAAAGCGTCCTCAATTTCCCAAATAGGACGCTCGGTACTCGTACGTGAAAATCTCAGCTCAACAACAAACTTCTTATGTAGACTTTCTTGCACCCAAAAGGTGTCTTACAAAAGATGGACCAAATAAATAAAAATTTCTTTTGGAATAAACTCCACTCTCAATGATATACACCTCTAGTTAGTTGGAGGCTTAAGAGCCTTAAGCTTCCGAAAAGCTAATCAGTTTACAAATGAAGTTGCTCTGGAAGATTTTTACGAATTAAGATAATTTATGGGTGAAGGCCGTTAAAGAAAAATACTTACATACCGAAATAATTATGCAAAGAACATCCTCTAATACTTTCTGCAGTTTGGATGCCTACTCAGTCTTAAGGATAAATTTCAGCAAGGGCTCCCACTGGATTATATGTAATGGAAAATTTATTAATGTTTAGTCTGATCCTTGGATCAATAACACCTCCCTTAAAGATTTCAAAAGAAACCATGATCCGAACCTTAAAGTAGCAGACCTGCTAGATGTCTGTAAATGTTGGAACACAAATATATTGCTTCAGCAATTTCCATCACATAGCACAAACTAGGGGTGGGCGCGGGACGGGACGGGACAGGATGAGGGTCGTCCCGCGTCCCGTCCCGCGTAAATTTTGCGGGATGGGACCGGGACGGGATTCTCTATTTTTTTTTCAATCCCGTACGGGCCCTATCCCTCACGGGACGGGACGGGACCGGGACGGGACGGGCCTTGTCCTTCAAATAAAAAATATTTTAAATTCTCTAATATTTTCCAATTTTTAGAAGACATAACACCTATAGATTTATAATATTTTTATAGTTTCTCATACAATGTATATATACACTTGAGTGTACAAACAGTGTGTGTACATACACACTGCATAGATGTACTACGTAATATATATTGACAGAATGAATTGACAGTGTATGTACATACACACTGTGTATATATACATATTAACACTGCATAGAATAAATTGACATATACGGAGTATTATATATACTTTAAACTATACTGTATTTATGCATATACTGTATAATATATTAATATAATATATATATATATATAATATATATGCGGGACGGGACGGGATTTGCGGGATGAAGAATCTCCGTCCCGCGTAATTTTTGCGGGACGGGACCGGGACGGGATTCCTTTTTTTTTTTTCAAATCCCACCGGGATCGGGACGGAACCGGGACGGGACCGGGACGGAACCGGGACGGGACCGGGACGGGCCCGGGATTTGTGCCCACCCCTAGCACAAACAATACAAACAATTCAAATCTCATAGTGGGATACACAGGACAAACTAATATGAAAACTAAATGCAAATGGTACCTTCACCTAGGCGTGCCCACGGGTCGGACCCGCCGGGTCGACGGGTTCGACCCGCCGGGTCAAGGGTCAGGGTTGGCCGACCCGAACCCTAACCCGTAAATCTCACGGGTTGACGGGTTCGGGTCGACCCGTTGACCCGGTGGGTTACATTATTTTTAAAAAAAAATCTTTTTTTTTTAAAAAAAATGACTATTAAAATAAATAAATAAATAAATAATATGTAAAGATTTTATCTTCACAACACATTTTATCACTTTGATATGAAGTGTTAAAAATGTAGGAAGATTATATCTCCATATTAATTCTTTCATCCACAATAATTTCATTGTGTAGGAAACAAGTGAAGTGGAAGAAATGTGGTAGTAGGATACATATATATAGCCCAATGCCTTCTCATTCTAACTCCATATTTTCGATGTGGGACAAAGCTTTTGTCCCACATTGGAAATGAGGGGAATGAAGGAAGGCTTCCAAGTCTATAAAAGGAGAAGGATGGGGTTTATTTGTCTTACATTGCACATTGCATATTAGTTTATGTATTATTGTGAGTTATTTTAAGAATAACTTACATAATTTACAGAATATTATAAAATTATTTTATTAAAAATAAATTTTTCAAAAAAAAAATATTTTTAAAAAGTGGGTTGACCCGGCGGGTCGACCCGGCGGGTCACGGGTCACGGATTCCCCGACCCTAACCCTAACCCGCTACCCGTCCCCACCCGCCAACCCGTCCACCCGGACCCGACGGGTCAACGACCCGGCGGGTCATTGACCCGTACGACCCGGCGGGTCACGGGTTGACCCGTAACCCGTGGCCACGCCTACCTTCACCACTAAATCAACCTACAAACTTGTTAACAACGTCACTGCAGGAAATAATTAATACAATTGAATCTAGAAGCTTCGTTTACCACATAGAGTATGCAGAATTTCATCTAGAAATGAAGCCGATGTTGATGCTCTTCCTACAAAAGAAAGACTAAATAGATATTTTAATAAAGTTCTATCCCAATGTCGCATTGGTGGCATTGCTCAGAATAGCGATGATCAAGCTATTGATATGTTTTAGTGTAGGATCCATCAAAGATCACGGATCTGTGCTTCAAACAGAAGCTTATGCTTTTTACACCGGATTGCTGATAGCCCTATACAAGGACATTCAAAACGTCATTATTGAAGGAGATACTCTTGGAGTAATCAACGCCATCAATGACAACACCAATATTCATTGAGAAATCTCTAGAACGATTGAGAAAATTTGTCATATTAAGAAAAGGTTCAGCGGCATTGCTTTCAGACACGCCTAGGACGGAGATTCAGCAACATTGCTTTTAGACACGCCTAGGATGGGACAGGACATACGCTATTGTATTAATGTATTATCCGTGCATATGAGGAGACCTACACCAGTAACATATAAAAAGAAACACTTACCTCACATGTTTCAAGATAATAATTAAAAAAAAAAAAAACTAAAAAGTCGACCACAAAATTTTACCTTAAATATAGCCTTATTTTAGTCTATCATCTAAAAAAAGTGCTATTTTGATTTTGGTTTTCTAACATATATTCTTAGGAATAAATCAAAAACACTTTTATGATAAATATTATAGTCCGTATCTTTATAAAAAAATTATACAAAAATGATTCGAAATAAATATAAATATAAATATAAATATAAATCATTACCCAGATTTTTTTATATACAAGGTGAGGTTTTGGGGGTGATCAGTCGTGGCTGACCCACCGTCCAAGGGCGTCCTCGCGAACGAGGTCTTCAATCTCAGGAGGAGGACGGTCCAGCAGTAGTGGCGCCGAAAGACCCAGATGCGCCAAACAGTCTGCAACACGATTCCCGTCACGGAAAGTGTGAGCGAAGGAAATGGACTGAAAGTCACAAAAGCGAAGGAGAGCATCGAATATCAGCATCTCGATCTCCCACGTACACTTCCACGATCACTTCATGGCATTGATGACTGACAGACAATCACCCTCCACTTCAAGATGAGAGAGTCCCCGCTTAGATGTTTCCGTCAATCCAGTTAGGAGACCAAGACATTCCGCTTGAACCGCGAAAACTTTTCCATGTTGATGCGCACCACAAAAAAGGACAACTCCTGCGTTATCCCGTAAAACGAAGCCGGAGGCAGCAAAACCAGAAGTAATCTTGGTTCCATCAAAGTTTAGTTTGGCAAACCCCGCAACAAGCTTCCTCCATTTTACCAATTTCTTTTGTCTATCCCTCTTTTGGTCGACTTTCATAATTGTTTTAGTCGTGTCGAATTCTAGGTTCTCGATCTGGTCGACTTTCATAATTCCATGCTTCTGACGGCACAGGTTGGGCCGCGCCGAGTCTCTCGGTGTGGGTCAGGTAAGCCCGTTGAGAGCACCCTAGGTCTCACGGGGTCCACCTCCGGGTCCCACCGAAAGTGGAAACCTAAAATTCGAGTTTCGTCATTGGCGCCGTCCGTGGGGACCTCTCACACTAAGAGGTAATATATATATATATATATATAGAATTGAAGTAGAATATATGCTTTTCTTGCTTCAATTTTGGTTTATTTCGTTTGGAGCTTTAAATAAATAACAAAGCGAAATATGAACATTCTAGTCTGGTAGCACATACGCATATGTATATGAATGCATGTGCTCATGTTAGTTATGGATGAATTTTGGAATCCGCGGAGAATGATCTTGAGGCCGATGGAATTCATTTGAAAAAGAAAGGTCTTTTTCTATGTTTTTCGCATTTTGGGGTATGTTTGCATGCCCATCTCTTGCTTTTGTTTAAAGTAGATCAACAAGTATTTATATATATATTTAAACTGATGAAAGAATGGGCAAAGTGAGTAAAAGTTTGATATGAGTGTTGGTAATCTTATTCTGAATATACACCGTTTGGAATAGTTAGGACCTACACCGTTTCAGATAGCCCAAAAAGTAAGTTGTGAAGACTGCTCGTGTCCGCGGAAAGCTAAGAATTCCCCGTTACTTTCATGACGCAAGCGGGTACAAATAAGATAAGCCGCAGATAGGTCGTAGCGCGCGTCTGGACTCGAGCGACAATGAAGGTCCTAACACATGATATCGCAATGAGCACCACGTACTTGGGGCAACCGCGGCACAATCCATCAGCCAGCGTCAGGCTTTCCGGTTGGCCTAATGCCTGCATTCGGCCATCGGGTAACTTTGTCACCTAGTTGGTCTCCCTATCTCCGTCCGATCTTATCACGGACGCACAGCGCAGGTGAGCAAATGCCTTCCTTTGCCACTAATCCTTCTACTATATAATCTTGTCTATGTTTCAGGCCCCTAATGGTGTCGAACGGAGGTAATTTTCCTCTCCTCATTGCTACTGTCCGCGGATGCATTCCCTTAGGCCCTTTCTTTATTTGGTTTCTTGATAATGATCATCATCCTTTGGATTCTCCATCTGCATTCCGAGTTTCTAATTGATTTGAGCAATTTAATTCTTAATGTCAATCATCAGCTCTCAAATTGAGTTCTTAGTGGGGTCTCGCTTTGCATCAATCTTTCTCAAATAGATGGGTTTCCTCGATTCCAATATATGTTGAATGAGCGACCGCCTCAAACACAGTCTAATCTCGGCTTTGTCCGCGGACGGAACTTGGGATGATGTTTGGGAAATTCATCTCAAGGAGGTACATGTGCGTACTTGCTTATTCAAATTTGAACCGGTCGAGGTGACTGCACCTGCTTCTTCCAGCCGATGCATATAGAGAGAATTAAATCTGTTTGTAGATTATTATAATGTGTCATGCTTTGGGTAACCGGGAAGTCGAACATCTAAGAGATCGGGACCGACACTTGGGATTCCGTCAAAGTTCTTTATCGACGTGACCATCTCTGACGCGGTAATTCCGTCAAAGCCCGCCAATCCTAAAGGTAATTCTTTCGCTTGGTCTATCTTAATTATAAGGTTCCAAAATTTATAAATTCAAATAGCAGTAAGCAAGCCACTATCATGAATATGAATAACGGAGGCACCCACTGATTTCTTGGGATTTTAGCATGTTGATTCAGATTTGAATTTAATCTAAATCGGCAAGTATGAATATACATACATGAACAAAACATGTAAAGGATAGTTATGCAATGAAATGTCCTCCTACAAAAAATGATGACTAAGAGGCACCAGTTCTGTTTGTGTACATATACATTCACAGGTCACCATTATTCATCATGTGTTGCCATATAAAGTCAATTTATTTCTTTGATGTGATGATCAATTGAACTGTGGAATGAACAAACAGCCACTATTGGTATTTGTTTCGGGTTCAAATCTTTTAGTCAGGAAGGGCTACTGCATATATAATTTCTAATTGTAAGAGTTGATCTAATTAAGGAGTTTGTGTGCGTTGCCATGAGTGAAGGTTAATAAAACAGGTGTGAAAGGAGAATATGTAAGACAGTTGGAGCAAATCGATACTAAACGAGAGGAGCCACGTTGGCTCATCTCCTTACCAAGTATACTCATATATGCACAACTCAAGGGCCGCGGCCATTCATGACCACACGAGACTGTTGTCGTCTCCAAGAGGGTCGTCGTTCACCCGCGCACAGGTGATTGGGTGCAGAAGGGATTACCTATAGGAGCCATAGCTTAGACTAAGGCTCGTTCGATCGGTAATGAACTCGAAAATTCGCCTCGAAGATATCCCGAATAAGAGCAGAGAGACCGCGACGAATCTTTCTATGTACAAAACCCGCCACGAATTCAAGGAAACAACAGTAAGTAATACTAGGTTTAAAGTCGTTCCATGCCGGCCGCGGTCGAGGTCACCTGGGAAGGACGTACCTCTCCACACATTTGAAACTTGTTTATTCGATGCAAGTGATCGATTTTCTCGTGACCATTGTGACGGAGAGGTCCAGCCGCGCTAAGACATTTTTTGTTGCTCAGTCTAGCCATGCACCATGACCCCGTCGTGGTTAAGAAAGCAAGTTGGTGGGCTCAAGTCTTGTCCGGCACTATGATTAAGAAGAACACTCAGCAGCTTACTCATTTGTCCCCAAGTGGTAGTCCATTTTCATCCGCGGAAAAGTCAAACGCATACTGAGGAATAATGTCGCGGCAAATTCCCGAATGCAACGGCGAAGATGATGTATCGGTCACACGCAGAGAGCTTGTAGCTAGGCGCCAGGGTGTCGTCATGATTGCCCGAAACAAGCGTACGCGTCTACTTGCGGGAAACATCCATTGAGTGGTACCACTACCACGAATTAATTTATTATTAACGTTATGTATTTAGTCATAACTGGCTTTTATTTAGTTGACAGAATGTAAAATAAGTCCCAGTACGCTGGAACTGATTCCACGTCGGGCATCCGGCCGTAGAGCTTGCCTCCCACGTCTTAGATTTTATTAAATCCGGTTGTAGAACTTGCCTCCCGGATCGAAGTTTTTATTAAGTCCCATAACGCGTGATCTTGCCTCCCGGATCTTAGATTTTTGGTAAGACCCAAGGACGCTGGAGCTTGGTTCCGCGTCGGGTCTCCGATCGAAACTACATTCTCGGAGATGAGATTTTTTATAAGTCCCTGGGACGCTGGATCTTGCCTCCGCGTCGGGCCTCCGATCGAAGCTACATTCTCGGAGATGAGATTTTTTATAAGTCCATGGGACGTTGGAGCTTGCCTCCGCGTCGGGCCTCCGATCGAAGCTACATTCTCGGAGATGAGATTTTATTAAGTCCCGGGACGCTAGAGCTTACTCCACGTCGGACATCCAGTCGTAGAGCTAGCCTCCCGGATCGGAGATTATATTAAAACCTAGGACGCGTGATCTTGCTCCGCATCGGGCATCCGGTCGTAGCATGAACCTCCCAGATCGAATATTTTATAAGTCCCAGTACGTTAGAGCTTACTCCACGTCGGACATCCGGTCATAGCATGAGCCTCCCGTGTCGATGATTTTATTGAGTCCCAGAACGCCGGAGCTTGCTCCGCGTCGGGCATCCGGTCGTAGATCTTGCCTCCCGGATCGATGATTTTATTAAGTCCCTAATGAAAAGGCTCGATATAAAAAAGGCCACCATTTTTAGTGGGACCCGGGAATATACCCAATGGGGCCTTCAATATTCCCAACGGACTTACCTGACCCGTATCGAAATAATCGATGCGGCCCAACCTGTGCCGCGGGAACAATCTGGCTATGAATGCTGATGGATCATTCCCTTATCGAGTTTTCCTCAGACGAATTGGGAATCAGATGCTTACCTGCCGCCGTTGGTTATCTTGAGGACCAACAGCAACAGATTTTTGATTCTAGCTTCGGGTTTTCAAAGGGCGAAGAAAGGTCTATGCCCGCGGAGCAATTCCTTTTTCCTGAAAAGAGGTTTCTTCTGGCGTGTTAAATCTACTTTCTCTTTTCTACTCTCTCTTGTCCTCCCTTTTCTCAGGTTGCTAGGTTTTGATCCGCTCCTTTCTCCCTTTTCTTCCTTTCTGCCTCCTTTTTTCCCAAAAGCCCCCTTACTTCATATTGGTTTTTGTTTTTTATAGGCGATGGGTGAGCTTCGACTGACTCGCCACGTGGGGATTGTAGTTTGACAAGTGTCCAACTCGTGGGATGTGGGCATGTCTGACACGTGTTCTTCTACTCTATCCGCGGATGATATGGCTTCAGTGAGTTTTATAGTCTTTGGTAGGATGCTCATCCGCGGACGTCCTTTTTGCCTACTGTCGCGATTTACTTTTGTTGTTGTTAATCTAGATATTTTTATTGTTGGTTTCATCACAGCTCCTCGGGCCGGGTCGATTCCCTTCGGGGATTGACGCGGATCGATAAAGAATTCTTAGAAAACATCTGATCTTGTGTGTTTGTGTTAACTCCGCTTCCATTAGCGATGATGGGCTTTTTTGCTTCTTTGTTTTGGCCCATTTTGGGACCAATAGACCCATTTCTACCCGGAAGTTCAAACGTCAGTAATTTTCTTTATAAGTTACCCCGTCCCGTTCATTTAACTTCACATTTGTCTTCTTCCGTTCCTCCAAAGAATTTTGTTCTTATCTCCAGCTTGGTTTTCCGGTGGTAGTCTTAGGTTTCCGGTCGCGGTTTGTTTGAAGTTTCCGGCGAAGTTCTTTAGAGTTTTGAGGTATTTCTTTCTTGTTTCAAGTTGCTTTCTTGGTTTTCTTTTCAATTTTTTGATTTTCTTGATGGGTAGATCAAAAATTAGTGTGCAACCTCATCTCTGAATGTGTTTTTTACTGAGGTTTCGTTTCACGTAAGGAAATCTTCATACAATTTTCTGTAGTTTCTTTGGGAATGGCTAGTCTTAGCGGAGAGCATGATGTGTTGGATGATTTTGAAAGAGGTAAAGGGTGGAGAGGTGACGCCGCTTCATTTTCTCAACCGCGTCAAACTCAAGAGATCCTCTCTTCTTCTTCTGAGAGTTCTTCTTCTAGCTCTGGTGGTACCTCATCAAAATTATCTTCTGCCACATCCACGTCAACTCCAAATCGGGTTTGTCCTACAGGCAACCCTATTAAGGTGAGAAGGCGCCGGAAGCGTACTAACCCTGATTACTATTCTTCTCCTTACACAATTTCTTCTTCTTCGAAGGGATGCGCGGAAGATGAAAATTCTGGAGACGCGGGTGAGTCAGGTGATTGTTCTTCTGTGGACGTGGGTCTTTCTTCCACTTCTCACCCTGTGGACGTGGATGAAGAGGTAGAGAAAGTTTGGATTCCTTACGAAGCTCCCCTTATTAGTGTAGCGGAAAGTCCGAAAAAGATCTGCTCTAAAGAGAATTTGACTGACTTGGATACCCCGGTCTATGACCTAGGGGATTTAGACACTTGCCTCTTTCTGGGAGATTTTAAACCTCTACCGCCTCCGTCCGACCGCCCATTAGTCGTAACTGACAGGATTCATCCGTGGAGATCTCCTGTGGAAGAGCTCAGGGGATGTACCACTTTGTTAAAGCTAGCGGATCTTGACGCTATTTCTCGTATCTTTCCATGGCCCGCGGGACTAGAGTTTTTCCTTCCTGAGGAGGGGAGAGGTTGTTTAGATGCTTATGAGGACTGTTTGGTTGTTTACGTGGCTAGTTTGTCCCAGGGTTTTCGACTTCCCTTACACCCCTTTTTCTCAGAGTTTTTGAACGAGTACAACCTAATCCCTGCTCAGATTATCCCTAATGGTTGGATGTTTTTTACCAGCTTTATCATGAGGTGTAAAGAGATCGGGGTTGCTCCTTCACTGAAGTTGATGTTCAGCATCTTTTCTTTGAAAAATGGGTCCCAAGATTCGAGATTTTATCAGTGCAACTCGAACTGCGGATACATGGATAGGTTATCTAGCAAGCCAAATTGGAAGTATAAGTGGTTTCTGGTCCGCGACAAGTCTGGAAAGGGTTTCAATTGCCGGACTGTTCCAAGGCGTTTTTGCTCTGTGAATAAACCAACTGTTTCCAATCTTCTTGAGTTCAAACGATCGTTTTCTCATACACCTAGGTTTCCTTGGGATTAAATGCTATCCGCGTTCCGTCTGGAAATGGCTGGTTTGAGTTTGCCTCATCTGCGACTAGGTGGCTCTTTCTGTTTTTGTTGTTTCTTTGGGTGCTTAGATTTGTGCTTTTTATTTTGTCTTGTTTTGATGGTTTATTTATCATTAGATGTTTTTTTGTACCCAGATAAAATGGATTTGGACTCGCTTTTGAAGCGCCATAAAGCAATATCTGAGAAGAAGAAGAAAATAAGTTCAGAGATTCGCGACCCTCCTCCTTCTCCCTTGGTTCCTGAGGTGGCCCCAATCACTGATATGGTCATAGCTGGAGAAACTGGTGCACCGGCAAGGTCCTCTTCCTTGGCTCCAGTGTCTCGGGCGAAACACATTCGTGTAACTGCCCCTGAGACTTCTAAGAAGAGGAAAGTTAGCGTGGTCATTGAACCATCTGACGCGGATGAAACAGGACTTTTTCTTGAGGGCGAGGCGACTCTTCGCGAGTTCCCTATTCCGGGTTTTGACGCGGTTGATCTGCGAGGGCTTGCCTTTCCAGCCAAAAAAACGTTGTCTTCCCGAGCAAGGATACGTTAGCCGATTAGATGTTGTCAATCTTTCGACTAACTTTGACCGTCTTATTCAGTGGGTAAGTTTTCCCATTTCGCCAGTTGTCTTCTATTTCTGTTTTTTGGGAATAATTCGACGTGGTTTAATTATGACCTCTTTCTTCTCCTTATTTTTGTTTCAACTGAGAGTGATCCAACTAGATGTTGAAAGACGTTTGGTGTGTGGTGAAGAGAGCCTTAGTAAAAAAGATGAGGAGATCAAGAGACTGACTCATTAGCTGCGGATCCTTGGGAACACCGTAGGTGATCCAGCTTCGGTCGAAAAGTTTAGAAAGAGGTATGTGGAACTTCATGAAGAAGTGCGGGTGCAGAAAGAAGCTATGGCGGTTTTGAAGAAAAAACATGATGATCTGAAAACTTCTCTGGATGTCGCTATCTCCCGCGTCGCATAACTTGAGGCTGCAAAAGGGCGTTCGCGGGAACTTCTTCAGGACAAGCAGGCCAGTATTGATAAGTTGGAAGAAGATTTTTCTATCCTTCGTGAGGAGCAAGCTATTACTAAACAAGAACTCGACAACATCAAAGCGCACTCAGATCAAGACGTGGCCCTTCAATGGCTTCAAAGTCCCGAGGGTTTGGCTTACTTGTCTTCCTCGTGGATCAAGACTGAGGCTGGCGTATCTTTCATGTCTTCAGTTGCTAAAGCTTGTCTCCAGACCCTGAAAGGAGCCAGCATTTTGAAAGATAAATGTTTTAGTTATTTCAGGAAGGGGATGATTGCGGGGATTAACTAGAGTGTGGTACGCTCGGTGGCCAATCCCGGAGCTCCCCTAGAGAAGTTTGAGCCAAGCATGATCAGTGCCGATTGGGGGCTTTCAAATGAGGAGATGGTCGCGGAAGAGTCGTATTTTGAGATGAGGATGCCGAGGACGCGGGGGATGAAGTTGGGAAGGCGGCCACCACCGATTGATCTTTGATGTCCTAGTTCTGGTTGGAAGAAACTTTTCTGGACTTGGGAATTTGTGTTTGTTCCCTATTTTTGGCGCTCCAGCGAGATACTTGTTATTTTTTGTGAATTTGGGTTTGAGATCTCCGTTGGACAAAGTTTGGTATTACTGTATATTTTGCTCGTCAACGCTGTATATTATCGCTTGTTAATGCTCTGACTTTCTTCCAAGTGTTGAAAAGGTTTATCCGAATGTATGAAGTCTTTTCCCACTTGTCTTTATACCTCAAGACGGGGTTTTTCCTTTTTAAAGCCTCAAATCCTTTTATCCCCTTCACTGTTTCTTATGTGTCATCAATCAATTGCATTATCGTACGCGTTATGTCTTCGGGAAGTTTCAACCCTTGGGCCTTTTTTCAAAAGATCGAAAATGTGGACCAGCTTTCTCGATTGGTGAATTTTTTTTGCTTTCATTCGAAAAGTTTAGGCTATCTCTATTGAGCTTTAATTTTGTACGCGTGCAGGTTATGCCTCCTCAATTTGAAGCTGAATATGGGCCGCTTCCGCCCCGATGGGCTTTTCTCTCATCGTATCTTGTCCGCGACTTTCCAGTGGCTGTGTCCTGGAGCGAGAACGGTCTTTTTCAGATCGACAGCGGGTGGGACGAGTTTCTCATCCTTCGTCATCTTGGGATAGGGACTGCCATGATGTTTTTTCATAGGGGTAACGTTTCTTTCAAAGTTTGCCCGCGTCGTGAGATTGGGAATGATTATGAGGCTAGTCTTAGCTCAGTTTCTTCCTCGTGTAGTTCAAATTGAGCCTCCCTCGTGTAGTTCAAATTGAGCCTATTCCCCGTCATGCTTTGAGAGTTTGTAATTTGCTTTATGGATTATGTTCCTGCGAGTGTTTTGATTGGGGAAACTACGATTTTCCTTCGCTACTTATCATATCTTTGTGATTTTTAAATAAACTAAAAAGGGGGGATCTTTTATTATTCATAATACGAAGTAGCATGCAGAAACCTTCCTAGAGGTTAGATCCTTTTAAACATGATACATTATACTAGAGATGGTAACGCGACGGATAAAATAGAAGCTTAAAGGCATCCTACTTCCCCATTTTCCTCGCTATCAGGACTGACGACATCGACTTCAAAGATGGAGTCTCCCATTTAGGTGAAAAGCAGAGCTGATCCTACATTGACTCGATTTGCTTGTGTGATGTCGCGCCATCCTTGTATTAACTAGAAGAGGCCGTCTCCATCTCTTTCCACCTTCACTTCGTGTTCCTGGTTGGAGCGAGACCAGAGCCTGGCTTGAGTGTGAGCATCCTCATCGATTAGGACGTACATGAGTGGGAGCCGAAGTGTTTGAAGTTGCTCCTCTCTCATGATGACCCTATAGAAAGCCCTCGGTGGCAACCCTGGATCCATTTTGTTTTAAGATGTTTATCATTTTGGGTCACTCTAGCGTGCTTTATATTCTCGGAGAGAGGCTTTCTTGCCCTCGGTCTTATCGTCTTTAATGAAAAGCAATTTAGTTTTTCTTTTCCAGCTTACTCTTGCTTGCTCAAAGGGCCTCTTCTAAGAGGTTTGTTGGGTTTTGGCGGGATGGTCAATGAAATTAACTTAGAAAAAAGTGGACGCGTGTTATGGGTGACTGTATCACCTGTTGCGTGCCATGCATGCAACTCTTCCCTCTAAACCTGACTGTTTTCTCGTGAGTGATGAGACAAGAGAGAAAAAAACTATTATTTTCCTCTTACTTTTTTTTCGAGATGCGGGGATTCATTTTAGTTCCCCCTTTAGCATTCAGGGCTGACACAACTTCCGAGCGAGAGTCTCGATGGGCTTTTTTCCAAGCAATTAATTATCCTGAATAGTTTTTGCGCTTGGTAAGATTTTTGTGTTTAATTTCTATATCTTCATGAATTCTTTCATTATTTTTATCTTCTCCATTTTTTAGCTGCTGCCGTTTAGGTTTGAAGAAGTATATGAGGACGCTATTCCCAGTCGGGTCTTGCTTTCTTCTTATCAGTTACGTAATTTTCCGGTTCGCGTAGAACGTTAGGATAGTGGTTTACTTTACTTTGGCCGTGGATGGAAAGATTTCGTAGAATCGCATGGTTTTGAGATGGGGGCTTCCATGATCTTTACTCATATGGGTGAGGTTTGCTTTGAGGTTCAAGTGACGGACTCCCGCGGAAGAGAGCGCGAGTTTAGTCACAATGATCTTTCCTCTCGTGGAATAACCTCGAACGACGGTTGAGTTTAGTCTTTTATGTCTGTGATTGATAAGGCAATGCCTTAGGTTTTGTTTGTCGACTTGTTTAATAAATTAAAGCTCTTTATTTTCAAAAAGGGGAGTAGCTGGGATGTTGGACGTCGGTTCAGTTAATTGTGGGCTTGCTGCTTTTCCTTTTAGGGATTTTCAGGATCATGCATGCTTACTGCACAGTTTGCATTTTCGATGTAATCTTGTCGTGATACGTCAACCATGGGTACCCCAATTCTGTCTTCAGATAACAGTGTCTTCTGTCACCTTGTGCATGGCGTGCCATTTGTTAGATTTGATGAATCAATCTTTTAAGTTTTCTGAGTTCTTGTCTCAGCTTGTGACGCGTGCCAGCACTGTTAGAGTGTTCTATAAAAGAGAGCATAGGGGTGATGTGTTTATACTCGATCTTTTTTTCTTTCAAAATGCCTTCTCCTGTTCGACTGGCTTGGTCATTTTTTGAGCGCATCAGCTTTCCTGAGCAGCTTCGTCGTTTGGTTAGTCTCTTACCTGTTGGGTTTTCTTTAAGATTTTGTCTTTTCTCAATATTTTCTTCTCTTTGTGTTTTGCTAGTCCCTACCACTACGTTTTGAGGATGAGCTAGGGCCTGATCTTCCTAGGAACATCCTTTTGTCAACTAGGATTCTTCGTGACTTCTCGGTGGAAGTTATACGCGGTGATTATGGTGTTCCCTTTCTGAGAGATGGTTGGAATGATTTTGCTGAGTCGCACAGTATCAATATTGGTTCTTCCTTGACTTTTATTTATAAAGGAGGAAATCGTTTTGAGGTTCACGTCTTAGATGTTGTGGGTGATGAAGTGGATGCTGAATGGGCTTCTCCAGAATCCGGAGGACCCCTTTCAAATGGATTTCGCTTGAGTCAAGGTAGAACTCGTTTAATTCCAGGTAGGCCCCAGAGAGCCTAAGTTGGTGTTTGTATCTTTTTCTTTTTTAAGCGGGCAACTATTCGGAAGTGCCAGCATAATTCGGTCACTATGCGGCCTATTTTATGTCCGGTTGTTAATTCATAGCTTCCATTTTTTATGTTTGTCAACAAATCTCGGCGTTCTTGAAAGACCTCTGAAAATAATTTCTTAAAATATTTTGGACAGGGACGCGGAGACAGAACTATAGGGTACTAGGGTTATATTTAAGAATATATCTTCCAAGAATGTAGCTTTGGTCGGAGACCTGACGTGGAGATAAGCTCTAGCGTTTTTGGGATTTATTAAGATCCCATTTCCGAGAATGCAACTTCGATTGGAGGCCCGACGCAGAGCCAAGCTCCTGCGTCTTTGGGACTTAATAAAACTTCATCTCTGAGAATGCAGCTTCGATCAAAGGCCCGACGCGGAGCCAAGCTCCTGCGTCTTTGGGGCTTAATAAAACTTCATCTCCGAGAATGCAGCTTCGATCGGAGGCCCGACGCGGAGCCAATCTCCTGCGTCTTTGGGACTTAATAAAACTTCATCTCTGAGAATGCATCTTCAATCGGAGGCCCGACGCGAAGCCAAGCTCATGCGTCTTTGGGACTGAATAAAACTTCATCTCCGAGAATGCATCTTCGATCGGAGGCCCGACGCGGAGCCAAGATCCTGCGTCTTTGGGACTTAATAAAACTTCATCTCCGAGAATGTAGCTTCGATCGGAGGCCCGGCGCGGAGCCAAGCTCCTGCGTCTTTGGGACTTAATAAAACTTCATCTCCGAGAATGCAGCTTCGATCGGAGGCCCGACGCAGAGCCAAGCTCTTACGTCTTTGGGACTTAATAAAACATCATCTCCGAGAATGCAGCTTCGATCGGAGGCCCTACGCGGAGCCAAGCTCCTGCGTCTTTGGGATTTAATAAAACTTCATCTCCGAGAATGCAGTATCGATCGGAGGCCCGACGCGGAGCCAAGCTCCTGCATCTTTGGGACTTAATAAAACTTCATCTCCAAGAATGCAGCTTCGATCGGAGGCCAGACGCGGAGCCAAGCTCCTGCGTCTTTGGGACTTAATAAAACTTCATCTCCGAGAATGCAGCTTCGATCGGAGGCCCGACGCGGAGCCATGCTCCTGCGTCTTTGGGACTTAATAAAACTTCATCTCCGAGAATGCAGCTTCGATCGGAGGCCCGACGTGGAGCCAAACTCCTGCGTCTTTGGGACTTAGTTAGGAACTTATCTGGAGAAAAATAATTAAAAGCGCCCTCTAACCGCTTTATTTAATTTTTGCGGGGGCGACTAAGTTTTCCGTTGTATACTAACCCTGGCTATTACACATAGTATTTCTTTAGATTATCTGCGTTCCAGGTTTTGTTCAAAACGGTGCCTTCGGGGGTGCTGAGTTTATACGCTCCTTCTTGGACTTCTTTCACGATCAAATAAGGCCCCTCCCAGTTCGGGTCCAGTTTTCCTCCAGTGGTAGCTTGACGGAGCACTAAATCTCCCTCCATGAGATACCGCGGGCGAACTCGTCTATCCCGATATTTAGATAGACGCCTTTTATATTCTTCCTCCCTTATGGCCGCTGCCATCCTTCGCTCCTCGATGAGATGGAGTTCGAGTTCCAATGCCTCATCGTTGGTTTCCTAGTTGTATGTTATTATTCGCGCCGAGGGTACCAGCCTTTCTACTGGAATGACCGCGTCCATACCGAAAACTAGTGAAAACGAGGTTTCTCTAGTTGGAGTTTTTGCTGATGTGCGGTAGGACCAGAGAACTAATGGTAGAAGTTCAGCCCATCGCCCCTTGGCTGTGTTCCCGGGTTTCTTTTGTATCCCATGTAGCAATTGCCGATTGGTCGTTTTCGCTTGTCCGTTCGTCTATGGATGGGCTACAGATGAGAATTTGAAGTTTATGCCCAATCCTGCGCAAAAATCCCTGATTGCTTCACAATCGAACTGCGGTCCATGATCTGTGATTATCGAGTTGGGTACCCCAAAACGGCCGACTATGTTCTTCCACAAGAATCTTCTTATTTTTTCCGCGGTGATTAGTCCCATTGCTTCGGCCTCAACCCATTTTGTAAAGTAATCGACTAAGACAAGCACATACTTCAATTGTCCTGGGGCAGTGGGAAATGGACCAAGGATATCCATTCCCCAGGTAGAGAAAGGGTAAGCTCCAGTTATACTTTTCGTTATCTCAGAAAGGGTAAGCTCCAGGCATAGGATTATCTTCTCCACTGGTTCGTACCACGTCTCAACATCCTGTAGCACACGACTCACATAATATACTGGGTACTTTTCTTCTCGCGTCAAAACCGCGCTGATGGTAATGTTTTTCACTGATAGGTACAGGTGTAGAGCCTCCTGTTTCTCGGGTTGGTGCAGAGTGGGGAGTGCTGATAGGAAAAATTTTAAACCCCCAAATGCTACCTGTAATTCTGGAGTCCACCGTATTGGTCCCTTCTTCTTGAGTAAAGCAAAGAAAGGTAATGACTTGTCGGCTAGACATGAGCAAAATCGGCTTAGGTAGTTTACTGCTCCTTTTAAAGATTGTAATTCCTTGATTGTTCGCGGTGATTGAAGATTTTGGATCACCGCCACCTTTTCAGGATTCACATCAATTCCCTGATGGCTAACCATGAATCCAAGGAATTTTCCAGAGTCAACCCCGAAGACACACTTTTCAGCGTTCAGGTTCAAACCTTCTCTGCGAAGGGAATCAAATATTTCTTGCAGATCTGTCGTGTGATCTTCTGCTTTCTGGCTCTTAACTACAATATCATCCATATATATCGACACATTCCTCCCAATCTGCTTACAAAATATTCGATCAACAGTTCTTTGAAACGTAGCTCCGGCATTCCTGAGCCCAAAGGGCATGACGCGGTAGCAAAATATCCCCTGGTTGGTGATTAATGTAGTGGCCTTCTTGTCTTGCGGGTCCAAGCTTATCTGATTGTATCCAGAGTAAGCATCAAGAAAACTGAGGACCTTATTACCCGCGGTTTTGTCAACAAGCTCGTCTATGGACGGTAAGGGGTAACTATCTTTGGGGCAGGATTTATTAAGATCGGTGAAATCGATGCACATTCTCCATTTCCCATTAGATTTCTTTACTAAAACCACATTCGAGAGCCAATCTGAATCTTCTACTTCTTCTATGAATCCTTTTTCCAACAGCTTATTAGTTTCTTCTTTTGTCGCGGCTGCTTTCTCGGGAGCCATTTTCGGATTTTCCTCTTCTTTTGTACAATGGTCTTAGTTCCTGGACGGATTCTTAAAGTATGCAAAGCAGTTGCGGATGGGACTCCCAACAGGTCCCGCGGAGTCCATGCAAAAACGTCTCTCGATCTTGCTATGATTTCCAAGACTTTATTTCTTTCTTCTGAATCTAGTGCTTGCCCTAAATAGACTTTTTCTCCGGGGTTTGGAAAAGGCGTATAGGCAACTCTTTCATCCGCGGTTGGTATTTTTGCTTCTTTTGGTCTCACCTCAAGCTCAGCTTCTGAGAGCCCTGATGGGTCACTATCTCCCACCATAGATTCACATTTCTCATTAATGCACATTACCTCTTTCTTTTTCTTGATAAAAGTCAAGTAGAAACTTCTTCTTTCTGGCTGCTGGCCGCGAACTTCCCCGATTCCCCCTCATGGCAAGGGAAACTTCCCAACGAAGTGATAAATTGACACTATCATCTGAAATTTATAGAGCGAGACGCGTCCCAACAAAGCATTGTATACGGTTGGAATCTTCACTACTGTGAATACAATATTCTCCATGCGTCTTTTCGGGATTGTTCCCAAAACTACTGTCAACTCGATTGTCCCTGCCACTTGTACTTCTCCTCCTGAGAACGTGATCAACGTGCCTGAGTATGATTTCAATGATGCCGCGGAGATCCCCATCTGAGAGAAAGCTTCCCATGATAAGATATCGACAAACGAACCGGTGTCAATGAACACTCTTTTGGCTGTCTTGGCAGCTATCTGAGCATGGATGACCAAAGGGTCTGAGTGCGGCATCCTTACTTCCTCAGCGTCTTTTGGCGAAAAAGATGTGTCTTCATGTTGTGACAAAGAGATTCTTCTGCTTGACGCGGATGGCGGTTGCCTTCCTTCTCGCTCGTAGTTCCTCTTTTCTTGTCTACTCGATCCTGCCATGGAGTACCCTCCCGCGAGGATATTGATGAAACCCTCGGGTTCTGGTATGTGGCCTTCCTCCGGTCTTTGAGCTTCTCCCTGATTAACGGACCTTTGTACAGTATGCGCATAGTTCTATCTACCACCGCGCCCTCTTCGTCCCCTACCTCTTCCCCGGTTGTAAAAAGAAGGATCTCTGCGTTGATCCTGTTGCCCTAGGTAACAGTTCTGTCGATCATGAGGGTCATCAAGTCTGGGGTTGCGGTCTTCTCAATCCGGTCTCCGATTGGGTCGATCTTCTCTTCTTGGTGGGGAATCTCATTTCTTGATTCCTATAGGGGTTCTCTCTCGGATGATAAGACCGCAGACGATCCTCTCTTTGATGAGACCCTTGGCCTCTTTCAGAATTCATGTGTACTTCGTCGCGGCGAGGACGAATATCTACCGCTTCTGATTGATGTCTGGGTGGCTTGGCTTTCTCCTTCTTGAACTTCCCAGCGAGTTTCCCAGAGAATCCCTGACTACCTGTGTTTGCTCTTGAACTGGACGCGGCTACCTCTTTAGCCTCGATCTGTCTTGACACCCGTTCCCTCAAATCATCGTAACTAGCACTGGTAAAACGAGTGAAAAAGTGTCCCAAGGTCTCTCCAGCTCCTTGCCTAATGGAATTCAGATCAAGCATGGTCTTCTTTCTCAACCGCGCACTTCCAAAATGGGATGTGAAGATGTGGGACAGCTGGGTGAAGCTGGTTACGGAGTTTTTTGGTAGGTTTGTGAACCAGGTAAGGGCTATTTTCGTCAAGGTTGAGGGAAACGTTCGACATAACATAGCATCGTTGTACTCATTTATCCCCATCGCGGTTGTAAAATGGCAAAGATGATCTTCGGGATCAGTCGTCCCATCATATTTCATAAGGTTCACATCTCTCCACCTTTTTGGCACTGTCGCGGAATAGATCTCCTTAGTGAACACTGATGGGAAAATCGCTGGTTCGCCTTCTGCTCTTTTATCTGCTGAGTTGGACTTTGTAGAGGTGGAAACATCCGTGGATCTCTCTCCACGTCGGTGTTTGTTCTCGTGCTCTCGTTGATCATTCTGCCATGCTTGGCGCGGCATTGCCTCACTCTGGAAGCCGTAATTCAAGTTGCCTGGGTTGTCGTATGCAGTATAATATCTATCGAAATTCCCACACAGCTCCTCATGATGGAAATTCCCCTGTTGACGCGGATTTTGACCCCAGTGATCATAATAATAGTACTGTGATTGTTCTTGCTTAAGGGGGTTAGGCTGTTCACGATGAGCTTCATAATACTAGAAATTCTGCGGTATGTGCTCTCCCTCTAATCCATGTTGATTGTAATGGTGATGTGAAAGTGTACTGAGGTGGTGGTTTCCTGTTTCGCCATCTGGATTAGGTTGAAAAGTTAACGGGACATACATGCTTGAGGCGCGCGCGCACGCACGCGCGCGCACACACACACATATTTATATTTTTATTTTGGACGCGGACCCTTGCTCTTTTCAACGATCAAGGGGTCTTTGCCTGATTTTTTAAAACGGAAGTTTTGATAGGAACCCCTTAGTGTGAGGGGGTTCCCACAGACGGCGCCAGTGAAAAGGCTCGATATCAAAAAGGCCACCATTTTTAGTGGGACCCGGGAATATACCCATTGGGGCCTTCAATATTCCCAACGGACTTACCTGACCCGTATCGAAATAATCGATGCGGTCCAACCTATGCCGCGGGAACAATCTGGCTATGAATGTTGATGGATCATTCCCTTATTGAGTTTTCCTCAGACGAATTGGGAATCAGATGCTTATCTGCCGTCGTTGGTTGTCTTGAGGACCAACAGCAACAGATTCTTGATTCTAGCTTCGGGTTTTCAAAGGGCGAAGAAAGGTCTATGTCCGCGGAGCAATTCCTTCTTCCTGAAAAGAGGTTTCTTCTGGCGTGTTAAACCTACTTTCTCTTTTCTACTCTCTTTTGTCCTCCCTTTTCTCAGGTTGCTAGGTTTTGATCCGCTCCTTTCTCCCTTTTCGTCCTTTCCGCCTCCTTTTTTCCCAAAAAGTCCCCTTACTTCATGTTGGTTTTTGGTTTTTATAGGCGATGGGTGAGCTTCGACTGACTCGCCACGTGGGGATTTTAGTTTGACAAGTGTCCAACTCGTGGGAGGTGGGCATGTCTGACACGTGTTCTTCTACTCTATCCGCGGATGATATGGCTTCAGTGAGTTTTATAGTCTTTGGTAGGATGCTCATCCGCGGACGTCCTTTTTGCCTACTGCCGCGATTTACTTTTGTTGTTGTTAATCTAGATGTTTTTATTGTTGGTTTCGTCACCTAAGGCACTAGAGCTTGGCTCCGCGTCGGGCCTCCGATCTCAGCATAAGTCTCTTAGAGAAAAAATACATAAGTCCCTCGACACTTGAGCTATCGCTCGCGGAGGGCCTCCAATTGTAGCTTAGGCCTCTCAGAGCCCATTTGATAAGTCCCTCATTGATGGAGCTATGCTCGCAGAAGGCCTCCTGCTCGTAGCTCGTATGCTCACGGAGATAAACTCTAAATGAGTGTAAATTAAGGCCCCTCAACGCCGGAGCTCTCATCCGCGGAGGGCTTCCTGATCGAACTACGAATGGCTTGATTCTCTTCCTAAGAGATACGTAGGCAACCCACTAATAAGTTGGGTACAGCCCAGACCAAATAAACATAGTTAGAACTTTACGCCAAAAGTTTGATATATTGAGCACTCTTCCAGAGGAAGAAGAAGTACAAATGCATATGTTGTCTCATTTGAATCGAACCCTAGCTAAGTCTCAACTTAACTAAGGTTCGAGGAGCTGTGACGAAACACCAACAAATAAATAATATTTATATAATCATATGCATAACCGGGTTTCCGCTATATAAATAAACCCATTATTAGGTTGATTATAATGTATCAACCAATTAATGGAAAATACCACCTAAGCCCACTACATATGATAAGGTGTCCATGTGAATGACACTAGTCCCAAACAACTCGACACTTATCGTCGAACTTGGGACACGTGTCGACAATGGCTCATGGGTTTCTTCCTATGTGACGAAACACCAAAAAATAAATAATAATATTTACGATATCATGAGTAAATAATAATAGATAATAAGGTTCCCCGCTATACAAATAGGACCTTACAAGTATGAAGAATAGGCGAATACAAATTAAGATACCGACTTAAGACGTCCGCGGACGATAAACCGCCCACGGTTCTAACACATATGCCATGACACTTGGCATCCATGCCTCCTTCCCACATGTCATAAGACATATGACACTTGGCAACAAGTGGGCTTGCATGAAGGGGGAGTTAGTACTATAAATAAGAGGTCGGGGGCTCATTATTAGGGGTCGGAAATTGGGATCTCTAACGGCTTAGGCTGGATTCCCTAGCTTTGAGTCCCCCCTTTCAAGCGGGATTAGTCTCTGCGGATAAAAAACCGACGTTGATGAAACTTCCCAATGGGGGAGGCCCCAAAGGATTCCATGCTTCTCGCGGCACAGGTTGGGCCGCGCCGAGTCTCTCGGTACGGGTCAGGTAAGCCCGTTGAGAACACCCTAGGTCTCACGGGGTCCACCCCTGGGTCCCACCGAAAGTGGAACCCTGAAATTCGATTTTCGTCATATACTTTCATTTTCATTAATAAAATTTTGTTTCTCATTGTCCAAACACCCCATTAGGAAAAAGCTAGGATCGATTTCTTTTATGAGGAAATCTTAGAAAAAAATTTAGAAATTGTTTCACAATAAGGTCTTCCATTCTTATTCATGTGCCGTATTCTATTTTCAATTTGTTCATCAATCGTCCTAATAAAAGTCAATGTAGTCCGACATTCAGTAAACAAGTGCATTGCTGTTGTGAGCGGAATCTGCCATGTTTTACAGCAACTTTTATATCGATTTCTGTATACATTTCATGCATTTGGGTTAAGATAGTACAGAATCTATGTAGTTTATGTTTATTTGCCAAAATTATGGAATCTACACCAGTTTCTGTTTAATTCGCAGAAATCGAGGCATTTTACAGCAATTCTACAGAAGGTCGGAAAAGCTCGGAAAACCATTACAGAAGTCCAAGGTCAAAGCAGCGGAACAAGGCTGAAAGCCAGGTCTACTCGATCTCGAGTGACCCTGGTCGAGCTCGACAAGCCATGTCCGAGCCGCCTTGGTCGAGTAAGCCTGATCGAGCAA
The DNA here is from genome assembly GCA_037127255.1 of Persicaria tinctoria. Lineage (NCBI taxonomy): Eukaryota > Viridiplantae > Streptophyta > Magnoliopsida > Caryophyllales > Polygonaceae > Persicaria > Persicaria tinctoria. Next base: position 86,090,809 of record JBANSL010000002.1, on the reverse strand, counting down.
GCCAGACAAGCCAGGCCCCGGACCCAACTCGACCTCGAGGACCACTAGTCGAGGTCGACGAAGCCCCAGCGCCCATGTCCAGGAGAAGAGCCGAGCTTGCCGAGGAGATCCACCCGAGGACAACCAGGAGAGTCGCTGCCGCGGAAAAGGAAAGTCGCTGCCGCGGACGAAGCCACCCGCTGCCAGCGGACAGAGCCAGTCGACTAGACCTACCCGAGCAACCCAGTCGACAAGGCCCCCCAACTCGATCTCGACAAGAGGTGGTCGAGATCGACAAGAGCCCAGTGAGTCATGACCGAGCACATCGAACACAGCAACCCGAGGAGCCCAGTCCGAGCAACCCTACTCGAGGTCGACAAGGCCTTGTCGAGGTCGACTAGAGCTGTGTCCAGAACCTTCTCGACTTGACTTGTCCGAGTAGAGTTGGATTCCTTGGTGCCGAAGGCGGAAAGTTCTATCCAAAGTTGTTGAGATCTATCCCGATCTATCAAGTTCTATCTATGGAAGGCGGAATTTATCAAGATGAAGACATACTACCTTAATTAGTTTTATCCTTTCCTTTTAAATTTATTTCCATTAAACATTTAGATAGAAATTTAGATATAGATATTTATCTTCTTTCCTAGATTAGCTAGGGAATGAAGGCTATAAATAAAGCCTAGGGGGCTCAGTTTTATTCATTCCAATTCAAAATTTCGAAGAGAATTAGTTAGTTTCATTCAGAGATACAGTTAAGGAGTTTGAGGTTTTTAGGGTTTTGGCTTACAGCGAAAGTTGATTGCCAAGATTGTAAAGGCTTTGAATTTAGTTTTAATGCAAGTTTCTTTCATCAATTCAATGTCTGTGATTGCGATGAGGCGTGAGTAGTCCACCCACTTCTGGGGCTGGGGTGAGCCCGACGGTGGCCATGTGAGGCGATGCTGTAAAGGTCAGATTTTTGTGCGATTTGTCTTCTATCCCTATGAGCATGATTCTTTTGCGAGAGTTGAAGGTGATCCTTGTTAGTATTATTGAAGCGAAAGTGATCTTAATGCAACTTGGATTAATTATGTGAAAAAGGGTTAGCAACAATTAGGGTTTATGCGAAAGCCTCTATATGCCTATTTGTTAATAACGAAAGTTATTTGATGGAAAGCATGATCTTTTATGCCTTTATGTGTTGTTTTGCATGGTTATCGTTGTGGTGTTGAAACCCTAACCTTGGAGGTCTTTTAATATATTGATTTATTTCATCGAATTTCTAAGTTCTGTCTTTAAATTTGCAAGTTTTAAAGTTTCTGTCTTTTACTGTTTCTAGTCGACATAGACGAGTGTCTAGTCGATCTCGAGTTACTGTTGTCGAGGTCGAGTAGAAGTTGGTCTGTGTCGAGTTAGGTTTTGTTCTGTCTTCGTTGATTTTCACTTGCTGTCGAGTTACTTGTTGTCGATCTCGAGTTGGTGTTTGTCGAGATCGACGAGAGCCCTTGCCTTTGTTTTTCACTTTTGTTCTGCGTTGTTCTTTGTTTGCTTTACTTTGCTTTGCTTTTATTTCTGTCTTTTATTTGCTTATTTGCTTTTGTTTTAGTTGCCCTTGCCGGGATTATTTGTTTCTGTGTTATTTCTGCTTCTGTGTTTGCTTCTTTCTGTGCTGCTGTTGTGAGAATCTGATAGCTATCTGAGAACTGCTGACGTGCTTCCTCGTGGATTCGATCCTGACTTTTCTCTTACTACAACGGGAGGAAGTCTTGTATTTATTTGCTGAGACAGGGGAGTCTATCTGAACTATATTTGATTTCTATTTCAATACTTGACCAACTCCTGCAACAACAATTGCATCTTCTTTAGGATGGTTACAGAGTGGGCCTTCCATAGGTACATGCACACTTTTTTTCGAAGTCTTGCTTTCGTTGGCGTACCATTAAGTAGATTTTTCTAGAGAATTTTTTTTATTTTCGGAGGGCAATCAGCCTTCCAAATCCATGAAGTGGTTTCGAGTTTGTTCTGCTGGAACTTGTTATATAGTCAAGAGCACTAGCATTTGAGAACCATCCGTTTTTGCTATGTTTTCAGGATAACCGATCCTCGATTTCAGAGGTCGGTATATGAACATTGGTAATTAGCTCCACCAAGGTAATACCTCTTCCAGTTTAATAATACTCCAGTAATATTTTAATAAATGTTTATCTTATTTCATGAAATTCATGTTATTTGATGTAATTTTTCTAGGGTGTTTTTGCTAACTAGCTTATTTTGAATTATTAGGTGATTAGCACCCAAACTAAGTTAATTAGGTAAGCTAACACCCTTCCCAAATGGTCAATGGTCAATGGTCAACTGTTTGACAATTTACTGATCAACGTTGACCGTTTTGACCAACTCCTTTAGATTTTTTTTTTAATGGTGACATATTTTGTGATGCCATTTTTTGACGTTTTGATTTCACTTTTTTATTACATTTTATTTTCGCTTTAATGTCACTTTTATAGTGAAATTGTTTGATTACGCTTTTTAAATGCCACTTTTTTCAAACTTTGATGACAGTTTTTGTTTAATGTGATGTCACGTACGTTGACCATTGATGCCTTTTTTTTCTGTTGACTATTGATGGCATTTTTTTATGTCAAATGTTTGATGATATTTTTTTTTTACTATGATGCCATATTTTTTCAAAGTAGTGATGTCACGTTGACCATTGATGATAATTTTACCGTGATGACATTTTTTGTTCACGTTGACTATTTGATGCCATTTTTTGTTACTGTTGGCTACTGATGACACTTTTTTTATGTTAATTTTTTGATAATTATTTTTTAACCGTGATGCCATATTTTTTCAAAGTAGTGTTTTGATGAACTTTTTTTCTTTTCATTAATGTGATGTAACTTTTTCAAAGTAGTGTTTTGATTTCATTTTTCTAATGTAATTATTTGATGCCATTTTTTTTTACTGTTGACTACTGATGATATTTTTTTTATGTCAAAATTTTGATGATATTTTTACCGTGATGTAACTTTTTCAAAGTAGTGTTTTGATGCCATTTTTTTAATGTGATGCAACTTTTTTAGAGTAGTGTTTTGATAAAGATGTCATCAACATTCTAAAACTGCAGCCTTAAAGAAAATTTAGCCTCGAGCACTTCTATAATAAAAAAACTGTCAAACCCGGACTACTTTTATGAGCACTGAGCTCAAATAATCTCTATATGAGCACTTGAAAACATTCAGTTTGAGTTGAGAAAAGTACCCTTATTGCCCTACTGGAAGCTGTTTATTAATGACGTCACATACCATATTGCACAGTTCTTAGTGCTCGATGAGGAAGCAGAGATGGATTAAATAGATTTTAGTTCATTATATAACAGATTTTTCTGTTCTATGTTCAATCCTCAAGCTATCAATACTCGTCAAGTTATCAAATATGTTCCTATCTAATGGAAAGCTATTGAATCAAATGACAGAGACATTTTTCAGAAAAAGATGGACTGTCCATGATGAACAGATGAAGTTTAGTTTCAACGGTGTCCCTACAACACGAACTAAGATGATTTAACTCACCGATCTAAGGTCATTATCCTCGTTCAGTAGTTTCCCATCTCCAGCATCAACAACTGCTTTTTTTTTCCAAGAAGGTACCTCTAACAAATCAACAGAAAATCAGTATTGAAAAGCAATCATCGAAGTTTAAGAAAGAGATGGCAAATATAATCCCATGAATTTTAAATATGCCTAAAGGATCATGCAACCAAGCAATAAAAAACAGCCAAGCAATCAAATATGCCATTGACACATAGATGGCAAATTCTAATTATTTTATATTCTGCTTAAGCAGCCAAGCAATAAAAAACAACAAACCTGAGGAAGCAAGTTTCCTACAGATGTGATGACAGTTGATATTGATTCTTCCTGTAACACAAGGGAGCTGTTTCTCAAGAATGGGTACCACAATCATAGGGTATAAGTCAATGTTTAATCCAGAAAGAACAATGAATGGACAACAACACGAGAGAGCAAGGAATAAACCCATTGCACTATAGAAGCACATATTTAAGATAATTCCACTATAGAAGTGAACAGTAGCTTACCCGTTGCATTAGCTTTGATATCATTTCTAGTGTAGATAACACTTTGCGGCCATGGGTAAGCTGACTCCTGCATTGAGTACGTTATTGTGGATGCATTAGTTGAAACCAGCATGTGGAATTGAGTAAATTTTGAAAAAAGAAGATTTTTTTATATATATTGAAGTATTGAACCACCTACCTCTTGAAGGTACTGGATATTTTGGCACTGAATATATTGAACTAATTGAAGTATTGAACCACCTACCTTATGATGAACCAGGCATGCTGAGGAAAAGAGGAAGCACCACCTGCACTTGTAAGCCAGCCAATTCGCATCAGCAGTAGCCCAATCGCCTCATCGCAAACCACAATACTCTCCACAAGCACTTGCACCAAGCCCTGAAAGAAGGGAACATGGACTCGACGAACCACCACAGGCACTTAAATGACCAAATGGATGGGCTAAAGACGGATCAAGTCCATACCCAAAAACCATCCAAGGCCAGGTTCTAGATTCTATAAAAGAGAAACCATAAACAAGAAGAAACCATGACTGGGCAGATATTCGCAATTGGGTGATACACATTATTATCCAACAACAGTAATGTTTAAGCTACAGAAGTGGGATCAAGAATATAATAGATTCATAACCAATTGCTTGCTATGTTATTAACTCATCCAAACTACAGACAACAACAACTAAGCATATGAGATAAACAACAGCATCAAGTAATTAAGAAATTGCCAAAAACTGCACTAAGCCATATCCTTGATCTCGGAATCAATCCTTTGGAGTTATATACTAGTAAAATCAATACAATACATGTTGTGAGCTGAATCTGCCATGTTTTACAGTAACTTTTATATCGATTTCTGCATACATTTCATTCATTTGGGCTAAGATAGTACATAATCTATGTAGTTTGTGTTTATTTGCCAAATTATGGAATCTACACCAGTTTCTGTTTAATTTCGCAAAATTCGAGGCAAATTACAGCAGTTTTGAGAAAGGTCGGAAAAGCTCGGAAATCAACTACAGAAGTCCAAGGTCAAGAAGCAGCGGAACCAGTCAAATCAAGCTTTGGAGCCCGAGTTTACTCGATCTAGAGTATAGCTACTCGACCTCGACGAAGCTGTCCGAGCACAGGCCTTGTCGACCAAGAGCAGTGTCGAGAAACAAGTCAACCCGACTCCGGAAGCCAACTCGATCTCGAGTACAGCTTGTCGAGATCGACAAAGCCTAGACGCCACACCCAGAGTCGATGGAGCTGTGCCATGTCGAGAAGCCGAGGATGAAGACGCCGAGCAAAACCCTACTCGATTTCGATGAGATCTTGTCGAGATCGAGTAACCCATGGCGCCAATCCAAGTCCGTGACGAGCCCCACCTACTCGACATCACCAGTCCAGGAATCCTCGACGCCAACCCAACTCGATCTCGAGTTGTCCTAGTCGATATCGAGGAGCCAGAACCACAAGTCCGAAGCCATGTCGAGCAGATCTACCCGAGAAGCCGAGCCACACCAGTCGACGACAATCCTACTCGATGTCGAGTAGCCTTGGTCGAGATCGACGAGCCACGTCTGGGAGCGCGTTACGCGGTTTGAGCAGTCCTTGTCGAGTTGGGAATCCTTGGAGCCTAAGGAAGTCGAGTTGGCCAAGATTCTGTCCAATTTGATCAAGTCTATCTATGGAAGAGAAGTTCTACCTACATTGAAAGATATTTTGCAAACTTTAGATATAGTTTCCTTTAAAGATTTATTTCCCTTAAGCAATTTATTTATCTTTAAGCTTTTAAGTAGATATAGATAGAAGATTCTATCATTGATTAACAAGGAATAGAAGGCTATAAATAAAGCCCTAGGGGCTGGTTTTTTCAGATATTCAGAAACACAATCAATTCCATTCAAGTAAGTAGGAGTAGAGAGAGAGAGTTTGTAGCAAGCAAGGTGGAAAGGTGAAAGCGGATTTGTCTTGTGGATTGTAAGTTTTCTTTATTTAATTCAATGCAAGTTAGTTTCTTTTGTTATTTGATGTCTTTCTTGATGATGAAGAGCGAGTAGTCCACCCACTTCTGGCTGGGGTGAGCCCGACGGTGGCCATGTAGAGGTGATGCGGTAAAGGTCAGATCTTGTTATGCGATTCGTCTTCTATCCCTATGAGCATGATTCTTTTGCGAGTGTTGAAGGTGATTCTTGTTTGTATTATTGAAACGAAAGTGATCTTAATACAACTTGGGTTAATTATGTGAAAAGGGTTAGTAACAATTAGGGTTTATGCGAAAGCCTCTATATGCCTATTTGTTAATAACGAAAGTTATTTTGGAAAGCATGATCTTTTATGCCTTTATGTGTTACTTTGCATGATTATCGTTGTGGTGTTGATACCCTGGCCTTGGAAGTCTTTTAGCATATTGATTTATTTCGTCGGAATTCTGAGTTTTGGGTTCGAGAAATTGCAATTTACGTTTTCTGAGTTTTTAGTCGATACAGAGTGGAGTCTTGTCGATCTCGAGTAGACACTGGTCGAGATCGAGTTCGTTTGTCTATATCGAGTTGTCTGTTTGCTTTGCTGAGTTACTGTTGTCGACATCTGTAGTCGATATCGAGGACAGTTAGTCGATATCGACCAACTTCTGTGTCCTCACTTTTGTTTATGCTTCTATTTGTTCTTTTCTGTTTTATTTCTGTCTTTCTTTGTTTCTTTGTTTCTTCGTTTCTATCTTTTCTGCTTTTCTGTGAGATTTATAGCTACCTAGGATCCGCTGACACGCTTCCTCGTAGATTCGATCCTGACTTTCTCTTACTGCATTGGAGGAGTCTTGTATTTATTTGCGTGGGCCTAAATCTGGTTTGATTTATTTTATTATATTTCATACTTGATTCTCTCCTCACAACAATGCATGATCAACCTACTCAATTCAACTTAATCCCATCAATTCCATACTTGATCTTCATTCAAGCATTTCATCGAACACCTAGCGTTCATTTGATCAAGCTATACTTTGAATGTGAGAAATTCATCCATCTACTAAAATTATAAAAACAAGATGATTAAGAAAATCCCCAAACCTCAAAATGTACACGATTGTGCAAAGTGAACCTCTAAACAGCTACAGATTGTCATCCCGAATGACTTCACTGGACGGGGATGAACTATCGGCTTCTCTAGAACCTTCTAGAAGGTTAGTTTACCGTTGCTCGGCAGCCTTCATCAATCATATTACCTTCTGTAATCCGCTCAATTCCCTGATATCTTCGAAATCAGATACCGAGAGAATGTAAATTTTGGAATGATTGACTGATCGATTTGCTGAGATTTGCATTTTATGGAGAGTTTGTTTGGATTATGCAATCTCGGTGAAGGAGTTAGGGTTCCATTTTAGGGGGTGAATCTGATAGAAGGAAGAAAGAGGAAAAATAAGGGAAAGAGAAGAGGCGGTGCGAGTGGTGGAACTGGTGGCCGGATCTCCAATGGTTGGAGGAGAAGTCCAGAGTTCACCAACATGTCGTCTCGCACGACACCTGATCCAGATTCGGATCTAGGTTGCAGTCTCTTATAGCGAAGGTTGTACTAAGGCTGTGAAGAAGGGGAAGGGGAAGGAGAGTGTGAGCAGGAAGGAGAAAGGGGCGCGGAAGGAGCGGATTCAGCCAGAGAAGCGGAGATCGGTTCTCTGACGACGACAGAGGAGGGGTAAGGTGGAGACGACGACATTCGAAGGTGCGAGCAAGAAGAAGAACAACGTGAGAGAGAACGTATAGGTAAGAGTGTTAGGAGGCTAATTTTTTTTAATAAGGTGTTATAACGACCAATTTATTTTTTTAGGGTGCTAATAACCTAATTGAATTAGCAAAATGTGATATTTCACCAAAATTTCTCATTTTTCTATAATAAAATTAGTAATTACCTAGTTCTAATAATATTCCATGTTAAAATATTGAGATTTAAAAAAATATAAATATAAATGTTACTAGTATTTTGTTATTGGTCCGCCTGTGCTCTCTGCCTCTCAGCTGCTCTCCTTGGACCTCAAAATCTGTCCTCTCTCTCTACGAAATTTCTCTCTCTTGTTCCCCTTCACCTTCTCCCATCGAGCATCTCCTTCTCTTTCTGCCCTTCTATCCAACAATTAGCTTTCTGTTTAGTTCCAATTCCAGGTTCGTCTTCCCTATTCGATTTGCTTTATACTTTAATCGAACTTCGTTATTGAATTCTAATCCGTTCCTCGAATTCGATTCTGCAATTCGCTTCTTTCTATGTGCAAATTTAGGGTTTTTGGGTTTAATTTCATCATAACGATCAATCGCGTGTATTTGATTCCGTTGATTCTTGTATCCGTTGATGGATTGATAAGGTGATTCAATCGCCTTTGCTCCTCTTGTTAGGTTTTTTCGGCGCGCCTAATTGAAATTCGGCTTCTTATTGATCTTTCTAGCTTGTTTTTCGTCGATATCAAGTTCACAGATCGGAGCTGTGATATTTAGGGCTGAGATGATTCAATTTATCAGTTTCTGAATAATGCCTTTTGAATTTTCTGTTATTGATAACTATATTTGGTAAAGTCTAATTCTTTTGCGTAGTTGTCTTTAGTTGTATTTGTAGGGGGGGGGGGGGGGGTTTCAGTCTTTTTATGAGGTGTGTATGGAGAATTTGGTTTTCTTTATTGGGTTCTTTTTGTGTTCTGACAATCGAGCTTTGCCCCAACCAACTGTTGTGACATTCATTAACAGTACGGCAGAGTTGCTGGGGTGTGGAGAAGGGGTGTTACAACATGGCTGGGACTGCGTGCATGGAATCTGCTGCTGGAAGGTCATTGGAGGGATCATCGAGTGTGCATGATAGCCAGTATGGCGAAGCCATGACAGAATGGCGTTCAAGTGAGCAGGTGGAGAATGGAATGACATCGACTTCTCCTCCTTACTGGGACACTGATGACAGTGATGATGATGGCGGTAAGTTAACTATTGAGTTTAATGATTATGTCCCTGCAACCCTGGATCCTTCATGGGCTAATGTGAATGCATAATAGTTAATACTATGGGACCAATATTCTTAGTCCAAAATTTTATTTTATGCATTTGTGCCTAAAGCATTGAAAGGTTCGTGTTGTTGGGAGCTGGTCATCAATGTGCTAAAGAATAATGATATTTGACTGCTCATCTATTACAATAACAATTAATAAGTTTGGAGCTTGCCATTGACCTGTGATATCAACTAGCCTATTTATCTTATGAGATAAGGGTGTTTGAATCATTGGTCCCATTTTCAAGGCCATTGCTTTTGCTGGATTTATGTCATGCTTTGTTCGCTAGATATCTTGAGTCTGAGTGCAGTGATAAATCTGCTTATTCAGTTATTTGTCTTCTGCCACATCTTTTGTCTATACGTTCCCTCTTTCAAAGGTCCAACCATTCAACTCGAACTCATCCTTCAGGTTCCATGTGCTTGAGAAATAGATGTGGGAACTATGGTACATCGTAACACAGTATGTGATTTTCTGTGCTTGTGTGCCTAAAAACCAGTGCTCTATACTTGGACTGCCCGTAGTTTTGGACAGGTTTTCTAGAGTAGAAAGAATGTGAGATACTGTGGGTGTGTTTGGATTCCAAGTGATTAAAATAACTTGAATTTAAAATTAAATACCATATAAATTGTGTCTAAAAAAAATTATAAGGTATTTTATTTTTAAATTTGCATTATTTTAGATACATTGTAAATTATGCTAATCAAACAGTTTTAAGGTGTTAATGTTTATAAACATAATTGATTTGGAATCGAAACAAACCCCGAGACCATGTGTTTCCAGATACAACTTAGTATAGTCTTAGTATTGTTGGCTCTTGGCTGTTCCAAGTTTATTTTTTTCAGGGCCTTTATTTCTCATAAAGTTATGAAAACATCAACATAAATTTGTTGGGAGTAGGGCTAGTAATCTCATTTCATGGAATTTATATGCTTGAACACATTTTTATCTTATTCAACAACCTTGCAGGTCCAAAACCTTCCGACCTTTACGGGAAGTACACATGGAAGATAGAGAAATTTTCTACGATCAACAAGAGAGAACTTAAAAGCAATGCATTTGAAATTGGGGGTTACAAATGGTAAGTTTCCTTCAGTAATTGATTGGTGAGCTGCCATCCGATATCAAATGGTGCATATTACGATGCAATTTGCTTTTCATTTTTTTGCACAATGATAATATGGAATGACGAAAGCCAACTATGTTAATTATTTAGAACCAATTTTGTGAAAATTAAGAGTTGAATAATATAGAACACTAGAGAAGATAGCTCTTTCTGTTGGGTGATTCCTCACTATAAGAGAGCTTTTTGAGGGTAAATAGTAAAGGGAAAAAACAAGAAGAAGAAATACCATATAGGGGTATTTAATAAATTAACAAATCTGTTAAGTGTTAACCAATTTAAAGCCTACAGCTGTTAACCTATTTTGTTTTCATTAGTGGTCAGATATTCTTCTTAATCTGGATACAATTAGGGAAGGTGCCTTGTGTACTTAGTTATTACAAATTCCATGAATAGTGATGTCTATTTTCACGAGGTGAGAATAATATTTGTATGCAAAATAGGGAACATTCAAGGAGCGAAAAGATGTCTTTGTGTTTACTTTTACATTCAATCTGGATATCATTAACTGCATATGAGTTTTTAGACTGGATTGATTGGCATATGTATATGGACGCATTCACTTTTCCATTATAGAGGTTATCTCATGATTGGCATAAATAAAACCAAGGATTTTTTGGGATTGATTTGTGTTACTGAGAAAAAAATTACTCAAATATAATTTTTTCCAGTTTAAAGATACAACTCATTTTTCAATTTCAATGTTAATGCCTTGCTATCTTAAAAGGTCAATTGTTAGCTGCTATGAATAGTTGGAACTCTACGCCTGCTAATTGCTTTGCAAAAGATTTATTTAGACGATCACTTAGAATCAGTATCACTGAAAGTGTTATAATAATATCTTTAACATTATTTAATAATTTCTGACAGCATTTTCTGACTTCAGAATATTATTTGTAACCTTTCTTCTGAGTGCATGGGAATCTGTATTTTGGAGAAGAAATTGAATATATACAATATGCTTTAAGGTTTACAAGAAGGGATAAAGAGAAATTTATTCTGCAACAGGCGTGTTGAATATTAATTGCATTATTTTTCTGTCTCTGCTGTTAAATATTTCTGTTGGTGAATTCGTTTGATATCTATGACAGGTACATTCTAATTTATCCACAGGGTTGTGATGTCTGCAATCATCTCTCGTTGTTTTTATGTGTAGCTAATCACGATAAACTTCTTCCAGGTTTTTTTTTATCTGAAAATAATTTTTTCTGTCATTTTCGTCACTTTGCTTTTCTTTTTCTGCGTTCACAACTGGATTGTTACAGGACTTTTCCTTTTGGATCAGGGTGGAGTCATCTTGCACAGTTCACAATTGCTGTGGTGAATAAAGATCCAAAAAAATCCAAGTATTCTGGTTAGTTTGATGTTGAGTTGTATTGTCTTTCTTTTTACTTAAGATTATCAATGTTATATTTGCAACTTAAATGCTCCAAACTAAAGGGATTACATATGTTCTATTTGTAATTCCGTTGCTTCTAATTTGTCTGGTGGGGAATCACAGATACATTGCATCGGTTTTGGAAGAAAGAGCATGACTGGGGGTGGAAAAAATTTATGGAGTTGTCGAAAGTGTCAGATGGGTTTGTAGATGCTGACACTCTCATTGTGAAGGCTCAAGTTCAGGTTGTCAGGTGAAATTAATTGCTTATGCTCTCATGATTTCTGATATTTATTAATCTTCTTGTTTTTCTTGTAAAATTTCAGAAAATTAATATCATCAAGTGAATGTAAGTTACAAAAAATGAGACGAAGCCTCCAACTTTGAATCTAGGGAAGATAAGATGCTCTAGTTGAATTATCTCTTAACATGCCATTGATACAACATGTAACTGATGATGTTGAGCCGGTTCTCAAATAACTGCTACTGGCTCTGTATCAAATTGTATTCGGTTTAAGGCTTTTAATTCTGTCTCAAAATATTTTTCTTTTGAGGCCTTTTATTCCCATTTTTGTCAATTTCAATGAATATGGGGAAATATACATAATAGGACTCGGATTGTAGGTAGGTAGAAAGAAAGAAAGAAAGAAAGAAAGACCATTTAATAACTACTTTGCAAAAGGGGTGCAATACTCATTGACACATGCTTCTTTTTTTTCAAGAAACACCCATTTTTTACTTGTGCTGTTTTTTTTTTCAAGGGAAACCCATTTGTGACTTTTGCTGTTTCTCTTATTTGTCTCAAATGCCCTTGTTTGTCGAATATATAGGTAAGTTTTCAAAAACTAACGTCTTTAGCAGTTCGATATTTAATTAGCCTGCTAGAATGGAAGTTGCATATACATATTTTTTTAGTTATTCTTTCATGCTTTCCTTGGGATGTACTTACTGACTTTTTTCATGAATTCTGTTTAATTGCTAAAATCAGACAGAAATGGAGTGTGGAGTTAATAGCCGTATCTTTTTATATCTGAAATGTGTAGGGAGAGAGCAGATCGTCCGTTCCGCTGTCTTCATAGTCAATATAGGAGAGAGTTTGTGCGTGTATATTTGACCAATGTTGAGCAAATATGCCGGCGTTTTGTTGATGATAAAAGAGACAAACTGGGGAAGTTGCTAGAGGATAAAGCTAGGTGGTCAAGGTATACCATTTTTATTGTCTACGATTTGCAAATACTGTAATCAAGCCAAAACATTTTGTTTATTCCATTGTGACATATCATAACTTCCGTCTCTGTTGTGACTGATCAGCTGCTGCTATATCATTTAATCATTTTCTTGTTTGTCCTTTCTTAAGTATGGGTGTATGACTATGTTCTTCTAAAATTTTGCAGTTTTTGTGCTTTCTGGCGAGAGATTGATCAAACTGCCAGACATGTCATGTCCCGGGAAAAGATGGACCCAATTTTAAAAATGATTGTTAAGCATTTTTTCCTAGAGAAGGAAGTCACATCTACTCTAGTTATGGATTCCTTGTATAGTGGGTTCAAGGCTTTAGAAGGTCAAAGCAAATGCATATTAGGCAAAGGTAAAGCTTTTGAGGGCGAAGATATAGCAGCTCCGGTGGTTCAACTAGAGAAAGACATGTTTATTCTAGTGGATGACGTACTTTCACTTTTGGCGAGGGCTACCATGGATCCATTGCCCCCGAAAGATGAGAAGGGTCCTCAAAACCGCACTAAGGTTAGCTCTAGGCTTTCAATTACGAGTTGTAAATATATTTTAATTATTTTACTTGGTTGATGATAAATTTCAAGGCCTCCTATCTAGGCTCTAGTTTACGGTCATATAATGAAAATGATCAGAGGACTGAAATTTTTATTAGTTTCCAAAGCATCTCTCATGCTTTACACTTGTTTCCCTTCTTTTGTTTGTATTATTTCAGCATGCTTCCTGTTGAAAGTGCGTGCTTGTTTTATTGTATGTTTCTTGTGATTTTTGTCCCTTTTCTCATGTGTTTGGTTTCCTAAACAATTCCATTTGAGATATGGTGCTTGTGAATGCCCTTTTGTAAATTAAAATAGGTGCTTGTTGTGCAGTTTAAGCATTTTATGGAGTGTTAACCATGCCCATTGGTGCATGCCCTTTTTTAAATTAAATTAAGAGCTTGTTTTGCAGTTTAATTTAGGAAGCTTCTTAAATGCTTTGAAGATTTTTTTTACGAGGAAACTTTCTGATGACTAGAAGGATAATAAAGCTGATGAATTCCGCTATTGGGCTATTGGCACTTCTTGTAGTAAGTGGCAGTTGATAAAACAAGATGTGTCTTAGAGATTGATGTGCTGCCGTGTTTCTTACACTATGTGGGCGTCATTTTTCTGATATTATCTACCAGATTGTTGATCTTTTCATATACCTTTTTCGGATATATTATAGGTTCAGTGAGTAGTAGGAACTGTAGGATCCTATGAAGACCATGGATTGTTTTAACTTGATTTGATGTCTCCCACATCACCTGCACCAGTTTCGGATTCATTTCGTGTTGTATGTGGTGTTAATGGACGGTTGATTTCCATTCTTGTAGATATGTTCTGTCCTTTATGCTGTCTAATTTGTTTGCTTCCTTTTGATCATTGACTTTTCTTTCTACAAACTTACTCGTGGTTTCTACAGAATTATAAAAAATGTTCCCCTCTGCAGGATGGTGGTTCTGGAGAGGACTTCTACAAAGATTCAATTGAACGGGATGAGAGGCGTTTAACAGAATTGGGTCGTAGGACTGTGGAAATATATGTTCTCACACATATATTCAGGTCAGCATCCAGCCCTCTTGAATCTTGATCCCCCCCCCCCCCCCCCCCCGTTCCAAGCTTTTATAACTTGTTGGAAGAGCTGATAGGTTAAGGCAATTCGCAAGGTTCTTTTGTTTTTTAATCTTTCCAGGTATGAAGGGATAGGCTTATTTTAACAAGGAATGCAATAGCATACCAAACACGAAAGGGAGAACGTTGTATCGTTTCCTTTCTGATAGAGATGAAATCAGGAAAAACAAGAACGCAGGAAATAGACATATATATTTGGGAAACCAAGGGATTCACCGTGAATACCCAAAGCAATTTCCACTAAGCCACCAAGAGAGCAAATATCTGGAAGGCAAACAAGCCTTACAGAATACTGACTTTCTGGATCCCTTGATAAAAGGCCTACGAGTGCCATGCCCACATGCCCCCCCTTGAACAAAATGCCTAAACCATTCCCACATTACCCTTGTACCAATCAATCTGATTTCATGGTCTAACAATTTTCTTTCATCTTCTCATTGCTTCTTTAGAATACTATTCATTCTAAAATGTGATGTTTTTACTTTAATTACTATTCTTATGCAAAGATTTACAAGGGAATATCCTACACATTCTATTTCAACAGCAAGATTGAAGCTGCCTACCAAGAGGCTGTTTCTTTGAGGAGGCAAGAGGAACTCATCCGTGAGGAAAAAGCTGAGAGTGAGCAGAAGGCGAAGCGAGTGATGGCTGAAAAGGAAAAAAGATCAAAGAAAAAACAGGTTCTACTATATTGATTATTTGAATGTAGTTTGATGTGCTCTTTCAAAAAAAAATTACAGTAAAATTTTGAAGGGTTGTTTTTTTACCTCTTTTGACGTTCAAGTCTTTGGTATTTGGGAAATCTGATCTAGGGATCTTGATACTCTTTGGTTGTTTTTTGCAAATGAAAGGGTAAGCAAAAACGGAACAGTCGCAAGGCTAAAGACAAGGTAAAGGATGAAAAGCCCAGTTTCGGTTTAGAAAAAGACAAGCATATTCATGAGTATCATACAGAAGATGTAAAAGACTCATTGGAAGGACAAACCATGGTGGACAAAGATGATGCACCTGAAGATGTATCTGAAACATCCGATTCAGCAGAGGGTTCTGCTGAAGTTCCGCAGCCTGATTTAGAAGATAGAGAAGCAAGTCCAGTGCACTGGGATACTGACGCATCAGTGGTACACCTATCCGCAGAGGCCAGTGGTAGTGCAGTTGGTAATGACTTGTCATCCCTCCGTCACGAAGGTGATAATAGTTCATCTATGATGGAAGATAGCTCCTCAACGTGCTCTACAGATTCGGTTCCTTCAGTGGCAATGAATGGCTCACATAGAGGCAATTCATATGTGAATAAAAAGAGTCAGAAGTCACCTACTAGGTAAAATATCTGGTTACTGTCTTATTTTAGTGCACAAGTGAACTTTTGCTGTGATCAATTACAGTGTTTGTTTTTGTAGAGGAAAGAACCAACGAGCTAAAGCCCCATACCAGGAAGCTATTGGTTCAAATGGAGCTAATGGCGTGGCATCTGAGGCTGTTAGAGATTTGTGGGAACACCATCATAATTCTAGTGACAAAGCAGCTGAATCAATAGAGTCTGGAGCTGCTCTTTCATCTTTACAGGAACCCCTGAAGCTAGGAGATCAAGCAATGGCTAAGAAAGTGTGTATTTCTTCTTCCTCCATTTCTGTTTTTGTTGTTCGCCATTGATAGATATCTTGATATATAAGTAATTGCATCTAGAACTTCCGAAGGAAATGGTATGTCTGAATCCTGGTTAAACTAACCCTTTTGCTTTGCATTTGCGAGCAAGAAAGCTTGTTGCAGTTTTTCCTTTCTCTTAGTAAAGGTGTTGTTTGTTTAAAGTTTATTAATTCTTAGATTTTTTTATCCAGGAGGACGATGTGATCCCGGTACAAGGGAAGCCAAGCAGTAGAAGCCAACATGACAAGGATAGACAGCCAAAAGAAAAAGCTTCAGGAGTCTTGCACTTGCCTCAAAGCCCTCCCAAGAATAAAGCCTTGTCAGTTCGACGAAAGTCTGAGCCTGAGAAAGCTTCTATTGATCTCATCCCGGAAAGGAAATTAGCTTGCAATAGCACGCAACAAGCTAACAAGTCAACTTCATCCATCAATGCGGCCCAAGCATCAAGTATTTCAAAACTTGATTCTGTGACTGCAGCTTCGTGCAAGTCACCTGAGAAGCCTTCAATTGTTAGACCCTCGAGCACACCTCTGATTCCTGCATCCAAGCCAGCTGTTACCCCGGTTGTATCTATGGTACAAACAGCACAAGCAGCACCATTTCTGTCCCGTTCAGCGAGTGCAGCAGGCCGTTTAGGTCCTGACACATCTCCAGCCATCCATGGCTGTGCCCTTCAGTCTTCTAGAAATGCCATTTTGGGCAACATGGTCGCTTCTAGTTCGTCCTCGGCTTCTTACCCACCACTTCCTTCACCAATTTCAGCAGCAAACCCATTACCGTCACCTTTATCTTCACCATCACCATCTCAATCTCCATCATCATTCTCTCGAACCTCCAGTTTGGTACCTGGGCCAGTTTTTTTTCCTCGGGCCACGGAGAAGGTGGAGCTGAAATCTGTCAACTCAGGAATTTCTTATAGTGCAGCTGTTGCAAGAGACGTGGCAGTACAGAGTGGAAGGCAACAACGGCTGGACAGTTTTCAAAGAGAAGCCGCCAGCAGAAGCATAGCATTTGACCCTCCATCAATGCTTAATGACATTCAGAACGTTGAACCATACAACAGGCAGATGAACCCTGGATCCCATGAAATCTTTCGGCCAGATCTCTCGTCATCTACCTCAGGGCGTCAAAGTAGTCAAACGACACAAGGTGCGTCATTGGGAGATGAGTTTCCTCATCTTGACATTATCAATGATCTGCTAGATGATGAGCAGCAGGGTGTTAGTGGCGGGCATAGGGTTCCTGATCAGCGGCGGTTCAGCATCCCTGCTGATATGGGCATGTCGGGCGATGTTGGCCTCCCGACTGGCTCTTGCAGGCTTGAACGCAACCGTAGTTATCATGAACACTTGTTTCAATCAGAATACGCTTTACCGAGCAATCATTATGACACTCTGAGGGAATACATTCCACAGAGCAACATGATGATGCCTTACATGAATGAGCATATTGACGGGCTGGTGCACAACCATTGGCAGGTTGGTGGGCATGATCTCTTGATGCCTGGTGCGAGAGACTCCCGCGCTGGTGACGGATTCATGTACGTGACTCCAGAGTACTCAAATCTTGCGTGTGGGGTAAATGGTTACACAATGTTCAGGCCTTCAAACGGGCACTGAAATTGAAGCGGTGGATCGCCGGACAATAATATGCATGTTTGAGGGCAAGAAATACTGATCTTTTGGGTTATTTAAGATTTGTAAAGAGAGATGCTGGGCTTCCCTTTAGCATCTTTTTTCTTTTCTTTCATTTTGTAGTTGTTTTACAGTTGAATTTGCTTAATTTTAATTTTAATATTTACTAGTGTTGATGCCAAATAACTTTCTCGGTCGGCTTCTTGTTTGAATGATGTTCTGGCATTGCAACAAGTTTCACATATACTACAAAAGAAGGCGCTCACGAGTCTAAGGGCAAATGGGTTTACCTCCTAATCCTCCATGGTTATCTGTAAGGAATTCCCTTCTCCATGCTCTGTATTGGTGGTGGTGTTCCACCCATTTGTTTCTGAATCCCTTGGTCAGTTCCCAATAGAAGAAGGAAAAGTCTCTGGTGTTCCATTTGCCACAAATGAACTCTTGGATATCAGCTGGTAGCTTTAATACGGCAATGATTTTTTTTTTTTTAAATCAATATGATTCTATAAATCAGAGAAGATCAATGTCCGCAAGGTCAATGAGGCCTTGGGAAAGTGATCAAACCAAATACAAGATGAGCAATCATTCGGTAAAAGCCTAGCCACGAAATGAGCGACAATATTAGCAGTCCTACGAACATGTAGGAACGATACACTAGCACTGTTGGGAAACAGATCAAGAATATCCTCACACACGAGGCCAATGTAAGAGGGGTTGC
The DNA here is from genome assembly GCA_037127255.1 of Persicaria tinctoria. Classification (NCBI taxonomy): domain Eukaryota; kingdom Viridiplantae; phylum Streptophyta; class Magnoliopsida; order Caryophyllales; family Polygonaceae; genus Persicaria; species Persicaria tinctoria. The sequence continues at coordinate 86,072,366 of JBANSL010000002.1, read as the reverse complement.
GGGCTGCGGTCTGCAGCTGCTGTATGAGATTGAAATCATCCGAATCCACCTGCACATGGTCGAAGACGATGTCGTCCATGGATTGGACTCCAAAAAGAAGAGTCGAAGCCTCCGCTAGTGCCACAGACATGGTTCCTGGGAAGCGCTTCGACGCAGCCATGAGAATGGATCCGGAGTGGTCACGAAGAACAGCGCCAAGACAAATCGATCCTTGAATAAGAGCAGCATTTGTGTTAAGCTTGAGGGCATCCGGCGGGGGAACAACCCAGGAGGAGGGGCTCGGAACAGATGGATGCTCTGCGGGATAGCGTTGATGGTGCACCGATAATCATAGACAATCCTCCTGAATCCATCCCTTAGGATCTTCGAGTTACAGGCATCCTCCGAGAACATGGCTTGGTTATGGAGTGTCCAGGCTACCCAAGCATTAGTGAGCAAATCACAAGCCCCTACCTCACCCAGAGAGTTGCGCACCTTGTCCAAAACTTGGATAGGTGGGTGATCAAGCATTGTGGCCACAAGTGCAGCCGAGGAGGAGCCCGTCCAGGCAATCCTCGAAAAGGGACAAGCAAATAGAGTGTGCCATACCGTTTCGTCTCCAGAATCGCAACGAGGGCAGACGCCGACGGGAGATGCCACTACCCTTTTTGAGTATAAGTTTGATGCAACACTCGGAGAATTTGAGCACATGCGCCAAGCAAAGTTAAGAACCTTTGGGGGGAGCTTTAAGCACCAGAGACGATGTCATTCCTCTCCTGAAGGCACTGCCTGAATTCCCATATAATATATCCCAGCCAATATTCCGACTTCACAGGGAAAGCTCCGGACTTATGTGGGAACCAGATTCGTACATCCTCTGAAGAGCGAGAGCTAAGAGGAATTGAGGTAATACGGTGCACATCGGAAGGCAAAAATGTTGCACATAGCGCAGGGACATCCCAAGAGTGAGTGCAGGGATCGATGAAATCGGAGACCATCACCTCTGGGCTCATGCCTGGCGATAGAGTTGGGCACACCATCCCTGACTCGGAGGGTACCCAAGCCTCGATGGAGGCTGAGATGGAGAGCCCATTCCCTACTCTCCATCCTAAGCCCTCTCGCAAGAGGGACTTTGCTCCCCAAATGCTACTCCAAGAGTAACTGGGTCGGCCGCCACGGTGTGATTGCATGAAGGAGGAATGCTTGAAATATTTTGCCTTATATATGGCGTGGAGAGGGGAGATAGGACGCTGAACGAGATGCCACCCCTGTCTAGCTAACAGAGCCTGATTAAACACATGGAGGTCTCGAAATCCCATCCCGCCGTGTTTTTTGGGAGAACAAAGATCACGCCATGAGCGCCAATGGATCTTTCGCTTGGCGTCCGATGATCCCCACCAAAAGCGAGCCAATAGGCCATGTATCTCCTCAATAAGACATTCCGGAAGGCGGTACACACTCATTATATAAGTAGGGATGGTTTGAAGCAAATACTTGATCAATGTCTCCTTGTCGGCAGATGAAATAAGCTTTTCCTTCCAACCTGAACCTTCTTCCAAATTCTGTCTTTAATGAACGCAAACACAGATTTCATTGAGCACCCTATAATAGTCTTTGGACCGTCTTACGCATGGTTTTTAAGAGTCTACGACGGTGTCTATTTTGCGTAAACTGACCAAAATTAACCGAATTAGTTTTACTGGGAGGGTTAATATTCTCCTATTCTCCTATTGCTATATCTTCATCTACTACAAATGATTTATCTTTCCTGTCTGTAGTAGTTCCCTGATTCCTTGGTGTAATATTGAGATTAGGATTAAACCTAAAGCTAGAATTTTATAGCTAGACTTGGATATGTAGAAAGACTTACCGGTGATTTAGCATTTGTATGAATTTTACCTTCTTACTCTATGGTCAAAACCTTATCACTACTAGTGGAGAATTTTAAAATGCATTTATCCAAATGGTCTTGAGCTTTATATATTATGATCTTAGCTTAAGAGGTACAACCTCTTTACTGAGACCTACTACTTCACTTCTTTTGGCTTTTACTATATGACACCTTCGTGGAGGATTTGTAGTATTTTTCAGTTTTTAAACTACCTTCCACTTTAATTGCAAAGGGCAAGTTCCCTTATGCATAATACCTTATGTTAATAATTTTATGGTCAATAATTTAGATGCATAATGATCATCTAGACTAACATAATAGGTAGACCCACAAATCCAAAAAACTGCTTATTTACTCAAATTACAGACTATTCCACTAATACATTGATCATTAAACTTTTTATGCCCGACATTCACAAGCAAAAATAATGCATTGCGCATCTTTAATTTTTTTTTTTAATCTTTGCGCATTTTTTTTTTTAATCTTTGTTGTGTTTTTTAATATTTGCCTAATTAATGAAGTTTACTTCAGTTGCTTGATTTTCTGTTAGTAAAAAAATATGTCACACGAAAAGAGTGTTACTATAGCAGCCACCAGAAGAAAATCAGCCATCACAAAAAAAATCTATGTCACCAACAACTGCCACCAAAATAATTGTCACAAACAATTGTCACCAGAAAAATATAATCAACTGTCACCAAAAAATTGTCAACAAATATAAGCGTTGACTCAAATTGTCAATGGTTAAAGGAAATGAAGGGAGGGTTGGATATGGAGAAGGAAGGGTAAAAGTATCAAAAATGAATATTTACTTAACTTATTTTAAAAGTGAACCTTTGCTTAATTATGACATTTTTTTTGGACATCCGCCAAATTAAGTCATTTTTTTTTTTGCTATTTTGAATTTGGTTTTCTAACATACTGTATATTCTTAGGTATAAGTCAAAAAGGTTTTCATAATAAATATTGTATCTTTATTAAAAATTACACTGAAATGATTCGAAATAAAGATAAATATAAGGATAAGGATTGGGAAAGCCGCCGATGACCGGACTTCTTTCCTAGCGCGTTCAACCGGACGAGAACACGGAGTTCTGGATCAGCATCGAAGCTATCATCGGCAGGGATGCTATGAGCCAGACATGCAGTAATATTTTAACATATATATAATATATATATATCTTACTAGTGTAGGTCTCATCCCGTATACGGAAAATACATTAATACAATATTATAAATAATTTAGGTAGTTTTCAATAAATAAATAATCTAAATATAAATCATTTTTCACCAAAAAATAATATAGATACAAATAAAATTTGTTCTACGAATTATAAGAAATCTAAATATCTTTTATTTAGATTCTCTCAAAATATAAATAAAATTCCCATTTATAAGGTAATTTTTTTTTATAATCTACCATTAATTGAATCTCATGTAATTTCATAGATAACTGTTTTTTTTAATATTTAAATATTGTTTTTTATTAAATATATAGTATATATTTATTACGTTAGTTTCATAAAATATCTATCCACGGATTAATTTTTTTCTACCAAAAATAATTTACATATAAATAAAATAGCAATTATCAAATACTATATATTTATCTATTAATATTTTGGTAAGTATGAATATGAAATATTTTTTATTTATATTTATGTCAGTTAACTAAAATATCAATATAAAAAGATAGATTGTCGCTTATATAACTTTCAATAAACTATGATAACATATTATTTTATTAATTTTTTTTCCCTAAAATCAACTACAACGCGCCACATAGAACGCTATGCATCGGTTTTAGTATGTGTATAGATTTCATGAAATTCATGTTATTTGATGTAATTCTTCTACAATAAAATTGCCCAGATTTAATTTTTTTTTGGTAGGAGTTACCCAGATTTAATAATACTCCGTGTAATTCTTCATCTCGATGTTGTGTCCGCTGATTTGCTCAGCTCTTGGGTTTTTTCCGGGTTTACTTTGGGTGCTCTTTTGATATATTTTATGTTATATTTTCGATTTCGTTGTTGTAAGTTTAGACGACAAGCCGTCTGCCGACTTTATCGACCTCTCGAGGTCCGGGCATGTCCGGCCTCGAATTATTTCCTTATAAAAAAAAATAATACTCAAAATATAGATATAAAAAATATATATAAATATAAATATAGATATAATTATAAATGTTATTTTGTTATTGGTCCTCAAAATCTCTCCTTCTCTCTTTCTCTCTCTAAGAAATTTCTCTCTCTTCTTCCCCTTCACCTTCTCCCATCGAGCATCTCCTTCTCTTTCCGCCCTTCTATCCAACAATTAGCTTTCTGTTTAGTTCCAGTTCCAGGTTCGTCTTCCCTCCTATTCGATCTGCTTTATACTTTAATCGAACTTCGTTATTGAATTCTAATCCGTTCCTCGAATTCGATTCTGCAATTCGCTTCTTTCTATGTGCAAATTTAGGGTTTTTGGGTTTAATTTCATCATAACGATCAATCGCGTGTCTTTGATTCCATTGATTATTTTATCTGTTGACGGATTGGTGAGGTGGTTCAATCGCCTTTTCTCCTCTTGTTAGGTTTTTTCGGCGCGCCTAATTGAAATTCGGCTTCTTATTTAACTTTCTAGCTTGTTTTTCGTCGATATCAAGTTCACAGATCGCAGCTGTGATGTTTAGGGCTGAGATGATTCAATTTATCAGTTTCTGAATAATGCCTTTTGAATTTTCTGTTATTGATAACTATATTTGGTAGCGTCTAATTCTTTTGCATAGTTGGCAATGTCTTTAGATGTATTTGGAAGGGGATTTTTTTTTGGTCTTTTGTATGAGGTGTATATGGAGTATTTGGTTTTCTTTAGTCAGTTGGTTTTTATGTGTTTTGATCATCGAGCTTTCCTCTGACCAACTGTTGTGACATTCATTAACTGTACGGCAGAGTTGCTGGGGTGTGAAGAAGGGGTTTTACAACATGGCTGGGACTGCGTGCGCTGAATCTGCTGCTGGAAGGTCGTTGGAGGGATTGTCGAGTGTGCATGATAGCCAGTATGGTGAAGCCATGCCGGAATGGCGTTCAAGCGAGCAGGTGGAGAATGGAATGACATCTACTTCTCCTCCTTACTGGGACACTGATGACAGTGATGATGATGGTGGTAAGTTAACTATTGAGTTTAATGATTCTGGCCCTGCAACCCTGCATCCTTCATGGGCTATTGTGACTGCTTAATAGTTAATACTATGGGACCAATATTCTTAGTGTTTCAAATTTACATCTTATGCATTTTTGGTTGCTTTGGTGCCTGAAGCATTCAAACTTACTCTGGGCTCAGGAGGTTCGTGTTGTTGGGAGCTGGTCATCAATGTGCTAAAGAATAATGATATTTGACTGCTCATCTATTACAATAACAATTAATAAGTTTGGAGCCTTGTCAATTTGTGTGGAATATGGAGAGGCCATTTGAATCCTTACCATTGACCTGTGATATCAATTAGCCTATTTATCTTATGAGATGAGGGTGTTTGAATCATTGCTCCCATTGTCAAGGCCATTGCTTTTGCTGTATTTATGTCATGCTTTGTTCGTTACTCGTTAGATACCTTGAGTCTGAGTGCAGTGATAATTCTGCTTATTCAGTTATTTGTACCTCTTCTGCCACATCTTATGTCTATACGTTCCCTCGTTCAAAGGTCCAATGTTCAACTGCACACTTATCCTTCAGGTTCCATCTGCTTGAGAAATAGATGTGGGAACTATGATACATAGTAACACAGGATGTGATTTTCTGTGCTTTTGTGCCTAAAAAACAGTCCTCTCTACTTGGCCTGCTCGTAGTTTTGGACAGGCTTTCTAGATTAGAAAGAATGTGAGATACTGTGGGTGTGTTTGAATTCCAAGTGATTAAAATAACTTGAATTTAAAATTAAATACCATACAAATTGTGTCAACCAAATTCAGACTATTGTGTAAAATTGATAAGTACATTTTAAGGTTAGTATAATTGAATAACAAAATTTATAAGGTATTTTATTTTAAATTTGCATTATTTTAGATACATTGTAAATTATGCTAATCAAACGCTTTTAAGGTCTTAATGTTTATAAACACAATTGATTTGGAATCCAAACAAACACTGAGACCATATGTTTCCAGATACAACTTAGGATAGTCAGTATTGTTGGCTATTCCAAGTTTATTTTTTCAGGGCATTTATTTCTCAGAATGTTATGAAAACATCAACATAAATTTGTTGAGAGTAAGGCTAGTAATCTCATTTCATGGAATTTATATGCTTGAACACATTTTTATCTTATTCAACTACCTTGCAGGTCCAAAACCATCAGACCTTTACGGGAAGTACACATGGAAGATAGAGAAATTTTCTACAATCAACAAGAGAGAACTTAAAAGCAATGCATTTGAAATTGGGGGTTACAAATGGTAAGTTTCCTTCAGTAATTGATTGGTGAGCTGCCATCCGATTTCAAACGGTTCATGTTACGATGCAATTTACTTTTCAATTTTTTGTACAGTGATAATATGGAATGAAGAAAATCAAGTATGTTAGTTATTTAGAACCACTTTTGTGAAAATTAAGAGTTGAATAATATAGAGCACTAGAGAGGATAGCTCTTTCTGTTGGGTGGTTCCTGCTATAAGAGTGCTTTTTGAGGGTAAAGAGTAAAGCGAAAAAACAAGAAGGAAGACCATATAGGGGTATTTAACAAATTAACAATTCTGTTAACCAATTTAAAGCCTACAGCTGTTAACCTATGTTGTTTTGATTAGTGATCAGATATTCTTCTTAATCTGGATACAATTAGGGAAGGTGCCTTGTGTACTTAGTTATTACAAATTCCATGATTATTGATGTCTATTTTCACCAGGTGAGAGTAATGTTGTTTTGATTAAGTGCATATGAGTTTTTAGACTGGATTGATTGGCATATGTATATGGGCGTATTCACTTTCCCATTATGGAGGTTATTTCGTGATTGGCATTAATAAAACCAAGGATATTTTGGGAGTGATTTGTGTTACCGAAAAAAAACTACTCAAATATAATTTTACCCATTTTAAAGATACAACTCATTTTTCAAGTTCAATATTAATACCTTCCCACTTAAAAGGTCTATTGTTAGTTGCTATGAATAGTTGGAACTATATGCCTACTGATGATCGCTTTGCGCAAGATGTATTTAGATGTTCACTTAGAATCAGTATCATTGAAAGTGTTATAATAATATCTTATACATTATTTAAATAGTTTCTGACAGCATTTTCTGATTTCAGAATATTATTTGTAACTTTTCTTCTGAGTGCACGGGAATCAGTATTTTGGAGATGAAATTGTATATACAATATGCTTTAAGGTTTACAAGCAGGGATAAAGAGAAATTTTTTCTGCAACAGGAGTGGTGAATACTGATTGCATTATTTTTCTGTCTCTGCTGTTAAATATTTCTGTTGATGAATTCGTTTGATATCTATGACAGGTACATTCTAATTTATCCACAAGGTTGTGATGTCTGCAATCATCTCTCGTTGTTTTTATGTGTAGCTAATCATGATAAACTTCTTCCAGGTTTGTTTTTTTTTTTTTTGCTGAAAATATTTTTTCTGTCATTGTCATCACTTTGCTTTTCTTTTTCTGCATTCACAACTGGATTGTAACAGGACTTTTCCTTTTGGATTAGGGTGGAGTCATCTTGCACAGTTCACAATTGCTGTGGTGAATAAAGATCCAAAAAAATCCAAGTATTCTGGTTTGTGTTGACTTTCTTTTTACTTGAAAAGATTATCAATGTTATATTTGCAACTTGGATGCTCTAAACTAAGTGGATTATATATGTTCTATTTGTAATTCCATTGCTTCTAATTTGTCTGGTGGGGAATCACAGATACTTTGCATCGGTTTTGGAAGAAAGAGCATGACTGGGGATGGAAAAAATTTATGGAGTTGTCTAAAGTGTCAGATGGGTTTGTAGATGCTGATACTCTCATTGTGAAGGCTCAAGTTCAGGTTGTCAGGTGAAATTAATTGTTTTTTCTCTCATAATTTCTGATATTTATTAATATTCTTGTTTTTCTTGTAAAATTTCAGAAAATTAATCAAGTGAATGTAAGTTACAAAAAATGAGACCAAGTATCCAACTTTGAATCTAGGAAAGATAAGATCCTCTAGTTGAATTATCTCTTAACATGCCATTGATACAACATACTACTGCCTCTGTATCAAATTGTATCCGGTTTAAGGCTATCCGGTTTAAGGCTTTTAATTCTGTCTCAAAATATATGTCGTTTGAGGCTTTTCAATCCCATTTTTGTCAATGTCATTGTATAAGGGGAAATATGCATAATAGGACTCAGAATTGTAGTTAGAAAGAAAGAAAGAAAGAAAGAGCATTTAATAACTACTTTTGCGCTAAAAGATGTGCAATACATAATGACACGTGCATTTTCTCTCTCTCAAGAAACACCCATTTTTTAGTTGTGCTGTTTTTCTCAAGGGAAACCCATTTGTGACTTTTGCTGGTTCTCTTATTTGTCTCCAAGACCCTTGTTTGTCGAATATATAGATAAGTTTTGAAAAACTGACGTCTTTAGCAGTTCTCTATTTAATTAGCCTGCTGGAATGGAAGTTGTATATACACTGCTAGAATGGATGTTGCATATACGTATTTTTAAGTTGTTATTCATTCATGCTTTCGTTTGGGTGTACTTACTGACTTGCTTCATGAATTCTGTATTTGTATGGTTCTATTTAATTGCTAAAATCAGACAAAAATGGAGTGTGGAGTTAATAGCCGAACCTTTTTATATCTGAAATGTGTAGGGAGAGAGCAGATCGTCCATTCCGCTGTCTTCATAGTCAATATAGGAGAGAGTTTGTGCGTGTATATTTGACCAATGTTGAGCAAATATGCCGGCGTTTTGTTGATGATAAAAGAGACAAACTGGGGAAGTTGCTAGAGGATAAAGCTAGGTGGTCAAGGTATACCATTTTTATTGTCTACGATTTGCAAATACTGTAATCAAGCCAAAACATTTTGTTTATTCCATTGTGACATATCATAACTTCCGTCTCTGTTGTGACTGATCAGCTGCTGCTATATCATTTAATCATTTTCTTGTTTGTCCTTTCTTAAGTATGGGTGTATGACTATGTTCTTCTACAATTTTGCAGTTTTTGTGCTTTCTGGCGAGAGATCGATCAAACTGCTAGACATGTCATGTCCCGGGAAAAGATGGACCCAATTTTAAAAATGATTGTTAAGCATTTTTTCCTAGAGAAGGAAGTCACATCTACTCTAGTTATGGATTCCTTGTATAGTGGGTTCAAGGCTTTAGAAGGTCAAAGCAAATGCATATTAGGCAAAGGTAAAGCTATTGAGGGCGAAGATATAGCAGCTCCGGTGGTTCAATTAGAGAAAGACATGTTTATTCTAGTGGATGACGTACTTTCACTTTTGGCGAGGGCTACCATGGATCCATTGCCCCCGAAAGATGAGAAGGGTCCTCAAAACCGCACTAAGGTTAGCTCTAGATTTTCAATTACATGTTGCAAATATATTTTAATTATTTTACTTGGTCGATGATAAATGTCAAGGCCTTACAGTCATAATGAAAATGATCACAGGATTGAAATTTTTATTAGTTTCCAAAGCATCTCTCATGCTTTATACTTCTTTTCCTTCTTTTGTTTGTATTATTTCAGCATGCTTCTTGTTGAAAGTGCTTGCTTGTTTTATTGTATGTTTCTTGTGCCCCTTCTCTCATTTGTTTTGTTTCTTTAACAATTCCATCTGAGATATGATGCTGGTGCATGCCCTATTTAAAATTAAAATAGGAGCTTGTTTTGTAGTTTAATTTAGAAAGCTTGTTAAATGCTTTGAAGATATTTTTTTTTTACGAGTAAACTTTCTGATGACCAAAAAGATAATAAAGCTGATGAATTCCTCTATTGGACTATTGACATTTCTTGTAGTAAGTGGCAGTTGATAAGACAAGATGTGTCTTAGAGATTGATGTGCTACCATGTTTCTTACACGACTTGGGCCTCATTTTTTTGATATTTTCTGCCTGATTGTTTATCTTTTCATATACCTTTTTTGGAGATATTGTAGGTAATTTACTTGTAGTAGGAACTGTAGGATCTTACAAAGACCATGGATTGGTTTAAATTGATTTGATGTCTCCCAGATCTCCTGCACCAGTTTCGGATTCATTTCGTGTTGTATTTCTGCTAGAACAAGTGAACTCAACGCTTCTTTGTTTGGCTTTTATTAAAATGGTTATCATTTGCATTATTTTTTGGGTAAGGTGCATATTTGTTTCGATGGGACAATTCCTTGGACTCGTATGTGGTGTTAATGGAGGGTTGGTTTCCATTCTTGTAGATATGTTGTCCTTTATGCTGTCTAATTTGTTTGCTTCCTGTTGATCAATGACTTTTCTTTCTACAAACTTACTTGTGGTTTCTACAGAATTATAAAACCTGTTCCCCTCTGCAGGATGGTGGTTCTGGGGAAGACTTCTACAAAGATTCAATTGAACGGGATGAGAGGTGTTTAACGGAATTGGGTCGTAGGACTGTGGAAATATATGTTCTCACGCATATATTCAGGTCAGTGTCCAGTCCTCTTGATTTCCTTTTTTTTTCCAACCTTTTATAACTTGATGGAAGAGTTGATAGGTGAAGGCAATTTGCTAGGTTCTTCTTTTGTCTTTCTAGGTATGAAGGGATAGGATTATTTTAACAAGAGAGGTGCAATAACATACCAAACACGAAAGGGAGAACACACTGTATCGTTTCCTTTCTGATAGAGATGAGATCAGGAAACACACACAAGAACGCAGGAAATAGACATAAATATTTTGGAAACCAAGGGATTCACCATGAATAGACATAAAATTAGGGAAACCAAGGAATTCACCATGAATACCCAAACCAATTTCCTCTAAGCCAACAAGAGAACAAATATCTGGCCACACGAAAGGGAGAACACACTGTATCGTTTCCTTTCTGATAGAGATGAGATCAGGAAACACACACAAGAACGCAGGTAATAGACATAAATATTTGGGAAACCAAGGGATTCACCATGAATACCCAAACCAATTTCCTCTAAGCCAACAAGAGAGCAAATATCTGGCCAAGGCAAACAAGCCTTAAAATTTTGTTCAAGCTCGGCTTGTTTAAATGAGCGAGCTCGAATCGAGCTTTTTCGAGCAGATCCCGAGCCAAGCTTGAGTTGTTCAGTCCATATAACAGCCCGAAGCCCGAACCGATAACCGAATTTTCAGTTTCGGTTTTTTTGGTTTTCTGCCCGAAAAAACCGAAAACTCATTTTGTCCCAAAAAAAAACCTGTACACTTCAAATTTGTCCAAAAAACAACCTGTAAAGTGTTTGAAACTAATGAAATTAAACTAAAAAGTCTTCAAACAAGTGAAGCAACCCAACAAAGCTCATAGATTCAATCAAATATTCAAATATCAAAAGTTTTAAGTTAAACCTTTGAGTATGCATTACCTTTAAATTCCTGCAATCACAATTTCACAAATCTCAAATTACTCTTGTTTGATGTTTCTCTACAGACGTAAACCCTAAATTTCTCACAACTCACAAGACTCGCAACAATCACAAATTGGTTTACAAATCTCAAATTACAACTACAATATAACAAATTAATGATTAATGATAATAGAAGTAGATTAACACAAAGAAAATGGGAAATTTTGGACAAAAAACAAAATAGAAAATTTCGGACAAAAAACAAAATCGAAACATACACTGTAATCCAGGAGAGGGAGGAGATCAGTGGCGGCGGCTGTGGGAGAGGGAAGCGACTCCGGTGGCTGCTGCGGGAGAGGGAGGCGAGGCGACTCCGGTGGTAGCGGCGGGGGGCTGGGCAGGGCGGCAGGAAGGGAGCGAATATGGGTCTCTGTCTCTCCGCTCATGAGCGACTCGCTGGAAGACTGCACAAACGCGAATATGGGTCTCTGCACGTCACAAACAAGTCACTAATATTAGGGTTTTTTTAAAAAAAATGAGAAAAGGAACTTGGTTTTTTCTGGCCGAAACCAAAAAATTCGGTTCGGTTACGGTTATCGGCAGAAACCGAATTTCAGAAATCCCAGGACCGAAGCCCGACGCGTTACAAACCGGGCCGGCCCGAAACCGAGTTTTTTGGTTCAGTTATGGGTCAGTTTACGGGCCGGGCCACATTCTGAGCAACCCTAACAAAATGCCTAAACCATTCACACATTATTACCCTTTTACCAATCAATCTGATTTCATGGTCTAACAATTTACTTTTATCTTCTCATTGCTTCTTTAGAATACTATTCATTCTAAAATTTGATGTTATTACTTTTCTTATGCAAAGATTTACAAGGGAACAACCTAACACATTCTATTTCAACAGCAAGATTGAAGCTGCCTACCAAGAGGCTGTTTCTTTGAGGAGGCAAGAGGAACTCATCCGTGAGGAAAAAGCTGAGAGTGAGCAGAAGGCGAAGCGAGTGATGGCGGAAAAAGAGAAAAGATCAAAGAAAAAACAGGTTCTACTATATTTGACCTCTTTTGACATTGAAGTCTTTGGCATTTGTTAAATCTGATCTAGGGATCTTGATACTCTTTGGTTGTTTTATGCAAATGAAAGGGTAAGCAAAAGCGGAACAGTCGCAAGGCTAAAGACAAGGTAAAGGATGAAAAGCCCAGTTTTGGTTTAGAAAAAGGCAAGCATATTCATGAGTATCATACAGAAGATGTAAAAGACTCATTGGAAGGACAAACCATAGTGGACAAAGATGATGCTCCTGAAGATGTATCTGAAACATCTGATTCAGCAGAGGGTTCTGCTGAAGTTCTGCAGCCTGATTTAGAAGATAGAGAAGCAAGACCATTGCACTGGGATACTGACGCATCAGTGGTACACCTATCCGCAGAGGCCAGTGGTAGTGCAGTTGGTAATGACTTGTCATCCCTCCGCCACGAAGGTGATAATAGTTCATCTATGATGGAAGATAGCTCCTCAACGTGCTCTACAGATTCAGTCCCTTCAGTAGTAATGAATGGGTCACATAGAGGCAATTCATATGTGGATAACAAGAGTCAGAAGTCGCCTACTAGGTAAAATATCTGGTTACTGTCTTATTTTAGCGCACAAGTGAATTTTTTCTATGATCAGTTACGGTGTTTATTTTTGTAGAGGAAAGAACCAACGAGCTAAAGCCTCATACCATGAAGCTATTGGTTCAAATGGAGCTAATGGCGTGGCATCTGAGGCTGTTAGAGATTTGTGGGAACACCATCATAATTCTAGTGACAAAGCAGCTGAGTCAATAGAGTCTGGAGCTGCTCTTTCATCTTTACAGGAGCCCGTGAAACTAGCAGATCAAGCAATGGCTAAGAAAGTGAGTATTTCTTCTTCCTCCATTTCTGTTTTTGTTGTTTGCTATTGATAGATATCTTGATATATAACTAATTGCATCTAGAACTTCCGAGACATGCTATGTTTGAATCCTGGTTAAACTGCCCCTTTTGCTTTGCATTTGCGAGCCAAAAAGCTTGTTGCAGTTTTTCCTTTCTCCTAGTATAGGTGCTGTTTGTTTAAAGTTTATTGATTCTTAGTTTTTTGATTCAGGAGGACGATGTGATCCCGGTACAAGTGAAGCCAAGCAGTAGAAGCCAGCATGACAATGATAGACAGCCAAAAGAAAACGCTTCAGGAGTATCGCACTTGCCTCAAAGTCCTCCCAGGAATAAAACCTTGTCAGTTCAACGAAAGTCTGAGCCTGAGAAAGCTTCTATTGATCTCATCCCAGAAAGGAAAGTAGCGTGCAATAGCACGCAACAAGCTAACAAGGCAGCTTCATCCATCAATGTGGCCCAAGCATCAGGTATTTCAAAACTTGATTCTGTGACTGCAGTTTCGTGTAAGTCACCTGAGAAACCTTCAATTGCAAGACCCTCCAGCACACCTCTGATTCCTGCATCCAAGCCCTCTGTTACCCCGGTTGTATCTATGGTACATACAGCAGAAGCAGCATCATTTCTGTCCCGTTCAGTGAGTGCAGCAGGCCGTTTAGGTCCTGACACATCTCCAGCCACCCATGGCTGTGCTCTTCAGTCTTCTAGAAATGCCATTTTGGGCAACATGGTCGCTTCTAGTTCGTCCTCGGCTTCTTACCCACCACTTCCTTCTCCAATTTCGGCAGCAAACTCATTACCGTCACCTTCATCTTCACCAATTTCAGCAGCAAACCCATTACCATCACCTTCATCTTCACCATCACCATCTCAATCTCCATCATCATTCTCTCGAACCTCCAGTTTGGTACCTGGGCCAGTTTTTTATCCCCGGGCCACGGAGAATGTGGAACTGAAATCCGTCAACTCAGGCATTTCTTATAGTGCAGCGGTCGCAAGAGACATGGCAGTACAGAGTACAAGGCAACCATGGCTGGACAATTTTCAAAGAGAATCCGCCAGCAGAAGCATAGGATTTGACCCTCCATCAATGCTTCATGACATTCAGAACGTTGAACTATACAACAGGCAGATGAACCCCGGATCCCATGAATTCTTTCGGCCAGATCTCTTGTCATCCACCTCAGGACGTCAAACGACACAAGGTGCGTCCTTGGGAGATGAGTTTCCTCATCTTGACATTATCAATGATCTGCTAGATGATGAGCAGCAGGGTTTTAGTGGCGGGCATAGTGTTCCTGATCAGCGGCGGTTCAGCTTCCCTGCTGATATGAGCATGTCGGGCGATGTTGGCCTCCCGACTGGCTCTTGCAGGCTTGAACGCAACCGTAGTTATCATGAACACTTGTTTCAATCAGAATACGCTTTACCGAGCAATCATTATGACACTCAGAGGGAATACATTCCACAGAGCAACATGATGATGCCTTACATGAATGAACAGATTGATGGGTTGGTGCACAACCATTGGCAGGTTGGTGGGCATGATCAATTGATGCCTGGCACGAGAGATTCCCGCGCTGGTGACGGATTCATGTACGGGACTCCAGAGTACTCAAATCTTGCGTGTGGGCCAAATGGTTACACAATGTTCAGGCCTTCAAACGGGCACTGAAATTGAAACGGTGGATTGCCGGACAATAATATGCATGTTTGAGGGCAAGAAATACTGATCTTTTGGGTTATTTAAGATTTGTAAAGAGAGATGCTGGGCTACCCTTTAGCATCCTTGTTCTTTTCTTTCTTATATTTTGTAGTTGTTTTACAGTTGAATTTGCTTGATTTTAATTTTAATCTTTACTAGTGTTGATGCCAAGTAACTTTCTGGTTCGGCTTCTTGTTTGAATGATGTCCTGGCATTACAACAAGTTTACATATACTGCAAAAGAGGTCGCTCACGAGCCTAAGAGCAAAAACAGTCCTCACCTCGGCTGCCACTCGTCACTAAGCTGGAATTAGAATGACCTGTGTTGCACATTCAGCGTGATTTACTCGTCATTGAAGTTGACTTTATCCAGCATTTGGTTACTTGATGAAATGAAAAAGACCAGACCAAAATTGACCTGGGACACAACCCACAAGAGGTGCACCCGCGCCACTTGGTGATGAAACCAAAATACTGATAAGTGATAACCATGTTTACAAAGGTGTGTTCATGGTAAAAAGTTATGGTCTGTTAGCTCACATCGAGCAATGCCTCAATGGTGATCACAAGAAGTTGTAGACTATCACAAAATCATGAATTGAAATCAAACAGAACATGTCTTTTTGCATATATGTATAAGCCACTACTGGGTGTTGGATTACATCAACAAGTTGCACGTAACACAACAAGATCAAGTAGCCAATTGACCTTACTACTATATTTGGCTGAAAGAAAAAAAAGGCAGAACACAACAGGACCAAGTTCAACTTGGTAGCCACACCTGGTAGCCTTACTTTGCTGCAAAGAGCAACAAGTAGCCAATGCAATTGGTGTTTTATGCCTAGCAGTGCAACTATACACTAGTATATCATCATATCATATGTCTACTCATTACAGCAAATGGGCGTTTGATGGAAATGCAAACGCGTTCATACTGAGACAGTATACTTGAGAACTGGAGGCTTCAGACAGAACGTCCCAAATCACTCTTTCTTCTCCACTGATTCATCTTTAAGCCCATTCTCTTCGCCATCTTTTGCAGCATGGTTCTTCTCCAGCAGAATTTCAATCTGTATTTAGCATTGGAACATCCGTTGGAATTAGGGATTCATACTCCTGCCTCGATAACAAAGCATATGAAATGCAGATTGATTAGGAGGTAGAGAAGGTCAAACCTTAGCTTTCTGAACCAAACGGCCTTTGGTCTCATCTTTTGAGCCAACAGTGGAGGTAAGAACTTCTGTTCCAAACAATCACCAGAGGGAGAGGTTAGTCATGATGATGATTAGGAATAATAAAACCGATTTTGAACTAGTTTCAAAGTTCGTGTAGCTTACTTTTCTCTATAGCAACACCATTAGCCTTCAGAATCTCAGCAATTGTCACCACAGTGGGGATTGCTGCACATTGAACAAGTTTAAGCAGTCTAATTGTCATCTCATAAACAGGAAGTTTCCAAATATTAATACATACCCATTCCTAATGCAGAAAGTTCAACATCATTGTACTGCTTGATGTACCTCTGCAAGTGAACAGATGCAAAAGTTTAAATGGATAGATACTGCAATTGCAAACACCAGCAACTAATATCTCTGATAAGAACAAATCCATAGTTTGGGTTTACATTATGACAAATGTCCAAGAGGAATCGACAAAAATAACTATTCTTTGTGCCTAGTTTATATGGGCAAGTGTCATGGTTCTGGTTCATGAATGAAGACAGTGGATAACATAATGCGGGATTCAGAACATGAACATGAAAGAAAGTCGAATCAAGAAACCCTCGCAAACATCAAGACATATGGTCCAATGGAGGAGGACACCACAAAATTTCAGAAGCGATAACAATCTTTCACTCATATTCTACAAAATTAGTCACAATTCAGTACACTGCAGACTTAATTACCTTCAGTCATAACAATCTTATAATAATCATCGTTCGATCAAACAAAATAGAAGATGATCAAGAAATAAGAGTACGATCACGAACTGATTCTTAAAACAAAGCTCAGAACATCATCATCGTTCGATCAAACAAAACAGAATGGAAAATCAAGAAATGGATGAGTTGGATCTCGCTAACTGATACTTCTAGATCAGAGTCGTTATCAGAGCAAATTCAGAGCACTTCTAGATCGTTACTGTTTTCATCAAGTAAATCAGAGGGCACCGCTAAATTTTAGAAGCAGCGTTCGTTTTTACTGCAACACAAAATCTGTTCAATCTTGCACATGTTTGCTGCGAGAACAGTCACAATTCAGAACAGCGCAAATCAACTACCTCCACTTTTAACAATAATCATCGTTCGATAAAAAAAAAGTCGTAACTTCAATAAATAAAGAAAGATGGAGAAAAAATTACCTTTGCGAGATTGAGGTAGAAGAACAGAGGCTTCTTGGTGTTAGAAACTTGAATCCGATTCTTCTTCTCGACATTATCAGATGCGGCGCTCGCCTTGGCATTTGCGAGATCATCACTGGCCTTCACCGTCAAGAGATCATCGTCACTTTTCTTCGACGCTCCGGTGGCCGCAACAGCGAGATCGCCGTTAGCCTTGGTCACCGCTCGGTGAATCACGGCCGCGCTTGACACCGTGAGATCGTCCAACTTCTGACAGATCTCGTCTTCCACCGCTGTCTGGGGCTTCTCGCACACAATCTGCGCCATTTGGAGACCGGATCGATCGATCGAACGATTTCTCTTTTGCTTTCTTCTTCTTCTTCTCTCTAACGGAGCACGAAAAGGGCGCGGAAGAAGCGTTGGAGAAATGAGGAGTAACAGGGAAGACGGGGGGAGAGATGACCGCTTATTAGATGGGGCCTTTTTATAGGTTGACGACGTGGGTCCAATTTCGGACACTTGTCGCTCTCCGATTGGCGGAAGCGTAGTCGGATTTGTTTCCATTTCCGTTATTATTCAACGGCTTGGATGAGATCTTTCCCTTCCGTGCAACTAGCGGAGTAGGCGGTTATTTGAGATGTATAATTACCATTTTGCCCTTTCATTACGCCTTTGTTATTCTAAACCGCATGTTTCAACCGCACGCTACATATTCGCGTAGAAACTAGTTTCAAAGTTTCTATAACACACAAAATATCGTCACCTTTTTTTGTAACAAAACAATTAATGTGATCCATTATGAATCAATAAAATTGATGTAGGTTAAATAATTAGAACATAGACAGGGGTGAAGTGTAAAATAAAGAGTTTATTTTTAATGGTGTTTTTATTTTTGAGTATAAAGAAAATTCCGTCACCGATGATCTTTCAGTAGGTATTCCTCGATTTGAGACATAATACAACTTTACTTCCCAATACAAGTGAGATATGAAATCTTAGCAACTTGAGATAAGGGATTTGAATAGAGCCATCATTCAAGAATTCAATAACTTTATCGTTGTTGAAGCATTAGTTTCTATTGATATTCTTCTTTGTCGGTACTTTTGTCGTCTCACAAGTTTTCAATGTTTGTTTTCTGAGGCTTTCCATATGATGAATTGTCGTTGTATTAATATCGTCAAATATCTTGTAGAACTTGTTCAATGGTCATGTCAATTTTTCTTACTAGTTATAGTGTATGATGACATTCGATAAAGAGATGTGAATGAGTCTTGTTTGTTTGTTGGTTACATGAAGTGCAACTAGTTTCAATCTCTTTATTTGACCGTCTAGTCCGGGTTGGTATGCCATCTAGTGACCTTTTTCAAAGAATGTTTTCTATCTTTGGGGCAACATCTAGTTCATATATACATATCATGGTGTTTTTCTCATGTAAGTTAATTATATATGTTTTGTAATATGTGTTAACGCACAAGCGATGAATAACCATCTAGACTTGTTTGACCTTTAATACAATCTATCCTCAATCAGGTATACAAGTATGTACGTATTCATTGTTTTTTGTACAAGTCTAGTAGGGAGGATGGTGGAAAGTTCTCCCATCTTCCATCTATTGTTGTTATCGATAAATTTTTCAATCTTGTCATGCATTTTCATTTATTTGGTTGTTTTGTATCTATAGCCCAATTAGTAGCTCTTCATCTAGTCATCTATCTTTCCAGAACTTGATTTTATTTTACCGTTTCCTATTTGTGTCCTATTAATTCTTTATAAAATTCTTTCTTTAGTTCCATTAGTGTGGTTCGTTGTCATGAAGCACTTCCTTTCTTTTTATACTTGAGGAAGTGATCATCTTTAAGGTATTTTTCTTTACAAATGATCGACTTGGACCCAAGGGTTATAGGGCTTGGCCAAAATCTTTCATATTAGTTTCATTTCTATGATTTGCTTCATAACCTTTGTTTTATGTATACCCTTCCTTTTACATATCTTGTCCTATAGTTATCAAAGGTTTATAGGATAAAATTTTATTCAAAAAAAAATTCCAATGATTTCATATGTTTCCTTGTGGATTTCGGCTAGTAACATAAAATTTTGCATGTTAGAGTTGGGTTTTGCGCGCTACTAGATTTGATCTAATGAGTGTAGTTCTAGCTACCTTCTAGTGATAAGTTGTTAGTTCTCTATTTGGCGAGTTGGGTTCTCACCTTTGCATATTGTTTCTTCTAATGTTGTTATGTTCACTCGTCCATTGATGATTGGGCATCCGAGGTATTTAATTATCAAGTGTAGCATGGTTTGTGATGTTAGTCAAATTTTGTATCAATTGTTTCAGTTCATTTGATACTTTTGGGGTGGTTTGAAAGACCGATTTATGAAACTTAGACCGTTTGTCCTAATATCGCACAATATACTAGTCAAATATTTTCTTGACCGTTTAGGCTGATTCCTGACTTGTTTTAGAGAAAATCACCATATCATCTACAAAGGAAAGGAAGAGAATTCTTGGTCTCATCCCATTAATGATGAATCTAATTGTGTTTTCTTGTTGCTTGATTTTTGTAGTTCTGTTGCTATTGTTTTTGCTCCTATTATAAATAATAAAGATGATAAAGGTCTCCTTATATAATACCTTTTTTAGGTATAAATGTCTCAGTTGGCCTTTCACCGACCATGATGGAGAACAAGTCTTTCGTGACTCATTGTTCAATCCAATTTCTAAAATTTGGGTAGAATCCAAATTTATCAAGGATTTTAAATAGAAATTCCTAATGTGTTCTATCGTATGTCTTTTCCATGTTTAGTTTAATCATCATTCATCAATTCTTTCCTTTTTTACCTTTAAAGTTGTTGGAAATTTTGTGTGCTATTGGAACATTATATTATATCGCTCTTTCAGAAACCAATCCTTCTTGAAGTGGGGAAATGAGTTTCTTTAGGACGAGTTTCATTATGCATATATGTATGTATTTGTGTGTGACATGCCTGTGTGTTAGTTGATATTTGATAGCAAAATAGCTAAAAACAAAATTCTACTAACAATAGCAAAAAAACATGCATGAGTTATAAGATAAAACTTATAGCAAGACTAAACATAAGTTTGCATGTTGTTTCTTGTCTGTCATTCCATCGTTTACTAGTAAAATCTTGTTATCATGAAATTTAAACAGTTTGCAACAAAAAATAATAGACTTTGTCCACATTTTCAGAGTAAAATAACCGTTTTCTATCACTTATTTCTCTATTACTCAACTTTATAGAATATAAGGCATATGAAAAATGTATTGGAGACACAATATCCAATTCTCTAGCTTTGTTGTAAAATATATCCAAATTTTAAGATCATAGTTATCCAATTGATGGGTAATATTTTCATTACGTCTTGTGCAATGCCCGTTAATATTGTTAATCTCAACATTATATTATTTTTCATCCCTTATTTCATTGATATTATCTCAATTTGCGATATAGGTAAATATAGATTCGCATTTTTAACTCACTAAAATACAAAGCTCTGATTTCATTCCCTTCCTCCGCCCTTCCTGGTGTTCTGGGCCGCCTTACAGAGATCTCCGGCGGGGAGGAAGCTGCCCACCTATGGTGTGGCTCTTCTTCCCGGTGCTCTGCTTCCTCACAGATAACCCTTAAACCAAAAATCACCAAACACACCGACAAAACCAAACTCAACCAACCTATGTCTACAACTACCAACACACACTTCGAAAGTAACAGTTCTGGCTGGCTAATAGATTTTCTTAATACTTGTTTCTGTATAAGCAAAACCAACAAAACAAGATCTTGCCCTACCTATGAATTCTTTTTTCATTCATATGCTCAGGGTGATTTTTATACAAATTTTATATCTCAAAACTTTGATGGCAAGACTCAAGAGGAGGATCTTTCTTCCTTTTGTAAAACTAAACCTTACACTTTCAACAACCCTTATACTAATAATGTTATCTTTAGCCTTAATCTTTACACTAATTATCTAGTTTATGCTACTATTAAGGCTATATGCAGGGGTAATAATGAACATGCAAAGCACTCCTATGGACAGCTGTTGGCGGTTGGATTTCAGTTGGTTCATAACCTCTTGATTCCTGTGCTCAGCCAACCTATGGAAGAGCTAGTGACAAATCTTAGCCAGAAGAAGAAGCAATTACATGAAGAAGGAATGTATCTGGTCGAAGGCCATAGAAAACCTCAAGAGGCATGCATCAGCTCCAAGAACAAAGGTATGATTACTCCTAGTAAATTGATCCTAAAAATGCATTTACTTTCTATGCAACACATATCTAAGAATTTCAAATTTCCTAGTAATGTTACTCTCTTCTTTGCTATAAATACCTATGTTATTCACTTTAATCTGCACGCTTCCATTCTCTTCTGCCCTAATTCCAGTAATACTCACTGCCTTCTTGCTATGGATCACCATGGTTCCTATGCTGATGCTCTTATCAATACCACTAGACAAGGCATTCCCTTTGATCCTGTCTCCAGCCAGCCACACATCACTGAACCCAGTACTGGGGAGAATCTGAATGCCAACCTGGCTATCAGTGAACACCATACTCCCCCTGTCAATGTTAGCCACTCTGTTCCCACTGATCAAAGCTCCAATACCACTTTCATCTCGGATCCCTACACCATCCCTAGAGTGAAGGACCTCCATCACAAGTTAACTGATTTCAGTCTTGTGGGGAGGTTTGTCCAGGGCCCTGTTGACATCAAGCTTGTGGCTGGAAAACTAAAAGGAGAGTGGAAGAATCTCAAAGGCACTTGGGTGGTTGACACTATTGGTAATGACTGGATTATATTCAGGTTTGCCAATAGGGAAGATCGAGCCATTGCCTGGTCCAACAGACCCTACCATGTTCAAGGTACCTTGCTAGCCCTCTACCCTTGGCCTGACAACTTCAATCCTATGGAGGAGGACACCCTCAGTGCTGATATGTGGGTAAGAATCCCTTCTCTTCCTCATCAATTCTACTCAGCTGAAGCCATCTCTCATATTCTCTGTGCTGGAGGTGTTGGTACTCTTATCAGAGTTGATCAAGCCTCTAACATAAGAAACAAACTCCGTTTTGCTAGAGCTTGTGTCAATGTCTCCCTTCTTACCACTCTCACTACCTTTGTCATTGTTAAGAAAAATGAAAATGAAACTGTGAGACTTAGGATTTGGTATAAGGATTTTTCTGATGGCTGTGGCTGCTGTGGTGGGTATGATCATCACTATGATCAATGCCACCTAAATGCTCCACGGCCTAGAAAGATCAACCTCATCCTAGAGGATAATCCTAATGTGGACCTGTTAGCCCCTGTTCAAGCTCCTGCTCATAACCCTATCCCCAATGATAACCGTGTGGTCACTTCTGCTAATACCCTCTCTCATTACCACCATGTGTCTGATGCTACTGCCACCCTTAATATGATCCCTAGAACTGGTGACTTTGGGCTCCTGCCCATCAACATGCCCACTGCTTTCTACCCTAAAGTCCCTACTCAGTCTTTGCCTATGCCATCCTATCCTAATGAGCTCATTACTCACTTGATAAACCTGAACAATGCTCATGTTGCTAAGATCACTGGTGAGTGCTCCACTACTCCCTTCACCATTGCTCCGTCCATCCTTCACACCATCATGTCCTCCACCAATGCCAATACTGTCACCATCCCCACCCATGTTGATAACACTACTGACCTGATGGCCAAGACTAAGGGGAGAGCTAAGATGGTTGACTCTGTAAATGAAACTGATGACTCCTACCAATCCTTGAGATCTGACACTTCAATGGTGAGGAAACTGGGAGGCATAGTCATCCGCCAGGATGATGATGAACCTACCCTCAACACTAGTGATCAGCCCAAGCGCAAGGATGAAGATGACAACAATGAAGCCTCCTCCCATGCCAAGAAGAAGTCCAGGAAGAAGAAGAACTAGCCATGATGGGTGTTTCTGATGATCCAAGGTTGGGGAAGCTGTGCAACAATAACTATCAGTACTCTATCTCTCATGATTTTATCTTTGTTTCTGTTGGTAGAAGTTTGTCTGAAAACTTTGATGGTCCTATGTATGTTTCAAACTTGCGGCTTTGGCTTGGTGTCCTTGTAGGGATGCCTGTTCCTTCATCCTATCTCCAACTGTTTTGTTTTTATGCTGGGAATAGGATTAGGAACTCCACTATCTTTAATATTAAGTTTTATCTTTGCATCTATTCTCTGAATCTTGGTCATTATCCTACTATGAAGTTAGTTAGAGCCTGTGGTAGTGTTGATCACAGCTCTCACCATCACCTCCTTAACACTGTGAAGCCACACAAAGGTATGATGATGCTTCCTCCTAACTCAAGTCTTAGGCTTTGCACCACTATCTCTGGCCTGAGATGTGTGGGGGCAAGCCAACACAAATTTACTGATCAACACTTATACCAACACTTACATCAAATTCGTGCTCATAAACTTTCATACACCTCTTATCATAAACACTGGACTGATTACTCTCTATTGATTTCTTTATACTATCTTTGGGTTACCAATTGTAATCTCTATCAGTACCATAACATTCATTTCGATACTGTCATAAGGTTTGAAGATAAGTATAGAACTCATAACAAAATGGACTCTCAAAATTGGAACAAGAGTAATGTAAGTGGTATTTTTTTCATTGCTTCTCACCCTCAGTTGTAATAGTATTGACCTTGATCTTAGTTGCCAGCACTTATATCTGTCAAAGCACAATGATAAATACGCTCAGCTCCAAGATACTACTAATAAAAACATTTGTTGCTCTATTACTCTGCTGTATCTCCAGGATATTAGCTACTACAATATGGTTATGTCTAGTAGTAGCTATAATGGTGATTGCTGTAAGAGTATTCCCATTACTCCTAGTATTGAAGGTTACATTTTAAAGGATTTCCTAGAGATCGTTTTTTACCCTGTCTGGTTTGACTTGTGTTTCTGTGATCTGTTGCAGTGCCTCAGGTTACATTGTGACTGTGTCTCCTGGTCCTCTCTTTGGACCCCTTTGACTCCCTTTCATGTCTGGGCAACTCTTGCCATCTGCCTCCCCCCCCCCCCCTTCTATAAGGCTGAAGACTCCAATGGCCTCGCAGTGAATATCTCTGGTAAGGTCTCTTCTCCTCTCTCAAAACTTCGGTTCTGCCCCACTGTCCTCCCTTTGGGTCTAGTGGTGGCAAACCAAACCAACCCTTACCTCCAACAATCAAACAACAAACTTGCACACAAAGCTGTATGTTGGAACTATCAAATTGGACTGGTACACCAAGCTACGACACATAACTTTTTCAGAAAAACCAATGCTAGTATGCATCAAAACTCTAGATTAAACTCAGCTGCTATATTTGTACCGAACAGTTACCCGACTTTGAGGAGTAAAATGAAGCACAAACCTAACAATCAACATCGCAATTGCCTAATAGGAAAAAAGAAAATATATGATCATGGTTAAGATTGGTTATTGGAATGTTAGGGGGGTTAAACGCCCCCTGCTACTCCAGGAAATCAATCAACTTAGATCGAATAATAACCTTGACATATTAGCTCTCTCGGAAACCAAATCGGAAGAAGCTCCCACTGAACATCAAATAAAAACTACAGGCTTCCACCAAGCAGTTGCAATAAGCTCAGTAGGCCACAAAGGTGGGCTCTGGATTTTATACAAAGACAACAGTTTAATAAATAACGACCAATACCTAGAATCTAGAAAGCGTTTTTATATGTTTAAAATAACAATTGAAAATTTTACATTCGTCATATTATTCATCTATGCACCTTCAATAGATAATGAAAAACAAGATTTCTGGGAAGAAATATACACAGTTGTGAACAAGCATAAACTACCGGTTATAATTATTGGAGACCTAAACGAAATTGAAAGGGACACTGAAAAGTTGAGGGGAAATTTTCCGTCCCTATCAAGATTCAGACGATTGATAAATATTAAAAATGAACTCAATCTTCACACTGTACCTTATGTAGGATCCATATTTACATGGAGACGGAGCAAATCCTCAACAAACAACACATACGAAAGATTAGACAGAGCTCTTGCCCACCAAGACATAATAACAAAATTCAACAATCTAAGGACCCAGCGTCATTCATTCTCCTCCTCTGACCACTGTCCAATTACTTTACATATTGGCACAGAGGAAAGCAAAAAAGGTTCACCATTTAGATTTGAGATGGCTTGGACTTTACAACCAAAGATTAAAGAAATCATAGAAAAGGTCTGGTGTAATAAATTTCATGGATCACAAGCTTATAATTTTATGAAAAAACAACATTTATTAAAAATAAATATTAAAAAGAGATTCAAAACTCAAAACAATAATATACACAAGCAACTACAAAAGATAGAACCAGAAATAATGCAATTACAAAAATTGCTTCCCTGGGGAGCGCTAAATCCAAGTCAAGAAATTAAACTCACCAATTTGGAAAATAAGAGGAAAAACTTGCTAGAATTTAATTACAAGTTCTGGAAACAAAGGGCAAGAATCAAACATGTACACTTAACAGACAAAAACACAAAATACTTTCAAATAAATGCGAAAATAAGGAGTTTTAAGAGAAGATTAAATTCCTTCACAACTAAAGAAGGTCAGATCTTAACTGACCGGCAAGAAATCACAGACCAAATAACAAAAGAAATGGCAGAACGATTTATCGGGAGACAACAACCAAGGATTCCAAAAGAGGCAATAGCAAACATTCAACCACAAATTACTGACGATGATAATCGGCTACTGATAAAACAACCAACCAATACTGAAATTAAAGAAACTCTAAGTAGTATGGCAGAAGATAAATCTCCGGGTCCGGACGGATTCCCCCCAGAATTTTACCTACACTATTGGAGTATTATGGGTAACTCCCTCTGCAAAACAATCAAATCCTTCTTCCACTCAGGAAACATGTTAAAACAAATAAATCAAACATTCATTGCACTAATCCCGAAAGTGGAGGATCCTCAAACCATCAATAACTACAGACCAATAAGCCTCTGTAACACGGTTTATAAAATTATAGCCAAAATATTAGCAAACAGAATTAAATCAATTCTCCCAAAGATCATAAACCCCTTCCAAGGGGCCTTCGTAGAAGGTCGATCAATACAAGATAATACATTAATCGCACATGAGGTCTTTCACACCTTCACAAAACAAAAAGGAAAAACAGGGTACATGGCACTAAAGCTTGATATGGAAAAAGCATATGACAAAATTAACTGGTCATATATAGAAGCAATCCTAAGTAAATTGGGTTTCCACCCGATCTGGATCAACTGGACAATGAAATGCATAACCACAACGTCCTTTTCAGTACTAGTAAACAATATAGCTAGTGACCAGTTCCAACCTAACAGAGGAATTAGACAAGGTGACTGATAATGCATATTTTAGATAGGCATTATAGATACATTTAGTTTAGTTAGGTTGCATTTCTTGCTTGCTTTGGCGTTAAATTGCATCTTGTGTTTATTTTAGAAAAGTTCGGATTCTGCGCAATTTTGTGTTTATCTCGCAGATTGAATCGGAACACATTTGGGAGATGCAATATCTCGAAGAGGAACACAAGATACATGGGAAGGAACAAGGAAGAAAGAAGCAAGACAAGACGAGAGAAGCCCGCAAAGGAAGCAAAGGTCACGGCAAAACTACGTGCCGCGGGCGCCGCAGGAGGTGCCGCGGGCGCCGCTGCACCCGCCGCAGCGGGTAGTGAAGAAACAGCTTGCGGCGGCCGCCGCACGTACCTTCAGCGCGTATGCGCCGTTTTAGAAACCCTAGTTTTTATCCATGTTTATTTTGAGGCCGAATTGGATCTTTTTATTAGGCCTTTTATGTTATTTTTCATTACCATTCATTCAACCATTAGACTTTTTAGAGATTCTGAGCTATGTCTTCCATGAGGAACTAAACTCATCTATTCTGCCTGCAATTTGAAGCTTTATTCGGATTGATTGTGAGTTTTTAATTCTCGCTCCTAGTTTCCTATTTGTGAATGCTTCGACTTCTTTGTGCTTAATTAATTATTGATTTGTTCTATCTTGTCTGGCCAACTCGTTAGATCAATTCAATCGCTAAGGTTTTGTAGATTCCTGGTTGTGAACCTTAACCTAAGTGGCAAACTTATTCCTTTAGGGCTGGTTGAACTAATTGAATAAGTAGGAAGTTGAATGTGTTGTTAAATCCTTTTTTAGGGACTGCAAATACCTTGGCTAATCTCTGAACTTAAAGCTATCAATTGGGTTAAATCCTTCTTTAGGGACTGTTCGATTGATAAGGGTTGCTAGGGCTGGTTGGACTAGTAACTATATTAGGTCGGGACAAGGGCATTCATAGGAAACATAATAGGACGAGAAGAAGTTACAAGGATCGCTTCAATCCAATAAAGTGGAAAATTGTAGGTGGAATTGCTTCGCCTAAATTGTCTAAACCAAAATCACTTATTCTGCTTTCGTTACTTTACTTCAAAACTTTCACACTAAAACCCCCTTTGGTTACTCTTATTGACACTCGAATCACACTTGAATCATAAATTTCCCTGTGGGATCGACCTCTTGCTTATTACTATACTAGTTATAGGTTTGAGTTACTTTGGCGGATCAACGACAGGTTTCCCCTCCGTCAAATTTGGCGCCGTTGCCGGGGACCTTTATTAAATTGTTGTGTGTTTTTAGTGTTGATCTTGGTGTGGACCGTCTTATAGGGTCCATACCTTTTGCTACTAATTCGTCTCTGTAGAAAACATTGCAGAGATGGCGAACCGCACTCTTAAGGAGCTTTCTGCTCCTGATCTGGCACAGCAACCCCTGGCAATCCAATACCCTGCGCTGGCAGAAGGAGTAAACTTTGAGCTGAAGTCAGGGGTAGTTCATCTTCTACCCAAATTCCATGGGCTAAGTGGGGAGGACCCCCACAAGCATCTTTCTGAATTCCATAGGGTGGTGGTTGGGATGAAACCAGCGAATGTAACTGAAGAGCAAATCAAGCTGAGAGCCTTTCCCTTCACTTTGAAGGATGATGCAAATGAATGGTTCTTCTATCTACCACCTGACTCTATTGCTACTTGGGCCGAGATGAAAAGAGTCTTCCTAGAGATGTACTTCCCTGCAACAAAGCTAAATGCTTTGAAAAGGTCTATCAGCAACATTGAGCAGTACGCGACAGAGTCGATACATGAGTATTTTGAGCGTTTCAAGAAACTCTGCGCTAGCTGCCCATGCCATGGGTACGCTCGAAAGGATCTGGTTCTCTTTCTATTCAATGGGTTAACTGATATAGAGCGCAAGACGGTGAATTCTGCTTGTGGAGGAAACATGCTGAATAAGACACCTGCCGCAGCTTGGGAGGTGTTTAGGGAGCTATCTGAGGGCTCTAGACAGTTCAACAAAAGCACTCGGGCTAGGGGTGTACTCGCTGTTGCTGCCCTTGTGGCTGCACTTCAGACGGATATGGAAGAGGTGAAGGAGATGATGAAACAATTGATCCTTGATAAAAATCCTCAACAATTGAAGGCATGTGGTCTTCGCAACCAATTCACCCATCCTATGGACATGTGCCCGCTCATACAAGATTCTAATGTTGAATTGAATGCCATTGGGAACTTCGCTCAACAAAGGCCTATGCAAGGAAACTATGGAAATCCTGGGTATTTCAACAACAACAATTACAATAGGGGCTATCAGCAAGGCTATGGGAACTATCAAGCCTCTTTCAATCAGCAAGGGGGGCAACAGGAAAGGCCTCAACAACAATATGAACCTCGACAGGGAGGTCAGCAGCAATCAAATGGGGATAATGAGGATCCACTGCAGAAACTGTCACGATTAGTCATGAGGAATGATAAACAACAGTCAGAGCGGATGGCGAATCTAGAGAAGCATCAATCCGATCGGATGACAAATCTTGAGAATCAAATGAGTCAGCTCATTCAAATCTTAAGTGCTAAAGAGGCAAACAGTTCAGGAAAGCTTCCGTCGCAAACCATTGAGAATCCTAAGGAGAATGTCAGTGCTATAACGCTTAGGAGTGGCAAGGAACTGGTTGTCACAAATAAAAACGACGATGAGGAGATAATGGATGAGGAATTAGCAATTATTGAAGACGAAAACGGCGCAACAGTACTACGGCGCCCGCGGCAACCCCAGCGGCGCCCGCCGCAGCACCCTGCGGTGCCCGCCGCCAGAGAGGGAAACCAAGCTGCGCCCGCCGCGAGTGAAACCCAGCAAGTTGCGGCGCCCGCCGCAACCTCAGCCGCGCCCGCCGCAACGGGACCCGCCGCCGATTCTTCTCCTGGTACGGTTTCTTACCCTCCTCTTTCCGTTTCTCCTCCTTCTCCTTCGTCTTCTTCTACTCCTTCTTCTCCCTCATCTATGGAGATTCCAAAGCCCATTCCGCCTTTTCCGGAAGCCTTGAAAGACACACGACGATATGAGAATGACCAGGAAATCTTCGAGACATTCGGTAAGTGCCAGGTAAACATTCCTTTACTCAGATTAATTAAGAGCATCCCTAGATATGCTAAATTTTTGAAGGAATTGTGCACCATCAAGAAGAAGCAGAGATTGAAAAAGAAGGAAAAGGTAAGCTTGAATGAAAATGTTTCTGCTATGTTGCAAAGGAAATTGCCTGAAAAATGTGGAGATCCAGGTATGTTTACAATTCCAGGTGCAATTGGGAATACTAGATTCAAACAAGCCATGTTAGATCTAGGAGCCTCAATTAATGTTATTTCATATAATATGTACATGTCTTTGGGTTTGGGTCCTCTGACTGAGACAGGGGTTACAGTGCAATTTGCTGATCGATCACAAATCAGGCCAAGAGGCGTTGTTGAAGATGTTTTAGTTATGGTGGATGATTTGTTCTTCCCTGTTGATTTCTTTGTTTTAGATATGGAGCAGGGAACCCCTGAAACACCCATTATACTAGGAAGGCCATTCTTGAAAACGGCGAAAACGAAAATTGATTGTTGTGAGGGTCTATTGACTATGGAGTTTGATGGAAGAAAGATAGAGTTCTCTCTCTTTAATGATGCTAAGCTTTCTCCTGAAAATTCTTTAGATATGCCTATTGCTGACAATATTGATCGCAACAATAATTTCCGTGATTTGTTAGAACCACCTGTGGAACATAGTATATGCAAATTTGAACCCCCTAACAAATTGAACCCGTTTGTGATTCCAGGACAACCCCCAGGCATAGCTCATGGAGAGGAGCTAAGGGTAATGGCTGAATGTTGGAACAAAAAGCTACACCTTTCAAGGGTGCCCGCATTGGTCAATGAGATAACCGGTGTTGGTGACCCTGGTGGAGGAACATAGGCCAATCAAGGGCCATCACGTCGAGCCAACGACTTGAAACAAAGGCGCTTCTCGGGAGGCAACCCGAGGGAAGTTTTTCTTTCTTTTGTTTTTTTTTTTTTCTTTTCCTTCACCCTGATTTTATGTGATTTACTTTTGTTGTCTTTAATGTTTCATTAAGGACAATGAAAACTTCAAGTGTGGGGGAGAGGAATTCTATTTATATAGTGCATATAGTTAGATCATATTTAATTTTCTGCATCATGTTTAAGTTTATTTAAGTTGTTGGTTAGTTTAATTGTTGTTTAGTTTTTATTTATTTTAATTTTCGTCATTGAAAAAAAAAAAAAAAAAAACTTAATTTCGAAAATATTAGAAATAGAGCATGCATTGCATATATGTGTTATTCAAATACCCATCTTGCTTAGTTTGTCCTCTATTTTAAATTTCAAGCATGATTCATAAAAATCCCATGGAGTTCTGGATGTTTTGATTATTACTGCTATTTGATTTTTGTGGAACATGAGCTAGCAAATATAATTGAGCATGTATGATTGAGCTAAAGTGTGATTGAAGTCCTAAAAACATGACCCTGTGAGGATGTTTGGCCTTATTTGAATTCTTTTGCTCAATTGTGTGAATTACTCGCCTAGTGTTACTACCTCTTGGCATTGACCGCAGTATCTATTTTTGAAGACCAATGCACATGTTTGTTGCTTGCGGGGTGTATGTTTATATTTTGAGTCTTTTTGTTCAATTTTATGCATATCTAGTAAATAAGGTGGCAATGGTTGATGCACTGAGTAACCAGGTCTACGCATGACACCCATGGGTATGATTCGCGCAAAAAGGTGTTGAAGACTATCCACTAGGAAAGAAGCTTGATCATTGAGTAACCAGGTTCATTCATGACACCCATGTTTGCAACTTGCGTCAAAAGGTGTTCAAGTAGACTTCATATTCATAGTTGAGGTGTTGATAGACCGGGGCCATTCATGACACCCATGTTTGCGCTCCGCGTAAGGAAAGCACCAAGACAAGGAAAAGAAAAAAAAAAGAGAGAAAAGGAAACCAAAGAAAAAGAAAAAAAAAGTGTTGCATTTTATTTTTTATTTTATCCCGCAAGTAATGACATTTTGGTAGATAATTGGTGATATGGTGGTCAATGTCTATGAGCTTAGTGCATTATTGGTTTGAGTTGAGAATTGTACCTAAAAGCCTAAACACATGAGTGAAACACATATTTTTGGTGAGGTTGGATGATGTCTACTTCTAAGCTTTGATCACCTGAATACATGCTATGACGTTGGTTTGCTTGGTTTATGTTTTCACCTGCTATGATGTTGCTTTTTGGTAATGTTGAAACTTGAAGGGATTTCCTGTGGGATACATTGATTCATGTTCATTCTATCATTGCTTGAGGACAAGCAAAGGTTAAGTGTGGGGGAATTTGATAATGCATATTTTAGATAGGCATTATAGATACATTTAGTTTAGTTAGGTTGCATTTCTTGCTTGCTTTGGCGTTAAATTGCATCTTGTGTTTATTTTAGAAAAGTTCGGATTCTGCGCAATTTTGTGTTTATCTCACAGATTGAATCGGAACACATTTGGGAGATGCAATATCTCGAAGAGGAACACAAGATACATGGGAAGGAACAAGGAAGAAAGAAGCAAGACAAGACGAGAGAAGCCCGCAAAGGAAGCAAAGGTCACGGCAAAACTACGTGCCGCGGGCGCCGCAGGAGGTGCCGCGGGCGCCGCTGCACCCGCCGCAGCGGGTAGTGAAGAAACAGCTTGCGGCGGGCGCCGCAACCCTTGCGGCGGCCGCCGCACGTACCTTCAACGCGTATGCGCCGTTTTAGAAACCCTAGTTTTTATCCATGTTTATTTTGAGGCCGAATTGGATCTTTTTATTAGGCCTTTTATGTTATTTTTCATTACCATTCATTCAACCATTAGACTTTTTAGAGATTCTGAGCTATGTCTTCCATGAGGAACTAAACTCATCTATTCTGCCTGCAATTTGAAGCTTTATTCGGATTGATTGTGAGTTTTTAATTCTCGCTCCTAGTTTCCTATTTGTGAATGCTTCGACTTCTTTGTGCTTAATTAATTATTGATTTGTTCTATCTTGTCTGGCCAACTCGTTAGATCAATTCAATCGCTAAGGTTTTGTAGATTCCTGGTTGTGAACCTTAACCTAAGTGGCAAACTTATTCCTTTAGGGCTGGTTGAACTAATTGAATAAGTAGGAAGTTGAATGTGTTGTTAAATCCTTTTTTAGGGACTGCAAATACCTTGGCTAATCTCTGAACTTAAAGCTATCAATTGGGTTAAATCCTTCTTTAGGGACTGTTCGATTGATAAGGGTTGCTAGGACTGGTTGGACTAGTAACTATATTAGGTCGGGACAAGGGCATTCATAGGAAACATAATAGGACGAGAAGAAGTTACAAGGATCGCTTCAATCCAATAAAGTGGAAAATTGTAGGTGGAATTGGTTCGCCTAAATTGTCTAAACCAAAATCACTTATTCTGCTTTCGTTACTTTACTTCAAAACTTTCACACTAAAACCCCCTTTGGTTACTCTTATTGACACTCGAATCACACTTGAATCATAAATTTCCCTGTGGGATCGACCTCTTGCTTATTACTATACTAGTTATAGGTTTGAGTTACTTTGGCGGATCAACGACAGGTTTCCCCTCCGTCAGTGACCCTCTAGCCCCTTATATATTTGTTATAGTAATGGAAAGCCTAGCCAGAGAACTCCATAAAGAGGCACTACAACAAGATGCGTTAATAGGAATTAAAGTCACCAAACAAGGAACTCTGATACCCTTTCTAACATTTGCAGATGACACGTTAATTTTTTCCAAAGCATCCCATATGAGCCTACATACCATCAAAAACTCTCTGAATAGATTTGCCAACATCTCTGGTCTAACAATAAATTACAGTAAAAGCTCAATTTAATTCTCCAAAAATGTTAGCCCAACACTAGCCACATCCCTGGCACATCAAATGGGCATTCCCCTATCCAAATCAATTGAAAAATACCTCGGAATACCCCTGGTTAATGGAAGGGTGAAAAATTGTGTCTTTGACGAGGCGCTACAAAACCTCAAACAACAACTTGCAAAATGGAAGTCCTCTTCCATATCCCAAGCAGGGAGAACTATTTTAATCCAAGCCAACCTAAGCTCCAAAACAAATTACCTTATGCAGAACTTCTTACTACCGAAAGGAATTCTACACCAAATAGATCTAATCAATAAGAACTTCTTTTGGAATAAACTACAATCCCAAAAATACACTCCGTTAGTCAGTTGGGACACTATTTGCAAAAGTAAAAATGAAGGCGGATTGGGAATCAGAAAAGCAGAATCACTTAATGAAGGACTACAAATGAAACTCCTTTGGAAAATTCATACAGACAATTCTAGTATGTGGGTTAAAATTATAAAGGAAAAATATTTACAAACAACCCATATCAATGAAAGAGATAATCAAAATACCTCTTGGCAATTTGGGAGACTTCTATCCTTAAGGGAAAAATTCAATAAAGGAATCATATGGCTAATAGGCAATGGTAATCAAGTAAATGTCTGGAATGAACATAATCCCATACAAAACATTAGAAAATCAAAATCTCAAAGTCTCCCAGCTTATAAACGATCAAATCCAATGGAATATAACAAAACTGGGGGAATTGTTCCCAACACATATTGTGGACCATATCTTACAACTGCAGATCCCCAACTGGGAAACAAACGATAAATTAATTTGGAAACTTGAGAAGAATGGCACTTTCTCGACCAAGTCAACTACTAGACTAAAACCCACTACAAATAACAGCAATACGGCAGATTATAATTGGATATGGAAACTAGATATACCACCAAGGCTAAAAAATTTAATTTGGAAGATAATGATAGATGGATTATCAACCACACAACGACTGAACAAACATTTTAATAGGGTACCATCTCAATGCTCACTTTGTAACCTGGCTGATGAGGATGCCAATCATCTGTTCATCAACTGCGAATATACAAGAAGACTAATCCAAAACTTTGAAAGTATAAGTGGGAAAATTCTCCTTTTTAAAGAAGACTATGATGACGATATAAAATACATTCTACAGGATAAAAAGAATTATAGCAAAACAGCAATCAAAGAATTAGCCTTCATTTGGCAAACCATCTGGGACACTAGAAACAACTACATCTTCAAAAATAAAAAACCAATCGCAACGATCAATCTAGCCTTTGAAATCATGTCAAATATTAAGCTTTGGAACTCGCAAATAGAAGAAGAAAATAACCTTACAAATCGGCATAACACTAGGTGGAAGACTAGGTGGACCAAACCACCGAGCGGTATCTATAAAATTAATATAGATGACTCGGTTAAACCCACGGGCGCTTGCCAAGTGGGTGGGGTCATTCGTGACTCTAACGACGGGCTGATAGATGTATTCTTTCAAAATACATCTACATGTACGATTTTACAGACAGAGGCAGAAGCTATTATTGTAGGCCTCAAGAATGCAAGTAGCAAAGGGATTCGGAAGGCTATCGTTGAAAGCGACAATGAGACTATAATCAAAGCTATAAGGAAAGAGATCGTTACTCCATGGGAAGTCATTCACCAAGTAGAGAAGATCAACATCATGGCTACAGATTTCCAGATTATCCAGTTCACACGCTGCTACAGAGAAGCAAATAAAGTAGCTGACCTCATAGCTAGAAAGGGTATTGCTTGTACTAGTCCTACATCTCCCCTTACGAAGGAGTTGTACTCCATCATCCTAAGGGATGATCATGGCAGTTTGTTACATCTTGTGTAACAAACTCCAATTGTTTGCCTACTGTAAAAAAAAAAAAAAAAAAAAAAAAAAAACTCACTAAAATACATTACTCGTATAATGCATGCGATCCAAACACACCCTAAGCCGGGCTTTATTGGAAAGCCCAAAGGGACCCAATCAAGTAGC
Organism: Persicaria tinctoria; assembly: GCA_037127255.1. Taxonomy (NCBI): domain Eukaryota; kingdom Viridiplantae; phylum Streptophyta; class Magnoliopsida; order Caryophyllales; family Polygonaceae; genus Persicaria; species Persicaria tinctoria. Next base: position 86,036,691 of record JBANSL010000002.1, on the reverse strand, counting down.
CCATAAAACCAGTAAAGCCCAGGCCGAGGGACAGCTCATATAACAAAGTTACTGAGTTTCATAAACCCTAGTCTCCCTCATCGCTCTCGCCTCTTGCAATCTGCGGCTCATCCTCGGAACTCTCTGTTTCCGATCTCCAATCGTTTCCAGTCATGGTATTCCTCCCCTTTGACATCTCCTAGATTTAATTTTCGCTCATCTTCTCACTGTTTTAATGGCTTTTTCTGACCAACAAAATCTCTCTTTTGCAGGCGGAAGTTGAGGCCGATGTTGCCGTTGCCGGACAGCCGAAGAAGAGGACGTTCAAGAAGTTCAGCTACCGTGGAGTTGATTTGGATTCTCTCCTTGACATGTCCACGGACGACCTTGTTAAGCTCTTCAGAGCCCGAATTCGTCGAAGGTTTGTTGGATTTCGCAATCGCTCGTTCGCTCTTTAGTCTCAGTTTCCTTTTTTCTGCCTTTTGGAAAATCTAATTGGCGATAATCGAGTTGTTTGGTTTACAGGTTCTCCAGAGGTTTGAAGCGCAAGCCGATGGCTTTGATTAAGAAGCTCCGTCAGGCGGTACGTTCTTTCCTTTATCCTTGGCACTCCATACAAAATTCATTACATCCTGGATTTTGAGTTGTGATTCATTTATGCCTTGGTGATGAGAAGGTTTTCGCTAGTTTATAGGATTTTACTCGCTAGTTGTGATCCGATTTGTTGTTGTTGTTGTTGAACTGAGCGTGTTGACCTATAGCCGTATAGGTAGTAACCGTGAAGAATGACATTGGAAATCTGTGGTTGAGTGTTATTGTTAATTGTAATTGCAATTGTTGATGTTGACTGATCTTTGCTACTCTGTAATGTAGAGATATTTGATTTTGTGATCCAAAGGTTGTATTTTTGTACATAACTGTGTTATAGCGTTACATTTGGTACACTATTTTTGAAGAGACTGGCTTATATCCATTGTTTAATTGATTCATCGAGCCTCTGCCCTTTGAATAGCAGGAATGCCCGTGTTTTTGTCCTGAACTTCTAAAATTTTCTTATCCAACTTAAATGTATTCTTCTTTTGAAAAAAATGTACTGTAAAATATATCTGTTTCTCATTTATATGCATTTGAACTATGTTGGGTTATATTTTATGCAAAAAAGTTCAGTGATGTGTAGATTGACTGGATTAGTAGGCTCGTTAGAACACAGTTGCTCATATAATTATGATTGTTAGTGTGATTCGGGTTGTTTGATATGTTTCCGCTGTAAAAGCTTGTTTTTTTGTAGAATAATTTGCTTTGATATAGACTGTTTGTTTTGAAATTGTCTGACAATTGCTGGATAGCATAGTACATCATTGTATTTGTACTTCATCTGGCTGAAATAATGTGTATAAATTACCTGATTCCTGTGTATGCATTTCCTTGTTCTTGATACTTCAGAAACTAAATGCCCCACCTGGTGAGAAGCCAGAGCCTGTTAGAACCCACCTCAGGAACATGATTATTGTTCCTGAGATGATTGGAAGTGTCATTGGCGTGTACAATGGCAAGACATTCAACCAGGTTGAGATTAAGCCAGAGATGATCGGACACTATCTTGCCGAGTTCTCAATCTCGTACAAGCCTGTGAAGCACGGTAGACCTGGTATTGGTGCTACCCACTCGTCCAGGTTCATTCCTCTCAAGTGAGACTTCGATCAGGAAGTTAGGTACTTGGTTCTTCTTTTACAACTTGAGGGAGGTTTTTAATGTAGACAGCTTTCAGCTTGTTAATTTTGCTGTGTACTGAAACCGCATTATGGCTTGGTTTTGACATTTTGTTTGTTAAAGTGCTAAACTGGTTTTGACAGTTTCTTTGTTAATGTCTACTTCCTAAATTCAATCGAAATGTTGCACCACCATCTGGTCTTTGTTGCAAAAGAGGAATAAAAAGCGCAATCTCCTTGTCCACTGTCATCCCTAATCTCAGGCCACTTTTTTATTCCTCTTTTGCAACAAAGACCGCCTTCATTGTTTGTCACTCACCACCACCATCTGGGGCAAGTACCCACAGTTCCAAGCAAGCCACCACCAGCTAAGACACCTATAGGCCAAAGTTGATGATCGGATAACCTGAATCATGAACAACTATGATTTGTAGACTGAGCCCCATTTTGTAGTTTTTGGATTAGCCTCCCTTTCTTTTTTCCTCAATGACCCAGCAGTAGGCAAAAAACTACCTTCGTGCTTTGGTAGGTATTGGCGATGTTATATAATCCCAAGAGCTATCTGCCTGCCTGTATGATGGTCTGTGAGAATCTAATCTGTTCAATGTAAGTTATTGACCCTCTTGATCTGGTACTCTTATGCTTTGTGTCCCCTTATAGTTGGGATTTTGAAAGCGTTCACAGGGAAAATGAAACCAAATCAGTTTGAAGGTATTGGAGGATCCGATTTTGAAGATAGGATCTTTCACCTTTCTTTTGGATGGGTATGCAAGCGTGACAGAGGGTTGTTGGTTGAGCATCTTTGCTTGACCATTGAAACCGAAAGCTTCTAGTTTGAGAGCGAAATGAAAATCAAGATCGAAGAGATAACTAGTGAGGATTAATTGAAGGGAATATATGGATTATGTTGCGAGATTGAGCGAGGAAGACGATGAATGGAAACAAGTTGATTTTAATAGGCAGTGAGTTAATTTTTTTGGGGATGAAAGACATACGTTCTATTCCACCCAAAGATCTTGAAACACAATGTCAAATAAACCATGCGGGAAATCAAATTCAGAAAACGCTAAAAAAATGAGTTGTTGGACGCATCTGAGTTAGAAAGTGCGCCGCTTGATTGCCTTCTCGACCTATGAAGCTCCACTTACATTCCCAAAACTCCCTTGCGAGCCATCGAGCCTTGTGTACAAGCATGCCTTCAACCCCACGGAAATGCATTCGACCCAATCTACACCAGGCGAGAAACAGGCGCATATAATGAGAGCGTTTGACCTATAGAGCAAAAGCTCTCAGTTTCTCTTGCCGCTGCCATCTACACCAGACAACAACTTCCATGGCCTCATGGCTCATGCCATTACTGCCTTTCACCAGCTCCAATCTACACCGCCATGGCCTAGCTACCCACTCCTAGGCGTTGTCGTCTTGGTCACATCCGCCACCGAAACCCACAGGGAGTGTCGCCATCACCCTCCTGGGCTTGCTGCCGTCTGTCCTTCGTGGCTCATCATCCGCCTTGGTCTGCGTCCACTTGCATGTGTGTCTCCATCCCGACTCTCCGTCATCCTTTGACTCAGTCCTTGGTGCACCCGCTGTGTCACCTTTGTCGGGCAACCATATGGGTTCCTTTTTTCAACCGCTCTTCTGTCTCTATGCGTGTTTATTATCATTCATTTTCTTTGTCCAGTCCCGTCTTATCCGCCTCTATTTTGGCTTACCCTTGTGGTAGTATACTCACGATCTTGTTATCGTTCTTGAGGGTTTGAGATAGGTTTTGGGGTTTGAATGGGCAATATTGTGGCTTGGATTTGTCGGTTGGTGGGCTGTGTTGTTCTTGTTGTGATACAGCTTCTTGTGAACGGTGATTGATTTGATATGCTTGGAGGCGTCGTGTAAATGCGATCGACATCCAATGGCTTTGTGGAGTCCATAATATCAAGTGTCTATTAGTGATCCCTAGAGCTCTCTGCGTCTTCCTTTGGGTAGTCGATTCGTTTGTCCTGCAAGCTTATGTTTTACCGTGTAGTAATTTTTCCTGATCGTTTAGCATGATATCGGGCAATGTACACATTTCTTCGTTTGATAATTTATTGTCTCTTATCTTATCCATAATTTGTTTCGTTTATTGGCATTGAGTCGCTACCTTGGTGTGGTTGAGAGATGTTGCAGTATCGGGCGTCTTGTTTGATCGAGTGGATCGTGTCAGTATTCATGGTCTTCGAAAATCCTTCATCTAGGTGGGAGAACGTCGGTGATCCGCACTTCTCCTAGTGTCATCCTTTCTAGTGGTGGGTTACTGTTCTCCGTCTTCTCGGCGTCGAGACGTCGTGTGAGTCTTCGCACTCTCCAATTGTAACACCTCGTCCCACATCGGATATCATAGGGATGTTGGAAGTGATTTATAAGTGATTCGAGCCCTACCTATGTCACAAGAGCTCTTCCTTTTTAGGCTCCAAGTGAGGACAACGGACCTGAGAGGGCTAGGTGGCATGGGTTGATGCCTCTTGAGACTCCGGATCTTACATATGGTATCAGAGCCGACTCCGGGTTTAGAGGTGCGCCGACAGTATGCTCAGAAGGGACCTGACGGGATCGTCGGTGCTTTAAGTGAGGGAGATTGTAACACCCCGGCACAAACATCGGATATCATAAGGATATTGAAAGTGATTTATAAGTGATTCAAGCCCTACCTATGTCACAAGAGCTCTTACTTTTTAGGCTAACGGGCCTGAAAGGGCTAGGTGGCATGGGTTGGCGCCTCTTGAGACCCCGGGTCTTACACCCATGTTTTCGTCATTCGTGGTTCGCCATGGGTTTTACTCGACTTCTCCGTTGTCTGGCGATTTTAAGGGGGGTTTGAGTTTTTTCTTTCATCTTTGTTAATTTGTGTTTTATTGTGTGTTGTATTCTAACGGTAGTCCGTCTGTCGATTTGTCAACTTCTTGAGTTATCAGACAATCCAGTATCTCATTTTTTTTCCTCATAAAAAAATACTTTTGTATTTGCTTAAGTTTGTACATGATGGTTAGTCAATCTACCGACTTTTTCAGTCTCTCAATTTTTATAGACGTCTCTAGATAATTGAATTTCTTCCTGATTAAAAAAAGAAGTCGATTTTTTATTCAATGGAAGAAAATGAAAAAAACTACCCCGGCTCTTTGAAAAATCCAAAAGGTAGTGCTGCTCATTTTGTTTGTTAGTTTTGATTGATCGGATGATTGACATTTATTCCCGTCTTCTACACGTACCTATTCTCATTGGAATAGGCATCTTCATATGATGCGGGACCATCTTCTACAGCTCCAGACACACCCATCATTCTTGGAGAAGGACCAATGACTCGAGCTCGTGCTAAGAAGCTTCAGAGAGACTCATTCAACTTTGTGAGTCATGCTTTGTTCTCGAGCAAGGTTCAACTCCCCGAGCCTACATTGAAGACCTATATGTGCATAGGGATTCAAGATGAAGCTGATCCACCTTAAGCTATGTCGATTTTAGCTAAGTGTTGGAACATCTCCTAATGGGCCGAATTTGGGATGTTTTAAGTTGTTAAGTTTAAGACCTTATTTACTTATGTTTTTAGGTGTTCTTTTATTAAATCCATTAAGTTATTAGTTTATTTTATTTAATTAGTAAAACCGCCCCAGCAGCCTTAGATTAAGTCTATATATTTCGATTTCTAGCATTGTAATCAATTGGAACATTATTGAATAAAATTACTTTCTCTTAGACGTGTTAAACACTTAGAGAGTTGCTGGCCGATTAGAGCAGTGCTCATCAGGTCATCGAATTGATATCATCTCAGCTTGGTTTGCTTTGCCGTTGATCCGAGTATCAACTTCGCAAGACTTGGTGATCCGAGTATCCACAAGCCCCCTCCTTGTGCCTCCAAGTTGTCCGCTTGCTTGTGTAGGGTTGCAGAGGCGGGTTGTATAGTCATTGATATTGGTTCCTACCTTCTACGGAAGCCTGGGGTCTCTAGCTATCTTGTTCTATATAGATTGACTCAGTCCTTATCAGGTCGTGTCTTTCAATTCTTGCTTCAATTTCGAGTCTTTATCAGTCTTTATCGAGTCTTTGCTTCTTTGTTTATTGTCGATCTCGAGTTCAGTCCTATTCTTGAAGATCTTGTCGAGTCTTGCATAAATCTTGCATCTTTCTTGCGTTTCTTGAAGCTTTCCTTGCTGCGTCAGATTTGGTTCTTGAGTCTTGCTGCATTTCTTGCAATCTTGATCGAGTCTTGTTTGTTTCTTTGAGTTTCTTGCTTGTTGTCGAAGATCGGACCATCACACGGCTAACCCCGTATCAAATTGGTATCAGAGCTTTGGTTTCCGACATCAAGATTGAGTCTTTTCTTTTCATAAACACAAAAACCACAAAAATAGAGTCAGTTCTTGTTTTGGTTATTTACTTCTTGCAATTCTTGAATTGATTATTGCACTAACCTTGTTTGTTTGTGATTGTTGTGGTTGCTTAGCCCAAACACAAAGCCTAGCCGAGACCGTGGAGTCGACCATCGTGTGCACATCCCCTTGTGAACACATAGCCGACGACACCTTGTTGTCCCCATAGTTTCTTCTTGGCCGAAATCTGATTTTGTGGTAGAATTAATTCATTAAATCTATCATATATCATAAAGGCACAAGATAGATCCTATTACCTAAATTAGCCAATTGTTATCTATATCTTTGCATTAGGGCTGAATTTTTTTATCTTTTCACCATTATATTCAGATTTTCGAGTCCTTTACATATTATAGAGTCTTTCTTGCATTAGTATATAATATATATATATATCAGTTTCGAATTCAGTCAAAAAAAAAGACATACATACTTGGACCTAGGAGGATGAAATTCACTAGGGGAAAAAGTAAGTCAAAAAAAAAAAAAGAAGTTTTGTTGATCTAGTGCAAGAAAGCTCCCAAGGAAATTCTTTTGGTGAACCTCTCCAGCCCTAATCGACATTACCTATCAAACACACACCTCCACAAAATTGAAACCCTACCCTGCAACTACAACGTCCTAACTTAAAGGTTTTCAATCAAAAGAGGGAAAATTCCAAGTTTTCTTTTATTTTTCCTCCTATTTTCAGTTTGTGTCGAGTACTATACAGTTTTGTCGAGTACCCCCTGCTAGATATCGAGTCACTTTGTGTGTGTCGAAGAGATCTCCCCTGGTCGAGTTCTCTTGTTGTCTATATCGAGTGAGTCTGCTTGTGTCGAGAACTCTCAGCCCTTGCCGAGTGCTCTCCTTGTTGTGTCGAATTGATTTCTTGCAATTACCCATCTGTTTTGCTTGAATCAAGTGTTTATAGTTGCTGTTGAGTACTCTTTCTCTTTTGTCGAGTACTTGTTGGTTGTTTGTTTCATTCATTCTCTTAACTGCATACTTTGATTGCTTAGTTCTATTGCTTGGTTGTTGATTTGCCCAAAGCGGATTGCCCTAGCAAGCGTGATATATCAATCAGAGAGGGAGTGTGAGCGAAACACAATTGTGAGCTGTTTATATTTTACTAACCTTTAACATAGTTCTTTGTTTCTTTTCTCTTTGTTATGATGTCTAATAATCAGGATAACAATGAGAACAACCCCAACAATGGGGGTAGCTCGAGTGCAACCGTGACACCTGAGCAATTCAATAACTTAACAAACACCTTGACAACCATATTGGACCGATTGACAACCTTAGAAGCAAGGCCGAGTGGCTCTACTACAGCTGGTGGTCAAGGTAATCCTAGGCGTGAAGAGACGCCTCAAGATGAAAGAGAGGTCGTTAATCCTAACCCTATTCCTAATCCTAATCCTAATGTTAATATTAAATTACAGAATCCTTTATTCAATGAAAACAACTCTTCACAAGGTGGGAGAAATGATCGGAATAATGGGTTTGTTAATATGCAAGGTCAAGGACAGGGAAGGGGAAGAGGTCGAGGCTTCCAAGAGCATGTATACTACTCGGAGCAAGATGATGACTTCCAAGAAGAGGAGTATTGGGAGCAACGCCCGAGACGAAATCAAAGGGGAAATCAGAACCGACTGCCTAGGTACAACGATGACGACGGCATGGGTAAGGTTAAGGTAAAGATTCCTCCTTTTGATGGTAAGACTGATCCAGATGCTTATATTGATTGGGAGATTAAAATGGAACAAATCGGGAACTGTCATAATTTCTCAGATGCTAAGAAAGTACAACTAGCTTCCCTAGAGTTTCAAGGTTTTGCATTAATCTGGTGGGATAATCTTGTTAAGGAAAGAAGAAGATCCCTTGATGCACCTATTGCTTCTTGGGAACAACTAAAAGTAGTCATGAGAAATAGGTTTGTACCTCAACATTATGATAGAGAGATATTGAACAGATTAGAAAATCTAAAACAAGGTAGCAAAACTGTTGAGGAAACATTCAATGTTATGCAAGAAGCCATGGCTCGAGCTAATATAGTAGAAACTCATGAGAAAACTAATGTTAGATATCTTAGGATCTTGCATCCCGCTTTAGCTCATGAGATTGATTATTTTCCCTATACTGCTCCTACTGATTTGTTACATCTAGCTATGAAAGTAGAAAAGGGACAACGCTACAAGAGTCAAGTCCACAAGATGTCGAGTGGCAACCAACAGCAAGGGTGGCGCCAATCTCGGCCACAACAGCCCCAAGGGCGCTCGGATGTGGGCTTTAGAGAGCGAGCTCAGCAGCCCCAAGGGAGGAGTGATAGCCGACAGCCCCAACAGCCCCTCGACAAAGGAAAGGACCTATGGAATGGACGAGAATCGTCTGGGACATCTACTGGTCCCAAAGGGAGTAATCCTAACCCTTCTACCACTCGTTATAGAGATATTGTGTGCTTTAAGTGTCAAGGTAGAGGTCATTATATGAAGGATTGCCCTAATAAGAAAACTCTCATGGTTAATCACTTAGGAGAATATGAATCTGAAAATTCTTGTGATGAACATGACGAGCATGCTAATGACAATGATCAGAACCTAAACCTTGTATGTTATGATAATGATGATGATGAGGTCGAATATGAACATGGAGAGTCTTTGATTGTTAGGAGAGTTTTAAGTGTTGTTCCTACACCATGTGATGATAATCAAAGAGAAAACTTGTTTCATACTCGTTGTCTAGCTAAAGGGAAGGTTGTAAATGTGATCATTGATGGAGGTAGTTGTTGTAATTTAGCTAGTCAAGAAATGGTTGAGAAATTACACCTATCTACTGTCCAACACCCTAGACCTTACAAATTGCATTGGATGAATGATTGTGGAAACTTGAAAGTAAATAGGCAAGTTAAGGTGCATATTAAATTAGGACATTATGAAGATGATGTTTTATGTGATATTGTGCCCATGCACGCTTGTCATATTCTATTAGGTTGTCCTTGGCAATTTGATCGTAAGGTTATTCATGATGGATTTACTAATCGATATACCTTTACTTTTCAGGGAAAGAATGTCATTCTCAAGCCCATGACACCTACACAAGTGGCTGATGAGATTGAGAAGCGCAAGGTAAGTAAAGGTGAGTTAGATAAGGAGGCTCAGACGAGCCAAGTGGATCCTCAGAATCGGCCTAAGAGTGTGTTCTTGGTTTCCAAAAGCACATTCATGGACGGTTATGCGGATGGAGAAACCATACTTATGCGCCTTTGTAAGAGCTTGAATATGTTGAGTGAAGAGCTTAAAGCTTCTCTTCCATCAAACATTTTCGGCCTTCTTGAGGAATTTAAGGATGTGTTTCCCGATGACATACCACCAGGTCTACCCCCTATTCGTGGAATTGAGCATCAAATTGATCTTATTCCAGGGGCTGGATTGCCTAATAGGCATGCATATCGTATGAATCCCACTGAGACCCAAGAGGTCCAGACCCAAGTCCAGGAACTGTTGGATAAGGGTTATATTCGAGTTAGCTTAAGTCCTAGTGCTGTGCCTGTGTTATTAGTCCCTAAGAAAGATGGTTCATGGAGAATGTGTGTAGATTGTAGGGCTATTAACAACATTACTATTAAATATCGTCATCCTATTCCTAGATTAGATGATATGCTAGATGAGTTACATGGAGCTTCTATATTCTCAAAAATAGATCTTAGGAGTGGCTATCATCAAATTATAATGAAAGAGGGTGATGAATGGAAAACAGCCTTTAAGACTAAGCTAGGCTTATATGAGTGGTTGGTTATGCCTTTTGGTTTAACTAATGCTCTTAGTACTTTTTTGCGCTTGATGAATCATGTGCTTCGAGATTTCATTGGAAAATTTGTTGTTGTTTACTTTGATGATATTTTGATTTATAGCAAGTCTTCTAATGAACATGAATCACATCTTAGAGAAGTACTTAAAACACTGAGAATTGAACGCTTGTATGCTAATTTGAAGAAATGTGAGCTATGTAATGAACAAGTGTCTTTTCTTGGTTTTGTAGTAAGCTCTAATGGATTGCGTGTTGATGAAGCAAAGATCAAGGTGATCCAAGAATGGCCGACTCCCACGAATATTGGCCATGTACGCAGCTTCCAAGGACTTGCTAGCTTCTACAGGCGATTTGTGCGTGACTTTAGCACAATCTCAGCACCTTTAACCGAACTCACAAAGAAGAGGAGTGAGTTCACACGGGGAACAACTCAGGAGGAAGCATTCAACACGCTTAAGGACAAGCTCACACACGCACCCCTACTAGCTTTGCCGGACTTCTCTCAGCCCTTTGAAGTAGAGTGTGATGCTAGCGGAGTTGGAATTGGTGGAGTCCTTATGCAGGGAGGTAAGCCTATTGCTTTCTTTTCTGAAAAGTTGAAAGGTGCTTGTCTTAATTACTCTACCTATGATAAGAAATTGTATGCTTTGTTTAGAGTACTTAAGACATGGTCTCACTATCTATGGCCTAGCGAGTTTATTCTTAGGACTGATCATGAATCATTGAAACATTTTAAAAGCCAACATAAACTTGATAGGAGACATGGTAGATGGATGGAGTTCATTGAAACATTTCCTTATATGATTAAGTATAAGAAAGGCAAAGACAATGTGGTTGCTGATGCTTTATCTAGAAGACATGTTCTTTTAACCACCTTGGATTCTAGAGTCTTAGGCTTTGTTTACATAAAGGAATTGTATGAAACTGATTTGGATTTTAGTAATGCTTTTCGAAAATGCTTAGAAACAGGCCCATTCGATGGTTTTTATATACATGATGGCTTTCTATTTCGAAAAGATCAAGTGTGCATTCCTAGATGTTCTCTGCGATTATTACTTGTTAGTGAAGCCCATAGTGGTGGATTAATGGGACATTTTGGTAGAGATAAGACATATCACACTTAGAAATCACACTTTTATTGGCCACATATGCTTAGGGATGTAGAACATTGCCCAAAGAGATGTATTGATTGCTTAAAGGCCAAATCTAAGCTAATGCCTCATGGCTTGTACACGCCACTACCTACACCCTCAGCCCATTGGGAAGACATTTCTATGGATTTTATAGTTGGGTTGCCTAGAACTAAGAAGGGGAGGGATTCTATATTTGTAGTGATAGATTCTCTAAAATGGCTCATTTCATTGCATGCCACAAAACTGATGATGCTACCAATGTTGCTAATCTATTCTTTAGAGAGGTAGTAAGATTACATGGTGTGCCTAAAACAATAGTAAGTGATAGGGATGTGAAATTCTTAAGTCATTTTTGGCGAACCTTATGGAATAAATTGGGAACTAGATTGCTATTCTCTACTTCTTGTCACCCCCAAACTGAGGTGACTAATAGAACCCTTACTACTGTCCTAAGAGCCATTATTAGGAAGAATTTGAAACTTTGAGAAGAAGCCTCACTTGGAATTTGCATATAATAGAACCATGCATTCGGCTACTAAACTCACTCCATATGAATGTGTGTATGGTGTTAATCCACTAAACCCTTTTGATCTTACTCCATATCCTATGAGAGACAAAGAATCATTTGAGGCAGGTAAGCATGTTGAGTTCATTAAGGAGTTGCATGAACGAACTCGTGAGAAGTTGAAGCTAAAGGCTGAATACAATGCTAACAAGGCCAACAAGGGACGTCGCTTGGTCACATTTCAGCCTGGAGATCTTGTATGGGTGCACTTAGACATGAGCAAGGGTCAAGGGTCGACCCGGACTCGACGGGTTTTGACCCGGCGGGAACCCAAAGGGTCGACGACCCGGCGGGTTAGGGTCAACAAGGGTCATGGTCGAGGCGGGTCAAGGGTTAGTGTTAGGGTCATGCTGATTTTGACCCGCGGACCCGGCGGGTCGAACCCGAAGGGTCGACCCTTGGGGTCAACCCGCCGGGTCATCTATTTTTTTTCCAAAAAATCAAGGTAAAGAGGAAGAGGATTTCAACATTATAGAATGACGTAGTAATCTAGAGAGATCCTAATTTCCTACTACGTAGGCAATCACTCGTCAAATATTCGCCGCTCCATGCTCAACTCTAGCGATGGAGCAACGTTTTAGCCAATGTTGTCAAATATTAAGCGAGAAGAGATCAAGACTCTTGCCCGAGACTCTGGAAGGTCAAGTTTGCCTAAACGATTGGAAGAGGGTGGAGATGCGAATTCAAAATAATGACCACTTAATCGAGTCAGAATCGGATAAAGAACTCGACGATAACACAATGGTCAGGAGCTCAGATGCAAAGCAAGGAGAAGAGTCTTAGCATGAGATAAGGTAAGTAGGGATCAGAACGAATGTAAAGAACTACGTGAGCTTTCATTCCTCTTCCCTGAGAGATACGTACACAACTAGAAAACCGGTCCATACCCTTCTTCCTTATTATTTTTATTTATTTAAACTTAAAAAACTTTTAAAAAAAATGACATGTCATGACCCGACGGGTCAAAGGGTCGACCCTTGACCCGGCGGGTCACCACAACCCGTTGACCCGTGGCTTGGAAGGGTCAGGGTTAGGGTCAGAGATATCCCGACCCTTGACCCGGCGGGTCGGACCCTTGACCCGGCGGGTTCGACCCGTGCTCATGTCTAGGTGCACTTAAGGAAGGAGCGGTTTCCAGAAGCAAGGAAGAGCAAGCTAGCACCCCGTGGTGATGGACCATTCAAGGTGAAGAGGAGAGTGGGCGACAATGCCTACCAACTTGAGCTTCCTGGAGACATGGGCGTGAGCGCTACATTCAACGTCGCCGATCTAGTCCCTTACTTCGCTGTGGTTGAAGACATGGATTCGTGGTCGAATCCTTTTCAAGAAGGGGAGGTTGATGCAGGACCATCTTCTACAGCTCCAGACACACCCATCATTCTTGGAGAAGGACCAATGACTCGAGCTCGTGCTAAGAAGCTTCAGAGAGACTCATTCAACTTTGTGAGTCATGCTTTGTTCTCGAGCAAGGTTCAACTCCCCGAGCCTACATTGAAGACCTATATGTGCATAGGGATTCAAGATGAAGCTGATCCACCTTAAGCTATGTCGATTTTAGCTAAGTGTTGGAACATCTCATAATGGGCCGAATTTGGGCTGTTTTAAGTTGTTAAATTTAAGACCTTATTTACTTATGTTTTTAGGTGTTATTTTATTAAATCCATTAAGTTATTAGTTTATTTTATTTAATTAGTAAAACCGGTCCAGCAGCCTTAGATTAAGTATATATATTTCGATTCCTAGCATTGTAATGAGTTGGAACATTATTGAATAAAATTACTTTCTCTTAGACGTGTTAAACACTTAGAGAGTTGCTGGCCGATTAGAGCAGTGCTCATCAGGTCATCGAATTGATATCATCTCAGCTTGGTTTGCTTTGCCGTTGATTCGAGTATCAACTTCGCAAGACTTGGTGATCCGAGTATCCACAAGCCCCCTCCTTGTGCCTCCAAGTTGTCCGATTGGTTGTGTAGGGTTGGAGAGGCGGGTTGTATAGTCATTGATATTGGTTCCTACCTTCTACGGAAGCCTGGGGTCTCTATCTTGTTCTATATAGATCGACTCAGTCCTTATCAGGTCGTGTCTTTCAATTCTTGCTTCAATTTCGAGTCTTTATCAGTCTTTATCGAGTCTTTGCTTCTTTGTTTATCGTCGATCTCGAGCTTAGTCCTGTTCTTAAAGATCTTGTCGAGTCTTGCATAAATCTTGCATCTTTCTTGCGTTTCTTGAAGCTTTCCTTGCTGCGTCAGATTTGGTTCTTGAGTCTTGCTACGTTTCTTGCATTCTTGATCGAGTCTTGTTTGTTTATTTGAGTTTCTTGCTTGTTGTTGAAGATCGGACCATCACACGGCTAACCCCGTATCATCATACTTTTAAAATAATATTTTTTTCCTAGCGTGCGCTCATGGATCGGGCTAATGTATTGGAGCTAGAATCATGATGGTTGTTGGTGTGGCGTTTCTTGTGGTGGGGGGTGTGAACATCTTCGGTTGTCTCCTTCATCTTCCACTTTTCGTCATGGCTTGCGACGGAAGTCTTTGTTGTGATTGGGGCCAAGCGAAAATCTGGAAACCAAGAAAAAGAAAAAGAAAATGGCAATTCGAAGATTCATTGAAGTGTACCTTACATGCTAAGTTTTGTGCTTGGTACCGAAAAAGTCACAAAGAATCGAAAAAGAATATATAAACTTTTATCCCAATCAATCCGATTTATTTTTATCCTTCCTTTTTCCTCATTGCTCAATCTGCCCGACCTGGTGAAGTCATTGGCTATGATTTATCTGAATTTAGTTTCAGTTGAGGTTGCAATCTCCTACGCCTTATTGATCGATCCAAAGGATCGTGATAACACTATAGAGCAAGTGACTCTTCTAGGCATTCTTCTTTGAATGTCGTGCCGGTTTAGATAAAGCTCTAAGTGGAATAGTGGATGTCATTACTTGACTCAATCTATCTGGGTGATCGAAGCTGGTAGTGTTTGTGGTTTCGAATATGTCTTATCTATATAGGGGAACGTCATTGATTCATATTTTTTTTAAAGATATCACCTCTCCGTGTTTCAGTTCCCATCTTCCCGGTGGCGAGATGCCGCAGAAGTTTATTAACTTCTTCTTATTCTCGCTATTCACTGTTCGCCCCAGAGCCTTTCCCAGGTTATTCTTTTTGCCAAGTTTCTTTCGTTGTTATAGAGGTCTGGATCCTTGTATTTTGTCCTCATTTCTTCTTTTTTCTTGTACGGTTAGTCCGTTTGTCGGTTTTTTCGGTCTCTCAATTTACGTGACATGTGTTAAAAAAATTATGGGAAAGAAAGCCATAATTAATTCCACTCAATTTATTTCATTTCAAAATTAGGGTAAGTTTGGATTTCCATTGCATTTTATTATAATGCAATTATTTTGCCTCATTTTATATAAGCGTTTGATTGTACAAAAAAAATTCTCATAAAAATCAAGGGAAAACAATAATTTAATTGAATAATCATATAAATTAAGATAAAATAATTATATTATAATTAATACATTTTTAAATCCAATTATACTTTTAATTTAAACGCCTTAAGATCGAGTTGTGCTAACCAAATACCAATTTATTTATTAGCATTATAAGAGCAAGACCAACCGTACATAATTATGAAGAATTTAGAGAAAATGAGCCTTTTACAGGTCCAACAACTCCTATATCAGGTTGAATAATAATATTATAACATCGAAGAATCCTAATAATAATAAGGGAAAAACGCTCTTAAATGTAGCCCCTCAAACCCTAGCCGCCGCCTCCTCCTCCTCCTCCTCTTATGTTCACCTGATTCATCCATGTCAATCGACTTCTAGAACTCAAACCTCCATTCCCCGACCTCCTTCAATGGCCTACCCACACTCCCCACCGCATCCACCCCTTCTCCACTTTAAAGCCGTCGAGTTCGGCTCCCTGCTCCTGGAACTATTGTGCCCCTCGACGCAGGCGGCCTACTAATTCGACCCCCCGTTGGCCACTGCACCCAACCCATTTCCTCTCTTTCGCACCTCGCTCCGCCCACCATGCTCTGCTCCTAGCGGTGTTGTGTCCGTCGGCGCTGAAGAGATGTTATCCCCGTCCGATGGAGACCTCCTCTTCGACTCTCTCCCCAACTCTTCCCGCTCCAATCTCTAGCCACCAGAAGATATTCCAAACCCTAAATCCGGCCTACCAAATCTCTCTTGCAATCCTCGCCGCTCCTAAGTCTCCGCTGTTTTCGATCGGCCGCCGCAAAACCCTCCTTCGGCGTCCCTGTCGGCTACTGCACTCCCTAGGTCTTGGCCGTGGCGGGCCCCTTCGGCGCTGGTGAGTCGACTCTCGTCGGCTTCCTGGCTGTCTGGGCCTCCCCGTCAACCCGTTCGCCACCGCCACTGTCACCGTCACCCTCCCCTCCGACCACAATGTCTCGACCTTTGTGGCTTGTTATGTGAATCTCTGCCTTGATCATCCAACTTTGACCCATCATTTGTAAAATCTAAAACCAACCCTTCACACACAAATATTTCTCCCAAATTTTCAGATCTAATTGTTAATTTTTTGCTCTCAATTAGTTATTTTTCAGGTCCGATTCATTGCATGCAACAAATTTTTCCAATTCAGTAGCCCGACGTCTGCCAAACACCCGCCAACTCCCATCACCGGAGGCTTCACAATCAACATGATTGACTAGCAAAGTCACTACTCTCTAAGCCAACAATGCCAAGCCTACTGCTTCTTCGGCTTGCATGGCTTGCATGCAAGTCGTCCAAGCCGTTTAAGCCGACACATTTGAGATCTAGCTTTTTAGGTATTTTTAATTTTAAATTTCTGTAATTGTAATCTTAGATAATTTTTCTTTTTGTTTACTGGCGACCCTTTGCGTAGGGTTTATCAAACCATCATTTGGATTGGTTTCAAGATCGCTTCGTCGATCTATTCTTGTCTACTGTAAAAAAAAACTTCTATATTAGGTTTGACAAAATAGAGAATGGTGAGGTGAGAGAAATAAAATATGTAAATACTCCCTTTGTTGAAAAATATAAATCTTTTTAGGCTTAAAATTTTGTTTAAAAATACTGTATAAGTCCTTTTAGATTGTATAGGCATTTGGGGAAAAGAAATATACATTTTTAACTTGTTTTATAAAATGTTACTCCATCTGTTAATTAAAACTTGACGTTTTACTATTCACGCACGCTTTTTGAGGTGTTAAAAACTATATAAAATATTAACTTTTCTAATATTTTTTTTTAATAATTTCATACTTGCCACTATCAAGTATGAATTTATAAAAGCAAATTTTTAAAAAAGTTAATATTTCATATAGTTTTTATCATTATAAAAAAACGTGCATAAATAGTAAACGACAAGTTTTAATTAACAGAGAGAGTATTGATTATTAGTGATCTTGGATAAGTAATGAAGGGTAAAAAAAGTCACATTTATATGCTTTCATTCCTTAGAGCAAGCCCAACAACATCTCTAAAATAGAAAAAAGTGGAAGTTTTAGAGAAAAAATGCATTTTTCCACCCCAACAACTTTTGTAAACTCATTTGTAAAATAGAGAAATGGAAGGAGAGATGGAAAAAATCTCTAAATTTGGAGGAAGAGAAATAATCTCTATAATTTAATGTTTCACTCCTTTCTATATATAATTTAATGCTTACCCTTCACTTTGACACCCCTATTCTACATTAAACACCTCTTCTATCATTTTTTAACCATGAATTATCTATATATTATAAATTTCTGTATTGATTATAGTGTATAATAAATGCAAAAATCTGTAAAATAGAGAAGCTGTTGAAGTTGAGGTAGATTTTTTTAGAGATTTTGACATTTTGATCTCTATTTTAGAGATTTTTTTCAATAGTTGGGGTTGCTCTTAGAGCATGAGCAACCATGGGGTTACCTCTTCTCCTTTTCAATTTTTATCACCTTATTATAATTTGCCACCTCATATATTTTTTTCTCTAAATTATTTTGCAAATTTTGTACCTCTTCTTTAGAGGTTACCCTTGCAACCATAAGGTTACCTTGTTCCCCACTTGTGTGTTTAAAAAATATATAAATAATATGTAATGACCCATTTATGTGTTTAAAAAAAAATAAAGTAAAAATAATTCCCTTAAGGTTTGACTTGCAACCATGAGTTTACCTTTTAAACTTATAAGGTGAGTAAAACCCATGGTTGCACATGGTCTTAGTATAAAGGAAGAAAATAAAATGCCAAAATTTAATGCTCCATCGATTCCCATTCAGAGAGCTGTTGGAATTCCATCATGAACCTTCAAATGCCTGTTGCTTTTCGCCCATGTAGGCATGTAGCCATCGCCTTCGAGAGAAAGAAGCACTTCATCTATTGTTCGATCGATACAGAACAAGGTTAGATTTTTAATTCTCATCCCAATTCGATTTTATGTTTCCATGACCTCAATCAATTGTCCTTCATCTATTCTTTCGATTTGTTCTTTTGATTGCTGTTTGGTGTATCGATTTTTTTTATGTGGCTACCAAATAGGGCTCTTGTGATGTGTTCTGGCTCTTGTGATGTCGTTTGCCTTTCGCAGTTGTTAATCGTTTCGAATGCTGAAATTAGGGCTCGATTCGATTTCAATTTCTTGTTGAACCGATTGCGCTTCAAAACACTTGCTGTCGATCGATATTGAGTTTGTTGT
This sequence comes from Persicaria tinctoria, assembly GCA_037127255.1. Lineage (NCBI taxonomy): Eukaryota > Viridiplantae > Streptophyta > Magnoliopsida > Caryophyllales > Polygonaceae > Persicaria > Persicaria tinctoria. The sequence goes on along the minus strand of JBANSL010000002.1, from coordinate 86,018,448 downwards.
TCATGCTCTGTGTTATTTCCCTGGGTTTGAAACACTTCATGGCAGGGCGTCGCCACTCCGGGCTTCCATTGCTGTTCATGCTCTTTGTTTTATGCTCGCTCTGTGTTTAATGCTCGCTGTTCCATTGCGTTTGCTGAAATTTCAGAGATTTGTATTACTTATACATCGATTCATTTATCATGGATCTGTAGATTTTGAGGAAATCGTCTCTGATTTGGTGAATATGCTAACAAGTCACAGTTTGATGAAATTTCTAATGAAAAAGGGCATTTGAGGGTGATTATGTACTTCTAATAGAGGGTGATTATGCTTCGATTTAATTATGATAACGCGTCATTTTATTCTCTGGTTGAGCAGCTGAAAATGTATCTGAAAGTGAAACTGACATGGAATGTGGTTATTGCTGCTGAGAACCTTGATGCCCGGGGGTTACTGCTCGAGAGGGCCATCTTAGTCCGGCTGATGGAAGATTTTGCAACCAAGAAGGCCACCAAAGACCTGGGTTATCTGCTTGCGGTTACTACTGTGAACAAAATTGGAGAAGGAAAAGTCAGGCCACAGACAGGTGATGTTTTGTTCCCTGTGAACTTCACCTGTCTCACCTTCCGACTCTTCAAGGGCGAGGTTGTGGAAGGGGTTGTTAGGAACATCCTCAAGCAAGGGGTTTTTCTGAGCTGTGGTCCTGTCGAGAATGTTTACCTCCCTTCCATTAAAATGCCTGGCTATGAGTATGTCCCCGGAGAGAACCCGATGTTTGTGAGTGAGAAGCGGGCTAAGTTGGAGAAGGACACCCTGGTTCGCTTCACTTTGATGGGCACCGACTGGGTTGAGTCTGAGAGAGCGTTCAGGGCGCTGGGCAGCTTGGATGGTGATTACCTTGGTCCTGTTTGAGCGTGTGTGTAGAATCTGCTACTGGCTCTGCTTATTTTGCTCTCCTAGTTGACTACATTGTGATGTGGACTAGAATCTGAATATGTATCTTGATGCCTCTTGAGTCTTGTCTCTGTTATATAACATTTCCCGGGGAGTGGTATGAAATGCAATGCCTTTTGTAGACCTGCAGTAGCATACACAAAAATCACCAGTTCATTGAGGCTGTCTATTCCCTTTAAGAACCTAGATCAAGAATGAAAACAATAGACATTTAAATACTTATTCGAAGGCAAGAATTGTCGGCTTATATAGCTAGAAATTGACAAGCCCTAAATTGAAGATAGTCGCTCAATTCAAGATGAATTTGAATGTGAAATTGAAATTGTATGGAATTTAGCACTTGTCATCGCCTGATCCAACTGACCAATTTGAGTGCAAAATGGAAACCGAAAGCTTCTAGTTTGAGAGCGAAATCAAAATCAAAATCGAAGAGATAACAGAAAGCTTCTAGTGAGGAAATTTATCGAGAGTTTGTGCTGCGAGATTGAGCGAGGAAGAGGATGATTGAAAACAAGTTGATTTTGGTCCGTTGGTGTTGTTATTGATCGGATGTTGATATTTATTCTCGTTTTCTACACTTACCTATTCTTATTGGAATAGACACCTTCATAGTTCATATGCTTTTAAAATAGTTTTTTTTTTTTTCTTTCCCCATAGCGTGTGCTCATATGGACCGGGCTAATGCATTTGAACTAGAATCGGGATGGTTGTTAGTGCCGGTTGTGAAGATCCATGTCTCCTCCATCTTCCACTTTTCGCCATGCATTGCGACAGAAGCCTCCTCTTCTGTTTTGGGACAAACAAAAATTTGGAAACCAAAGAAAAGAAAAAAGTAAAAAAGCAATTCGAAGATTCATTGAAGCGTATCTTACCTGCTTGTTCGTGTGCTTGGTAATTGGTACTGAACAAGTCACAAAGAATCGAAAAGAATATTGAAACTTTTAACCCAATTAATTCGGTTTGTTTTTATCCGTCATTTATCATCATTGCTTGATCTGCTCAGCTTGATGGAGGGGAGTAATTGATGCGGGACCATCCAAGATACATCCGGACACATCTATACTTGGGGATAGACCTATGATTCGAGCTCGTGAGAATGATGTCATCCTTAAGAGGAAGAAGAAGACTCCACCATGGGAGAAGGTCCAAAGGTGCAAGCTTGATGGTTCGTTCGTTTTTAGATTCGTTCAACAGTTTGACAGCTTTTCGGCGTCCCAGTAAAATGAGTCGTACGGAGTCAATATTTATCGGATTGGATCGTGTTATACCTTGTTGGAACGAGGACGAAGAGATCTATAACTTTGCTGTTGAAGGTTTTTCCAGATTCGACCTAAAGCTTGACCGAAAATCAACATCTTGGAGTTGTCACTGTTTTTAGACGAAAATTACTATGTGTTGGAACTTTCTTTGTTACTATTTTTAGAGACCTTCTTTATTCAAGTTATTTTAGGTAATTTAGGGATTTATTTTAATTTCCATTATATTTATTATTTTCATTAAAAATCAGCCTTAGGGTTATAAGTAGACGGCTAATCCTTCCATTGTAACTCAAACGTCTCTCAATGAATGAAAATCTCAGTTTGTGTTTAAACACGTGAGTGAAAGTCAATCGATTCGAAGCGTGGCTCATCGATTGCAACAATTGGTATAGATCTAGCTTGGTTTGCTTTGAGTTCATCAACCTCGCGAGAGCTTGGTGATCCTGGTAATCACAAGTCCCCTCCTTGTGCCTCCAAGTTATCCGCTTGGTTATGTAAGGTTGTAGAGACGGGCTTTATAGTCGTTGGTATTTGGTTCCTACCATCTAAGGAGGTCTGAGGTCTTTATCTCGTTCTATCTTAGTTCGAATCATCAACTATCGGTCTTTTCATTACTTTTGTCGAGTCTTTATTGCTGAATTTCGAGTCTTTGAGTCTTGTCTTAATCGAGTCTTGTTCTTGATCATAGTTGATATGGAGTATCTCGGATCTTGGTGTTCTTGATCGAAATCTTGCGTCTTCTTGAGTTTCTTGCTGCGTCTTTGTTGATTCTTGTTCGATTCTTGCTTGTTTATTTGAGTCTTTGTTTGATTATCGAAGATCGAGCCATTCTACGGCTAACCCCGTATCAGTCATTGACTGTAATATGGTTGAGTTTAGTTTTGATTGAAGTTGCGATCTCATACGCCTTATTAATGAAGAGGACCATGATAACACTAGAGAGTGAGTGGATCTTCTAGACATTCTTCTTTAAATGTCATGCCGATTTAGGCAAGTTGTTAGTGAAATAATGGATTGGGAGAACGTCGTTGGTTCATACTTATCCAAAAGTGTTCGTGGTTTCTGCTCCCATCTCCCTTGCGGCGAGACGTTGTAAAAGTGTATTAGCTTATTTGTGTTCTTGTGTTCTCACTATTCGCAATTTGCTTCACAGTCTTCCCCTACTTTTTTATTTGTCAAATACTCAGTTGGGATTTGAATCCTTTTCTTTTGTCATCATTTTGTTTTATTTATTTGTACCATCAGCGTTAATCGTTTATTGATTTTTTCAGCCTCTCAATTGATGTCAAATGTGTTAAAAAAAATACGGAAATTCCGCGAGGTACCCTTGAGGTATAGCTTATTTCGCGGGGTGTACAAAAGTTTTACATAATTCGCGTGATACCCCTGAAGTTTGGTAAAATTTCGCCTCGTGCCCTTCCGTTTGTTTTTCTAACAGTCCCGTTAACTTTTCTTCAGTAAAAAAAAAGTAATTAAAACAAAAGAAAAAGAACATGTTAAACATGGAGGACGAGGGAGGCAGAGACGATTCTTTGCAGATGAGCGAGAGGGAGTCCGTCGATTTTTGTGTGGTCCTCGAATCCGTCAGCGCCAGTGGAACAAACGAGAGGAGCGACGATGCCGACGACTACGAGCTCGACAGAGACCAACAACACAAGGAAGGAGAGGAGACATCGGAGTCGGGCACACCGAGCAGCGCCGACTGGTCATGGCGGAAAAGGTAAGTCACTTTTGAAAATTCCTGAAAATTTGTGTTTCGAATTAGGGATTTTCAGTTTGAGTTTATGAATTTGAGTGTGGAATTTAGATAGATGTGGACTGGAATCTAGATAGATTTGAATTTGGGTTTGAGTTTGTAAATTTGGGGATTAGGGTTTCAGTTATTGTGAATTCGAGTTAGGAATTCTGTGAGTTACTGATGTTTAAAGCTATATTGGGGTATCACAGCTATTCAAGCTAACATGATAAAGTTAGATTAGATGCATTATAAAGTGTACTTGGGAATTCTCATTTGTTGGAGTATGTTGTGTGTGTATTCATGATCTCCATAGATTTCACTTGCTATGGCCAAGAATTGAAAGTTCATTTTCCGTGTTCATCCAACATTAGCACTTGTAAACTCATTTGTGAAGTAGCATGAGTTGCTGCAGCGTTGCATTTTCGAAAGGGAAACAGTAAAGTTTCAATTGCTGCAGTGGGCTGAAGTGACCAGTAGGTGGCCGTATTGTTCATGGTTGGAAGGGTTCCATCATGAACTTCTGTAATTATGTTGAAGGGGCTCATTTGGCCGGGATTATCCTTGAAGTCATCATCATCTTTGCTATAAAGCTCTGGACATTCATGGAAAAGGCACCAGTAATTTTATTTTTTTACATCAGTTTGCTACTTGTGATTTTAGTAGCTTTCAAGTAGGCTAAATTGTATTACATCCTAATGAGTCCAAATCTTCAAATCAAAATAGTGACAAATTCCCAAACCCTCAAAGCAAAACACAAAATTCAAAAATCCAAACTCTGCCTAAAATTATGAATGACTGTCCATTGTAAGAGTGCACATTTAGCCTAGCTCAAAATGGTAGAGCAATGTGCTATGCACATGATGTGGGTTCGAGTCCCACATAGGCTGTTTTTTGTTTCTCTTATTGTAAGTTGTCATTTATGCATACCACAAAAATTTCAACTAAGATGGCAAGTAGTAAGTCAAGGTAAAGATAGCCTATGTGGGATTCGAACCCACATCTTTGTGCCTAAACACAATCGCTCTACCCGTTGAGCTAATAGGCCAAAAATAATCAATAAAATAACTACAATTTTAAATGCCATCTTTATCTAAATAAGAGTAACAACAAAGCACCTAAAACACAGCTTCTATCACCCAACTTCTATCATATGGACGGATTTAGGGTCTAGACATGACCAAAATCTACATTAGCAAACAAACTTAAATTCCATAAACCTAAATCCACAAGCTAAAAATGATTGTGACAATAATAGTATGATGGCAGCCGTGAATAAGGGGAATATGAACATGGATGTTGTAAGTATGACATCAACGAGTATGACAATAATGGTTGGGGAAGGAAAAATGTGCAACCATAACAACGAGTATGACAGTAACGAGTATGTCATTATTTAACCCCATTCAATGTAACTCTTATAAATATATATAAGTTGATCCATTTTTTTTGCCAAAAAAGAAAACAATGACTGTCTACAAATCCAAGAATATCAGGAGATCCATTTCAAGATTCAAAGGCAAACAACCACCCCCCGTAAACTCAAGCAATTTTCCATTAACAAAACTAAGAGGCTCTCACTACTCTTATGAAGTATACTGATCAAAATAAGAGGCATTGTAGTGTAATTTTTGACAACTATAGAGAAACAAAACCCCCAATTTGAAAATCGTCAACATGATACTCCATAAGTACCACCTATCACACAATACAAGAAACATACACATTTAAAACAATAAATAGAAGCTGCAAAATAAATTAATTTTTTTCAAAACCTGTTTACAAAGCTCTCTACTCTTATTAAGAGCACCCACATTGGGGTGTTTAGAAGAGAAAAATAAGGAACTTAATAATAAATTAATAGAGAAATGATATATTGTGTTAAAGAATGATGTGATAGGTTTATTAGCAAGGAACCCTTAAAAACTCAAAAAGAAAGAAAATGGATGGGAGGGTAGGAAAGAGAAAGAGAGAGGTTTAGGCATGTAGTGGGGCTTTTTTAATTTTATATTATTTAGTTTATAATAAAATGGGTTGTAGGGATGAGGGTAAAAAATTAAGTTGGGTTTCTTAAGGAGAGAGAAAAATAAAAATGAGAGTTAAGGAACCGAACTGAGTTCCATGGATGCGGATGCTCTAAGTAGCCTTAAAAACAACAGGTATTATAAATTTTGCCAATTTTATACAAACAAAGCCCCCAATTCATAAATTCATACATCCTAAATCCCTAAATTTCAACCCTAAAAACCCTAATTGGAACCAATACAATCCCTAAAGCTAAATCAGTAAATCCCTAAAGATGGGATTTTCGATTTATAAATTGAGGCAAATTAACAAACAACATTCCCTAAATCGATGCACTATACTGTAAATAATTACCTCTGGGAATTAGTCGTCGCCCGGGAAGTCCCTTGTTACCTTGATAAGATTATTGTCTCCATCGGAGCAGTTAAGAGCTCGTAGTCGCCGGCGTCGTCGCTCCTCTCGTTTGTTCCACTGGCGCTGACGGATTCGAGGACCACACAAAAATCGACGGACTCCCTCTCGCTCATCTGCAAAGAATCGTCTCTGCCTCCCTCGTCCTCCATGTTTAACGTGTTCTTTTTCTTTTGTTTTAATTACTTTTTTTTACTGAAGAAAAGTTAACGGGACTGTTAGAAAAACAAACGGAAGGGCACGAGGCGAAATTTTACCAAACCTCAGGGGTATCACGCGAATTATGTAAAACTTTTGTACATCCCGCGAAATAACCTTGAGGTCCTCAAGGTACCTCGCGAAATTTCCGAAAAAAATAATTATGGGAAAAAACCATAATTAATTTCACTCAATTTAGTTTACTTCAAAATTACACGTCCTCTTTCGGGCACTGCTTACATTTACATGCAATTCCCAAACCGTATCCAAGGAAAACCCTAAACCCACCCGGTACCCCTCGCCTCGCCGTCGCCGCCGCCGCCGCTCCGCTTGCGTCTCTGCGACGGCGCCCTACCGGCTAGAACGCCTATCCGCTTGCGTTACTGTTGTAGGTTCTGTTTCAGTGCTCGCTCGTCCCGTCTCCGCCGTGCTGCTGGTATGGTCATTGGCCTCCCCTTCCCTTTCCTGCCGGCAATTTCCATTCTTCCCCTCTCCGTTCATTCTTGCTGAGATTTTGGTCTGTTCTTCGAATTTTTAATCTCTTTTGGGCTTTAATTTCCTGGCTTTTGGATGCTGTGGCTCAAACTGTTTCTTAGGGTGTTGTTCGAATGGAGTGTTAGTGTTAGGGTCCGTTTGATGAAATTTCAGAGATATTATTACTTATACTTCGATTCATTGATCATGGATCTGTGGATTTTGAGTAAATCGAATTTGATTTGGTGAATATGCTAACAAGTCACAATTTGATTAAATGCTCAAATGAGAAAGGGCATTTGAGGGTGATTATGTACTTCTAATGGGGATGTTTAGGTAGCATTTATCTGAGTTTTGAAGAGATCAAGAGTAGGTTTTGCACTTCACTGTTGTAGGCTTGTAGCTATTGTTGTTTTTTCATGTTTGGGTGTAGTCTAAGGCATGATCAAAGCCACTTTGTGAATGTTTCCATTTTTTCTGCTTAACTGATATAGCTAAATGCTTCTGAAAATTATGATAACGCTTCATTTTATTCTCTGGTTGAAATTTGCAGAAAGTAGATCCTTGAAATCTGTTGAGCAACTGAAAATGTATCTGAAAGTGAAATTGACATGGAATGTGGTTATTGCTGCTGAGAACCTTGATGCACAGGGGTTACTGCTCCAGAGGGCCATCTTAGTTCGGCTGATGGATGATTTTGCGACCAAGAAGGCCACCAAAGACCTGGGTTATCTGCTTGCGGTTACAACCGTGAACAAAATTGGAGAAGGAAAAGTTAGGCCCCAGACAGGTGATGTTTTGTTCCCTGTGAACTTCACCTGTCTCACCTTCCGATTCTTCAGGGGCGAGGTTGTGGAAGGAGTTGTTACGAAGATCCTCAAGCATGGGGTTTTCCTGAGCTGTGGTCCTGTTGAGACAGTTTTCCTCTCTTCAAAGAAAATGCCAGGCTATGAGCATGTCCCTGGAGAGAACCAGATGTTTGTCAGTGAGAAGAGGGCTAAGCTGGAGAAGGGCGCCCTGGTTCGCTTCACTTTGATGGACTCCAAGTGGGTTGAGTCTGAGAGAGCGTTCATGGCGTTGGGCAGCTTGGATGGCGAATACCTTGGTCCTGTTTGAGCGTATGTGTAGAATCTGTTACTGACTCTGTTTATTTCGGTCTCCTAGTTAAACAGTTTATGTCCTTCGCCCATGGTTGGTTGCGATTTGTGAATAATTAGGTCGGTTAAAAAAACTCTCCTGGATATGGCAAGTTGGCCACATTGTGATGTAGACTAGAATCTGAATATGTATCTTGATGCCTCTTGTCTCTGCTATAACATTTCCCAGGGTATGATATAAAATGCAATGTCTTTTGTCAGCATTGTCTTCTTCTTCTTCTTTTTGGATTTTACTTTTAATCATTGTGTTAAGCATGCGAAATTTGGCCTTGCAGGTTCAGCTCCTTGTCATTTTGATGCCAAATTAGTCACTTCGGTTTGATTCTACCAGTTTCTTGTAGGGTCATTTGGCATATGCTTTCATCTGAAACCTGTTGTATGTGAAGTAATCTGAGTATGTTCATTCCCTTTCTAAATGAATGTAATAGGTTTTACAGAAGGTCTTGCCCACAGTAGAGGTTTACAATATTCTTCTCAGACATCCTGCCCATCCTTGTCCTATTTTCAGTTCACAGGTTAGTTGAAAAGTCGTAATTTCGGTGCTCAAGTTCCTTGTGCATCTTCAAGTGACTACTTGTAGTGGGGACTTCACCCTTTTCTGATTCTCTACTGGGTTGGGTTAAGGATGCTCCACTGGAAATCTAGGACGGTTACTTCGCGAGTTTCATTATAGTGACATTAAAAGTTTACTGTAGCTCAGATCACGATTCAGTGTTGGCATATATGTATTTATTACTCCCTCCGTTCGGCAAAACTTGTCGTTTAATATTCATGCACGCTTTTTTACAACGATAAAAACTATATAAAATATTCATTTTTTTATAATTTTTTTTTAACAAGTTTGTACTTATTAATAATAACTACGAAGTTGTTAAAAAAATTATTAAAAAAACTCGATATTTTATATAGTTTTTATCTCCTAAAAAAGCGTGCATGAATAGTAAAGTGTCAAGTTTTTTTTCCGAACGGAGGTAGTACTGATTATGCATTCATCCATCCATCAAACCTTCCTCACGAAGCAATTGGACACTTATTAAGCTTAAGCTGTAGCAATGGACCGATAACAGATCCTGGATTTATCAAAACTAAATCGAAATGAAGCAGTCTCATAAATCCCATTCTCAATTTCTTCAGAAAGAAATGAAGTTCTTCTCCTTCAAGCTGTCGATCATCTCCTTCAAGCTCGTTGCAAATGGAATGAAGTCGATACCCAAGCTCTTTGCTTTCTCTGTTGAAACCAGGCATGTCTTCACCGGTGGATTCTCGTTTGTACACCTAAACCATAGTTTTCGGTTTTCACATGTAAATTGAATTTCAATCCATCTTGATCGACTAAACTCACTTAAAAGACAACGAAATCATTATCATTTAAGAGTGAAGAAGTTACTTGTCAGGAAGCTGTAAAGTGGGATAGAGCTCTCGCAAGATCTTCAAAACTTCCGATAAGCGCGTAACACTTTCTACTAAGCAGTACCTTCCGTTAGCTGACATTGTCTCGAATGCAACAACATGAGCGGTCGCGACATCTTTAACATTCACCGCCCGATAAGCAGCGTTGGAGTAAGTTTTTGCTGGTGCACATTAATTTCAGGTAAGCAGTGTATGAATACTGACACAATTATGTTGTCACATACGAATAATTAACATATACCTGTGATCAATTTCAGGTACATAGAACAACTTTCATTAAGCTTAGGCTGTAGCAATGGACCGATGACGAATCCAGGATTTATGGAGACTAAATCGATGCCCTTCTCTTTCGCATAATTCCAAGCAGTTTGCTCAGCCAAAGTCTTTGATAGTGAATACCATCTCTGCATCAATTTTAACAATTTCAATCAATCAGTGTGAATCAAAGAAAAGTATACTTCACGATAGTGCAGTTGTTCCAACCTTTTCTTTACGGCAGTTCTCCGGATCAAAAACCCAACTTTCATCGGCCACAACCTCTGGAGTTACAGGCTTGTGATTGCATACAATCGCAGCCATTGAAGAGGTTAGAACCACTCTTTTCACCGACCGAAACTTGGCACAAGAACTAAGAACGTTAATGGTTCCTTTAACCGCGGGATCAAGCAACTCTGCCTGCAAAATCAATCTATGAGCTGAAGTGAAACCGTTACACATCGACTTATAAACTAAGGCTTACCTGCGGATCTTCGGATTGAAAGAAACAGGGAGATGCGGTGTGGAAAACGCCGTGACAGCCACTGATGGCAGCATCAAAGGAAGCATCGTCGGTTAATTCGGCTTGGAACAATTGAAGCCGCTGTTTTGCACCTTGGAGTGCGAGCAAGTGATCTACCTTGTTTGGATCACCTGAAGTAAAAATATACATTTGAATTGTGTCCCAAACAAAATGGATGTGTACGGGTAGATAGAGTGAAGAGGATGTTACTAGGATCACGAACGGTGGCGTTAACGGTGTAACCGCGGAGTAGCAAGAGCTTGACTAACCAAGAGGCGATGTAGCCTGAAGCACCCGTCACGCACACTTGCTTTCCTTCTCCATTCATGTTCGATCGATTGATTGATTGATCTCCTAGTTTTGGGTCTTCTTGTGAAGCGATTGAAAGTCATATAAATGCAGTGTGTGTAGTCATGGATTACGCAGTTGCTAGGAAATGAGTCATCTTTAATTGACGTCGTGTATGATTTGATGACTTCTTGTGAGCACACCTGTTTTTCGGGTCAAGTTTGGGTCCGTTGGATCACTTCAGATTTTGGGCAAATTGGATTTCGGGTAGAATCGAGTTTACCTCAACTTGGATTTGACTCAATTTCGGATCCATTTTGAATTTGTCGATTTTTGTAGTTTTCAAGATGAATTTACATTTTATTTAATTTACTACCGCCATATTATCCATTGTGGTCTTCATAAGAGCATCCACACCCGAGCAGCAAGTCCGATTCTTTGAGTACAGATGACACATAAAAATTATAAAATATTTGTGTTTGTTATAGAGTTAGGAGAAGTGAGCTTGCAGCTCTTGGAAATGAAACGTTACCTCGGGTATAGTCTGCAAAATGAAATGGTGGCAGGGAGAGTTGAATTTTACTTGGCCATATGTCCTAACATAATTAAATTTTTTGTAAAGTGATTTTGTAATTTTTAACATTTGTTTTTAAAAAATAAAATATATATTCGAATAAAGTTTAATTTTTATATATCCATAAATATCCATTTCAAATATGTTTGAGTAACATGATCTACAAGAGTACCACACCTCTAGAGAAAGTCAAGAGCCCCTCTCTCTCTTAAAATCTAATCCCTAATCTAAATATCACTTCCGCCACCTCACCACCGCCACCAACACCACCCCCACCACCTCATCACCGATATCAACACTACTCCTCGACAAACACCACCGCCTCTACTCGGTCTTGAAACCTAACCACCACCATCCCCTCACCACCGCCACCACACCTAACCTAAACATGACATCTCCCTTTAACCTCGCCTTCAATTTCTCCTCCGATGGCCTCCAACATCGATCCACTTTCCCCTCGCTAAAACCCCCAACCCGATTACCCCAAAAAAACCTAGGTTTCGGTCTCAATCTTATTTATCCCCAATTTGCATGCGATCCCTTCGATCATTTCTGTAGATCTCTTAGTCTCGGGTCCGCCGGCTACTCCTCGGCCTCTGTCGCTCTCCGGTGGCTGCCTTCGCCACCGCTTGGGTGGGCGTCCATGGCTGAGATTCTCTCGCTCCTCCTTGGTCCTTGGGGCCCTAGCTTCAGGTCCTTGGGGCCCTAGCTTCAGGTCCTTGGGGCCCAAGCTTCAGTTCCTTCGGACCCAAGGTTTTGTTGGAAAAAAAAAACCCGAAAGGGTTGAAACCACTCTTTGAATAAACCTCGAAATGACCTAAATCCCGAAAGGGTTTGAATAACCAAACTTTTTTTTATATAAATATTTCCGCTAAGGATGAACAAATTGCCCGTTTAGGTTTGAATAAAATCCTGTTCGCTTGAATAGGATTACTGGTGCGTATTCGATGGTGGTTCTCAGCTGCAAACCTTGTTGTTTTTGGCATTCCCTTTCTGAGTTGGGGCTCTGGCGTCAAGTGTCGGGTCTGGCTAGGGTTGATGCGGTGTGTATTGAGGCGATTCCACGATACAGAAATTTCCTTGGAGGATCATCTTCATCTCCTGATGTACCGCTGACAAATGGTGTCTCTTAGTCATTTTGTCTTCAGCATGTTCGTGTTTGGGTCGCTTGTTTCGACTGCATTTGTGTGTTGCCTACTGTTTGTACTGCACCCTTTTTATGCTTCTTATGTTGTATGCTCTGACGGTTCGCCATCTGCCAACCTAGTCAACCTCTCGAGTTATCGGGTCTGTCCGGCTCTCGAATTATTTCCTTATAAAAAAAATACAATACCCAAATTCATGGGTAGTTTTGTAAGGAGATAAAAATTTATGTTAAAGGTAGTTTTCTATATTTTTTTCCTATCTCTTCCTTATTTTTTTTACTCTCTCTGTTCACGAAAACATGTCGTTTTACTATTCACCCACGTATTTTTATGAGATAAAAACTATATAAAATATCTAGTTTTTTAATAATTTCGTAGTTACTATTAATAAATAAATAAAAAATTATTAGGAAAACATTTGAGGGTCAGATATACTTGGCTCCTCGATAGGCTGAAAAAGTCGGCAGACGGCGAACCGTCAAACATATAATGAAAATAACAAAAGCTACAAAACAAGCAGTGGCAAGCAAATAATTCTAGGCGACCTGGTAAATCTAATCCTAGCATATTGGGGATAACATAGATTACGAACCGAAGCCATGCCTCTCCAAGCAGCGGCTTGGCAGTACATCAGGAGTCCCTATGGGAGTAAAGACGAACCTCCAAAGAAATTTCCTGAACGTGGAGATGCCTTGATACATATTACCTCGACCTCATCCAGACCCGACTCCGAGACGCCAAAGCCTCATCTAAGAAGAGGATCGCCAAATCAAAAGAGTAGTTGTGAACCACCATAGTACAAAGCACTTAAAAACCCTTCCGGGAGTTTATTGGGGGCCCTTTTGCGATTTTGATTCAAGCCCTTTCGAGATTAAGATTCAACCCTTTCAGTTTTTTTTTCAATTTACACGGGCTGTCTTGGACCCAGAAAATTCCTCGAGCCCAAAGCACACACTTACGAGTCAATTCCAATACATTCGAGCCACTTTGGGCCCAAGGACCCAAAGTGAGCGGGAAGGAACAACTTCATCATCCGAGCAATACAAAACCAGCCACGCCGGAGGAATCCACCAACGCCAATGACGGGGAGCACAACCAGATGCGTAGAGAAGACACCACCCACCGCTGGAAAACATCGGTGGACCAGTTAGGGCAGGCGAGAAGAAGAAGAGGGTTTGCAACTGATTCAAACAAAATGTCGGGAAATCAAAATCGTCAGACTGCAAAGTGAGATCGGAGAACAAGGACACAGAAAAACCACAATCAAGGCCGATTCGAGCCACAAGGTAAATGATTTGAGGACCTAGGGTTTAGAAACTAAAAAGCCCCAAATTAATTGAAAGACATGGAGGAGGAGGACACGAGGGGACTATGCCAAAGCCAACGACAACCACCGAGGAGGCTGAGTAGACAACGACTGGCTGAAGAACGAGCCCAGTCCAGCGATGACGAGGACCACGACCTCGGAACACAACACAGGTCGACCCCATGATAGAAGGAGAAGTCGACAAAGAATAAGAAGATCTAAAAATCAATTGGGCGGTGCTAATTTTGGCCAAGAATTGGGTTGATGTGGGAGGATTACATGAAAGATTTTTGGGGAAGGGTAGAGAGGCCTTCTCTCTAGAACGAGGTTTTCGTTATTTTTTTTACCTTCCTAATACGTATAAACTTGTTAAAAAAAATTATAAAAAGATGGATAGATAGATAGATTTTTTTACCTTCATATATATATATATATATATATATATATAAAGTTTTTTATATAAAAAAGAAAGTTATGTATTAAAAAAAAAAATATTTTTCAACCTAAAAGATGAGTTTAATCCATTTTATTTGTTATAGATAAATTTTTTCTTTCCCTAATTTAAAAAAAAATAGGCTATCTTTTAATCTTATAACTTAAATATAATTATAGACTTTTTTAAATATTTAAAAAAAATTAGTTATTGCACGAAATATTTAAAATATAAATAAATGATAATTTTAAGGTCATTTTTAACTTTATAAATAGAAATTATGACTTCTAATCATATTATAAAGAAAATAGTAATTTACATAATATTTTAAAAAGTTATAAACATTTTCAAATGTAAATTAAGATAATAATTCTAGGCTATATTTATTTTTTATTTTTTAAAAATAAAAAAAAATTATCTCTAAAAATTAAACAAGCCCTTAAATTCAAAATTTTAATATATTTATAATCATATTTGAGTTTAAAAATATTAAAATATATTATATTTAATGATAAATTAACTCAAATAGATGAATGGGTGGTGAGTTGTAATGAAAGACCATTTAAAGGGTGGTTTTTTGTAATTTTAAATTTAAAGGGTGGTTAATTGAAAACTCCCTTGTTTAAAGGGTGGTTTTCCGTAAATTTCCCTTTTTTTATATCATATTTTAATAGATAGATTAAAGAACATGAAATTAAAACTCCGCTGAATTATCAGTTGCAGCATTATTCCAAATCAAAAAAAAAAAAAAAGTTGCAGCATTATTTTTGAGTGCGATTAGTCAAACCTCCCAAAAATCACTCCTTGCTTCCTTCTCCGAGCTCTTTCCATGGCGGCCGCACCTCCCTCTCCCGGCTCCGACCCCCTCAACGAATCGCCGCTCGCCATGTGCCGCCCCTGGTCCGAGTTTCTCTCCCTCTCCTCCGTCTCCCTTCCTGTCTCCCTCTCCGACGCCACCGCCCGCCTCACCCGCAACCTCACTCACTTCCGCGTCAACTACGTCATCGTCTCCCTCCTCGTCCTCTTCCTCAGCCTCCTCTTCCACCCGATCGCCATCATCGTCTTCCTAGTTACCCTAATCTTGTGGTTCATCTTCTACTTCTACCGCCCCATCCCGATCGTCATCCTCAATCGTTCCGTCGACGATCGAGTCATCGTCGTCCTCCTCAGCCTTGTTACGATCTTCGCCCTCGTTTTCGCTGCTGTCTGGTTGAACTTGGTGGTCTCCGCCCTGATTTCAGCTGCTCTGATCTGTTTTCATGGCGTCCTTAGGGTTACCAACTTGGGGGATGACCCGTACGGTGGCCTCCTCTATTCGGTGGTCGATGATCCTACCGATGCGTATAGCGAGTTCTGATTTGGAGGTAATCGACACGAGGAAGGAGGCGAAATTTGGCTGGTATTTGAAAATCTCCAGCGATTTCTATTTTTAGGGTTCGTATTTTAGGGGGGAAAATTGTTCTTTTAAATTTGGTAATTTTCTTCTAATCGAATGACTCTGAATGCAAATTGTTGTGAATGCATATTGTTGATGTTAAGTTAATACTGAATCTATTACTTCTAAGTTCTAACCGCTCATATTTGATCTGAAACTTTTGTATCAGTGTGATTTGAGAGATTTTTCAATTATTTACTCTTTAATCTGCTGCTCCATTGGTTGTAATGTACTGCTAGAGAGAGAATTTGCATGTTTCTTGTGTAGTCTGAAATTTAATCCTTCCAGATACAGATATCACCTAAGATGCTAACCTGTTAGGATGGTTAGGGCTGACACAGAGAGCAAGCAAATAGGAATTCACTTGTGGTAAGATGCTGGGATTTAGATTTGAAACGACATGTCAAGCTGGGCATCAAGAAGTTGTTCTTGCTGCTACAGACCATGTAATCAAGCTGCAGACTTCCTAGTCAGTAACAATTTTAACTTGAGCATATCAGTGGATACTCCTCTGGATAAAGAATTTCAGACGATCATGCTTAAATATGATTTAGGTTGTCTCTACCAATTGTCTAATATTTGCCGAATGCTGGGAAAGGTTGGATGCTTTGATTGTGATAAATTTATAATTTTCTAGGGAGAGAATCTGCATGTTTTGCATATTCTGCAATTTAGCCTTCGGGATATCACCTTAGATGTTTGATGATGTAAGGATATTTGTGTTGAAACAGAGAGCAAGCAAACAGGAAATAACTTGGGCCAAGGTGTTGGGATAATCAGATTTGAAATGACGAGGAAGGGAATAGGAAAGAGGTTAAGACTCCAGAGGATATGAATTGAAGCGAACCATCTATAAATAGGATCTGCCTTTTGTTTTTTGGACATCAAAAGTTGTTCTTGCTGCTATAGATTTCCTAAGTTACTACCCACTTAAAGTTTTAACTTTCTCATATTAGCAGATGATTAAGGTTATCTCTACCAGCTGCCAAATATTTTCCAAATGTTTTAAAAAAAAAGTTTGGATGCTCTGATTGTGATAAACTGATAGTTTGCTAGAGAGAGAGTTTGTATGTTTCCTGTATATTATGCAATTTAGCCTTATGGATACAGGTCACATCAGATGTTTGAAGATGAATACTCTTCTTCAGGTAGAGAAACACTTGAGCTTTGTTGTTTTGACTTAGGATTAGTTGGAGTTGAAACAGTGACCCAGCAAATAGGAAAGAGGTCAAGAGGGTCGGAATTGATGGCAGACTGCCAGACATCTAGAATGACGATTCTCGTATTCTTGTTGGACATTTGGAAGTGGTTCTTGCTGCTTTCTTAGTTCTTACAGTGTGTATTAGTGAAACTAGCATTTGAAGCTGACATCCAGACAAAGTCCGTACTGTAAATGATATAGGTACATCTGTAAATGGCTACAGAAATTGATGATTTAGGCTGATGGATATTTCCTACTAGCTTCTTGGGGCTGCAAGAGCTTTCTTGACTTTTTAGGTTATTGTAGTTATATCACCAGCATCCCTCCCAATTCCGTTCCAGTGTTATAATCATAGCTTAACAACCTCGTGCAAAATTGAATTCGATCTGTTGCACTTACCATGTGTTTTCAATGTGAAGTTCTGTTTCGATCACGTCTGGTCTGTTCAGCGGCAAACCCTTTAATGTGCACTTTTTTTTGTTTCCCTTCCACCCTGTGGTTGTTGGTTGGTAATGGAATTGCCCATTGATTTGACTCTGCTGTCACTACCCTCACCTTTGTCGCCCTTCCAATGCCCTGTAAAAACCCTAGTAGTGGTCTTATCTCTAACTATTGACCCTCTTACAGCATGTTATGACTCCTGTGAAGCTCTCTCTAGCAAGGAAAGAGATGAAGATCCAGGAAACTAGGTAAATACCACAGAGTACCAATGCAGGTGGAGAAGTTAATCAAGTTATCTTACTTTGATACTGTACTTTTTACACTGTACTTGATGACTGTTTAGTTCGCTGTATTAAGTGCATCAATTAGTTCACACTGGGACCATTTTCATGCAACAAAAGCTGGCAAGATCTGCATGTTTTTTCCCCTTCTTTTTTTATGAAAATTAGAGCATGGATTTAGATCAAAAGCTGGCATGTTTCCTTTTTTTTTTTTTATAATTGTAAGGCATCTTAGACTAGAGCTAAAGCTGGCAATGCATACATTGATTCTCTTCACTGTTTGAATAAAAAGCTGTATCTGCAGTTCTGCACTGAACTTTGAAGCAAAGTAAATTTCTCACAGCAAAACTTGAGAATGGAGATGATGATGCAGTTGCAAACTCCATCATTTCATTTTAACTGTCTTTTAACTTGTGAATTCAGTTGGATCACACAGCAGGATGATGGTGTTGGGCACATTTTTGACAGGATCATGTCCTGAGATTGTCATCTTCCCTTTCGAAAGACGCAATGCACTTGTCTGGTTGAATAAAGGATATCATTTGCACTTGGCATTGCCCTTTTGGTAGGGTACGCGCCAAATGCGTACAAGCACGATAAAATGAGTACAACCCCGATCATTTACTTCGATTAAAGCAGGCAACTGAGAGAGTATCCTAGGAGAAATAGCACATGCCAGAAGCCAGATTGCCTTGTATATGTATTTTCCCCCAAAATACCTCTTTGTAATCTTGCATTTCACTTTACACACCACCCAGAAGAAGAAAGCACTATGCAAAGCCCCTCCAACTTGATTTGATTTGCTTCAACCTTTCAGGTTAATGGAGAAATAAATACATTCAATTAAGATAACCATACTTCATTATTCTTTTAGGCTTCATTCCTTTAGGGGGTGTTTGCCTGTTTGGTATGGTGGATGAGTAATGAATCCCAAACCCATTACTAATGTTTGGTATAAATGTTTTTGGCTACCAAAAACCCATACCCCAACCGTCCATGGTATGGTTTCCCATACCCTCTTATCATTCTTAGGAACCACGTTCCGATTTCTGATTCCAACCCGATACTTGAATTTATCCCGAATTCCCCTTACACACCAAATGCCTTTTTTTTTTTCTTTTCCATAACAGATAATAATTTGGGTGAGGTCAGATCCTGTTCGACCACCACCCAATAAATCCAATACATCCGTCTAAAATTACAAACAAGTAAAAGAAACAACAACACAAAAAAAATAACAGTGATTGAGTTATACATACATAAAATCCCTCCCCACCACTCCTAGATGTGAAAGAAAATCAATTACTGGAATGAAAAATGAAATGCAAGCAAGCTGCTTTTTTTCTCCTCAATCAAAGCAAGCAACAAAATATCAATCATATCAATTAGTTGGAAGCCACTGTACCCAAATTAATCATTCATATCCCTCCACTGTGTAGGCTTATAAGACACTACTGTTCTATCAACAACAACAACAACAACAAAAAATCCAATGGAAAAAAAATCACAAAAAGATAACAAAGTTGCTTAATAATGGTTTCTCATTCACGCCATTCTCAATTCTTAATGGTGCAAAGCAAGCATTCATCATGAACTAGGAAAGATTCGTTGCTCGACAGGCTTCTACTTCCTCTTCGAAGATGTACTGTAGATAAAATTCAGCTGCAGATCTATACAACTATGGTTTGAAAGTAAGGTGATATATAACACAAAAATATGAAGAGGTAAATATATATAGGTTATTTATCAGACGACGAACCTGACGATGCAACGCAGGCAAAACGATACTCGAATTTAAGGCTAGCCGGCGAGTGTGGTGGTTCGAACGAGGCATTGATGGAGGAGGAGGAGCTACTGAAGGAGGAATCCAAAGGGATAGCATGATCCTAATGTATATATATGATCTAAAGATGCATATACACCCAAATATATATGCATGTAATAAATTTATTTCATTTGATATATATATTTGGGAGATTGAAAATGGCAAAAATTGGGATCAATGCGATCCCTTTGGATACTTCCTTGAGTTGCAGTACAAACACTCAGCATATCTCTCTCTCTCTCTCTCTGAGGGGAGGAGAGGGTTAGAGAATCAAAGGGCTTTATATAGAAGATGATATATGTGGTTTTTTTAATATATATAAATTAAGTATAATTAATGCATGGTGCATACAATACAAAATTGGGGTAATGAGATTTATAGACCCTTTCCCTTTATCAAAAGTAAAATGTGATTCTCAGCAACTCTTAACTTTATAGATTGAAAGTCAAGACCAAGGTTTTGAAAATCGAAAACGAACAAACCTAAAACCAGGAAAACTGTAAGATCATGAGATTGATTGTAATGTCCTCATTTGAGGGTTTTCAAATGAGGGTTTTCATTCATTGATAAACATATATATATATGTTACAAAGGTATTGGGCCTTAATGGGTTTTTAGCCCACTATACATGAAAAGACCTATGTAATCTATCAAACCCCCGCAGTCAAAACGAGAGTGGTCCGTACAGTGAGACTGGAACGAAAATCAATGAATAATTGTCTAGGTAAACCCTTGGTGAATATATCAGCGTACTGATAAGAGGACGTGACATGTAGAACGCGGACATATCCAATGGCAACCTTGTCCCTGACGAAGTGTAGATCAAGCTCAATGTGCTTCGTGCGTTGATGCTGGACTGGGTTGCTAGCCGGGTAGACGGCGGAGATGTTGTTAGTGTAGACGAGAGTGGCCTTCTGAAGAGGGCAACAGAGCTCAAGCAGGAGATTGCGGAGCCAAGAGCACTTGGAGACAACGTTGCCAACACCCCTGTATTCTGCCTCAGCGCTGGAGCGAGACACCAGGATGTCGTTGAGGAAGACACAGTAACCAGATGTGGAGCGACGTGTGTTAGGGCAACCACCCCAATCCGCACCAGGGTAGGTAACAAGATCAAGGTTAGAGGAAGGAGTGATCGTGGTGTCGAGCTCGAGGATGCCGCTGATGTACCGAATGATCCGCTTCAGAGCCTAAAAGTGAGGTTCCCTGGGAGCATGCATGAACAAGCAGACCTACTGAACGGCGTAACTGATATCAGGCCTGGTGAAAGTGAGATACTGAAGAGCACCAGCGAGGCTCCTGTAAAGTGTCAGATCATCAACCAAAGGACCAGAATGAGCACTGAGCTTGTTGGATGTATCGACAGGAGTGGCGACTGGATTACAGTTGACCATCTTAGCCCGAGCAACAATCTCAGCAGCATACTTATTTTGTGAGAGAAACAGACCAGACGCATGACGTTGAACAACAAATCCCAAGAAGTAGGACAACGGACCCAGATCAGACATGGCGAATTCCGCACTCAACTGCGAAATAATGGACATCCGAAGAGCATCAGAAGAGGCGGTGAGAATGATGTCGTCGACATATAGTAGCAGGAATGCCAAGTCTGAGCCTCTGCAATAGATAAACAGAGATGTATCCGAACAGCTGCCAATGAAACCCAAACGAAGCAGATGAGAGGCAAAACGCTGGAACCAAGCCCGCGGAACCTGGCCTGTTTCAGACCATACAGAGAGCGCTTGAGGAGGCAGATATGCTTTGGACAATCGGCATCAGCAAACCCCGGCGGCTGAAACATGTAGACTGTCTCATTCAGATGGCCATGCAGAAAGGCGTTCTGGACATCTAACTGATGGATGGCCCAGTTGCGTGACAGAGCTAGACTCAGGACTACTCGAATAGTGGCAGGCTTGACCGCAGGGCTGAACGTCTCATCACAATCAATACCTGCCTACTGAGATCGACCGTTGACCACAAGACGGGCTTTGTAGTGCTCCAACCACCCGTCAGAGCAGAACTTGTGACGGAAAAGCCACATACAGCGAATGATGTTCGCCTCAGGAGGGCGAGGAACAAGAACCGAAGTACCATTCTTCGTAAGGGCCCTGTATTCATCGAGCATAGCCGCCTTCCAATTCAGGTCGAGGAGGGCTGTTTTGTGGGAGGTGGGAATGGGGGAAAGGGAGGTCGAGGTAGAGGAAGGGGGTGATGTTTAGGAGGTAGCACGTGGTGGCTAAGGCGTAAGGCCAATATAGAATGGGAATTGATGCGTGGAAGAGGAGAGAGTGCATCATATTGGTAATGGTTCGGATGATTCGTTCGGCCTTGCCATTTTGTTGGGAGGTATAGGGGCAAGACAAGCGATAGGAGATCCCATTGGTGTTAAAGAAAGTGTGAAATTCTTTGTTGTCAAATTCGCGACCATTGTCACATTGGAAACACTTGATAGAGGTGAGAAATTGTGTTTTGATATAAGTATGGAATTTGACAAAGATAGGAAACACTTGAGATTTAAAGTGCAAAGGGAAAACCCATAAGAAATGTGTATAATCATCCAGAAACAAAAGGTAATACTTATGACCCTCCTTGCTAGGCACAAGAGATGTCCAAATATCACTATGAATAATGTCAAAAGGTGCAAAAGTAGTGTTTAAAGACCGCTGAAAAGGAAGTCTGGCATGCTTGCCTAACTGACAAGAAGAACATAAACTAGAGCGTCGCTCTTTATTACATTGGACAAGACTCTTAGAACAAAGTAAATCTAAAACTGCAGGACTAGGATGACCAAAGCGCGCATGCCAAAGACTGGATGATGATGCCGAGAGGGCGACTGGACTTGACGGGTTGGATGGTGAGGGCGACGACACAGGATAGAGCTCCCCGGTGCTATTACATCTCAGGCGAGTAACCCCTGTAGTAAGATCCTTCACAAAGAAACCAAACGGATTAAACACAAGAGAAACATTATTGTCAGTGGTGAACCGACGGACAGAGATAAGGTTTTTGACGAGTTTTGGGGCAACAAGGACGTTGTTAAGGTGTAAGGGGTTGGTTGGGGTTGGTAATGTGGCGTGGCCAATGCCCGAAGTAGCAAGGCAACCACCGTTGCCGACGATAATAGAATGAGCAGGACCCTTAAAAGAAAGAGAAGAGAAAGTACCTAGGAGTTCGTCATATGAGAAGTGGCGCCAGTGTTCATGTACCAAGCGGAGTTAGAAGGTGTCAGCTGCATCGAAGAGAAGGCGTGATGAACATCAGTTGGAGTGTATGCCGGATCAGACGACGACGGGTAGGCCTGATGCCCGGCGGGTCGAGGAGCAGGACCCAACAAGCCCTGCTGACGGTTGGGATACGGGGCTGGTGGGCAATACAATGCGTCGGGGTAGCCAAAGGGAATCCAAGGCGGATAGCCGGGGTTGGGGTACCAAGAGGGGCGAGGGGCGCCGCGGCCGTGGCCGCCGCCTCTCGATCCCTGCTGGTCGTTGCTGCGGCTGGGCTGCGGGGCGTAGGTCTCGTCGATGTCGCTGGACGAGACCAACGCCGTCTTGTCCTTGGCGGCTTCGGTGGTCTAACGTTGAAGGCGAGTCTTGACGGAGGTAAAACCTATCGTTGACCCGCCAAAGAAAACTCAAACCTATAGCAAGTATAGCAATAAGCAAGAGGTCGATCCACATGGAAATTTATAACTCAAGTTTGATTCAAGTGTCAATCAAAGTAACCAATTTAGGGGGTTTTTTGTTTGTGAAAGTTCCGCCTTTTATCAAAGCGGAGTAAAGGAAGCAAAGTAAATGAATTTGTTTAGACAATTTGGAGAAGTAACTCTACCTACAATTTTCCACTTTATTGGATTGAAGCGATCCTTGTAACTTATTCTCGTCCTATTAAGTTTCCTATGAATGCCCTTGTCCCGACCTAATATAGTTACTAGTCCAATCAGTCCTAGAAACCCTTATCAATCGAACAGTCCCTAAAGAAGGATTTAACCCAATTGATAGCTGTAAGTTCACAGATTAGCCAAGGTATTTGCAGTCCCTAAAGAAGGATTTAACAACACATTCAACTTCCTACTCATTCAATTAGTTCAATCAGCCCTAAAGGAACAAGTTTGCCACTTAGGTTAAGGTTCACAATCAGGAATCTACAAAACCTTAGCAATTGAATTAATTCTAACTAGTTGCGCGGGTTAGATAGAATAAAACAATATACAATCAATCACAAAGAAGTTGAAGCATTCGAATATAGGAAACAAGGAACGAGAATTAGAAACTCACAATCAATCCAAATAAAGCTTCAGATTGCAGGCAGAATAGATGAGTTTAGTTCCTCATGGAAGACATCGCTCAAAATCTCTAAAGTGTCTGAAAGAATAGAATAGAAGTGCTGGAAAACAAACTAAAATTGGCCTTATATATGTTCCAAAGTCGGCCATGAAACAATAAATAAGATCTAGGGTTTTTATTATTTAAAACGCAGCGCACAGTGCTGACGCCCAGATGTTGCGGGCGCAGCATATGCAATTTTCCTTCTCCCGCTGCGACGGTACTGGCGGCGGCCGCGACATACATGATGCGGCCGCTGCATCGGTCTTTCCTGGAAAATCCATCTCGAATTTGCTCTTCTTCTCATAAGGAAAGTTGTAGCTCTCTAAAAGAGCTTTCCAACGCATGGTCATAATAGTCAATCAGACAACCGAGGCCTCCAGAAAGTGCAAAACAAGTTCAGCATGTCTAGCGACAACTTCTGTAGACTTGTTCTTCGTTTAGACTCGCTTCTTCTTCTCAGGACCTCTTGAGATCTTCATGTAAGCTTCTTCGATCAACTAGAAATTCTCATCCAATGAGTTATCAACTCATGTCTCCTCCTCGGATCCACCATTACCTGAAATAATCAATAAAAGCGTGTAGATTCCGACTCCGAGAACATAGAGAACTAATATGCAAATCGTGCTTAATTCATCAATGAAATGCATCTTAACTAAGCTAAATGCAACCTATTATGCCTACCTAAATGCATGCTATCAAGTCTCCTCCAGGATCAATTTGGACCGGGTCTTTTCGAATGTAGGGAGAGGTTCCGTCTGCTGGATATGAGTAGCAGCAACGTTGTATTCAGAAGGGAGACCCGGAAGTATCTGGAGGACGAGGCGGGTGGCACTGGGTTTGGAGTCGACGACGTCTAGTTGATCAGCCAGGGTCTTGATGTGCTGACAATAGGCGGATATCGACGGAAAAAAGGAAAGCTTGCAACTTGAAAATTCGTGCTCGAGATAGACAGCACGGGTGGACTTGTTGTCTTGAAAGAGATTTTGAAGTTTCTTCCAGGCATCCAAGGCGGTGTCTTTGGGGTTGAGGATGGTTGTCAATAGATCTTTTGAGATGATGTTGAAGATCCATTGAAGGACAATGGTGTCAAGTTGAGCGAAGAGATCGTTGTCTTCACTTTTAGGGCGATTGACGAAGGAGTCAATATGGTGGAGGACTTTATGAGCCTTAACATGGGTCGTGAAGAGGTGCGACCACATGGTGTAGGTACTGGATTCATGATCAAGAATGATAGGGATGCAGTTTTTGATATTAGAGATCGTGAGGGCGGAGTGGAAGGGAGGTTTGTTGGTGGCAGGGGGAGGGTTGGCCATTGTAACGGTAGGGAGAGAGAGGGGCGAGAGAGAGAGGGGGTTGTCGGCGGCAAGGGGTGGCCGAGGAGGGGAGAGGGGCGGCGCCGGCGGGAGAGTGGTGGCAAGGGAGAGGTGGCGGCTAGGGTTTAGAACAAGGAGAAAAAGAAAATCAGGGTCTTTGGATCTTAGGCTGTGATACCATGTAAGATCATGAGATTGATTGTAATGTCCTCCTTTGAGGGTTTCCATTCATTGATAAACATATATATAGGTTACAAAGGTATTGGGCCTTAATGAGCTTTTAACCCACTATAGATGAGGAGACCTATGTAATCTATCAAAAACCAACACAAGCGATTTAATTACATGATTCGACCGAAGCCTACATCCACAACCTTAGCCAAAAGGTTCTAGGTCAGAAATCCACTAAGAGGTAAAATTGGTTACAGAACAGGTTGCCTTAGATAAGAGTCAAGGCAAAACAAGGTAATAAAGCACAGATCTATGCATGCATGTGCAAAAGAAGTAAAATGAAGCAAGATAAAGGAAAGACATCCCTATATCTGGAAAACCAGGCCAGATCGTCGTTAGAGAACACCAGAGAAGAAGATCTTCGCCGAAACTGAGGACGAAACAACTTCTTCTTCCTCCCAAAAGATGGATCTAGAGCCTCGGAACGAGATTCACTTTAGATCGGACCATTAAGAGCTTCGTCAGAGCCAGGAGATGATCAAAACTCTCCCTCCCTCCCTCCCTTTTTAGGTTTTAAGTGAGCATCCGACTTGGAAAACCTTATCTCTCTCTCAAGCGCATGGAGCTCCTCTCTCTCTCTCTCTCTCTCTCTCTCTCTCTCTCTCTCTCTCTCTCTCTCTCTCTCTCTCTCTCTCTCTCTCTCTCTCTCTCTCTCTCTCTCTCTCTCTCTCTCTCAATTCTTTTATGTTTTAATTGAGCAGACGAAGTAGCAAACCCTAGATCTAGCTTTGCTTATATAGACGAGCATAAGTCGAAACGCTGCGTTTGACGAACGACGCTTCAAGTTGATAAGCTGAAGCGGATACAAAGCTCAGCTTGGTTGGGCCTTCTATATAGGCCAAGCCCAATAAGAAGTAACAAGATGCAAACATAGCTTACACACATATACTATATATACTTATAACCTTAAGCATATATGAGCATAGAATAATTTCTACACTTCTAATATATACTTTAGATATTCATAAGTATATAGTGTATGTATGTGTATAATATTTCATAGTCATTGTTCTACCATTCAACTAACCCTAAAGCAATTCAATGTTCCTAGAACTTAGATTAAATAGACATTACAAATTGTCCTTCTAATTTGAGTATTAGGTCTATTAAAGCTCAGTTAGACCTCATAGTGGATTTTTGAACTCAAAACAATTCTTCATCATCATTGGCTCGATACCTGTAACCTAAGGTGATTCTTCAAGGTGGAGAAAATCTCTGTACATCACAAATTTATTAGCAAGAACAACCTTTGTCCCGAAATCAGCTAGATTGATGTCGACTTTGATCTTTTTCACATCAAGTTCTCTCGCAACAACCATATTACGAATAAAGTGAAAACGCACATCAATATATATGTTTAGTCCTTTCGTGATACATGAGATCTTTGCACAAGTAAAGTGTGCTTTGGCTATCCGTATGAATTACGGGTTTAAGTTGCCTTTTAAGGATTTCTTTAAGAATTCATTTGAGCCAAATAGTCTCTTTAGCCGCTTTTGTAGCAGTCATATACTAAACTTTAATTGAAGACAAGGCAACAACTTATTGTTGCTTAGATTATCATGATACAGAATTACCTTCCCACGTGAAGTTGTAGGCAGTGGTAGACTTGCGATTATCTTTATTGCTAGCATAATCAGCATCAACATAGCCATTCAATTTATCAATAGATTCATGTATACAATAATGCAAACACAAATATTTAGTATCAGCAATCTAATGAAGCAAGTATTTCATGACAGTCCAATGATCATTACCAGGATTTGACTTAAAACGGCTAAGCACATAGATGGTGAAGGCAAAGTCTGGGCGGGTACGTACTCAAAATATATATATATATATATATATATATATATATATATATATATATATATATATATATATATATATATATATATATATATATATATATATATATATATAGCATACATAAGTGATCCTAATGCTACGTCGTAGGGGACTTTATCCATTTCTTTCATCTTCTGGTTTGGTTGGACAACTTTTCTTGGTAAGCTATAAGTGCCCTCTTATGGGTATGGATGTAGGCTTAGAGGAAGTCATATGAAACCATTTTAAAACCTTAACAATATAGTCATCCTGAGATAACCATATCTTTTTATTTGGTCGATCTGTAATGATATTTACACCTAAGGATTTTCTTGGCATTCCCTAAGTCTTTCATGTCAAAGTGTTTCTTTTTAAGTTCTTTTTCACAGTGCTAATAGGAATTATAGAGCTGCAAACAAGCAATATATCATCCATATATAACAGAACTTTTATATCATCGACTGTTTAGAAATATGCTTGAAACAAATACATGAATCATAACTACTTCTCATGAAACCTAACTTTCTAATCACATCATCAAACTTAAGATTTCATTGCCTAGGGGACTACTTCAGCCCATAGATGGATCTTGTAAGATGGAAAACATGATCAGGATACTTATGGTTCATAAACCATTTAGGTTGTTTCATGTAGATAGTTTCATCAAGGGAACCATGTAGAAAAGCAATTTTAACATCAATTTGCTCTTACTCCCAATCAAAGATAGCACACATAGCAAGCATCAACCTCACAGTCTTGTACTTAACTACAGGAGAAAAGTGGTCATTATAATCTATGCATTCTCTTTGAGAGAACCCTTTGGCAACAAGTCTGTCATGCTTTAAACCTAGGAAGCTCACTGGGGATTAGACCGTCCTTGAGCTTAAAGACCCATTTAAAGTCAATAAGTCGGGTCTTGGGAGGTCTGGGAATCCATGTCCATGTTTTATTTGTGCGCGTTGATTCCATCTCTTCCTTCATAACAGCTACCCACTCTTTGGCATAAACTTCCAGTGTCATACTCATTTTTCATCTCCATTAGAGGACTCACTCTCATTTGGAATTAGTTCATTTGTCTGCTCAGATGTACATGTTAGCTCAGGATAGGTTGTTAGTTCACTTTTAAAAAGAAAAACATTCGCATTAAATCTCACACTTCTAGTGGTTATCACTTTGTATGGGTCAAGTTGTAGAAGAAGCACCCTATAGCCCTAAGCTCTTTCAGGGTAACCCAGTAGTATGCCTTTCAAACCCCTAGGCTAGAGCTTACCATCACTTACATCAAGGTAAGCTGCACAGCTAAAGGGCTTCAAATAGGACAAGCTGGGTTTTTTCCCTGTTCATTTGAATTGGGGGAATCTCAAAGTTAATAACACTAGACGAAGACCTGTGTTGATAAAATAAGAAGCAATTAACACAACTTCTCCCCATAAAGAATTTTTAAGTCCAGAACTAATCAACATGCATCTAACTTTTTAAAGTGGAGTTCTATTCATTCTTTCAGTTGTTCCATTTTGTTGTGGAGTATCAGGTACAGTCAAAACAGGGACGGAACCAGGAATGAAAGTCGGGGTGTGCTGGATTTCCTTATGCCATTTAGAAAAACTATTTTGGAAAAAAAAAGGAATGGTAATTAGAAAAATATAGTGATAAAAATTGATAGAATTAGATTTACTATCTCGTATATAATTTATTGGGTAAATATGATATAATTTATTGGGTAAATATACATAGCTAAAATTATTTTGTAAAATTTTGATCTAAATTTATAAATTAGGTACAATGAGATGAACATATTAGTTGATACTAGAAGGGAAAAAAGTAGTTTGGATGGGAAATAAAAAATAATCACAAATGAGTTGTTGAAGAGAATCGAACCCTTCACCTGAGGAGTGTGGTGCAACTTAAACCAACATGACAATCAGTACCTTGTGACCATTACTTCAACTACATAATACATATTCTATTTTAAAAATGGGGTGGGTTGTAGCAAAGCTCAACCCACCCCTCCTTCCATGCTTGAGTCAAATGTATTTTTATCCCATTTATTTAGCAATATTCATTAAACTCTATGTTGCAGAACTCTAAACCATTATCAATTTTAAAGCATCTCAACTTGTGATTAGACCGACTCTCAACCATTACTTTCCACCTTTTGAAGGCATCCATGTCTGTCTTTGGTCTTAAGAAGAGTTACCCAAACCTTCTTGGAAAAGTGGTAAATGAAGCGTATAAAATACTTCAGGGCTCTAGCAGTGGAGACTTGTGAAGGCATCTAAATGTCAGATTGCACATATTCCAAGGGAAATTTAGCAACATGAGATGATATAGAAAATTTAAGTTTGAAAGCTTTGACTAACACACAGTTTTCACATTATTCAATATCAACAAGTTTCTTAGGCAACAATCCAAATTTATGTAATTTGTTTAATCCCATGTTGCCTATGTGACCAAACCTGTTGTGTCAAATTTTAGTCTCATGGATAGTCATAGAGTCGGAACATATAGAAACATTCATTTCAGGTTTGAGGAAATCACATAATACAACCCTTTTTTTTTTGGTTCGATACAATTAACATTTTCTTTCAACAAAACATTAGCGGGCTTCTTCAAAAACTCTCTCTAAAAAAACTCTCGTTCCGGTGCGTTTTCTTCCGGGTTTCATTAGGCCTCCTCTTGATCGAACTGGCTGCATTCCTCTTAGGAGGAATGTTGCTGGTTTTGATCCCGTCTCTCCACCCAAACCGGAACCCTTAAGATTTATACACCAACCACCCAAATCTCAACCAAACTCACATTAAAATCCATCCTTACCCTCACCAAAAATCTAATCTTGGAACCAGGGAGTTTCTTTGGAAGCTGGACTGGTGTTTTAACTGTAACATTAACAACAAGCGGTACCCGCGGGTTGTTCATTTACTACCCACCCTTAATGTTGTCTCAGAGTTCCGAGGAAGATTGATTCGTTTCCCTCCTCCCCCAAAACACCCAAAATGTCACACAAGACAACTCAAACAAATCTCTACCAACAACTATCTTCAACCCTTTTTGCATTAATCATTATCAAAACACTAACAATGTTTTTTGCAGATATTTAGGCAATAATTGTACACATGCAACAAACCTGATTGACCAAAAAAGGACGACAAAGTGGCTCTTAAGAGGATTAGTTACCCTCTCTGCCTTGAACTATGAAATGCAACAATCACGGTTAAGGGGGACCCTACACTCATATCAACAACACAAGCAACAGATTGGGGAGAGTTCGGTTTGGTATATTTCCAAAGTTCCCCTCCTAACGCCAAGCACCACTTTCAATGGAAAAGGTATGATTAAATCTAGTAGAACCTTCATCCCTGTGATTACTACTAGATCAATCCGTTTTTATGGTTGTATGCATGCATCTCAAGTTCTTTTATGGACTATAAATATGATCTATAATACGGTTATTCAACCTCACTTCACTTCTTACCCTCCCTCTGATATTCCTGATTTCCCTGCTTAGCTTGCCATGGATCAACATCTTTCTTTTGTTGAAGCCTTGATCAATACTACTAGACAAGGTGTCAACTTTGAAACCGTTCCCATGCCCACTCCCACCACTGAACCTACTCTCTCCTTGGCTTTAGATAACTCCACTTTGCACTCCAATGCTGCTTTGCCCTCTAATGCTGCTAATGATCATGATATCCATGCTATCCCTCTTAGATCTGCTCCTCCTGCTGAAGCTATCCTGAACCCAAACCAGATTGCTGATCCCTACTCTGTCCCTGGAGTTAAGGATATTCACCTCAAACTCACTGAGTTTAGCCTGGTTGGCCGATTTGTCCAAAACCCCATTGACCTCAAACAAGTTACTGGGAAGATGAAAGTTGAATGGAAAAATCTCAGGGGCAGCTGGGGCGCTGATACCATAGGCAATGACTGGTTCATCTTTCGTTTCTCAAACAAAGAGGATCGTGCCATTGTCTGGACCAACCGGCCCTATCACGTCCAGAGCTCCCTCCTAGCCCTTTATCCCTGGACTGACAACTTCAACCCTATGGAAGAAGATACCACCGCAGCTGGTGTATGGATACGTATACCAGGTCTCCCTCACTAGTTCTACTCCACAGAGGCTATCGCTCACATCCTCATGGCTGGTGGTGTTGGTGCCCTCATCAAGATTGATCAGGTCTCGAACATCAGAAACAAGATGTGGTTTGCAAGAGCTTGTGTCAAGGTTTCCCTTCTCTCTAAACTCACATCTTTTATCTTCATTAGGAAAAATGAGCATGAATCCCTTAGACTTAGAATCTGATACGAAGACTTCTCTGATGGGTGTGGTTGTTGTGGTGGCTATGACCACACCTATAAAGAATGTCCCTTAAATGCTCCTAGACCTCGCAAGTTCAACCATGTGTTGGAAGAAAACCCCCAAATTGATCTTCTGTCCCGTAATCCTGCTATTGTTCCCACCAGGAATCCTACTTAGCCTAGAGTTACTAGTGGTCTGAGTGCTTTCACCCGCTACCACCAACTGCAAGACCTCCCTATCTCTCAGTCTATGATCCCTTGTCAGCGTGATTTTGGGCTTCTGCCCATGAATACCCCCACCCCTAGTAACACTAAACTCCCTCCTCCCTCGACTGCAGCTGGGAATTACTCCAACGAGCTGATCAACCATCTTATTACCTTGAACAATGCACATGGTGCCAAGCCGTCTGCTGAAGCCTCTACACTACCTTTCACCATCGCCCCCTCAATCCTCCATACTATCCTGGCCTCTACTAACCAACTCTCCCCTAATACTAACTGTCTGGTTGATGGCACTCTTGAGGATCTGATCAAGTATCAGTAGAAAAGAAAAATGGTTGATGTGGGAAATGATACTGATGAATCCCATATGTCTATGAGATCTGATCACTCGGTGGTTAGAAATCTTGGAGGAATTGTTATCGGGCAACCTGAAGAGGATACCCACAACAGTGAAGGAGAAGTTAACAAGTGTAAGGATGAAGACAACACCAGTGAAGCCTCCTCTCCTGCTACCAAGAAGTCCCGTAAGAAGAAGAACTGATGATGACCAACGTTTGGCCGATCCAGAGTGAGACTAAGCACCCTGATGCTCATATTAGCCTAAATAAGACCTCCTAGCTCTACTATCTTATGAATCCTCTCTATGTTTCTCTTTTGATGATCAAGAACAATGGTTTTATATGTAATGATTGTTTTGTGTTGCCCCTAAACTCTGGTCCCTCCCAATCATTTTCAAAAGCTTTTGGGAGCTACCCTTTAATCTACCATATTATTACTACTGTGTACCCTCTGCCTGCCACTTTTTATCTTTTTGCTTGTGTTTCTTCTATTTTCTCCTCCCCCTGGTGTGTTTTTGCCATGATCTGGTGCCAGGTTTTTAGTAGTGTGCTTTCTTTCGTGCTTGGTGCTTCTTGTTTTCTTGTGCAGGGTTATGTTCCAAGCCACCTCCCAGGTTTGTTGATCTCCCTTCTTTATTCTCCTTGTTCTCTGCTTAGCCCCACGCCTCTTTATTATAGGCTGCTGGTGGCAAGCAACCCAACCCTCAACTCTAAACTTTATCAAAACTATATGGCCAAAAGCCGAACTGTTCAAACATTCATAGGTATCTCTGAGCAACACTGCTGCAACCATAACAACAGACTACGAAATGGTGATCTACGATGTAAAAGTATCTCTGGTGTAAAGGAGACTCATCAATCTCTCAATTATATGATAAACTGTAAAAGGTATAGCATGTCTAAAAGAACAAGGTCCAAACTTTGTAAGTGTGTTATAAAATATAGTTTCTCCAACTTTAAAATTACCTTATACAAGCTGCTTCAGCATCAACGAAATAATATCCATGATTAGTGTTGGTTACTGGAATATTAGGGGATCCAAACGCCCCCTTATGTGGTATGAACTCAACCATCTTAGATTTGTTAACAACTTGGATATCTTGGTATTAGCCGAAACCAAAACTTCCGAACCCCCGACTGAAGTGCAAATTCGCACAGCTGGTTTTCAAAAAGTTCATTGTATTAACGCCCTTGGCTATAGTGGAGGCATCTGGCTATTGTATAAAGCCAAAACCTTAGATAATT
The DNA here is from genome assembly GCA_037127255.1 of Persicaria tinctoria. Taxonomy (NCBI): domain Eukaryota; kingdom Viridiplantae; phylum Streptophyta; class Magnoliopsida; order Caryophyllales; family Polygonaceae; genus Persicaria; species Persicaria tinctoria. The sequence goes on along the minus strand of JBANSL010000002.1, from coordinate 85,985,348 downwards.
GTAATATCATTGATCAAAGAGTGGCAGGCAGCAAAACATTGTCTTTGTTTATGCTCCATCTATTGAGTCTGAGAAAGATCTTTTATGGCATGAAATTTATGAGATACCAGCTAAACATTGTCTTCCTCTCATGATTATTGGTGACCTGAATGATATTGAAAATATCTCAGAAAAGCAAGGTGGTAACAACCCTTGTTCTGCTAAGTTCCGTAGATTAAGCAGAATCAAGGAAGATCTTAATCTCCTTACAATCATTTATAGTGGCTCAACCTTCACTTGGAGAAAAAATCTAAGCAGCACAAATAGCACTTATGAAAGGTTAGACCGAGTTCTGGCTCACCATAATATAGCCTCCCCTTTTCCTAGCTTGATCACAAAGCATCACTCCTTCTCCTTCTCGGACCATTGTCTTATAACAATTGAGATTGGGAAAACTAAGAAAAAACTTGGTACCCCCTTCAGGTTTGAAATGGCATGGACTACTAACAAAATTTATGAAGAATTAGTAAAGAAAGTTTGGAACAACAAAATCTCTGGCTCTTTTGCCTTTAAGCTAATCCAAAAACAAAAGCTTCTCAAGAAAAAACAAAGAATTGGTGTAAAAAACAATCAAATAACATTACAAAGCAACTTGTAGAAGTAGAACAACAGATCAAAAACCTTCAAAGTAAACTGCCTTGGGGTAGGATCTCAACCTCGGATGAGGCCAAGCTTGCAATATTAGAGCACATAAGATCCAGAATTCTTGAGTTTAGTCATAAATATTGGAAGCAAAGAGCCAAGATCAAGCATTTGCATCTCTCGGACCGTAACACGAAATACTTCCAGATGTATGCCAAAGTTAAAACCTTTAAGAAACATTTGCTCTCCTTTGAAACAATGCAAGGACACACATTAACTGACCAAGAAGAAATCTCGGATCAAAGCACCTCTGAGATGTCTGAGAGATTCATCACTAACAATCCACGAGTGGTTCAATCAAATGAAGTTTGGAATATTCAACCTCAAATCTCGGCAGCAGAAAACATAGGTCTGATCGCTCAACCAACTGATTCTGAAATTAAGACTACTTTTTGGGAAATGGAAGAAGATAAAACCCCGGGTCCAGATGGATATCCCCCAGAATTCTACAAGAAATATTGGCACATTTTTGGTAAATCTTGCTGTAAAGCTGTTAAATCCTTCTTCCATTCCGGTCATATTCTATCGAAAATCAACCACACCTTTATAGCCCTTATCCCAAAAACAAACAATTCGGCCAATATCAATCAATATCGACCAATCAGTCTCTGTAACACAATCTATAAATTCATCTATAAGATTCTAGCAAATAGACTTAAACGATCCTTCCTAAACTCATTAACCCCTACCAAGGTGACTTTGTAGAAGGAAGATCTATTCAAGATAATACTCTTATAGCACATGAAATTTTTCATAGTTTCAAAAGAAAGAAAGGTAGAAAAGGGTGGATGACATTAAAATTAGACATGGAAAAGCTTATGATAAAATAAACTGGAGCTATATTGAATCTGTTCTCACTAATTTTGGCTTTCATAACACTTGGATTAAATGGATTATGCAATGTATAAAAATGACATCTTGCTCAGTCTTAGTTAACAATATTCCGGGAAAGCAATTCAAAGCCAATAGAGGAATTAGACAAGGTGATCATTTAGCTCCCTATATCTTTATTCTTGTTATGGAGGGTCTCTCTCTCGAACTTCATAAGGAAGCCTTACAAGATGACACCTTGATAGGCATTAAACTTACTAAAAATGGTACTTCCATACCTTTCCTAACCTTCACTGATGATACCCTGATTTTTGCAAATGCAACCCATACTAGCCTCAACACCATTCAAAACATGTTAAATAATTTCTCCAATATTTCAGGTTTAACCATTAACTATTTGAAAAGCTCCCTCTAATGCTCAAATAATGTCTCACAAAACTTATCAAGGGAACTAGCCCAACACATGGGAGTACCCATCACTAGAACTCTTGAGAAATACCTAGGTATTCCCCTGTTAAATGGTCGTATAAAGAACCGTGTCTTCGAGGATGCCATCCAAAACCTTAAGAAACAACTTTCAAAATGGAAAGCCTCTACCCTCTCACAAGCCAGACGAGCGGTGCTCATCGAATCAAATCTTAGCTCAAAAACAAACTACCTTATGCAAAATTTTCTACTTCCTAAAGGTATTCTACAAAAGATAGATCAAATTAATAAAAACTTTTTCTGGAATAAACTAAACTCCGAAAGATATACCCCTCTAATCAGTTGGGATAAGATTTGTACTAGCAAAACCTCGGGGGGTATGGATATCAGAAAGGTAGAAGATCTTAACATAAGCCTACAAATGAAACTTCTTTGGAAACTCTACACGAACGAAAACAATACTGGGTTCGGATCGTAAAGGAGAAATGTCTTCAAAATAATGACATTCGCTCGGTCTCAAATCACCTTACCTCGTGGAAATTTGGACGACTTCTCTCCCTAAGGAAAACATTTGAACAAGGACTCCACTAGATTATTGGAAACGATGATAACATAAATGTATGGTCTGATCTTTGGGTTCCGGACAGAACATTGGCACAATGCCAAGGACATCATAGTCAGGACTTGAAAGTTAATCAACTTTTCCCTACGGATAAACGTTGGAATACCTCCCTAATTACACAGATATTTCCTCCTGATATCTCCTCAAAAATCTTAGAACTACACATCCCCAATTGGGATACCCCGGATAAACTCATTTGGCACCTTGATCCAAGCGAAATCTTCTCAACCAAATCAACAAAAGGCTTGATAGACAATCCAACTCACCCTTCCACAAACTATAGTTGGGTTTGGCGAATGGACCTACCCCCAAGAATCAAGACCTTCCTATGGAAAATATTAGTTGATGGCCTTCCTACTACCCAACGCCTGAATAAATATTTTAACTGAGTATCAAGCCAATGCTGCCTATGCTCACAAGCGGAAGAAACTTTAGAACACCTTATGAGGTCCTGTCCCTTCACTAGAAATATAATTTGCCAATTTGAAACTTATAGAGGTAAAGGCTTCCAAAATCTTTACGGAACAGAGGCCTTTGATATCGAAGACATCAAAATGGGAAATAAAAACTTCAAAAATCTGGTGTTTATTTGGAACATGGTTTGGGAAATTAGAAATGATCTCATCTTTAGAAACAAACTTCCAAACACACAAGAAAATATAGTCAGAAGAATTATCTCTAATATTCACGACTGGTCTAAAAGTAAAATGGAAAATCCTTCAAATAAACCTATGAATAGGAGATGTAAGGCCAAATGGAGCAGACCACCTGGAGCTATCTACAAAATTAATGTGGATGGTTCTGTCAAACCCACGAGTACGTGCTCGGTGGGTGGGATTACTCAGGACTTCTGATGTCATGTCATTGATATGTTCTATCAGGAAACTTGTAAGTCTTTTGTCATCCAAACTGAAGCCTTAGTTATACAGTTAGGTTTGGAGCAAGCACTTAGGAAAGGACTACAAAGAGTAATCGTAGAGGGGGACAACTTACCGCTCATCAAGGCCCTCACATGCAGCAGTAAATCTAGATGGGAAGTTACACGTCCTATTGAGAGAATCAAGCAACTACAAGCCGATTTTGACTTTATCCAATATAGGCACTGCTATCGTGAAGCAAATCAAGTTGCAGACTTTATAGCAGGAAATGTATCATCCGTAACAATGCTACTATCCCCTACAATAGGGACCTTTGTATCATCATCCTCAAGGATGATCATGGAGCTGGATCAAATCACTCTTAATTTTTACCTACTATAAAAGAAAACATTTTCTTTCTAATAGCCTTAACTATCAATTTACCATTTTTAGAGATAGTTCGAACACCATCAGCATAATTCACATCACAATCAATCTTCTCTAATGCAGATTCAGACATGAGAGCTCTTCTAAGACTTGAGAACCACTTACATTAGTGAATATCCTAACAATGTCATCATATATTTGGGTAAACTCTATGATTTAAAATAAATCAAACAAATTTGTTTGTATCGTGGGTACGGAAATTTCGATGAATTGATCTGATCCGTTTTGAATCGGGATCACTCGTGTATTTGTGGAAACTTCTCTATTGTAAACACATTATCTCATTTCACGTCAAATTATTTATGTTCCCATTCTTTTTTTTTTATCTTTTCCAGTTCAAGTGGGCTAAGTCCACTCTACATCTGGATCGGGTTACTGTAGGCCCATTAAGGGGTTGACCCTCCCACTTACAAGTGTCTCCATGTTTCCACGGGGATTCGAACTTCGAACCTCGAAGCATGGGATGTTCCCATTCTAACTAAGGTGTCAACGTATTACACATTCCAATCAAGAGTCACGTGGGATGAACCAATCAGAATTTATAGGACGTTGTCAATTGTCATTGGCTAACATGTCAAATTTAGAGCTTTATTCATCTAATTAAGTTTAGGCAATAGATATTTTTAGAGAATTTAAAGATTTTTTTTTTTCAATTTCTAATATATATATATATATAAATAAGTAACACAAAAAATATAGAGAATTTTCAAAGCTGGCAATCGGGCGAGAATTGGAATTCTCATTAATTTAACTTCGTGTGAAATATAGGAATTGGAATTACCAAATGTGGCAATCGGGCGAGTCGGGTCGGGTTCGGGTCGGGTTATTCGGTTTCGGGTCATATCGGACTCGGGTTGATATCAGGTGTGATGACAATTCGGGTCTGTTCGGGTTCGGATCGAGTTTATTCGGGCGTTAGTTTATCGGATACAATCGGATTTCCGGGTCCTGTTCGGTTCGGGCGAATCGGGTTTCGGTCTAATCGAGTTTGGTTGAATCGGGTTTCGGTCTAAATGGGTTCGGGTGAATCGGGTTTCGATCTAAGCAGGTTCGGGTGAATCGGGTTTTGGTCATGACAGTTTTGGTCGAATTGAGTTCAGTCAAATCGAACCCGCAAGAATCATATTGGATATAACAAACCAATTTTTTTTACCTATGAGATATTTATCCTTCTATATAAGCTAATGTTTATCAATTCTTAATCAATACTATATTCGTTAAAAAAAGTCGAAATCATATAAAATATTATTTTTTTAATATTAATTTCATACTTATTACTCATAACTACGAAATTATAAAAATAACCAAAAATTAATATTTATATAGTTTGGGCGTATTAAAAAATGCTAAAAAGTTACTTTTTTAATTGAGGGAGTGCAAAATTATATTTAAGTATACTATATACATGATAATATTACCATCCATTATTTAGTAATCAAATACTTAGGTTGTTTTGAGTATTTTAGGGAAAATGCTAAGATTTTTGTTGGTTTATGATATAATCGGGTTTGAGTTATTTCGGGTGTTGGGTATAATCGGGTTCGGGTAATTTCGGGTTTCGGATATGCTCGGGTCGGGCATTTCGGGTTGATTTCAGGTCGGTCCATTCGGATATAATCGGGTTCGGGTTCTTACTGGGTTCGGATTGCTTTCGGGTTCGGGCTTAACTCGAATCAGGTCGGTCGGTCGGTCTCGGATCCAAACTCTTTTTTCAATCCTTTGGGTGTCGGACCGACTCGGATGAGTTCGGATCGGATTAATCGGATCGGTTTTCTCGGGTCGGGTTAGGTATTGCCAGCTCTAATGGTAAGACAACTTCCACCCTTTTCTTAATAATAAAAATCTCTTATTTATCTCACTATATCAAATTCACCATTATTTCATTTTCCAACTAAACATGTTTCATAAAATTACAGAAAATGTAATTCATGGGAAGTAAACTTCATAGGAATTAAATTATCGGGAAATAGACTTCCTACATTTATCCAAACGAACATCCACTATTATCTCTACTTTCATCAAGTGAATTTATGGCCTCAACGTACTCTTAAGACCCCATGGATGTATAACAAGGGTTGAGCCTCACAAATAACTTCTATACTTTACTTGTTTTTGTTTTCTCTTGAATGTGTTTTGATGTTTTATAAAATTGTTGGAACCTGATTCGTTCCATTTTCTAATTAATAGCATCAAAAGGGCTTTGATATTCAACAAACCATGAGGTGTTCAATATATAAATTTATGAGGTGTTTCAAGAACTTATAGCCATGTCTCAAGTACGGTGTTCATATAGGAAACACTAAACTATCAAGAAGAAGAGTTCTTGTGAGCCAAGAGAAGCTAACACTAAGACTAATTCAAGAATGATGAAAAGTGAAAGACGAAGAAGTAAATAAGAATAAGGCTTTACATGCTCCAAAGGAGAAAACTTGTTGGTAGATGTAAATGAGATCACAAGAGTCTCACATCGAAAGTTGAACATAACAAATCTTAGCATATGAGTAGGTGAGTTACTCCTTCTATTGCTAATTAGTTTTAAAATGGAATCTCACTCGACTTGTGTGCTAGGCTACTAGCAATTAGATGAGATTCCTAGTTGCATAACTAGGGTTGTTATGCTAGGCTTGTGTGCTTCACACTTTAGAACAGAAGATAGTTCTGATTAGGGGACAATTAGTAACTGCATATAACTAGGGGTGTTATGTGACTACGAGTAGATCTGACCAATTAGGTTTGGTCCAAAGCTCGACTCGTTCGGATTAAGCTCGAATAACTCAAATTTTATGGAAATTCTAAAATTTCCTTTAAGTTACTATATATTGAGTAAGTAGATTAGCTTAAAGCTCGAAAAAAGCTCGGATCGACCTCGTTCATTTCCTAAACGAACCGAGTATGAGCATATTTTTAAACTCGAGTCAAAATTTAGGTTCGGCTCGAGCTCGTTCATATCCTAAATGAACAGAATATAAACAAGCAATCATCTGCTCATTCGACTCGAATAACACCCTATACATAACACACACCTCTAGAGATCAATCAAAGCTATACATCAACTTGATCCGCTTGAGTATTTTGAACCTGAACCGATTGACGGGTCTAGACTAGACACAAAGGTACTAGGGATGCATCCTTTTCACTAACCACTGGACTGATTTGTTTGGGCCCAAAAGGCCCACAAACGAAGTTGTCCGCCACTTGTTTTAACACAAGTGGGCCAACCCACTTTCATCAATAAGCCATTTCATAAAGAATGAGACATACGGCAAGACAAAGTTCAGATTTTTCCAGTGCATGAATCGCTACAACTTTGCACTTTATGTTATTTTTCATAAATATAAAAGGAATTGATCGAACAATAAATATTGGTAAAACCTCTTTTTCATTGGTAAGGGTATTTCAAATCAATCTCCATTTCCAGCTAAAATGAAACCAAACAAAAAGAAAATGTTGTTTACCGACATCATTTTTGGAATATGTATACAGATTTTGCACCAAATAAAAGAAAGATGGAAATAAAATACAAATTAAGAGTAAATTTTGTTTATGAATTTTTTTTTTAATCAAGGTATCACAAGCTTACACTTAGACTAGTCCTGAACCCCAAGTCTCCGGCCCCTCATCGACTTGGGGAGGTAAACCGCGGGATGTGCCTCAGCAATGATCCAATCACCCCCTTTATACCATTTGGCTCCAGGCAGGGGCGGAGGGAGGGAGGGGCATGCGGTGGCTCCAGCCCCCCCTAGGAAAATATATATATATATATATAGGTAATACTACATATAGAGTAAAAGGGGTCTTAAAAACACAAATGTACAGTGCAGCACAATGGTAGAATGCTTGTACGGGGAGAGTGGAGGTCAGGAGTTCGATTCCCACCCTTCAACCCGTATTTTCAATTTTTTTTTTACCTTCTACACCTTGTTGAGCCCCCCTCTGAACAAACCGTTGGCTCCGCCCCCGGCTCCAGGAGGCTCACCCACAAGAGAAACATATCGTAGCATAAATGCTACAATAATGCTTCTCCTGGGAATCGAACCTCCCACACGAAGCTTCCAGGCCCAGCGAAGGGTGAGCTTGTACACCGTTGAGCTATGCCGGGGGGGGGGGGGGAGACAAGAAACAAGAACGGTTGAACAGGGCAACAAGATTTAATTTGGACCTACCTTGATTACCTTTAGTTAGACTCGTAGTATCTCTGTAGATCTGGCAAAAGCAAAAGACCCCCTAACAGGCTAACATAATTCGAATGGAGGTTAGAGTGAATTACAGATCGAGTCATTTCGAATTACTGATTATGAGATATTCAATCTAGACCCATATTCAGCAGATTGGTTGGTTCAAGGGTCACGAATGCTACTCCTATAATTGTTTATTATTCTATTGTTATTTACGAAGTAATATTTATCGAAAAATAGTAAACAATGTTGTTGTAATAGTAATATGGATTTTAGGGGTTTCATGCAATGATATTTTAGTTTAGTTTCATTATTTTACACATTTTTTCTCTTTTTTTAATTATTATACACATTTTTAAGAAATGAGATTCATTCAAAACTTAAAATTTTGAATAAAAAAATATTAATTCTTTATTTTTTTAAGAAAACAATCTATCTATATTTAACTATTAAATAAGTTTTTTTTTTGTGTGTTTTTCATAACCATTCTAATTTTAGTATTTTTCACTCAGTCAACTTAATCTTTGTAAATTTTGAAAAATGAATTTTGTACACATTATTTTAATCAATCCAAAGATATCTTAGTATCTTACTATTAAATGGGAAGATCTAATAATATTTTTACTGATTTTTTAACCAATGAGATTAATTTAAAACATAATTTTTTAATCTATATCTAACTATGATATTTACACAATTTTAACCAATTGTATTAATTGAATATATATATATATATATATATATATATATATATATATATATATATATATATATATATATATATATATATGTATATATATATATATGTATATATATATATAAATTAATTTAATTTATAATACTAACTGTTATATTATTACTCCCTCTGTTTCAATGATTTTCAGGAAGTAAAAACTATATAAAATATTATTTTTGTAATGAATTTGTTTTAACAGGTTTATACTTATGACTACCAAAGTACCAAGTATGAAATTATTTAAAAAAATCGATTAGAAAAATAATATTATATAGTGTTTTTACCTCATCAGAAAACGTGTAATAAAGACAAATGATATTTAAAACAAGAATGCTAGATTGTAATCTAGTTCAAGTGGTAAAGACATAAAGTCTTGGATTTCAAATCTCTTCACTTTTTATTTATTTATTTTTACTATATCATTAATCCCTCTTAATTTCTTTTTATATATATTTTTTTGTTACTCTCCACTTTTTCATTAAAAAGTATACTAGGTAGCGAGAATATTAAACATCGTTCTCACAACCTATGCTGCAAATGTAAATGATATATATATGGGCATTGAACAAAAGAATTAGATGCATGAACCATACAAATATAAAAGGACGAACTCGAATCACAGTTTGATGTTATGTTGGGATTATGATATTGATATGACTACCTATGTACATAATTTGTACCTCAATGGGTGTACGTTGTGCGCTTGCTTGAATCACACTTTCAATATATGCACTATCTGTTTGACCTTCAATTTCACTATATAAATAGTGCACTTTTTAAAGTAAGTTTATACTATATAACAGTATTTTGTTCATAATTTTTTTTTAATTTTTCCGACTGGAGTTCCATTTGGCATTAAAATTACGGAGCATAAAAAATATGGAATCAATCTCTTCTTAATTTACACTAATGTGTGTGAAATCGATGTTGATTAAGGTTGAAACGAATTACAGATCATTAAATGTTACCGACACAAAAGAACAAACAAATTAAAGACAAATTTGTACTGTATAATTCAGTGTATTAGACTAATCCAATTAAACCACTTAGTTGTTCCCACCACCAACTTAATTATTTGAGTAATTAACATACCTGTCAAATTTAATTCAATAGTACTAACTATTGTTATCATGGGTCATTGGGTCCTATGAAATGGTTAAATATCACTATTTTAAAATTTTCAAAGTACCCATTGCTCGAGTTAAACGTCATAATAAGCTTATTAATGCAATGCATTATGCAGCCACAAATTGAGCCTTGATTTATATTACTCCGTCCTTAACAAAATAATTGGCCATTTAGGAGTTTTCACACTTCTTAGAGCAATCTCAACAGCTCTTATATAATAGAGAAAATATGATATTTTAGAGAAAATGGTTTTTTTTTTCACCCCAACAACTTTTGCAAATGGTTTTGTAAAATAGAGAAACATTAGAAGAGAGAAGAAACATCTGTAAATTTAGAGGAAGAAGTGAAATTTGTAAAATTAAATGCTTTGCTCTTCCCCATTAAATTGTTAACAGATTTGTGGTTGGGATTGTAAGATTTTGAAATAAAGTAAATATTTTATACTCCCTCCGTCCTAAAATACATGGCATTTTAGCATTTTGCACAAGTTTTAATAAAACACATTACTTTTAAAAAAACACCATCATTGCACTAATTTTTTCATAAATTTTATTATTTTTTAACACCCACTACACATTTTAACCAATCAAATTATTTTAAAAAGTCAACAACACACAAACCAATACAAATCATTACAACTTTTTACCTAGAAAACCTAAAAGCTCATATATTGTTGGACAAAAATTTACCTCTAAAAGTCCATGTATCGTTGGACGGAGGGAGTATCATATTTCTATTTCCTTTTAATTCAAGTAAAATTTTATTAAATAATATGCAATAAATATAGAATATAATTAATGTAAAAACTTGTAAATAGAAAAACTGTTGGGGTTGGGGTATAAAAATTTTAGAGATTTTTTCTTACAAAATAGACATTTTATAGAAAAGTTGTTGGGCTTGCTCTTAAGGAACCTATATTTAGAAAGTAGAATAGTTAAAAATTTAGCAAATAAATAATGTGGAAAAAAATAGTATAGGAAGTTGGAGTATTAATAGAATATCTTGAAAATCAAATACAATTAATGAGATGAATTGATAAAATTAGAAATTTTTGTCATTAATTAGGTTCAAATGGACAAATATTTTGTTACAAGAAAAAATGGCTAAATGACCAATTATTTCGTTGCGTATGGAGTAGTGGTTTTTATTAATTTGGGTTTATGCAGCACAAAGGAAAATGAAATGTAATGGCCACAAACTTTCATGTTATTTTTGTATCTAGTTATTGTCGTACTTCACTAAGGAAGCTTGGGTCGTCCCTATCACTGATAATAGACCATGAGAACTTAAACCGTGCAATTCGAGCAGGTACCGTATCTAGATAGGCTTAAGCAACATCCATGACTGTGATCGAATGGACAATAGAGATCAATGGATTGTTTTTTAGTCATATTTTCCGATCTGAACTCGACTCAAGCTCGAGCTACTCGGCTCATATAACAATTTTAGGCGTGTCTTCGTCATAATTAGGTCATAGTATAATATGATAGTTTGAGTGCAATTTTCTTACAGGGTGCATTATAAGAGGGTCAAATATATTGACTTGAGATGTCATTTACTATGAAATGGGAAGAGATTGAATTAACAATTCCGGAATGGCTCAACTGGAAAGGATTTGTGGGTAATATCCAAAGGCCCCCAGTTCGAATTCCGGATAACCTCTCTTTAGTTACCAATTCAAGGGAAGAGATCGAATTAGGGTGAAGAAATTAGGTATTATTGAAATAGGAAGAGAATTAGGTATTGCTTGGAGTTGCTAAATATCAATAGTTAGTCTAATCCTAATTCCTAAATCTGGTTGGCTTTTAGGGCAACTCTATAAAAGAGATGAGTTAGTATATCTAACAGTCATAGTTTATCTGGTAAATCTTAGCATTAACTAACGCTTCTGATAGATGGTTCACGTTAAGCATAGATTTGTTAATGACTCAATTACATTCTTCACACTTTGACAGGGTGCAGACGTGCAGACCATTGGTGACAATTTGAAGTCTTTCTTATTTTGTACTTCCAGCCATTCACCTGACTGAGCCATCACTTGAAGGGATCATGTGGGCCTAGTATTGCAGATTAATCAACCAAGCTTCCTGAAACATTCAAGACTCACAAAAACACAAAGCAGATGATGGCTTCCCTAGACATACAAAGCATTGAGGAAGAGAGAATGCCTTGCTACAATACAACCCTAAATTTAGTAACCCGCGAACTCACTTATCTTAAGTCAAGGGAAGATGGCACTACTGCACTAGGGTATGATTGTAGGTATGCCCGGAAATCGGAATGATATGAATGAGATAAATATGCAAGTGAAATGGCCCTATCAACACAATTGAATAGGGTAACCTTTTCATATGGATGGTGAAAAATATAGCTGACGAAAAAAAGAGTTATACAAGAATCAAGCTCTTGCAGTGCACTTGTCAAGGGCTTCCATTCGATCCAAACTACAAGAAGCCTGTATGTATAATGCAAACCAAATTTCCCAGCCATAGATTTCAACTGTCAATCAGTGAACTCGCTCAAAAAGAATAACACAACTTTACATAAGATTTCAAAACTTTCATTTTACCTGGCATCTCAGCTTTAGTTCGGAAGTCGAGGAACGGCATGATGCCAGTCATACTCATAGATCCATCCTCTCTGCGGCTCGAACCAATGGCTGAAGACCATAATCACATACCACCATGACAGAAACATGTCTACTGCCGTTCTTCCTCAAATGTGGTCCAGTGATAAGAGTTTCCAACTTTGCTGTGACTGCTGCACTGGCTTATTTCCAGGGAGGTCCTTGTCATCTGAACCACCCCCAATGATTATAGAACAAACCCTACATTCTTACAGTGAGGAGGGTAATGTCCCAAAGAAGCACTGACCAAAAGTCTGTATAAGTTATATGACAATCTACAATGACTTCTTTCACAGAATCCAGTACTCACAAGCAACGAAACAAACACAAGCAATCCATCAGGAAATCTCATGAATATCATCCTTGCACCGCTAACTCCTGCAAGTGATCTAAAAACACTTGCAAACTCACATCATCGGTGAAGATTATCTCGGACCCATCTGCTCTGTAAGTTGATTTTTGGGTGACAGAAGGATTCAGCTTGGCGAGAAGAAACCTAGCCTGACTGCTGTGCTGGTCGCATTTGATGAGTTTGGGTGGGGGAAGCCGGTCAGTTACAAGCTGCTCGGCGTCAGCCTCTGGCGCTTCCAACAGATTTCGAAAGTTCTCATGATTTGGGTGCTTGTGGTAACCTAGTTTCCTCCACTGAGCAATTTTGGAGCCATAGTGGACAACCACGTAGAAATAGGAATCAACAACAACAACAACAACAACAACTACCCAGTAAATCCCGCAATTAAGCAGGGTCTGGGGGGTCAGGATGTACGCACTCTTTCCCCGAGTACATCGAGAGAGTGTTTCCGATAGACCCAAAATAGTAGGCATATCAATCCCATCAAAGCACGCTAAACAGTAGAAAAAGAGGCACGAAGAAGCAAAGAGGGAGGCGGAATAAAAGCAACCACAATAGAACAAAACCCCAGCCTAGTACTGCTACACATCCGAAGCCCGAATAGCCCTCCTCCAACGGTCTCTGTCCAAAGTCAATTCTTCCGATAAGTTGAGCAGATTAAGATCCTGCCTAATAACCTCCATCCAACTCTTTTTCGGTCTACCTCTACCCCTACAAATAGCTCCAAACTCCAAACTCTCACACCTACGAACAGGCGCCGATCCAGGTCTCCGCCGAACGTGCCCAAACCACCGCAATCTGGACTCTCTCAGCTTGTCCACAATACTTGCAACTCCAACTTTACTCCTAATGTCTTCATTTCTGATTCTGTCAAGTCTCGTATGCCCACACATCCATCGCAACATCCTTATCTCAGCCACTGCCAACTTCTGTTCTTGAGCTTTGGTGACGGGCCAGCACTCTGAACCATACAATAAGGTCGGCCTAACAGCAACCTTGTAGAACTTCCCTTTCAATTTAGTCGGAACTTTCTTATCACATAGCACCCCTGACGCTCTTCTCCATCTCAGCCATCCCGCCTGGACTCGATGTTCGATATCTCTGTCGACACCCCCATCACTTTGGACGTACGACCCAAGGTACTTGAAATACTCTTTCCTTGGGACAATAACGTCCCCCAATGAAACTGATGCCCCTGGGTCCCTGTCAGCGCCAAAACGAAACTGAACATACTCGGATTTGGACCTACTCATTCTGAATCCCTTAGACTCCAACACCTCTCTCCAGTTTTCTAGTCTGCGATCCAAACCCGATCTTGAGTTGTCCACAAGAACAATGTCGTCAGCAAACAGCATGCACCATGGAACCTCTTCTTGGAGTGGAGCAGAAAGAGTATCCAAAACTAGAGTGAAAAGAAACGGACTGAGCGCTGAACCCTGGTGAAGCCCCACACGAACCTCAAAATACTCAGAATCACCACATGGCGTTCTAACACTTGTCAGCGAACCCTCGTACATATCCCTGATGACTCTGATATACGACCTCGTACGTAGAAATAGGAATCGAAAAGCAAAATCACATCTGGCGATATTGAGCATACGTCTAAGAGAACTGGCACTGGTGGTCCGTCAAAAGAATACTGGAGAAGTGTAGGTTGGATCATGATAAGAGAACCGACTACTCCCTCACGATTCAGCATCAGTCTAAAGAAAGACGTCTCATCCGGTGAGCTGTTGAAGACATCAATGAACTGTGATCTTCTTAAATAATACATAAACTGTGGGTAAAGAGAGAAACTGGATGACAAACGGAAGGACGATGGATCTTCCTGAATATAGTCTCCAAACTTATTAGCAAATTCAATCAGACTATCATCCAGCCATCTGATGACATCTCGAGCATAATGCGTCTCTGCTCGGTTTATTGCAAGTCTGGCCAGAACAGCTGCTGCTGCTTCTTGATCAAACCCAGCAGCAATTTCTGGCGAATTCTTTGCCACCCATCTTCTGGCAACTGTGGTCACCCTTCTCCTCATACCCATATTCCCATACCGATACCGTGTAATGAACTGAATAAAGAATGCTGACCCTGGTTCAACCTTGGGATCATCACTTACTTGAAAGACGAATGCAATGCAAGTTTTCGGGGTGAGAGCACTCAGCTTCCACATGTAGGTGCCACCTTCTCCGATCTCAGTATCACTAACCAAACTATTTTTTCTCCCTAAAGAGACACAAGGACCAAGAGCGCCACAGATTCTAACATCATTCGTCGTCACTATCTCAATGATCACATCAAAACACATCTTCAGGTTCCCATCTTCATCGCTGCTAAAAAGTTGACGCAGACTTTGCTTGAACTGATC
The DNA here is from genome assembly GCA_037127255.1 of Persicaria tinctoria. Taxonomy (NCBI): domain Eukaryota; kingdom Viridiplantae; phylum Streptophyta; class Magnoliopsida; order Caryophyllales; family Polygonaceae; genus Persicaria; species Persicaria tinctoria. The sequence goes on along the minus strand of JBANSL010000002.1, from coordinate 85,970,102 downwards.
AGACTCGAACATTTCTCCTAGCAACATAAAACCACCTGAATTCTCGACAGCTGCTTTCAGCTCCGCAGCACCAACTTGATCCAGAGAACACGCAAACAAATCCAGAACAATGGAAGCTTCAGATAAATGTTCTATGAGCTGCTTGTAGAAGTCACAGGACTTGTCAAAATAAGGTGCACGCCCATTAATGAGATCGTGATGATTTCTGATCGAGTTGCTGCGGTCTGCGTCCACAACAATCCCAGGACCTACAGTCGCAGGCCCAGATGTAAACACTAAAACCCTTGAACCAGTGTAAAGCGAGCACCCTTCTAGAAGTCCAACAGCAACTGAAATAGCTGCACCGGTGGCCCTTTGAGGGCGGCGACCAGGCATCGCCTGCCCGGAAGAATGCAATTCCTCAATCATTGTGGTGATACTAAACTCACATTCCGATACAGGCAAAAGAAAACCCTGCTTCGGGAGGGGCATTGCCCTTCCGTGATGGTGTTGCTTCACTCCTCGAAGCCCAAGAAACTGTTGGATCTGATGATTATCCATAACAACAGCAAGGGAACATAAAGATGAGATTAATGGATGGTTTGTAATGTTGCCTATGCTAATTAATCTGCACTCTGCAAGAGTGTCTGAAATTCAATCAAGATCGCCTCAAACTAAATCACAGAAGCTCCAAAATTCATACCGCAGTTCATCTAACCACAAACCAAGATCAAGACAAACCCTACAAATCTAGAGCATTGATGAGCGAAAAGAAAGATTTTTTAGGCACAAACCTGATTCAAACTGAGCTCCCGGTCACCTCGAAACAGTACAGCCCTCTCACAATCCTGAAACCCTAGATCATGAACCCTAACCATGGAATCGAAGGTAACCAGCCCCACCATCGAATTCTCCGGCAACCTTGAAATAACCAACAGAAGCTCGTTCTTCAACGCGCGAAGCTCATCCTCCGCCGTACAAAGATCCACGACGAACACAAACCCCGGCCCCAGCCCTCCGCCTTTGACATCCGCAATCGAATTAGACGAGCCGCCGGCGCTAGACAGCGAAGCCAGAGAAGACACCGAGGAGGACGAATTGGCGCGAGTGGCCTTGAGATTGAGAGCCGGGCCGGGTCCCGGGATGGGGATGGGGAGGGAGCGGGGCGAGGGGCGGTACTCGACGGCGCTGTGGGTGGGGAAGAGCTCGGCGGGGAGGTGGTTATCGGTGATGGAGAAGTGGGATTTGGGGAAGAGATTGCGGTGGAAGCAGAAGGGGCAGAGCCAGATCTTGGACTGGTAGTCGACGCGGGCGTAGGGGTTGAGAACGGCGGCGCATTTGAGGCAGACGATGGGGTCGTAGGGGAGGGCGGGGAGGTCAGGGGTGTCCATCAATGGCGTGCACATGATGGCGAGTGGGATGACGAGCGGGTAAGACTTGGGGGGAGTGGGCGGCCATGAATTCCAGGTCCAGCGAAGGCCCTCGATCGCTTCCAGCTCCACGAAATCCATTTTAGGGATCGGGATTTTCAAATGAAGATGATAGCCATATGAGGGAGGGATTGATGAATTGATTCAATTTTGATTGATTGCTTCAGAGAGAAGGAAACCCTAGACTGATGAACAAATTCGGTTTGGGGGAATCCGAATCCACACTTTGATAGTTCGATTTATGGCTTACTAATTATTCCGTCCGGGGGTGGGGAGCGGGGAAGTGGTTCAGTTTCAGTGGGTAGCGCCCGTAGCGAATCTTAGCTTTTTTTTAAAAATTTTTTTTTAATTTTATGTTTTACATAGACTTACTAACGTTACGAAGGGGATCTGGCAGTGTCCTTGGGAACCAAGTTGCTGATAGGGCGCACATCGCTTTCTCTTCGTCGTTTGTCGTTGACCGAGCTCTTGCTGAAATTGTCGACGTCGTTCATTTGGACGCTCTTGGACGATAGGTAAACCGCAGTTGACCATCCCCAAATCATTGTCTTGTATTAAAAAAAAAAAAGATTTCGGAACATTATTACTCTTATTGGTAAGTGTTCGTAAATTGAGAGGGTGAAGACAACGATGGACGATGGACCATCATGATACAACAGAAATCAAATAAATAGTCAAAGAGAATAATCATACGAAGAAAATCCCTACAATCTTTAGACATGTAGCAATATGTTTAGTGACGGAGCCAGAAATTTATCGAAGGGAGAGCGAAGTTTTATACAAATTTTTTATTCACTCTTCGATAGATTTTTGTTTATAGTATGTTTAGGGAACCAAAACTATGATATTTTAAATTAAACGATGATATTTTAGTTTAAACATACATTTTTTAGTACAAAACACAATGTTTTTTTTCTTCTCAAAACGGTTATGTTTTAATTTAAAATTGTGTCAGTAGTTGTTATATATTTTTTTCTCTTTAAACGATAAAACGATGTCGTTTTAATCGATAACAACATTTTTTCGTCTAAAAAATCGTTTGAAACCTACAAAGTCAATATGCACCTTGTTGTTCTCTTAGCATTCAATAACATGTAACAAGATTTACAAACTTTAAACTTGCATAATTTCTTATATAATTATCGAATTTAGTAATATAACCTCTTGTTTCAAAGCTATTTGGTTGAATTATATTGCCAAACTATCAAATTCTGCAAAAATATAAAAGAATCATGCTTTATTAAAATACATTTGAATTAATTAATGAAAAAATAACCAAAAATAATACAAACTATCACCAATGAACCAAAAATAATACGAACTTTAAAAATGACTAATTCATATACAAACTATTCCCTAATAAACCAATTTTGATATGTCCAACCTTTCTTAACTAAAATTTCAATGAAAGTGCTAATTTAGTAAATAGAGATAAACTTCGGGCTTAAACTAAAATTAACATAAAATTTTACCTTCTTCCTCCCTGCTTGTCGACCTCCCTCATGCCCAACAGCAGGCCATGGAAGACACTGTAAATCAACCATTCGCCCCTCTACCGACCTCATCGCCACTCTCTTCTGGTCTTCGTCTTGAAATCAAACCAACTCCGAGCAAAGAGCCAACCATGGAAGCAACCCTGCCCTTTCTCGGATTCTTCTCGATTATCGTTCTTTTTGGGGTTCAAAAGCCATCTAGAGTTTGACTTATATTTTGAGGGGGATTTGCTTAGAATGATGTTGTTGATGTTTTGTAGAATATATTTGTGGATCATTTGGAGAAAATTGGTTTCAATTTTGCGTTTTAAAAAATTAGGGTTCTTGAACCCAAAAATTTAGATCTAAAAAATTGAATCGATTTGTTTGAAATTGATGATGCTAATTATGTGTTTAAGCATGATATTAGATATATACATCTCTATAAAAAAATCATATGGCATGAGTTTCCAGATTTCCCCTTTACAATCTTCCATCTGGGCATAGCGGGAGGAAGAAGGTAAAATTTTAGGTTAATTTTATTTTAAGCCCGAAGTTTATCCTTATTTACTAAATTAGCACTTTAATTGAAATTTTAGTAAAAAAAAGGTTGGACATATCAAAATTGGTTTATTAGGGAATAGTTTGTATATGAATTAGTCATTTTTAAAGTTCATATTATTTTTGGTTCACGAGTGATAGTTTGTAATTTGTATTATTTTTGGTCATTTTTCCTTAATTAATATATGTTTAACTTTCAAACGGTCATAACTTTTTAGTCGTTTATCGGATTCGGACTTAAAATATATCAAAACGAAGCTATCGATGCGTAGAACAAATATAGGTGACTCGCCGGATGAAGGGGTTATATGCTCCCGCTTGCCCCCTCCTAGATCCGTCTATGAATATGTTCGAAGTGGAAGATTCGCAAAGGCTTGTGAGTGGTGAAATATTGAATAACATGAGCTAACGCGATGTCTCGCCCTTAAAAAGATAAAAAGTAGAAATCCACTAAAAGGAAAGAGACAACTCGAACACTAGCACGATCTTCATGATCAACAACTTCCAAACTAAACAGAAACCACATATCAATCCCAAGAAGCAAAATGACTTGCATCAAGGCTAACCGAGGTCCAATTTGCCACAAGTTTCTTATTATGCTCAAATTGATCTAACTACTCTTTTTTTCTTCCATTTCCTATATGTTTTAGGCAAATCCATTTCAAATGGCTCCTTTTCTTGTTCTCTAATGAGTTCGGGTGACTTTATTTGCGGATTCACTTTCAGATGCGGATCGTGCAAGGCGATTACTGCTGAAATTTGGGCGATTCTACATGGACTCAGGTTCATTAGGAATCTTGGTCTGGACCGGGTGGTCGTCGAAACTGACTCTGCGGCAGAGGTCCACCTTAAGAACATCCACCGTGGCGCAAATAGGGTTGTTGATGCCTTTGCAAACTATGCTCTTACAGAGCCGAATTTATTTGCTGGATTTTTAGAATTACCAGACAATATTAGCACTAGCTTGGATGATTTACACAATAACAAGACTTCGATCTCTATGAATAATATATAAGGGTAGTAGCCCGCCTGTTAGACCAAAAAAACCCATAATCTCAAAATTACTTTTCTTATTTTTTATTTTTCCATTTTTTTTTAATTCTTGTCATACAAGCACTAATTTCATCTCTTCCATCGCAATCTGTAGCCAATAAAATACAATGAAATTATGTGTGAGGAGATGTACCTATTTTTGTTTCAATTAGTGCATTGGTCTGAATTTTCTCAATTTTACATATGGTATCAACTTATGTCCATAAGTTCTTTCAACATGTGGTGTCTGAGTCTTTTCATGAATTTGCTACCCGTTTAGTTTTTTGTTCCCTTGACAAACAGATCTGGGAGGATCCATTGAAGGAGCTAGAAAATTTAGATGATAAGGTCTCGTTTGGTATGAGTGCAGTAATCGGAATGGGAATGGAAATCGAAATCGGAATCAAAAGCTGAAATAAGTCATTACCGAAGCATGTTGTTTGGTATAATGTCGGAATGAGAAATTGAAAAAGTCAACCTAAAAATACACAAATTCAACCTAACCATTTTAAAATCACACAAATCCAATATCTCAAATTAGACATAAACAAACACAAATTCAACTTAACAAATTCATTAATTTATCATAAAAATACACAATTTAACAAAATTTGGAAAATCTGGGAGAAAGGGTAGTGGCAGTGGACGATTACACAAGGAGGAGGGCTGGGTGGGCCGGTATACCGCGTCGAGGGAGGGGCAGGTCTGATCGATCGACTGCGACGAGGAGGGAGGAATGTGGAGGACGGCGACGGAGAAAGGACTGCAGCACTAGTGGTGGGACTGTCGACGCCGGTAGATCTGGACAGCAACGACGCAGATCTAGACGGGGTCGAGATTTGGCCAACGGTGGTGGCGGTGTCGATGCCGGCAGACTTGGACGTCGGTGTCGAAGTCGGCGAACCTGGAAGGGCTGCGAACCGGCGACCATTGGAGATGAGGGAAGATGATGATTGCAGGAGGCATGAGGGAGATTTGGGAGGAAGATGAATAGTTCAGTTTGTGGCCCTGTTGAAATCGGGAATGGATGATTCCTTGGTTTTTTTTGGGGAATGAATTTAGCTAAAAATTGGGAACCCTTCCATTCCTAGTAATCATTCCCATTCCCGATTTCAACATACCAAACAACAAAATCGGGAATGAGTCATTCCCATTCCCCCTTTTTGATTCCCGTTAATGGATACCAAACACCCCCTAATAGAGATGACGAAGACAGTGGCTTCACCATCACCCTCGTGGATTCTCCATACCTTGCAGGGAAGAGGACCCATTGATGTTGTATGTTTATTGATGAATCAACTTACATGACAACTGAAGAAGCACCCAACAAGAGGTGAGTCCGTACATCCCAAGGCGATTTCAAATTTTCTCATGGCGACGCCACCAGACTCCCTCACAGAGGCTTCGCCGGCGGCCTCCCTGACCATGGGGAAGAGGGCTTCTTCGTCGGGAAGAAAGGAGGGGTATGGGAGCCCTACGTCCAGCAAGAAGGAATACTTTCTTCGCTCGAAGAGTACTGTTGTGGGGGAATCGAATTTGAGTGGGTCAGATCTGGGAGTTAATGCACACAGGAAGGTTGGCGAGGAATCCGGATCTGGTTCAGGGAATTCAGCGAGGCAAGATTTGGGTAATAATGGTGGAGATTCTGGAGACGAATTAAATGCAACATCGAAGGTTGGTGAAAATCCTGATGACGGTCCTAGAAATTCAGAGAAGTAGGTCACTGGCAATAAATAGGGAGAATCAAAGGATGAGGATGTGTTGCCCTTTGCCCAGGCGAGGAGGCGTAGTTTTGACCCTAATCGTCGTCACTGCACCGCTCCACAACCCTCCCCCTTTAAATCGAACAGGGATATCTTCACTGCAGATAAACTCACGTTTTTCCCTGATGTGGAAAAGGGAAAGCTCAAAATCCGGCCAGAAGAAGTTGAGGACTCGAGGAAAGAATGAGCTTCGACTCTGATTGGAGTGATTGCGGGAGGACGCGTCCCTTACAAACAAGTTTGTGAGCTCTGTGATTCTGAATGGAAAGTGGAGAAACCGGAGATTTTTTGGAAGAGAAATGGCGTGTTTGTGTTTCGTTTTAAATCATAAAGTGATTTGGGGTGGGTGCTTAGTAATGGTCTGTGGAACCTTCATGGCTCAAAGCCTTTAATCCTGAAAAAAGTGGGAGCCAGGGATGGCTATAGCTTGGAGTTCATTTGATCGAATACCCTGTTGGGTGTGCTTGCCGGACTTGGAACCCACATTGTTCACTCACACAAACCTCGGAAGACTTGACAGTTCGATAGGCAATCCCATCTGTCTTGATGAGCTAACTGCTAAAGGTAAGAGGATCTCCTATGCAAGGTTGCTTGTGGAAATTAATGTCCAAGAATATGCTATTAGTTCTATTGAGATTGAGAACCTGGATGGGACGAAGTACAATCAACAAGTTATTTTCGAATGGATGCCTGCTAAGTGCACTGGTTGTTCAAGCTTTGGTCACTCTCATGATCGCTGCTGGAAACGAAGGGCAAATAGAACAGGGAGCTTGGGAGTGCAGGTGCCTGAAATTCCTCATGGAGTTGTTAGTCATCCGAACACTGATGCCAAGGGTAAGGGTAAGTATATTGATGCTATCAAATTCGGACCTGGCCCTAGCTAGAAACAACTCAAGGCTCCGGGGAGGACTCCTGGTATTCAGATAGGGTCTGCTGGTGACTCTGTAGGAGATCATGCCACTAAGCAACCTCCCTCATCTTATGTGGTAAGGAAAAATAGGGGATCCTTATTGCAAGGTAAGGAATACGTGAGTAAACAGGTTGATAGAACAGGGAGAGCTTGGGCAGAAAAGGAAGGATGGACAATTCAGAAGGGAAAGAAAACAGTTAAACATGTTGAGTATGTTGCTAAGGATAACCAGAGGAGTGGTTCTCGCAGTGTAGGCTCCAGGTTTTCGGCTCTAGGGGAGAAAGCAGAGGAGGAACACATGCTTAATGTGGAACATGGCCAGCAACATGTTTTGAAAGGTGAGTGTAGCACTCACAATTCCGGTCCCCATGAATAAGATAAAATTAGCAGCGTGGAATATAGCGTGTCTAAAGGACCCGATAAAAAGTAATATTATTATTTCCTTTTGTTTTGATAACGATATTGGTGTGATTGGATTACTGGAAACTAGAGTTTTATTCAGAAACATAAATGATATTAAGAGCAGGCTGATGAAAGGATGGGCTTGCTGTATGAATGACAATGTTTCGGTTAAGGGAAGAATCTGGGTGACGTGGAATCCTGATATCTTTGATGTGAATGTGTTGAGAATCAAAGAGCAGTTGATTCACTGTTTGGTAGAGACAAGGGATAGGAAGTTCAGATTTGCGGCTTCCTTCATTTATGCAGAAAATACTAAGACTGAAATGATTGAATTGTGGGATGAATTGCATCAGATGGCTACTCAGACTGACTTTCCTTGGATTTCTATGGGAGATATGAATTGTATCTTAAGTATGGAGGAGAAATGGCCCCAAAACATAGCCAGATATGATGAACTTGTTGAGTTGCGCTCTGCATTCGAGCTGTGTGGATTGGCTTATTTACCATACTCGGGAGCACAACTGACTTGGACGAATAAACAGAAAGGAGACAGAAAAATTGAAAGAAAGCTCGACCGTGTCCTAATGAATGAATGCTGGATGGACTGGTTTGAGAACACGAAAGCTGTGTTTTGCACTCCGAGCTTTTCTGATCACTCCCCAGTTGTTGTAATTGTTAGAAATGACATGTCCAGTCGACACTATCTTTTTAAATATAAAAATTTTTGGGGCAATGAAGAGGAGTTTGAACCGATTGTAAAGGTTGTCTGGACTCACTCGGAAGTTGGTTCAAGTTAGTTTAAACTAGTGAAGAAACTCAAGAGTGTAAAAGAAGCTTTGAAGCTGTGGGACAAAGCGAGGTTTCCAGAATTGCAAAATCAGATTAAACTCAACAAAGGGATCCTCCATGAGCTGCAGGTGATAGCATGCATTTAGAGAGTTATAATAGGTTGCATTTAGCTTAGTTATGATGCATATCATGCATGGTTTAAGTATAATTTGCATATTTGTTCTCTGTGTGGTTGGAGTCGGAATCTACATGTTTTTATTGATTATTCCAGGTAATCGTGGATCCGAGGAGGAGACATGAGTTGATAACGCATTGGATGAGAATGTCTAGTTGATCGAAGAAGCTTACATGAAGATCTCAAGAGGTCCTGAGAAGATGAAGCGAACTTAAACGAAGAACAAGTCTGCAGAAGTTGTCGCCAGACATGCTGAACTTGTTTTGCACTTTCTGGAGGCCTCGGTTGTCCGATCGACTATTATGACCATGCGTTGGAAAGCTCTTTCAGAGAGCTACAACTTTCATGTTGACGTCGAGGGCTAATTCGAGACAGAATTTTCGGGAAAACCCAATGCAGCGGCCGCCGCATAATTTGCTGCGCCCGCCGCCAGGGGCGGTATTCATGCTGCGCCCGCCGCATAATTTGCTGCGCCCGCCGCAGCTGCCGCCAGCGCGCAGCGCGTTTTGGAAAAAACCCTAGTTTTCTATTATGTTGTTTTGAGGCCGACTTGGATGTTTTATTAGGCCACTTTTATGTTATTTTTCATTACCTTCCATTCTATTCTTACGAACCATCAGACAATTAGAGAGAGAGCGATGTTCGCCATGGGCGACTAAACTCTCTTCGTTCTACTTGCAATTTGAAGCTTTATTTGGATTAAGTTGTGAGTTTCTGAATCTTGTTCCTTATTTCCTATATTGAATGCTTCAACTTCTTTGTGCTTGATTGTTTATTGTTTTGTTCTTTCTCGTCTGGCCAACTAGTTAGATCAATTCAATTGCTAGGGTTTTGTAGATTCCTGATTGCGAACCTTAACCCAAGTGGCAAACTTATTCCTTTAGGGCTGATTGAACTAATTGGATGGGTAGGAAGTTGGATGTGTTGTTAAATCTCTCTTTAGGGACTGCAAATACCTTGGCTAATCTCTGGACTTAAAGCTATCAATTGGGTTAAATCCTTCTTTAGGGACTGTTCGATTGATAAGGGTTTCTAGGACTGATTGGACTAGTAACTATATTAGGTCGGGACAAGGGCATTCATAGGAAGACTAAAAGGATAAGAGGAAGTTACAATATCAATTCAAACAAATAAAGTGGATAGTTGTAGGTAGAACGATCTTCTCTAAATTGTTTTGCATCAATCTGTTTATAGTTTATTTTGTTTTCTTTCTATTTCAATCAATCAAAACCCCCCTTCTACGAATTGGTAAATACACATTGCTGAGAAATACTTGATTCTTTGTGGGATCGACCTCTTACTTGCTTGCTATACTAGTTTGTAGGTTTGAGTTTTATTTTGATACGGTTTATGCGACTAAAAACCGCTCATCAAATTGGCGCCGTTGCCGGGGAATCAAGTTTATTTTTTTGTTGTGTGTATTTATTAATTTTTGTTTATATATCTAACTTTGTTGTGAACCTATCTTACGGTTCACAACACCCTTGCTACTAACTTTTTCAAGATGTTGAGATTGTTGCAGTTTGAAGGTGAGAACTTTCACCAATATTTCACTAGATTGCATGAGTATGTTAATGACCTTGGTTCATGGGGTTATCAATATGGTGTGCGGGAGATGTGTGTTTGCATATTTGATGGGATGAATGCTGAAACACGAAATCTTGCTGAGTCCATGAGTAATGGAGGCCTATTGGATATGGGACTCTTTGAGATTTGGGATTTTTTCGGCAACATGAGTCGACAGGTTGAGAGGGAAGTATCAATCCAAACTCTCACACAAGTGTTGCAGCAGTTGGAAGAAGAACAAATGAGCCGCTGTAAAAAATTGGAGAATCAGATGAGCCAACTCATTCAAATTCTAAGTGCAAAAGGTGAGAAAGAAAGGAGCTTCGAAGAAGAAGATGAGGAATTGGTTGGAGACAACGATAGTGTCTTCGACAATGGAGGAGAGGGTCTAGTGCTTCGTGACTTGGAATCTCATGAGTCGACGCATGAGGTTACATGTGATGTGTCTCCTACTCCATCTGCACCATCCATTCTGAGCTCGCCCATTGATGAACCAAGTCTAGAGCCATCAACTGAGGCTCAAGAGATAATAAAGGTAAACTTTTGCAATCTTGAAGGTAATGGTGATTATGTTGATCCTTTTGATTGCTATTTTGAGAAGCCACCAGCGGAACTGTGTTGGTGGTATCATATTCCTTTTGCAGAGAGTCATACTAGACTATTTGATAGATTGAAAGGGTTCTTGAGTTCCACATTTTATGCTTTCAATTTATTGTGCTATGATGTGCTTTGCAAGATGTGTGCACAGGAATATGATAGGTTACCGAGGGTCTTGACGATGTCTGAGAGATAAGGTCTTGAGATTGAGAATAAGTCAAGCCAATGACATTAAAGAAAGGCGCTTCTCGGGAGGCAACCCGAGGTAAGTTTTAGTTATTTCAATTCCTAGTTAGCTAGTTTTCTTTAACCCGTCGCAATCCTCAAATCCGACCTATAGAGACCCATCCACCACATTGTGAGTATTTCATTCATCTCTTTCTCTATGTTTTTATTTTTTGTTGTCTTTTATGTTTCATTGAGGACAATGAAAGGTTTAAGTGTGGGGGAGGGATTGCATTGCATATAGATAGAGTTTGCATATCATGTTTATTTATGTTGTCATATTTATTTTTATTCATATATCACATTTGAAAAAAAATCACAAAAATATCATGCATTGCATTTAAGTGTTATTAACGATACCCATCTTGGTTTAGTTTGTCCTCTAATTTATTTTTATGATCTTAATTGCATAAATCCCATGATTTGATTGAATTGCTTGAAAATGATTTTTGGAGCATGATTTGAGAATATAATTGAGCAAGTATGATTCATAGTTGAGGTTTAATTGAAATCTAAAAAAAACATAACCCTTGTGAGTTTGTTTTGGCCTTATAGGGACTTTATATCTTATTCCCCTTTGCTTTTATTGTGTGATTATACTCTCCATATGCTTCTTATTTCAATATCGTATTGCACATGTTTGTTGCTTGTGAATTTCAAATGATTGAGGCATGTTTTCTTTAGCCATATTATACCTTATCTACCCTTTGCATTATCCTCTGCTTGAAGCCATCTGAGCCTTAAAGCCTATTCTTTTTGATAGGTTCACAAAAATATATCATAGCCAATGATTAGCCTGACCCTATCCGGGAATTAGGAGGAGAATTGGTGAAAAATCTTTATGTTGGAGTTGCTTTGAGTGGAGATGATGTATGTATGGTTGTGCATTGCGAGAGGCATAGCCAAAATAAGGTAACCCTTCTTGCATAATAGAGATGACTTATTACTAGGGGCCTAAGGAGGATAAAAATCACTTAGGAGTAAAAGTCTAGTAAGCTTGGATCTAAGGAGGATAAAATTCACCTAGGGGCAAAAGTAAACATAAAAGAAAAGAAAAGAAAGTCATCATTCAAATGGAAAAATTGCATAAGTTGTATGGCTATTGAAATCGAAGAGTGCTTATTGATGTGTATTGGAGTTTATGTTATTGGAATGGTTTGTGAAGTATGGAAGTTTTGGTGTTGTTCTAGTTGGTTGTTGTTCCTTTTTCCCGGATTTTTAGCACCACAAGCCTAAATATTTCTCATGCCTTATGTTCCTACCAAAGCCCCATTACAACCCTATAAAAGTCCTCATGATGTTGTTTGCAAGTGATAACTTTCACAGTGTATAGAGCATTTTGGATTGAGTTGAGAGTTGAACTTTAAAGCCTAAACACATGAGAGCTTGAGTGAAACACATCATCCCGGTGAGGTTGGACTAAATTTGCTTTTACTATTGGATCGCTCATATATTTGCTAGGATATTTGTTCTCTTATTCATGGCTCCTATTGCTTGATGTTGCTTTTCTAAAACTATAGCATGAAGATCTTATTTGTGGGATGATCAATTCTATACGAGTATTTATTTTTGATTGCTTGAGGACAAGCAAAAGCTTAAGTGTGGGGGAGTTTGATAGCATGCATTTAGAGAGTTATAATAGGTTGCATTTAGCTTAGTTATGATGCATATCATGCATGGTTTAAGTATAATTTGCATATTTGTTCTCTGTGTGGTTGGAGTGGGAATCTACATGTTTTTATTGATTATTCCAGGTAATCGTGGATCCGAGGAGGAGACATGAGTTGATAACGCATTGGATGAGAATGTCTAGTTGATCGAAGAAGCTTACATGAAGATCTCAAGAGGTCCTGAGAAGATGAAGCGAACTTAAACGAAGAACAAGTCTGCAGAAGTTGTCGCCAGACATGCTGAACTTGTTTTGCACTTTCTGGAGGCCTCGGTTGTTCGATCGACTATTATGACCATGCGTTGGAAAGCTCTTTCAGAGAGCTACAACTTTCATGTTGACGTCGAGGGCTAATTCGAGACAGAATTTTCGGGAAAACCCAATGCAGCGGCCGCCGCATAATTTGCTGCGCCCGCCGCCAGGGGCGGTATTCATGCTGCGCCCGCCGCATAATTTGCTGCGCCCGCCGCAGCTGCCGCCAGCGCGCAGCGCGTTTTGGAAAAAACCCTAGTTTTCTATTATGTTGTTTTGAGGCCGACTTGGATGTTTTATTAGGCCACTTTTATGTTATTTTTCATTACCTTCCATTCTATTCTTACGAACCATCAGACAATTAGAGAGAGAGCGATGTTCGACATGGGCGACTAAACTCTCTTCGTTCTACTTGCAATTTGAAGCTTTATTTGGATTAAGTTGTGAGTTTCTGAATCTTGTTCCTTATTTCCTATATTGAATGCTTCAACTTCTTTGTGCTTGATTGTTTATTGTTTTGTTCTTTCTCGTCTGGCCAACTAGTTAGATCAATTCAATTGCTAGGGTTTTGTAGATTCCTGATTGCGAACCTTAACCCAAGTGGCAAACTTATTCCTTTAGGGCTGATTGAACTAATTGGATGGGTAGGAAGTTGGATGTGTTGTTAAATCTCTCTTTAGGGACTGCAAATACCTTGGCTAATCTCTGGACTTAAAGCTATCAATTGGGTTAAATCCTTCTTTAGGGACTGTTCGATTGATAAGGGTTTCTAGGACTGATTGGACTAGTAACTATATTAGGTCGGGACAAGGGCATTCATAGGAAGACTAAAAGGATAAGAGGAAGTTACAATATCAATTCAAACAAATAAAGTGGATAGTTGTAGGTAGAACGATCTTCTCTAAATTGTTTTGCATCAATCTGTTTATAGTTTATTTTGTTTTCTTTCTATTTCAATCAATCAAAACCCCCCTTCTACTAATTGGTAAATACACATTGCTGAGAAATACTTGATTCTTTGTGGGATCGACCTCTTACTTGCTTGCTATACTAGTTTGTAGGTTTGAGTTTTATTTTGATACGGTTTATGCGACTAAAAACCGCTCATCAGCAGGTCAGGAGAAGAACCGAGAAAGGGAATGTTGCGTTGGATAATCAGATCGCTGTTGCAGAAAAGGAGTTGAGGAGTTCTGTATCTCGGCTTATCACTTTAACTTCTCAAAAGGCTAAATTGCACTGGCTCACAATGGGGGGAGGAAACCTCCTCACTCTTCTACCGGAATGTGAAAGAGAGACAGGCTAGAAACGCCATTCTGGTCATGAGAAATGCGGAAGATGTCCTAATAGATGATGAGGAGGAAATTAGAGGGCTTATTCCAAATTTCTTCACCGAGCTCCTTTCGACATCCTTACCAGTGCCGACGTTTCCAGAGGGTTTGCAAGGTGTAGTTATGTCAGATGCGCGAGGGCTTGAGCTAATGAAGATTCCGAGCTATGAAGACATCAGAAGATGTTTGTGGAGTATTGGTATAAACAAGTCCCTGGGACCGGATGTATTTGGAAGTAAGTTTTTTAGGGATGCTTGGAGCATTGTGGGTAGGGATACTTGTGAAGCTGTGCATGAAATTTTCAGGAATGGCAAGGTGTTAAAACAGCTGAACAATACCTTCATTTCCTTGATTCCTAAAGTTCCCAACCCAACTTATGTGAAAGATCTCAGACCTATCTACTGTTGCAACACTGTAATGAAGGTGGTAACAAAGCTAATTGCGAGGAGAATCAAGGGGGATCTGAATGGTTTGATTTCTGAAAGCCAGGGAGCGTTCATTCCAGGTCGGTCACTTGCCCATAATTGTGATGTAGCTTTAGAAGTAGTCAATGGTTTTGGTACCAAAAGAGTGTCCCCGAGATGTACGATTAAGGTAGACTTGAAAAAAGCTTATGACTACCTAAGTTGGGAGTTCATAAAAAGCACTCTGTTGTACTTCAATTTCCCCAGGAGTTTGACAGAGCTGATCATGGATTGTGTAACATCGACATCCTTCTCGGTGTTGATTAATGGTGCTCCTGAAGGGTTCTTCCCAGGAAAGAGAGGGATTAGGCAAGGTGATCCGTTACCACCTTACCTATTCGTCCTATGCATGGAGATGTTAAGTCGTATGCTTCTGAAAGCTTATGAGAATCCGTTGTTCAAATTCCATCCGAGGTGTAAAGGATTAAAACTGACCCATTTGGCGTTTGCTGATGATCTGCTTGTGTTTTGCCATGGAGATGTTAATTCTGTCAGAATAATTAAGGAATGTTTATATTCCTTTTTTGCTGCTTCAGGGCTGTGTGCGAACAAGGATAAGAGCACTGTTTATTTGTCGGGTGTGAATACTGATTTGGGGGAACATATTAGGCAGCAACTGGACTTTGCTTGTGGTTGCTTCCCCGTCAGATACCTTGGCATGCCTTTACACTCGAAAAAGATTGATGTTGCTGAATATGGTGAGTTGTATGATAAAATTGGTTCCTTATTACACTCCTGATCGGCCAGAAGACTCTCATATACAGGGCGGCTCCAACTGTTGAAGGCGATGTGTGGTGGCATCACCTCTTTTTGGAGCCAAGTCATGGTGCTGCCTAAGGGAGTAATGCAACACATTGAGAGCTTGTGCAAAAGGTTTCTTTGGAATGGGAACACAGAAGGAAGGAAATGCTTGGTAGAGTGGGATGAAGTAACTAAACCTTTCAATGAGGGAGGGTTAGAGATTCGTGAGCTTCTTTCTGGGAACAAAAGCATTCAAGCTAAGCTCATAGGGGATTTGACGCTGAACAAACCATGTATCTGGACTAGTTGGTGCAACCAAAACCATCTGCGTGAGGCTACCATCTGGGAGGTTCCGAAAAAAGTTAATGATTATTGGTTATGGAAAGGTTTACTGGAAACCAGGGATACAATCAAGGAAGTGCTTCAAGCTGAGATACATGTAACACCTTCTCTTGATTCTATTTTGCGACGGAATGGGGGAGTTTCGAGCTCCAAGTTTTACCACTTGATTCGCGAAAGGAATGACGACATCAGCTGGGGAAGAATGATATCGGGAAGGTTACAGTGCCGCAAATGGGCTTTCATAGTTTGGCTTGCTTCTCACAAGAGGCTCAACACCGGAAAAAAGGTAAAGCATTGGAGGGGGGTAGAGGCTGCAGAGTGTGTGTTATGTAGAGCTGCTGAGGAGGATAAAGAACACCTATGGTTCGGGTGCCCTCGAACCCAAGAGGTGCTGAACCTAGTGCTCGGATGGGTTGGCATTTCATGCCGGCATAGTAGCTTAATTAGAAGAATGGCTTAAGTGGTTTGCGAATGAACCCTTGAGAATCCAAAAACAACCATTATTTCAGGCTAAATTGCTAGCATTCTAGGCGATTGTTTACTTCACATGGTTGTATAGAAACAAAGTTGTCTTTAGTGGGGAACACTACAACCCCAAAGTTTGTGCAATACTCCTCTCATTCCCAATTGGTTTTGAGATGAAACCTTGTTGGGTTTATGTGTTGTTCATGTCTCCCATACGTGGGCCCGCAAACACGACCTCCCTCCAGCTTGTCTTAGCCCAACCGACTTTAACATGGTATTAGAGTCGGGTTCGGCTAGTTTCGGTCTAGGCTTCGGATTATTGGGGTTGTTGGCCTTGTTGACATGTCGGGGACATTAGTTCTCATTTAAGCGCATGTGGCAAGTGCAACTTGTTGGCTATAAATATCGTTGCACTTGAGGGGGTATGTTGGAATATGGGGTTCTCCCACATTGAAAATATTGAGATATCATAAACAACTAGACCTGTCAAAACACAACCCGACCCGGTGACCCGACCCGACCGACCGAAATTTTTTGGGTCAAGACCCGGAAATTTTTTTCGACCCGAACCCGATAACCCGGAAATTTTCCGGGTAATCTGGGTTTGGACCCGGTGACCCGGTAATTTTGACCCGATTTACCCGATTGACCCGGTGACCCGGTTGACCCAGTTGATTTATAATTAAATATAATTAAATGTTTTTATATTTAACTAAAATTTATCGCAAAATTATCAAATTATGATTTTTTTAATCTAAAAAAGAAAAAATTGACAAACCCGAAATCGACCCGAACCCGCCTGAAACCCGATCAAACCCGGGTTCTAGTCAACCCGAAAAACCCGAAACCCGTTTTACCCGGGACCCATTTTACCCGAGACCCGGAGTGACCCGACCCGAACTCGACCGGAATGACCCGTTTGACAGGTCTATAAACAACACATAAGCTTAGCAGACTACTTCTCTCATTGTCAATTGATTTTGAGATGGAACCTCATTGGGTTTATGTGTTGTTCGTGTCTCCCATACGTGGGCCCGCACACGACCTCCCTTTAACTTTTCTTGACCCCACCGGGCCCAACCGACTTTAACAATTTTCTTAAACTTTTTTTTTTTACATAAGGCAAACAGTAGAATGTCTTTCC
This sequence comes from Persicaria tinctoria, assembly GCA_037127255.1. Classification (NCBI taxonomy): domain Eukaryota; kingdom Viridiplantae; phylum Streptophyta; class Magnoliopsida; order Caryophyllales; family Polygonaceae; genus Persicaria; species Persicaria tinctoria. Next base: position 85,952,796 of record JBANSL010000002.1, on the reverse strand, counting down.
AAGACAAGGTTCATTCTTGATCATCCCTTCGGGTAATGTTAAATAGATACTCGTGTAAGGGAATAAGTATACATGTTACAAATACCCCTAAATCTAGCAATGTAATGAGGTGCTGCATTTGATTCTCTGAAGCAATGCCGGAATTCAATCTTGTCAAAATTCTCTTTCATCAAATTGATATTCTCAATTGTTTTGTAGATCTCTCAATCGACCTTGGTGATATCATTAATTGCTTCTACTACTTTCAAGCTATCGCCTTCAATAATCACCTCATTTAATCCTTTATATACAAATTGTTGTATCCCTAAGCAAAAGGTGGCAGCTTCTGTCCGAAGGATGAGTCATCATGTTTAGTGTTTTTCCAGTTTTTCATATGGTACTTTATTATGGCTACCAATTCGTGTATTGTTTGTAAGTTCTGGTTGTCGAATATAATCTTGTTTATTTTCGTCCAAATGCACCACCAGGAGAAAGCCAAAGTAGCTTTTTGCTCGTGGTTTAACTTTATATTTTTGTCAAACCCAATTTCAAATTTGTGCCAAATATTATAATTTTTTTATATATTTTTTTATGGGTCAGTTTTGTGATTAAATAAAGTTATTTCAAATCAAATGTGAATTCATATTCAAACTTGACAAAACAAAGGAAAAAGCTCTCCTTCAAATCTAGAGAGAGGGAGGAGAACCAACCCAAAAAAAAAAACATCCGGAATCTTGTTTTTCATTTTTCAATCTTTTTCCTCTACAACACAATCAACTGGAAGAAGAAAAGCCCTCTTTCTCTCTGCACCACCTTTTGCTGCCGCTTGAAGGTGACGGAAACCAACACCAATTTGGTGGTTGAGGGATAAATCAAATGCGGGTAAGTGGATCAAATCTCCTTCGGGAGCCCTAAATCTCCTTCGGGAGCCATCAACCCGCCTTCTTGGCGTGAATAGTCTACAAACCCCGTGAATTTCCATTTGTTGATGTTGATAAAAACCAAAATTAATTTAGGGCTTTTGGTGAATTTGGGGCTTTCTTCCTGTTTTCATCAGCCCTTTGTTCAAATTGAGCTTCTAATCCCATATCGATCCATGGCTTGGGTTGTTTCATCATCTTCGATCTCCATTCCCCGCCGCTTGTGCTGTTGGGGTGACGCATCTTCTTCCGAGAGGACTCGGTGGTTGCCGTCGTTTGTCCTTGACTTCGGTTTTCCCGTCGGGTGGTTCCCTCATCCGTTTTCTCCGGTGTTCCTGAACGTTTTTCATACCTCTCCGTTTGGCTTCCTCCCTGCGCCTATCTCCGGGTGCGGGTTGGCCTCTGTCGGGGGTTGGATGCTCGGCTCCTGGCCTTTGTCTCCTCCCAATTCCCCTTCCCGTTCGGCGGTGATGTTGGTCGTTGGTGGTGGCGCTGCATCCTTCCCTTCCCCACCTTCGACCCTTTTTTCGGTGGAACGTATTTGTGCTTCTGCCCTGACTAGACTGCACGCTCTTCCTTTCGGGCTTGTCCTTTGGGCCCAAGGTTTTTCCTTGGGCCCGGGGCAGCCCGAAAATAAACCAAAATTGTCTCAACAAAATAAAATAATAAAAATAAAAATAAATAATAAAACCATAGCCGGATATAATTATATAAACACTAAAAAATTCCCGAATTTTTTCCGGAATCTTCTCTCACTATTTGCCCTTCTCGCGGCCGTGCTTTATTTTCTCGTGCTGTTTGGGTGTCCGTCTTTGGTTTGTGGTTAGTTTCGGTTGAGGAGCAGCTCTGTGGCCCTGGTTGATCGAAGTGATCGTGTTGGTGGTGTTTGTAGTCTCCGAAGATCCCTCATCTAGGTGGGGGGAACGTCGTGTGATCCACACTTCCCCGGGAGTCGTCTTTGCCTTACGAGGATTTCTGCTTTCCGTCTTTTTGGCAGTGAGACATCGTGTCAGCAGGTGCTGTCCCATGCGCTCGCTATCCACTCCACCTCGCCGGACGTCCTTCCTCCCGATGTTGTGTCCACTTGTTTACTTAGGGTTTTGGGGTTTTTTCTGGGCTTGCTTTGGGTGTTTCTTTTGTTGTATTCTGTATTTGTATTTCTTTCAGATCTTCATGATATCATCCTTCGGGATGCTCTCGGGTTGGCTAACCACCACCCGAATTTTTTCCTTATCAAAAAAAAAACTTGACAAAACGAATTTTTGTTTTGAAAACCAGCCTTTTTTATAGGGTAAACTACAAAAAAAACCACCCTTAAAATAACCCACATTGCTCAGAACCATCCCTTATATGTATAATTACGGGAAACCACCCCTTAAAACTACTTCGTTAGCAGAGAGCCACCCATCTTATTATTCCGTTTACCCTCCTTAAAATGTAATTAAAAGTATGAAAAGACCAATTTACCCTCCTTAAAATGTAATTAAAACTAAAGTTTGCTAGAAAATGTAAATTTAATAAAATAAAAGTCACCGTTCACCCTCTCTTGCCTACTGCTCGTTCATGTTTGTAGTTGAGGAAGAACATGAAACCCCAAATGTTAAAACACATCTCAAAATCATCTAAAAACTCGAATTAGTTTAGGCCCTTCGAATATTTCAGGGTTTAGTTCTCCCTAATTCTTATTTGCACTAGATCTGAACCTAGATCCGACACTATTGATTTCAGATCTGGCTGGAGGACCATCGAAATGTCAAAGGTTGAGCGTCGCCACCGTCCCTCCTTCACAAAGCACGCCTATTTCGACTATAAATTGTCTTTTTTGAAGATCTACTCCCACAAATCAAGGAGAAATTGAACAAGCAAACTTAGGGCCCGTTTGGTATCCATATACGTATATGGGATATGGGTATCACTCATACCCATACCTAGTGTTTGGTAAATAGGTATATGGATATCAATCCGATATACCCATTTTTCCCTTCCTTTGTATTTTGGCCCATTTTGATATACCCTTCTAATTGGGATATCAAAACAAGACGCTCCTCTTCTTTCTTCCTCAACACAGACACTCCTCCTCTTTCTTCCTCAACGCTTCTCTGTAGAGCGACTTGCCTTTGGATTTCTCCCTCAAGCTTGGATTCTCAACTCAATCAAGGTATGTTCTTCCCTTTTTATCTATTCTTTTCTACTTCGGTCTTCGATTTGTTGATAATTTCCAAAATTCATAGAAATTTCTAGATCTAGGGTTAGGGTTTCTATTCTCCGTCTAGCCCTTGTGAGCCTTTCGATCTTTCCGACCAGCCCTTTCCAACCACCAACGGACCCGACCAGCCCTTCCGACCAGCAACAGACCCGATCAGCCTTTCCGACCCAACCAGCCCTTTCCGACCAGCAACAGAAAGTTCCAACATCCCTTGTGAGGGCCCGTTCCAACAACAGAAAGTTCCAATAGAAAGTTCCGACCAGCCCTTTCGGTCTTCGATTTGTTGATTTATTTTGTTGATTGTTTGGTTAGGCGCTTGCATTGTTAGGATTTGTTATTCATTTGTTGTTCTACTTATTAGAAATGGATACATATGATGAGGTGGATGAATTTCAACTTGAATCGATCAAGAGAAAGGCGGAACGAAAAAGAATTGTTATAAGAACAATCGCACTTGTTGTGAAATTTATCTTGATTGTTGTTACACACTATCGAGAACAATCACTACAAATTAGGGAAGTGCAAATGCAAGAAAGGGATAAGAAGAATCTCCATATATTGGCCAATTTGAATAGGTTGATTGTAGAAAGTGACCTTATATGTAAGGTGAGGTATGTGCGAAGGATCCTTTCCCAGCTTCGTGGTCCTGCAAGTGCTACCTGGGGCGGCAGGGTGTAGAAGAGTGATTGTTCTAGCAACCCTATTTTGGATTTACAAGTTCTAGACTACTATCATTTGGGAAGATTATGTTTGCGATTCACAATTTTTTTGTGTTGGATATTTTAAATTCCTTATGGTTTTTGTTTTCAAATTGAATGTCGTAGAACATGAGAACTTTAAATTCTTGCAGTAGCTATTTTCGAATTGATGAATTTCTTCGATATGAGAATTTTAAATCCTTGTATTAGCTATTTTAAATCATTGTATTAGCTCACCCTTCTTTCACTTACTCAAGAAGCCTATTCTGATATACTCAGCATATCAAACAGGGATATCAGATATCAGATTGATACCCATATCCCTGATATCGATATCTCATACCCATATCTGATATCTGATATACGTATATGGATACGAAACGAGCTCTTACTTATTAATGGGTTCCGGAAAAATCCTAGATCGAAGGTTTCTCCTCCAAATTGAAAACACCCAAACCCGCAAAATGGGCAAAACCTATAAAACTGGGCATGAAATTGAAGAGAATTAGCCTTGCTCTTAAGCGTTAATTTCGTTGTCTCCTTCGATTCTACATATAAATCGCACTATCGCAGACACAACCTACTCAACTTCATTCATGTTTTGAAAAATTTGAACTCCTGTGTGGCTTGCGTAGCAGCAATGAAGAAGGGGGTGAAGAGACTAGAAAGGTTAAATGTAAATCTTTCCCGTTTTCTATTTTTGTTTTGTGTTTTAATCAATTTTTTTACATTAAAATACATTTAAAAATATAGGGTTATTTTGGCAAATGTCACATTATGAATATCTCATTAGCTAACTAGCACCCAAACAAAATTAATTAACTAACCTAGCACCCTTCCCAAATTGACTATTAAGGGTCAACGTTGACCGTTGACCAACTCCTTCAGATTTTTTTTTTGTGACATGTTTTGTGATGCCATTTTTTGCTATTTTGATGCCACTTTTTTTATTACAATTTATTTTCGTTTTAATGTCACTTTTATAATGAAATGGTTTGATGACACTTTTTTTTTGTGACATGTTTTGTGATGCCATTTTTTGCTATTTTGATGCCACTTTTTTCAAACTTTGATGACATTTTTTGTTCGGAAATTTCGCGAGGTGCCCTTGAGGTATTGCAATTTTCGCGGGGTATACAACTTTTTTACATATTTCGTATGATACCCCTCGGGTTTAGGAGAAATTCATGTCGTGCCCTTACGCACTTATACTTAACAGATGATCTGATGCTCCGTTTGTTTTTATTAAAAAAAAATTGAAAATAAAAGAAAGAAGAGTCCGGTGACTCGGTGAGAGCAAAATCGCAATTGAGAGAAGTAGAGGTGACTCAGGGGAGGCGACTGAGAGATCGAGGAGGCGACGCCGCCCGGACATGGAGGCCTCTGACCAAGCAAGGACAGGACAAGCGGCATCTTAGTTGGGCGGAGTCGGACCGAATTGAAGAAGGTACGTAGTTGAAAGTTTTTGAAAATTAGGGTTTCAAATTTGGGGATTTCGAAGGGAAATGCCCACAACATTGCTCTCTGCCAAAACCTTTTGCTTTTCCTAATCAATAAATTTGAAGGTGTTGGAGATTTAATTTGTCTATTTGGGGTTGCAGTTGCTACTGTTAATTAGTTTGGCTAAGTTTGTTAAATTTCCCAATTTTATGACTTTCTTTTGATTGTTGGAGTGAGTTTTGAAATTGAAGTGTTCGTAGGTGGAGGAGAGTTGTAGGTATTTCAGATGGGTGAACGCTGATATACGGGAACTTGTTAAGGATCTGAAAAGCATCCAAAGGTAATTCATATTTCTTTGCTTGTAGTAGAATAAGAAGAATGAGATGAATTGCCTAATTTCTTGCCTGAATTGGTCACGATTAAGAGTGCTGGTTATAGTGTAAGTTCAATGGATTTGTTAGAAACTCCTACTGTGCATCAATTTTGTGTGGAGTTGCCTATCAAGGAGATCTTTGTAGTGATTGAATGCAATGATGTTCCAACTAGCCTACTAAAGTTAAATCTGCCTACCAGGTGTTTTCTAGAATGCCTCTTAGAGGTATTAGGATCAAATGGTCTTCAATTCAGTGAGGGAATCCACATAGTCACCCACTTCCGATTATTTTCGATCCTGGTGGAAGTATTAGGATCAAATGGCCTTTGTTTGGAGCTATTTATTCTATCAACATTTATTTGCATGTGCTGGCTGATTGCTATTGATTTTGTTGTGGAGTTATTGAGTTGTTCCTAGTCAAAAGGCAAAGTGTTAATGTTTGTTCATTGGTAATTAGAAAAAACAGGCTTATTTTTGGTCCAACTGGTCATCAAATATTTTTAGCCTATTAGCTCAAATGGAAGAGCATTGTGCTCATGCACAAAGATGTGGGTTCGAATCCCATATAGGCTATCAAGAAATGAATAAGCATCTCACTCTAGATATTTATTAGTTCCTTAGTATTAACTGCATTGTCATATTTGTTTCCCACCGGCTACTGTCATAAATATAAACAATTGATTAAATTTTGGCTAAAATAGGGTGCCACTGTCATGACTGCTATGATAACAAATTAGAAAGAGTTGAAAATTCTTCTAGATCGAGTAAAATTCTAGAAGATTTCTTCTACAATAAAATTGCCATGATAACAACCATTTTCATGGTTGTCATATTTATTAGTTCCCTAGTACTAAATGCAGTGTCATATAGGAGTGTCATATAGGGCCAATGTAATACATGCCATTTTAAATTCTTCTAGAATACAATTCTTTCCCAAACTCAATATTTTAGATCTTCAGTTAGATTTTTGCATGAGAACAAAAGCACTCGATCATAAAAAGTAAAATGATGATCTAGTAGGTTATGTTCATGAACGAAAAATCGAGTTGAAAAGTCTACTTTGAATAAAAGTGAAGGTTTGATCAAGACAAATCAAATTAGCCTATGTGGGATTTGAACCCGCATCTTTGTGCATGAGCACATCGCTCTACCATTTGAGCTAATAGGCCTAAAATTTATCATATAGAATCAAAATATACACAAAAATAAGATAACCTATGAAAACATGACAAATCACCACAATCAAAGCATAAAAATGGAATATGTAGCATCGCTGAGTTTGTGGGAACTGAGGAAAAACATGTTGCTACTGTCAGTCCCGAGTGGGGGAGTTGGAGCCTAAAAGGAGAACAGGGAAGGATTGTGTAATGATCATGGAAGGAGTTAGCCTGACAGTCTCGAGTTGAATAACTGAGGATGTTTGTAATGAGAGCAAAAAAAAGTAGACAACAAACATGATAATGGATTGCCCATGTAATGACTTTGGGGTTGTTTGCTGCAATAAAAGGAGACAATCAAATTCATATAGATAACCATGAATGCTGTATTATCAAATTTATATAGCAGATAATCAAATTCATATATTGTACACAACCAAATTCAATCCTTCACCTTCAATCTATAACCACCCCACTATATAGCATGAACCAATTAGCATTGTTTAACATTCCACTAATCTGGGGACGATTTGAGCCTTGCTAAAATAGTAAAATGGAAGTTTGATTATCACAGTTGAAAAAGAAGAGTCACTCACTAGCATAAAATTCATATGGCAGGACTTGCAAGCTATGACCGACCCAACAAGTTCTATCACATATACAAATATAAACATTGAAAATGATAAACATACAATCAAATTGAACCCTAGATTAGTGGAAAACGAAATCAACCATTCACAATTCGAATCATCCTATCAACCACATTGAAAACGAAATCAGCATATTTTTTATGGAATCAAATAAGAACCCTATAGTAGGCAAACATTCACAATTCGAATTATCACCCCTAACCCTTAAATCCCCAAATCGCCAAACCCTAGATTAAATTGAGAGATACTAACCTTCACCTTCGGCACCAACTGAGATCGATCCACCGAAGACAATCTTGTCGGCGTTCGTTCTTCGACCTTTGTCTTCTCTCTCTCGCCCTGCCTTTCTTCCACCTTCATCTTCTCTTTCTCTAGCTCTTGCGACCTGCGTTCATTCACCCTTTGTCTTCTCTTTCTCTTGCTCGAGCTTTCTTTCTATTCTTTTTTTTTTTTAATTTCAAAAGTAACGGAGTCTGAATCCACTGTTAAGTTTAACGGCCGAGGGTGCGTGGCGAAATCTAACAAAAACCCAGGGGTACCACACGAAATATGTAAAAGAGTTGTATACCCCGCAAAAATTGTAATACCTCAAGGGTACCCTGTGAAATTTCCGTTTTTTGTTTAATGAGATGTCACGTTGACCATTGATGCCATTTTTTTAATGTTGACTATTGATGACATTTTTTTATGTCAAATGTTTGATGATATTTTTTTTACTGTGATGCCATTTTTTATTACATTTTATTTTCGCTTTGATGTCACTTTTCTAATAAAATGAATTGATGACACTTTTTTAATGCCATTTTTTTCAAACCTTGATGACATTTTTTTTAATTTAATCAATTGTATATCGATAAATTTTCATCGATTCTACTTTTATTCACTGATGACACGTTTGTGATTACGTTTCATTGATGCAATCACTTGTGGTGACATGTTTATTACATTTTTATTCACTGATGACATTTGTGATTACACCTCATTGATCCAAATCATTTGTGATGACATTGTTTGTTGATGACAATTTTTTCTAATAACATTTTTATACAATCGATAACAAATGAGCAAAAAATTTGATTACGTACACTTCATTGGTGACATTTTTATTGGTTACACATTTGTGATGACATTTAAGATTATAATAATATGAAATACCACGTAACATGTCTCCCCTCCTTTTTTCGGGGCTTGGGACCGGTTGTGTACCAAAACACAAGCGAAGTTAAAAACATGTTATCACCAAGCTAATAAACAATAAACAAAGAGCTAGGAACCAAGTGTTATTAATGAAAAGGGTTGAGTGGTGTAAGACATTAGAAAGGGAAGTGATAAAATACATCCACATAATACAGTGGTCAAATACAACATTAAAATGAGCATTTGATTGCACGTGTTGGCAACAAAGCTTCATTGCCTCATTTTTGTGTGTTAAAGGAGGATACTGGTGAACATTTTCATATTGGGATACCATGTCAAATTGTCAATACTTATTCAACAACTCATCAAAGATACCACCAAGAATTAGCATGTTCAATATTCTACAGAAAACTAATAGGCATCATAGAAAAACCCATCAAAGATGCCACCAAGAATTAACATGTTCAATAATAAATGCATTGAGATTTTTACTGTCCAAAGCTTCTATTGTACTTGATCCCGGATCACTCTTAGAATCTTTGGCTGGTGTTACATCCATCTCATGTGGTAGCCCTAACTTTTCACGGATAGTAGGGTTTTGGAGACACAAATGATGCAACATCAACAACAGAAAGTGAGGCGCAAATATAGCGAATTTTTTACACTATAACTGAGTAAACTTTTTGGAAGCACAAAAAAATACATACAAGGATGGATACACATTCTAGCTGTGAATTCTTTCACTACGAAAGGGACTGCAAGGACTAACATGGATGGCAGTTAGAGAGTTGTTGCTCGTCCAGTAAACAAGACTTGGTGGTTCCAACAGAGGATTGGAAGACAAAGTTACCAACTCCTGGAAATAAGCAGAACTCGGCATTAAATGCAATCGACTTAATCGAGAAATGGAACAATCAGTTATAAATCAAATAAGAAATATCTCACCAATTTTAAATCACTTCCTCATTCCTAAAATCAGAGAACCAAACGCCGACTCGATAGTTTCAAAACGAGCCCGTGATTCAATTTGAGCCGGTGATTGGCACAGGAATCATATATATTCATATCATACCATGATTGAACCAAAACTAGATTGTAAACTTGAGGGTAATGTCAAGTAAAAATGTAAAATACACCAACAATATCCAGGAAATGTTATCAGACAACAAGCAATCCACTAAGAAGGTGTTCAACATAAGCAAGTGCAATTCCTAACAGCTCAGGGTGGATACTAATACTAGATAGTGAAAGCAGTTTATACATTGCAATTTCCCACTTAAAAATCACAATCAACCCGAAGAACAAGCATCAACTAACTCTACAATGGAAGAATATATGATCTTATCAAAGCTATATTGAGCCTGCAGGTATCAAAGCATGAACAAAGAGTGATATAAACCACACTAATCTTGCCATCATACACAACAACTTCCTTGTCATCCAACCCTGAGAAGCTTCCACTTCCATTAAAATTCCCAGTGACATAGTCCTAATTAGAGATGTTTCAATCCAAATTTACTCAAAAACTTGCAAAGCCATTAACAAGGAATGATTTATTTCAACTAAAAGATACCAAGAAACAAACAAAAAAAACAATTCATCTAGGCATTTCATCGAACACCTTAGAGGCAGCTCTTACCTCCCCGTATATCTTCATCAATCCAAACGTAGCAGCACATTTTTCGTCCATTGGGAGAGCAACCACAGTGATATCGACATTTGTTTCTCTGTGAGCTTGAACAAAGCTTTCAAAATCCATTCGCTATAAGTCAAAAAAATCACAGAGGCATTTTATCGAACAGGTATCAAGCAAAAGAAGACCGATAGTTCATACCTTATAAATCTCAACAAATTTCCAGGTCCGATCGATCCTAAAACTCAATCGAAGCAGTTGGCCGTGGTCTGAAGACAGTCGGCGAAGTCGAAGTATGAGAGGGTGGCCGGAGAGCTTGGAGTCCGACGGTGAGGAAGGCGAAGATTGAGACGAACGCGGATCCAAGCGCAGCCAGCGAAGGCGACGAGGCCTAGGACGCAGAGGAGGGCGGCGAGGATGACGACGAAGTCGGAGTCAACGGTCTCGTAGGCCGAGGACGCATCAGCGACCGGAGGGGAAGTGGATTTGAGGAATCTGGAAGGATGGGGACGATCTCGCCATGGACGGGGACGATCCGCCGTTTCCAAACGCCCTGATAGAGGAGAAACTAAAGGATGCTAATAACCTATAAAACATTAAAGAGGTGTTAGTCCGGCCATTTTAATAAGTTAGGATGCTAAGAGCTTCTCCAACAGCTTCCCCAAATGTTTTTCTAAAATGGGGAATCAATACCAAGTTTCTCCAAATTATTTTAGACCAAACTCCAAAAGCTTTCCTATAATAGAGAATTTCACCTTCATTTTATTTTTTAAAAAATAATTTATTTAAAATTATTGTACACCATTTGTGATTTTTTTGACTTGTTCACACATAGAATCGGTTTCGTAGCTAGCTAGGATAATTAATTGTTGACTTGTTCAAAGAGGCAATGGGTTTGGTAGGGATAATTAAAATCTGTATTCACAATTGATTATGTCAAATTGAGTATTAGTGTAATCCCTTATTGTACGGGATCTCAATTTGTCTACTAGTTTTGTCAATATTTAAGCTAGATAATCTAGTTTTTATTTTAAGCATCTCCACCCAATCTCATCACTGTCATCATCTCATTCTCAATATTTGCTTTCTTATATTTGTCTCACTTTGAACGTCTATTTTATGGATCGTCGTTCGGTCGCTAGTCGTTATCTAGTTGACATGTTCATGGATGACGAGGAGAATCTTGACGATGAATATGAAGAATTATTACTTGTTGAAATAGAAAAAAAATGCATGACTAGCCAAAGTTCAAGAGAAAGGCGTCGTGGTTCTATTGTGGGTCATCGTACTGTTAATCGTGATCTAATTGAGGGTCATGAAAGACTTTATCGTGACTACTTTGGGAACCCTCCAAAATACGGGGCTCGTCTCTTTCGAAGGAGATTCCGAATGAAGCGAGATCTTTTCATGCGCATTCATGATGCTGTTGTCGCACATGATACTTATTTTGTTCAAAAGAGAAATGCTGCGGGGCGTCTTGGCTTGTCATCACTTCAAAAGGTAACAACTGCTTTTCGACAACTTGCATATGGTGTTCCGGCCGATTATATTGACGAGTATGTGCAGATTGGGGAAAGCACTGCTATTGAAAGTCTCAAAAAGTTTGTCGTGGCAGTTGTTGAAGTGTTTGGCGATGAATACTTAAGAGTGCCAAATAGTGATGATCTTAGAAGATTACTTGCAATAGGTGAACAACGCGGCTTTCCTGGGATGCTCGGTAGCATAGACTGTATGCACTGGACATGGAAAAATTGTCCTACTGCTTGGCATGGTATGTTTACTGGCCACATTCATGAACCCACCATTATTTTAGAAGCTGTAGCTTCATATGATTTGTGGATATGGCATGCTTTCTTTGGTTTGCCTGGGTCTCTTAATGATATCAATGTGTTAGAGCGTTCTTACGTATTTAGTGGATTGGATGAAGGCATTGCCCCTCAGATTACTTATAAAGTGAATGGGAGATCATATAACATGGGATATTATCTTGCCGATGGTATATATCCATCATGGGCTACATTAGTAAAGACTATTCCAGCTCCACAAGGAAATAAGCATCGACACTTTGCTAAAGAGCAAGAAGGAGCAAGAAAAGATGTTGAACGCGCATTCGGAGTGCTTCAAGCTCGTTTTGCGATTGTCCGGAACCCGGCAAGACTTTGGAATAAGGAGAACCTAAAATATATTATGATGGCATGTATAATTATGCATAATATGATTGTCGAAGATGAGCGTGATGGACATGAGTGTATTCGTAGACTAAGGAAGATGCATGATATCGAAAAGGAATATGATCACGTTGATGATATTCCACACATATCACTTTCGCTCGAGCGTACACCAACAATAATGGAGTTTATCGCAAATCGTCATCGGGTTAGAGACAGACAAATGCACACTCAACTCCAAGAAGATCTTGTTGAGCACTTATGGAATAAGCATGGAGGCAATTAGTAATTTGCTTTCTTTAAATTCATAGCATGTTTTTCCAACTTCTTTGTATTGTTCTATTTTGTTTTTTTGAAAACTTATTTGTACTGTTATCAATAAAAATATGAAGAATAACATTTAAAATTTCATATCAGAAAGCATCTATCTTCTTGGTTAATTATAGCTCCTATTACTATAAAAACAAAAAGACACAAAACCAATCATGACATGCAACGAGTGTAACTATGCAAAGAACACAAAACAACAAATGGATGGAATTTTTTTTACAGAAAACAGCAACACATAATCTGCTGTAAATTCACAGCAACTCAACAAGTGCAGCAGCTATAGCATGAAAAAAAATACTGCAGGAAAAAAATTCAAATTGTGAAAAGATTGGTTAGTTTAACTTGTGATAACCATAAGAATCTTGCCATGGCATGTAATAAATGTTTTTTTTTACAGAAAACACCAACACAGAAACACATAAACTGATGTACATTAACAACAAGTGCAGCAATTAGAGAGAAAGGAGATTGGAGCTAGAAAAAAATCTGAAAAAACAGTCACTGTTATGACAATGTTCATAGCTAAACACCATGACATTGGAGCTTATTTTTCACCATAAAACTGCTAGAAAAGAGGTGAAAAAACATCCATTGTTATGACAAAGGTCATAGCTGAACACCATGACATTGTGTCTTATTTTTCACCATAAAAGTCCTAGAAAAGAGCTGAAAAAACAGCCACTGTTATGACAACGGTCATAGCTGAATACCATGACATTGTGCCTTATTTCTCACCATAAAAGTCCTAGAAAAGAGCTGAAAAAACAGCCACTGTTATGACAAAGGTCATAGCTGAATACCATGACATTGTGCCTTATTTTTCACCATAAAAGTCCTAGAAAAGAGCTGAAAAAACAGCCACTGTTATGACAAAGGTCATAGCTGAACACCATGACATTGTGTCTTATTTTTCACCATAAAAGTCCTAGAAAAGAGCTGAAAAAACAGCCACTGTTATGACAAAGGTCATGGCTGAATACCATGACATTGTATCTTATTTTTTTCACCATAAAAGAGCTAGAAAAGAGCTGAAAAAACAGCTGCTGTCATGAATGAAAAAACCATATCATTTAAGCTTATTTTTTACCATAAAAGAGCTAGAAAGGAGCCTGAAAACACCTACTGTCATGACAAAGTTCAAAGAAGCAAAGCCATGATGGTCACCAGAAACAAGCTACAAAAAGAGTTGTTGAAAGTCCTTTACTGCCATGACAGAGTTGAAAGGAAAAAGCCATGACATTGGTAGTTGTTTTCACCATAAATGAGCTAGCAAAGAGCTAGAGATTAATAACAATTGCAGGGGGAAATTTTGATTAAGATTGCTGCAGAATCAAGTGTATAATCAGATTTCCCACCTGCATAATCAGATTTACATAGTACCATATAATACATGAGCCAAGAAAGACCACGGTTTCACTGTATATGATTAATCATCCACTGAATAAACCAATAAATCACTGCTGCAGAATCAAGTGTTAAAACATGAAAAATCAATTGGAGGAATTCAAACACATAATCAAGTGTAATCATAAAAAACATAAAACGAATGAAACTGTAAAAACCATAAGATGTACCTACAGTCGACACCATAACATGTAGCCAAATTCTAAACCATTAGATGTACCTAAAGTCGAAACTATTCATGCAGGAAATCAAGTGCAATCATGTAGAATGGTGATTTTCGTTCTGGTTGGCTCTTTTTGCTAAAATCTCTCTTTGGCGGCTGAGTATATATTCTGCTTGAAGAGGTTGCATCAAACTAGTATCCATAGACATTATTTTAGTCTCCTCACTTTGAGCTTGAAGTTCAATTTCCTTCTCTTTTAGAGCAACCTGCTTTTGCTCGATATCAATGAGCAACTGTAGTTTTTCAGCCTTCATACGATCAGCTTCTAGTCTCCTTGCCCTAAACTCTTCCAACTCTGAACGTAATTTTGAAGATTCCTTGTCATCACCTTCTCCTTGCTCATTGGATTTTCCCTTTTTGTGTGCTTCTTTTGCTGCCTTTCTTCCAATAGGTCTCTTTAATGGTGCAGGTTCAGGAGCACTTCCATTCTCATCTTCCAAATTGATTGAAATTGAATCTTTAGCACGAGGAGCCTTGGATTTTCTACTTGCTTCAAATTTTTGATGCTCAACCATCCATTTTTGTTGAAACCTCAAAAGATTCCAACAATGGTCTAATCCGAAGTGATGACCTTCTTTCTCTTTGTAGACAGTTTTGGCGTCTTGTAGCTGCAAAGAATAACGAAATGAGAATCATATGTGCATTCACAACTACATATAATTAGTTGGATACTTTAATTTGAAGAGAATAAAGATAATAAAAGTGTGCACCTTATCTGCTTCTGTGTATCCACTTTTGTGCAAGTTTTCAACCGCGGCATAATGTCCACTAAACCTACTCACACTAGCGCTAATTTTTGACCAACGGCTTGTCAAGGATTTTTCACTTCTTTCATCTCCTTTCTTATGCTCATGAAAGTATTCAGTAATTCTTTTCCAGAATTGGTTCTTCTTTTGATCAGAGCCTTTGATTGGATCTAAGCTTGTATTCAACCATGCTGCAACAA
The DNA here is from genome assembly GCA_037127255.1 of Persicaria tinctoria. Lineage (NCBI taxonomy): Eukaryota > Viridiplantae > Streptophyta > Magnoliopsida > Caryophyllales > Polygonaceae > Persicaria > Persicaria tinctoria. Next base: position 85,937,532 of record JBANSL010000002.1, on the reverse strand, counting down.
GAATTGTGTCTTCCTCACGGGAAAAGTTTACGGTTCTTTGAGATTGTTTTTCTGACTTCTTGATGCTAGATGCAGATGGACTCTCCAAATCAGTTTCAGCTTCAGTAGTATTTGTCTCTTCCAAGTTAAAACCACTAGAATGGTATTGACTCGATGAGAAATCATATGTTAATTGTGGTTCATTGAGATCGTCAACGGATGATCCATTGTTGAGAAGGTCTATGAAATTCATCTGCAAGATATATGAAATAAACCAAACGATATATAACCCGAAAAAAAAAATAGATTTAAATGATTGAGATGTAATGAAAGTTTCATATAATCCAAGTAGCCCTGTTTTATTTTATCCATTTGTGATTGATAGTTCAATACATAACTGCTATAAATTCAACACCAATACAGCACACCTAAAAATCAGATTTTCATTCTCTAAAATTAAGATTTATATGATCATATAAATCCAACAGCAATACTGCAGAGCTGCTGTAAATTCATCAGCAACAACACATCTAACAATCAGTTCCATATTCTCAATAAAATCAGATTATCATTCTCTAAAAAATCAGATTTTCATTCTCTAAAATTGAGATTTATATGATTGTTTAAAAAATCAGATTGTCATCCAAATTTTCTGACTTTGAAACTCATAAAACAAGGTAAATTTCAAAGACATCATAAAAACAGCAATCACACCATTACTCTAGAAGTACGAAATCAATACCATACAGAAGAATGTATGACTTGCTGAAAAAAAAAAAGCAATACCATACAGAAATCATGAATAGCATTCAGAAATTCAGCAATGCCGTAAACCACAAATAGGGTAACAGAAGTGGATACCCAGATGGAATTCATGGCCGCATTGTAGCTTAGCCTTCGATATAGAAAGGGGGATGGGTAGCTCAATACTCTACTGCTCACTAAATATAAAATTAACCAGCGAAAATGGATGCAATAGGTAAAATTACATACTGTTTTTGACTTCTCAAACCATTCTGCTTCTACATGTTCGTTTCTAGCACTATTTACAGCAAGTGCAGCAACTATAGCAGGAAATTAAAAAATTCCAGCAGGAAAAAAAAATCAAATTTTCATCAGGAGATTGATTATATGAAACAAGCAACAACAGCACACCTAAGTTCAATTGAGATTTAGATGTCTTTCATTGAGATTTAACTTAATTTGTATGAAGGTTTCATATTTGCATCAAAAAATTCGACTTTCAATGGCCAAAGGTCTTGGCATTGAAGAAACGAAAAAACTGAAATTATGAATCATGCCATGAAAAGAGTAGAGAAATTACATATGAAGTTCTTTCATCAATTGAAACAACAGAGGAGATGGAAGGAAAAAAAAATAGCTCAAGAAGGCTCACCTGAAGCAAAGTCTTCTTTGTTGAGAACTTGTCGAGCAGCAATCGATAATCACAGAAGCAGAGGCTTCTTTGTTGACAACTTGTAGAGCAACAATCCAAAATCAAAGTCGGTTTTTGAGAGTTGAAAGTGGAAGAACGTGAGAAAAAGGGCTACTCCAAAAAATTTAGCGTTGCTCTACATTTGGGGAAGCTACCCTAGTTTTCTCATTCCCACCCTATTTTGGAGAATGGGCTGGGAAAGCTGTTGGACCTGAAAATGGCCCAAAATTCCCCAAATTCAGATTTTTCTCCAAAATAGGGAGGCTCTTGGAGTTGCTCTAATAACCTAATTAAATCAGTAAAAGGTGATATTTCACCAAATTTTCTCAAAAATATATAGAGTAATTTTTTTACGTTTCGGCTATATACACCGCAAATCCACACGTTGTTAAGGACGTGCATGCACGTCGAAAGAAACGTGCATGCACGTCCTTAAGGACGTGCAAGTGGGTTTGCAGTCACCCGAGCTCGGACGTGCATGCACGCTTTTAGTGCACGCTGCTGGATTAATAGGAAATCCCTAGGGTGGTGAAGGTTGGAATTTCCAATGTTTTTAGCTAAAGCCTTGGAAATTTCAACGTTTATTCCAAGGTTGGAATTTTCCAATGTTTTTAACGTGGTAATCTCCAATGATTTGAAGTGTTGGAAAGAACCAACCGTTGGAAATTCAATCATGTGATTCCAACAATCCAAGTTTTTTTTAAAAATATATAAAAAAAAGACCCCAATCTTTTCGATTATAAAAATCCTATAAAATCATATCCGTATACTTATTTTTACATTATATTCATATTCAAAGAACCTAATATTCATATATTCATTTAAAAATAACATGATATTTATATATGACACCATATTCATTCATTTCACCGTATTTTTCATTGGAAATAGAGCTTCCAGCAGTCTTAACCCGTGGAAATAGATTTCCAACACTTTTCACCGTTGGAAAATATTCCAACATGTTTCACTCTTGGAACATGACGGTTGGAATATTTGCACGTCCTTAACGACGTGCAATTTGCACGTTGTTAAGAACGTGCAAATATTGCACGTTGCTTTCGACGTGCAAACCCTAGTTTGCTAGTCGACGTGCACAGTTCTACACTTGCACGTTGTTAACGACGTGCATGCACGTCCTTAAGGATGTGCAAATCCTTAATCCGGATTTGCGGTGTATATAGTGACACCCTTTTTTAATATATTTAACGGAGAGAGTGACGGAAAGTTAAAAAGGGTGGTTCATTGCCAATGGAAGACTTTTAAAGGGTGGTTTCCAGTAATTACGCGTATAAAGGGTGGTTATGAGCAATGTGGGCTATTTTAGGGGTGGTTTTCTGCAATTTACCCCCTTTTTTTTTTTAACAAAATCAAAGAGATTTTTTTTTCTTGCTTGGCTTTGCAAGCTCTGACATCCTCTTCGTTCTTTTTTTCTTCTTCTCCACTCTCAGTAGCTGAACAGCTCCTCCGTCTTGCCTCTTTCGTTTTCGCCCTTTGTTCCTTCGACAGCAGCCATTTTCGACCTTGAGCAACTGTAGCGGAGGAAGGCATCGCAAGGGCGGAGCGAGTTGCGCTTCGCTACTACGAACCGAAGAAATTCCACGCTCAGGTATGTTCTTGGGTTTCTTTTCGTTTGCGAATTTCAGCCCTAGATCTTCTATCTGGGTGATATTTACAAGATTAAATCACAAATTCTGATATATTCCCCCCCCCCCCCCCCCCCCCCCCCCCCCCCCCCCCCCCCCTCCCTCCCTCTAACCGTATACACAATCTCCGAGTTTAATCGTTTTTTTTTTTTTTTTTTGTGTGGCAATTTTAGGGTTTCAATTTGTACAATTTGGGGCTTTTCGGCCTAGGGCAGCTGAAGAAGGGGCAAAAGAACTCAGTGCTTCGAGCAATTTGAGGAGGCGCTAGGGAGGCTCCGACCTCAGACAATTGAAACAACGAGGAGTTTGAGCAGGTTGGTCTACCTTTCCCTTTTGTCCTTTATATTTTTTTATTTGGAATCTTAGTCATAGGCTGAGTTGAATTTGGGCGTATGAACTTTAGGAATTATCAGTTTGCATTTATGCTTTTTTTTTTTTTTTTTGTAATTCCCTTTTCCAAATTCGAATCACTAGGTCTGTCAATACTCGATCCGATGGTTACAGTTTGCTACTTTTTTTTTGATATCCAACATCTGAATGATTCTATGCTTGCATTTTCATTCATGGTTAAGTTTGGTCTGGGGGCAATATGATTGTTTAGGCAAAAAACATCCCCTTTTTTGAAAGAAGAACACAGAAACTTTGGTGTCTTCTGTTGGGTTTTATGAAGGGCCAATGTTGCCTCCCTTTGTTTGCTTAGATAGGACTGATTTGAGTGAAATTTTTGCCAGAGTTTCGCCATGATTTGGGGCGATTTTGAGATTCCGAAACCCATACCATACGCTCAAAACTATATAGCTTTACAAAACCATATAACTTTGCACAGGGGTTTCGAGAATCCATTTTGGTAGCATTTCGACTGTATAGGAGATAGTGTGATGGTTCCGAGACCCATACCACATGCTTAAAATTATATAGCTTTACAAAACAATATAACTTTGCATAGGGGATCTTGGAATCCATTGAAACTACCTTGATTTCTCTTCTTCCTATTGCTGTAGAAACTTTTGTATTGAACTTGTATGCTTTTTTTTCTTAATGATGCCGTGTATGGCTTTGATTTTTATTTTTTTTGCGTCTCTCTGTCTGTGAAAAGGAAAAACCAGACTGATCCCACACATTTTCCTTTTATAGGGTAATAGTAATAGTTACCTAGCCTATCCACACACGCCCACTCTCTCCCGAACCGTTTTTTTTTTCTGAACTGGAGAAGTTACTGCTGTGTGCAGTTGAGCAGTTGCTGAACAGTTACTGATTTTTGTTTCTTGCTTTTTACTCTTTGCCTTTTCTTTTATAACTGCCCATAGCATACATCCGGGCCAGGCTTGCCCAAGCCTTTATCTGATCCCATCAGATGCCTCATTTTTTTAGCCCATTCAAGCTGAATTTGTAATTTTGTATATGCAATGTTTTAATAACATTAGTGTGTGATATTGAAATGAATTTACCCCCTTTGTTGTTGAGTTGAACTGTTTAGTAGTATAGAACTCTGCCGCCTTTTTAGCCAACCATCTATATATTTACCTATTCAAGTATAGAACTCTGCAATGATGAATTCTTTGTATTAGTGAACTCTTTAGCTTTTGTTGCTATTTTGTTATTATTGAATACTTTGTGTCTTGTATGAGCTCCTTTTATATATTGTTGTTCACCACTTTTATGCCCCCTCTCATAAGTTTCTGGCTCCTGCCATTGCATCTTATTACTTCCCTTGCATACTTGTATGACTTCTTTTGGATAGTGTAGGTACAGACTCTGCCTTCCCACTCCTGCATTACTTTGCCCATTTTAGATCATATGGTTGTGTTCGGTATAAAAATTATAGGTGGTGGTCCAACAATCCTTAAGGCTCAATGTAACTTTGTGAGCCATTCAAAAAATAACCCAAACCGTGTTCGTTACACTCGCCGCACCAAGCTTCCCCCTGAACCTGGGTTCCTCAGATTCAGGAAGAAGACCAAAAAGGTAGTTGATGATTCCCTGATAGAGTCGATTTATAGTGAAGGAGCTGATAAGATGAATGGGCACCCTACTCTTGTTGATGAACGTGATTTTAGAGCTAAAACAAAGGATCATATCCACAAACTTGAGGTTGAAGACGGGGAAGAGCGTGTTGATTGGGACGGTGACGAAGTTGAAGCAATATCATCCTTATTTCAAGGAAGGATCCCTCTGAAACCCGGAAAGCCTGCTAGGCAAAGACCCCTTCCGCTTCCAGTTCCCCATAAAATTCGACCTATAGGACTTCCAACTCCTAAGCAACATGCAAGATCGGTTTCTTTACAAGAACATTTTTCTGGTTCGTTGCTACCTAAAGATTTGCACAAGGACCCCTTATTCCTTACTTATCTTGCAAGAAAGATCCGAAGCCTTCCTCTAGATGAAGATGTTTCATCAACTCTCAATACATGGGGTAGATTCCTTCGCAAGGGCTCTCTATCGTTGACAGTTCGGGAGCTAGGCCACATGGGTCTCCCCGATAGGGCCTTGCAAACTTTCTCATGGGCACAAAAACAAACACATCTTTTCCCAGATGATAGGATTCTGGCATCAACTGTTGAGGTTCTGGCCGGTTCCCATTCTTTGAAGTCCCCCTTCAATACAGACAAGTTCATTAGTTTGGGAAGTCGGGCTGTTCTTGAAGCCATTACCAGAGGCTTCATAAAAGGGAAAAGATTGGATCTTGCATGGAAGCTTCTATCTACGGCCAAGAGCAATGGGAGGATGTTGGATTCTAGTATATATGCAAAGCTAATATTGGAGCTTGTGAAAAATCCCGATAAGCATGATATGGTCATCACCTTATTAGAAGAGCTAGCTGGGCGAGATGATTTGAATATAAACCAGATGGACTGTACTGTGATTATGAAAGTATCCTCTCAGCTTGGCAAGTTTGAACTGGTCGAGGGTCTTTTCAGTTGGTTCAAACAATCAGGACATACCCCGTCTGTGGTTATGTACACCACTTTAATTCATAGCCGCTGTTCTGAGCAAAAACCCAGAGAAGCGCTGGATTTGGTGTGGGAAATGGAAGCTTCAAAGTGCGTTTTGGATCTACCTGCATACCGAGTGGTAATCAAGCTGTTTGTTGCTTTACATGATCTATCAAGGGCAGTGAGATACTTTTCAAAGCTCAAGGAAGCAGGTCTTTGTCCAACATATGATGTGTACAAGGACATGATCCATATTTATATGGTGTTTGGGAGGCTGGCTAAATGTAATGAGATTCGCAAGGAGGCGAAGATAGCTGGGTTCACTGTTGACCCAATCTTGAGTTCACAATTGTATCAACTTGAAAAACACTCCAATTCATGTGTGTAATTTTGTCAAGCTTTGTGGTTCTTCTTATTGAGGCTTTCACAACATTAGAGATTCCATATGTATATTTCTTTAAATGTATAGTATATTTTTGCATGAGTTAAACTTTTCAGTGTTGATAATTGATAACTGGATAGTGTGTAGAAATTTAGGGCGGATAAATGTACGATATGTATGAACTTAACAATGAAATTTTTCTCAAAGTGGTACAGGTACAAGAACATTATTATTCACATTCTATGGCTAACAGTGTGTTAGAGCATCTCTTCCAACACATTGCTCTCCAATAATATCCCACAAAGGCAAAGCTTTTACCATATTTGTGTTCACTGTCAGCACTGAAGTGCTTCTTATCCCAATGCAGAAACTAGTATGAAATGGCATCTGCTCTCTCTTCAGCCATATCCCTGATCCCTGGCTGAGTATCCGCGCTTCCTTGGCTACAACAATGAGCAGGTCCTTTAATCAGAACAAAGTAAGGGAGTATAAGCTCAAAGCCACGCTGGCAACGTCATATTTTGCAGCTCCGGCAGCCAATTTGTTTTCCATGCTATCGTGATCAGCTAAAGAATCAGCAAGATCATTGGCATCATCAGTTGCACAACCCAGAAAGTGGAAGTATGGAGGAAATTAGACGCGCGTTAGGACCTTCTGTTCCATATCCATTCCCTATTTCGATGCTCATCCTTTTCGTTTATGTGAAACAGCATGCTCATAAAACAGGGAGGAAGATCAATTCTCTGTGATGACCCCTTTTTTTTGGGTCAAAGTAATGACCAAAAAAGTGAGCATAAACTCTCTACTGCTCTTGCTATCCGGTGTATCTGCGCGAGAACAACACCTACATCTGTCAGGAAACCTACGTCTGTCATGGATCACAGTGATAATTTATCTACTCCCGTCTCCCGTTAAATTTCTTGAGCTGAATCGTAGTGCTGTCCTTCAATCCGCCAAGCGTATTTTTTTAAATCCATTGTGAAGTCGTATGAGTAATGAGTGAGTTGGTTGTTAACTGCGCGTTGATACGTTCACTTGTCTTACCAATCCAACCGAAAATATAACAAGTGTTATACTTATACTCCATCCGTTAATTAAAAATTGATATTTTACTATTTATGCACAATTTTTTAGGTGTTAAAAACTATATAAAATATTAATTTTTTTTTTACATAATTTCACTCTTACTACAATTAAATATGAATTTATAAAAAATAAATTTAGAAAAACTATTAATATTTTATATAGTTTTTATCATTCTAAAAAAGTGTGTATAAATTATGAACGACGGGTTTTATTTAACGGAGGGAGTATTAATTAGGTTTAATTTGGTGAATATCCATTTTTCATGTCAAAATTAAGTAAATATCCACTTTTTTACAAAATTAAGTAAATGTCCATTTTTTTCCCAAAAATACTCCTCCTTCTCCATCCCTAACCCTTCCTCCTTCCCCTTTGACCATTTTTAATTTTAACATTTACTAGTCAACATTGACCATTCCGGTCAATGCCTGCATTTGATGACAATTTTTTGGTGACAGTTGAGTATATTTTTCTGGTGGCAGTAAATTATGATAATTATTTTGGTGACAATTAATTTTTTGTGACATTTTATTTTTTCCGGTGACAGTTAGGGGAAAAATCTTTTTCTAGTAACAATTGATTTTCTTTTTTTCTTGTGATAATTGTTGGTGACAAAAAAAAATTTGGGTGACATTCAATTTTCTTCCAGTGACAGTTGCCAGTAACACTTTTCCTCGGTGACAAATGGAGTTTTTCTGCTAATAGATGTTTTTCTGATGACAATTGTTGGTGACAACTATTAATGATAGGGTTGATGACAATATATTGTCACCATGATATTGTAACCTTAAAAAATTGTCACCATAACATTATACATCACCAAGACATTGTCACCAACTACAGAACACTGTTTTCATATTGTTTAATAAACCGTATTGTCACCAACTTATAAAAAAACATTGTCACCAACCTCTTTTCAATAATCTATTGACACCAACAATAAAACAGTGTAACCAACCTATTTTCATCAAGCTTTGATCAATAATCTACTGTCATCAATTACAAAACTTTGTCACCAATCTAGTGTCACCAACCAATTGTCACCAACGACAAAACAATATCACCAACCAATTGTCACCGACTAAAAAGCACTTTCATCAAACTAATTAAAATGTTTACAATGCTAATATTATCGATCACATTTGTCATCTAATATTAACACATTTTTGTTACAAAACTGAAACCCTATAACAAGGGAATCATAGACCCAAGAGAGGCTAAACCTGAGCATACGAAAATTTGATGTACAGTATAATTTAGGGTACAGTACCAATGTTATCAGATTTGTCATCTAAAATTAACGCATTTTTGTTACGAAACTAAAACCCTAGAACTAGGGGAGCATAGACCCTAGAGGGGCTAAACTTGAGCAAACGAATAATTCGATGTACAATACTATAATGGCATCACATTTGTCATCTAATATATATTAACGCATTTTTGTTACAATAATAACTCTAAAAGTAGATGAAATTTGATATAAAGTTTAACTTTGTAATACTTAATTGTCAAACTACAAAATATTGTCACCAACCTATTGTCAACAACTACGAAACACTGTCATCAAATTATTTTCACCAACAAGTGAACACTGTCACCAAACATTGTCACAAACCAATTGTCACCAACTTAAAAACATTGCCATCAATCTATTATCCCTAAATAGAGAACATTATCACCATCCTCTATTGTCACCAACCTACTTTAGTAATCTGTTGTCACCAACAATAAAATAGTGTCATCAACCTATTATCATCAAAATATTGTTTCACCGTTTCAGATCAAAATATTGTTTCAACAAATATTTGTCACCAAGACCATGTAATAAAAAAAAATGTCATCCCCATACTAAATATCACAGGTAGTAATCTATTGTCACCAATGACAAAACATTATACCCTAGAGTGACTAAAACTAAGCAAACAATAATCTGTTGTCACCAATGACAAAATACTGTCACCGAACTGAAACTCCATCCTTAATCATTCAACAAAAACTGATCTAGATTCAAGTTGTCATTGAAGATTCCGTAGGCTTTAGCTACATAAATTTCTAACATAAACAAGCAATGATAATCTTGTTTTCTTTCAATTTCTCTAACCACAATGGTCATGCAATTCCACAAATTGAACAAAACCACAAATTGAACAAAACCAGGCTCCCGTTGTTGGCGCCGCTGAGACGAGGCATCGTGTGTACCGCCGAAGAAGATCCTCCTCGCGAAAGATTAGCTAGCTCCTTCTCAACGTCACAATTTTCACCAAAACACTTGAAACTGAACAACCTATAAAGTAAGAATTGTCACCAAACAAACAATTGTCACCAAAACAAACAAGCAATGATAAACATTTGGAATTGAACAACCAATAAAGTAAGAATTGTCACCAAACAAACAATTGTCACCAAAAAAAAACAAACAATGATAAACACTTGAAATTGAACAATCTATAAAGTAAGAATTGTCACCAAACAAACAATTGTCACCAAAACAAACAAACAATGATAAACACTTGAAATTTAACAGCTTATAAAGTAAAAACGAATTAGATTTATTAATAAGAACACTAACCTGGATTATTCATTTGAAGTAGATAGAAACACACAAACCCTAAAAAAAACATAAACAAATTGTCATCAGATCAATGTATTCACACAAAAATCCACAACTGGTGTCCCAAATCATAAAATTAACATCTCTAAATGATCACAGTTAACGAATTGTCACCAGAGATTAAACAAATTGACATATTTTGCAATTTAAGATACTGCATTAACACATGATTGAAACTCATAGGGTGCAGATATGCAATTGGCATGACTAATATGTTTTTGACGCGTCAAAATGTGATATCACAACTGGCTGGACAAATTGGGAGAACATTAACACAATTACATAGTTTGGCCTTTGTTCAATAGTTAGAAAACGGTAAGAGTTTAAAAGAAGGCATGATCATTGCCTCTCATGAAAGCATAACGAGCCCCAATTCACCATTAAATTACCAAAAAAAAGCAGTAATGTAGAACTCTTTCAATTTTTGCATGAATACCAATCCATCAGATTTTTTCACAAATCAAACCATTTTACTCGAACAATCAGCGATTCATACAACAATGAAACCTCAATTGAGTCGGAATCGCATCACGAAAGCAAACATTCAAAACCAAACCAATCTAATCACATGATTCACATCCAATTTCCGACCACTACTTTCTCAAACTGAATCAGATCTGAACCAAACACTCTGAAATTCCACATACAAGAGAAGCCAAATTCATAACGAAAAAGAGCAGGCAAATGCTAGGCGGAATCACGCCGATACAAAGGGACTTACCTAGAACTGAAATCCAGTGAATGCGAACAGGAGAGTCCGGCGGTGCGCGCAGATCCACCTCGATGTAGATCCAAGCGAAAAGGAGGGTCCGGTGGCGACGAGTGGGACTAGAAATGGAGAAGGGCAATGGAGATGGAGCGGCGACGAGTGGCACTGGAGATGGCGGCGACGAGTCGGACGGAAGGGAAGCGGATGGGATTTTAGGGCAACAGACCGACCAAGAAAAAAGACGCCCGATGGAAGAAATTAGGAGAGCATTACAATAGTAGGGGTAAACTTGGAATTACAATAAAATTATGGACACTTTCTTAATATCACTTTAAATATGGACATTTACTTAATTGACTTTTCTAAATGGATATTCCACCAAAATTTTCCTATTAATTATGTAACGAGATATAAACAAGTGTTGAACAAATTCTATGACGAGATCTTTTCAGTTTTCACTAATTTTGTGGGTTGCATCAAAATCAATCTAAATTTTTATGGGAAAAAAAAACTTGTAATGAGAAAACACTATTCTTTATTGAATTCGAAATATCGATTGTATCGAGAAAATACTTCACTATGATAACCGAAAATTTCGAAGAGGCATGGGGAGAAGCATGCAAAAAGTATTTCATGTAATTCGTCAAACTCGGCCAAAAATATACTGAAAAAACCCGAACATGGTTCTGAAAAATTACTACTAGTTTTTTTTAAGGAAATTCCGTTTGGTGTCCTTAAGGTTTTGACAATTCCGCTTGGTGTCCTAAGGTTTTATTTTGTCCTTTTGGTGCCCCTGAGTTTTGTCAAAAGTTCGTCTCATGCCCAAAACTCATATTTTCACTTTTTTGAATGAATAAAACGACCCATTATTTTTTCTTATTTCAAAAAAACCCCTTTATTTTTAACAATGAACAAAATTACCTACTACTATTATTTAACTAAATCCAACATAAAAGTGAAAAAAAAAACACCTTATATATTTTTTTTCAATAAAATCACACATAATTCCCAAAATTTAGCAAAAACTCACCCATTTTTACAAAAAAATGTAGAAGAAAATCAACCTTTATGTTTAACATTACACAAAAGATTCAATTTTTTAAAAAATATTTTGCAAAAAAAAATCTCATTATTTGTCAAACATTGTACATACATAACATACCACCCATTATTTATAAAAACTTTGCATCAATCCACCCTCACATTTTTTTAAAAAAATTGACCTATAAATTACAAAAAGAAAAAAAATATCATAAAACCATACTTTGGATTAAAAAAAAAATCTCCTTTATTCTAATTGAGTATTGGGTAAAAAAAAAAATCCACCCTCTTGTTCATCAATCCACCCTTTATTTTTTACATTACCTTTTCTTTTTCAATAAAATTCTAATCGAGTATTGGGTTAGATTGGTCAATTAGGATGGTTCATACTGGATCAACTCGATCCGATTCGGCATTTTCGGGTCAGGTCAAACCCAAAGACCCGATTTTAAAAGAAAATGATAATTATAATGTATTTCTTTCTTATACAATGAACTATTGCGGCTAAATATTAAATTGAAAAAAATAATACCGGGTTTAAGGATCGGCCCGAAAAAAATACACTACCAAAATATTGAGCCACCATATGATCAACCGCATTTACAATTGTTAAAATTTAGTGAATTATAGGTTAAATACTATTTTAGAAAATAATAGGTTTTAAATATTATTTTGGAAAATAACGAGTGTTTTTATTTTATTTTTTCAAAGTATGGAAACTAATATGTCTTTTGTATAATTTTAAAAACCATAATTATTTTGTTTTAAATTTGTTGGAAGAAGGGTGATTTTGTGATAAGAGTTTTGGAAATAATATACGATTTTGTTAAAAATTTTCAATTTTATCTTGAATTTAGTTAAATAATAGGTAATTTTGTTCATTGTTAAAAGTAAAAGATGTTTTGTGAAATAAGAAAAAATAATGGGCCGTTTTATTCATTCAAAAAAGTGAAAATATGAGTTTTGGGCATTAGGCGGACTTTTGACAAAACTCAGGGTCACCAAACGAAAAAAAATCAAATCTTAGAACATCAAACTAAATTGTCAAAACCTTAGGGACACCAAACAAAATTTTCCTTTCTTTTTTTAAAAAAAAAGGAGGGGAGGGGCGGTATTGGGGTTGTGGTTGTCAAGTTGTCGGAGGGGTGTCTCCTCTTCCCACCGGCACTCTCCTTTATGCTCTGTTCCCTTTTCTGCTGACATTCTTTCCCCCACCACCTTGTTTTTCTCCTCATTTTATGCCCTTCATTTTCCCCTTTTCATTTCCCATCTTCTCTAAACTTACATCATACGTTCGTTCGTTCGTTCGTTCGATCTATATACCCTTTACCAATCCATACGCTAAAGCAACACCCTCTCTCAATTTTGGTCTCATCCATTTCTGTTTCTTGAAACAAGAAGAACGATGGAGACCAATCTTGACCTCAACGATACGGAGCTCCGTTTGGGGCAACCGGGCTCCGCCACCAGGTAAAGAACACAGATGTTCACTTCATGGGTCGTCTTGATTTGCCAAATTAAAGGCGAATCTGAATGGAATTGGGTGATTTTGACTGAATTTCTATGGTGGGTTATGTAAATTGGCAGGGCGCAGGTGGTTGGGTGGCCGCCGATTAGGTCTTACAGGAGGAACAACAGCAACCTTCAGCCCCAAGAGATGTATGTGAAGGTGAGCATGGATGGGGCCCCATACCTGAGGAAGATAGACATCAAGGGCTACAAGGGCTACCAAGATCTGTTGAAGGCCATGGAGGGTATGTTTAGGCTCTCCATAGGGGACTACTCTGAGAGAGAGGGCTATAAGGGCTCTGAGTTTGTGCCCACTTATGAAGATAAAGATGGCGATTGGATGCTTGTTGGTGATGTTCCTTGGGAGTAAGTTCCTTTTCTTTCTCTTTTTCTTGGTTGTGAATTTCATAGACCTTAGATTAGCGATTTATCGGTGGACTCTTGTTCTAAAAATCGCGGCTAGGCACTAGGCAATCCGTCTTCGCCTAGAATTAGGCGGACGCCTACGCAGGTCGGTGTCCGTCTGGATCGCATAGGCGCTAGAGCTGTTACTCGAGCCGAATATTGCTTGTTCATATTCGACTCGGTTAAAAACGAGTCGTGGCCTAAATTTGGTCTCGATCTTAAAATTGTGCTCATATTCGGCTCGTTTAGGAAATGAACGAACTTGAGCCGAGCTTTTTTCGAGCATTAAACAACTCTATTTGCACACACATAGTGATTTAAAGGAAATTTTAGAAATTTCACAAAATTCGAGCTTATATCGAACGAGCCGAGCTTTGAACCGAGCTTAAAAATGTGTTAATACTCGGCTTGTTTAGAAAATGAACGAGCTCTAGCACTAGGCAGCTCCTCACCGATTAGAATCCGGACTGCCTAGAGGTTTTTAGAACACTGGTCTCGTGTGCTGATTTTGGTCGTGGGGGTTTTTGTAGGATGTTTGTTTCGTCTTGCAAGAAGCTGAGGATTGTAAAGGGTTCAGAAGCTTAAGCAGCATTTGAAGAAGAACCAATCAAAGATGGATTGAAGTAGTAGAAATGATTCGTTGTTATGTTTTAGGTAGAGAGCTTGCAGTGTTACTATTAATTACTATATATATATTGTCATTTTTAGTAGATGTGCAAATGGAACAAGCATGTATACATGTTATGATCTATTCATATATCCACAGTTTTGGTTTGTTTATGATCAAGTGTTGTGCTTCATCATATATATTGTCAGATTTGTTTTCTTAAAATTTCTTTTGTTTCATCACAACTCTAAATCTGTTATATATGTATTATGTGGAATTAATTACCTTTGTCTTCTCAAGAAAGATTTTGATAATGTTTTATATGTGCATTTTTTTTTTTGCATAAATTTGGGGTTGTAGCTAGCCAGCCTAGCCATTGGGATACTTTCATCTGTTGAGATGTGAATGAGATCGATAAAAAATGTCACATATCAAAAAGTTGAACACATCAAGCCATAGTATATGAGTCGGTGGACTACTCCTTCTATTGTCAATTGGTTTTAGAATGGAACCCCACTCGATTTGTGTGCTAGGCTACTCCAGTCATTGGTCTGAGTCAGACTTTGATATCATCTTCATATGTCAATGATCTTATAAGGCATGCTCAACCTGTACCCGTGCGGTGTAAAGCATACTTATTTGGCCCGATGAGCTGATTGTTGTTATTAAACTCCGTCGAGAATTATGACCACAGGTTGTGTGCATTTGTGCTCTAAATTTCGGGTCGGGTCACGTTTTGACGAGTCTGCTCGGAAACAAACATAGTCCACTATGTGACACGAGTGGGAATTTGATTCCCAACCTTTGAAACACAACGTCGATTCCTCTATGAATCTGTTTTGTACTGTTTTGTACTAAAGGATGATAGTTTTGTCTATAACGATTAACGATGTCATTTCACACAAAGACGAGGCCATTTCAGTGCAAACGAAGTCGTCTTGGTGTGGCTAGGCAGTATATGTAAAGGCTCGCGGAATCCGGTCCCCCTATGTCCAGCACTAGTACGTACATAACATACCCCCATCGGTCCTACCGGAATTTAACCAAACGCGCGTAACACTAATAATCGTTTGACCAGTTGTTTGGAGGCAAGGAAAAGAAGTCTCACCCACCTACTACTGCTCGAGGGCCATAAACATCAATTAAAAATTCAAAATTAACAAAAGTGGAAGCATTTTTATTTTATTTTTTGGATGTGACCCTAATATTTAACAATTCGAACTCGGTTCGGGATCTGTTTGAAAACAATCCGACTTGAGCTTGTTTGCTTATCTAAACAAGTCGAGCATGAACGTAATTTTAAGCTCGGTTGAAAGCTTGACTCGTTCGATTTAAGCTCGAATAGCTCGAATTTTATATAATTTCTAAAATTTCCTTTTTAACTTAATATGTTATGACCTAGTAGAACTGTTTAAAGTTCCAAAAAGATCGGTTCGAACTCGTTCATTTTTTAAACAAGTCAAGCTTGATAAAAAAAGAAAGCTCGTTTAAAAATTGGGCCCAGCTCGACTCGAACTCGTTTAACAAATGAGTCAGACTCGTAGTCGAATAACACCCTAGGCCCTATCAATGCCTCACTTGATCAAAAAGACAATTGATTATATATATATCATCAAGGTTTTGGGCGTTGAATCCCTTTTGGTCCGGATTGATGGCGTAGAGTTTTCCTAGCTTGATGTGGAAATCATCCTTCCTAATAATAGAAAATAGTCAAATACGTAGTACGTTTTTAAAATATCCCAACAAGGAAAATGAAAACCCTACCTCTTGAGGATGTAATTGTAATCTGTACATTCAGTTTTTATAAGCCTTACAAGGCTGCTTACCAGCACAATGGCTACATAAGCCCTCAACAATGTATTAGAGTCTACAACTCTTTGCAACAGATTCTTAGATTCAACTACTATTATTCAATTATTTCAACTCACCCTCCGGGTTGCTGCTCGTTGTCAATGTGGTTCATCTTTATGGAGGAGCACCTTGGGGCGGGTCTGAACACCAAACTACGAAGTCGTTGGTTGTTTCTTTGCCTTTGCCGGGTGCCTATATACTACTGCTTACCACCAAGTTTTTACTTTCAACATTATTTTCATAGTGTTTATACATACAAAGGTTACACATCACCCTTATCTCCACATTGCTACCAACATAGACGAAGGGATTTTGGTTTTGTCACAAATAATTATGTCTCTCTGATCACGATGGACTATACCCATTATGTGTTACAAAGGTTACTTATCACTCAAAAAATTGGGTTCTTTGGTATAACCAAACTTGTAAAAGCATACAAAATCGATGGTTTTAATTTAGATTTCAGATTGATTATCTCAAATTGGTTGGGTTTACACAACCACCTATTATACAAATTCCGGAATTTGGTCTTAATAATACATCTTTCTCTTATTAAATGTCGGAGAACAATCCTTAAGACATTTAACCTCTTAGTCAACGCTTCTGTACTCAATATGAACTCAAGTAGTACGTCACTTATGGGGAAACCCAATCTCGTCTTACACAACCCATCAATTTGGGTCACTAGGGACCATCTGGCTCCCATCATGAGCTATGTGCATTCCCGGTTCGGTAAACCATTACCCACCGAGATGCTTAAAATTAATGTTGTTACCAACAAACAAAGTTTCTCTAGTCGAGAATTCCCTTACACAGATTCCTCATTCTCAGTTTTTAGAACCACAACTGGACTTGAACATCGCGTTTACTGCAATCGATTCATCTCTCTTATGGTCTCTTGTTTAAAGACTGAGCCAGTCACTTCTATATTAGTACAAACTGTTCGCCCTATAAGGTTTTTATGAATATCTTTACATGGAATTCCTGCGGCATCCGGAGCCGTAATTTCTGGACAAATGTGGATATTTTCTGTCAAAATAATAATATAAACGTTATAGCTCTTCTAGAAACCAAGACTGATAAGGTTCCTTCTGAAAGCATACTGCGTAAGTATGGGTTCACGAATGTAGCTTTTGATCCAGCAATCGGCTTCTCTGGGGGAATCTGTCTTCTATGGAAAGATTTCTCTGCTGCACAAGGTTCCATCGAGCTTATTTCGGTTCAGCATCGATTCATTCATTTCAACTACTCGGACTATGCTACGAAGCGCTCTTTTGCTTTTCTGGTGGTCTATGCCCCTCCGGATGAGCGGCGTAAATCAGCCTTTTGGAGTACACTCTCCCTTTATATCCAGTCACTTGTTATACCATTCTGTGTTATGGGAGACCTAAATGAAATAGCCACCCCAGCAGATAAACTTGGAGGAGCCTACCCTTCAAACGCCCGTTTTACACGATTACTAGACTTCAAGAACAACCTTTCATTACTAGAGGTACCTTCTAGTGGGGGCTAGTTTACTTGGCAACGGAAATCGAATGATGTGATCATTTGCCTAGAAAAACTTGACCGTCTACTAATCCACACGGACATGCTTACTATTTTCGATTCACTGCGTACTCAGATACATCCATTTACTAGATCTGATCATGCTCCGATCTCCACAGACTTTCGCCACAACATTCAGCCTAAAAATAGACCTTTTAAATTCGATTTGGCTTGGGCTTCTAGGGCCGATTACAGAAACATAGTCTCACAGGCTTGGAGGGCAAACCCACAAGGTTCCTTGATGTTTAAATTACTTCAAAAGGCAAAAGTTCTTAAAAGACTTTCCAAAACTTGGCACAAGAATACGGTACGCAATATTCACAACCAAATACTTGTAACAGATCAAAAGCTCCTTAGTTTACAGACGTCTCTTATCTCTAATTACAATTACCAGGATGCCCAAATCCTTAAACAACTACTCAACAAAAGAGAACGCATGCTCGACTTTCACCGTCGCTACTGGAGCCAACGGGCAAAAGTTAAACATACAAAACTAAATGACTCCAACTCAGGATATTTTCACAAAATCGCTACTGCAAAGAGAGGCAGGAAAATAATCAAATCTATCCTACTGCCCGGTGGTCAGCCCACAACTGATTTCCATACAATCCAACAAGAATTTGTCCGCGATTTCAAGGCTCGGTTCAGAGCATCTTCGAATAATGCTCCGGACTTATCTACAGACCTATCGGTTATCCCAGCACTAGTTACTCAGGCTGACAATGACATGTTAACTGCACCTGTTACAAACAATGAGATAAAAGCGGTTGTTTTTGCCATGAGCCCAGACAAGGCGCCGGGCCCTGATGGGTTCCCAGCCGGTTTCTACCAAAAGTTCTGGCCCACCGTGGGCCCTTCTGTAACGAAGGCAATTAAGGATTTCTTTACGAGTGGTAGGTTACTACGTCAGACGAACCATACCTTTATCACGCTGTTACCAAAATGTGAGGTGCCGACTGCAGTAAACCACTACAGACCAATCAGTTTATGCTCTACTATCTATAAAATCACAACGAAAGTAATTTCCGCACGTTTAACAAAAAATTTCGACAAGCTTATACACCCCCAAGGGGCCTTCACAAAAGGGAGAGCTATTCAGGACAACATTCTGATTGCGCATGAAGATTTGCATTCGTTTCGAATGAAGAAAGGCAAAACGGGCATGGTCGCCCTTAAGCTTGACATGGCAAAGGCATACGACCGCATCGAATGGCCGTTTCTGTTCAAAGTTTTATCCAAATACGGGTTCAATGATCTATTTATTAACAAAATAAAAGAATGCGTTTCAACAGTCTCCTACTCGGTCCTCGTAAATGATGAACCAACCACGGTTTTTCACCCCACTAGGGGTTTAAGACAAGGAGACCCACTCTCCCCCTTTCTCTTTATCCTAGCCTCTGAGGTACTAGCACGTACACTACACAACCAAGGGCTTGCTAGTAAGGACCTAGGCATTTCTTTTGGTCGGCCGGGTATCAAGATTCCTTTTCTAGCGTTTGCTGATGATATGCTCATTTTCTGCAAAGCCTCCCAATCGGCATGTACTTCTGTATTGACTATCTTAGACAGATACTGTCTCATTTCAGGACAAAAGGTAAATCTGCACAAATCCAGCTTCCAAGCATCCCCAAACACAACAGCTGCCGCAATAGCTTCGACTATTGCCGTACTTGGTATTCCTCAAGCTAACAATTTTGACAAATACTTGGGCTGCCCTGTAGTCAATGGTAGGACCAATAGGGATACCTTCGCTGATGTGGTCCTCAAGACTAAAAACCAGCTCACAAAAGGGATACTTGGGCTGTCTGCAGAAGGACGGCGGGTGCTTATCAAAGCAAATTTGAGTGCCAAACCAATTTTTCTAATGCAAGCTTTCTTACTACCCTCCCACGTTCTTCACGAACTTGACAAAGTGTATAGACAATTCTTTTGGAACAAAACCGCAAAAGCTACGCCGCTCATTAGTTGGGACAAAATCTGTTCAGACACGATGAAAGGTGGTTTGGGGATTCATAAGGCAGAATCTATGAACATAGCGCTACAAATGAAGCTTCTCTGGAAAATCATTGCGGAACCGGACAACATCTGGGTTCGAGTCATCTCACATAAATACCTAAAAGGGAACGATCTTTATAGCTATAACAAAAAGGGTAATACCTCTTGGCAATGGTCCCGCCTTATGTCCATCAGGCATCAGTTCCTCCCGGGTCTTCAATGGCGGGTTGAAAATGGGGAAACTATTGATTTCTGGGACCATAATTGGGCTTTTGAAACGCCTTTGAGTTCCAAAACACTGATCCCCATACCTGCTGAACTGGCGGGCATTCCGGTGGCTCATTTCATCACAAACAGACAGTGGAATAAACCTTTTATAAACGACGCCTTACAAAACTTGCTGAAACAAAATGATATTAACCATATCATGGGCATAACCTTACCAAGTAATCCGATTACAGACCGTCTGTATTGGGGGCCTAGCAAAAATGGGTGGTTCTCAACCGCCTCCGCCAACTCCTTCATATCTGCACACACCGGGTCGCCAGATTTCGATTGCGCGTGGATATGGTGCATCGATGTTCCCCCTAAGGTGCGACACTTTCTATGGAAAATCTCCAGGGACGGTCTACCGACTAAGACAAGACTACAGAGGTCGCATGTCGCTGTACCTGCTGGTTGCGCTTTCTGTGACAATACAAATGAATCGAGGGATCACATTCTCCTTCGTTGTCCTATGGCTACTGCTGTACTTAAAGCTTTAAATATCCAAATCCCAAGGCGTATCTCTACTGGTGGCATGGGTAATGTATTCCCCCTTACTGCTATTAGATGTGCGATTGGGTCTAACTCCTTTGCCAAACTAGCCTCAGCTTGGTGGGCCATGTGGTTCTTCAGGAATCAACTCGTTTTCGATCACATGAAAAAGGTAACAGCTAATGAAATTCTACTGTTACACAGCACTACCACTCACTGTTGGAAACAATCAAAGCTCTTAGATGATGATCCGTCTGGCCCTTTGACCCCCTTACATAGCTATCGTAGGGGAATTATCGATCAGCCATATAAAGCTAAAGCGTCGAAAGCCAGGCCACAAGATCGGTCCGGGAAGTGGGACAAACCACCGAGGAATTGCTACAAGCTAAATTTTGATGGTTCGGTGATCCAGAATGGTAAATCGTCTTATGGTTTTGTCATCCGCGACTCTGATGGTTCAGTTGTCTCGGCTGGCAGATCTGTTTGCACAAATATCTCGGTCATTTATGCCGAAAATCTCGGCCTCAGAATGGGACTGGCAAGGGCTAAGGAGCCGAACCTGTCTACACTTCTGATCGAAGGAGACAATCTTTTGGTGATAAAAGTACTTCTAGGGGGATTGGAAATGTCCCTGGTCGATAGAGATGCTACAAGCGGATATAATGTCTGATATTTCGTCCTTTACTCATGTTGCTATTCGTCATATTTTCAGGGAATCGAATGCTGTGGCTGACTACCTTGCGTGTAGTGCCCATGTCTCCCCTGCCGACGTCTGCTGTGAGAATGATCCAGAACTGCGAGTTCTCGTCCGGAAGGATGCGCTAGGAAGGGCCTCTGCTGCGGCCGACCCAACCTAAACCTTATCTTGCGTCAAAAAAAAGAAAAAGAAAAAAGAAAACCCTACCTCCTTTAGAGAACGCGCGACACGCGCTACTGCTTCTTCCTTCTCCTCGTTCAATCCGCCGCCTTCCAAGGGCTCCTGCACCCGCTCGACAGTGTTCCTGGCCTACCATCCGCTTATACCCTTCGACTGTTACCCACAGATCTACCCTATTAACCCCCTTTTGGCCGTCCTCGGAGATAGCTCCCTCCGTTCGATCACAAACCAAAGTCTCCAAAATCTATAACCGCTCTTGCGAGCGAAATCGCTCTAGTTGGGCCGCTAAGTATGTGCTGGCGGAACCCTACTCTCCCTCAATCGGCGATGGTTGGTGTAAATGGGTCCTATTGGGGGGATCTAATTTGATTTCGGCGGGTGGTGTCCTGGCCGGGACGTGGCACTATGTGCTCAGTGGTGGGTGTGGGTTCAGGCGATGGATGGGATGGCTCTTCGAGTGGCATGTCGGCTTTGCCGCTCTGTGCTTTATTTTGTTCTATTCGACTCTACAAATGACTAAATTCTGTTATCAGGTGCGTAACTCGATTTGTGGGATGAACACCCAGTTAAATATCCAATTTGTTACATTCCCTTGCCATAATTGGTTGTTGTTGACTTGGATTAGGGATTATTATCCCCTTCACCCCCCGTTGAGTAATCTCTCCATTCCCGTTCTTCACTTTGCTGTATTGTTCCATGGCGGTGTTCTGCCTCGGTTGACTATACTATGTTGTGTTTATATGATATGTTTCACAAAATTCCTCTGCTATCTCTACTTACATCTCGGCTCCTTTTGCATTCACTACTACTGTTGCTTCTATGGTCCTTGGTTTCTTGGTTTGTTTTGCTTTGGGTGCAGGACTATTTCTTTGATATGTCTTGTCTACCTAAGCTCCACTCCGGTTGAATCGATCGACTCAAATACTTCATCAGAATTTACGTCCTATATGGACTTTATTATTAACACAATTCTCCACAAGTATCTAATTGGCTTTACCAGCTATTTGATTATACTACAAAGTGGTCCATTAGACAAGTACCCATACACCTTATCTACACAAGTACACTATTTGTGCCTTTCGATCTTGAAAAAGGTACCTAACTACTGCAAGTTTCTTTGCATTATGGATTGTATATCTTTATGCTCACACCATTACTATTATTGGATGCCTTTTGTGTTCAATGGTGCACATCTTAATTATGCTACTTCATTGGGGCTGGAAGGTATACTCTTGGATTTCTATTAATCACATTACCATTTTGCACCACAATTTATTTTATAAGCTGACTACTTCTGTCATACAAGGAATCACATTCCTACTCGAATACATGTACCAATGGCCTCTAAACGGCCACACTCACACATTACTAAATCTATACTCTGTCAAAGGGTGCTTGCAAACTACAGTTAACTTGGTGATTTTAGTTAATAACCGATCTCGTAATCTAACGATTCTAGATTAGCCGGGCAGCCGACCTTTCATTACTTGTCTTGGGGCTGACCATAGATGGTGCGCTTCCTATTCAAGTTTTGTTTGGGCAATCCGGCCATGTTTATCACTGCATACTCCTTGCCTTGGGCAATACACAATGCATCAAACTTACCAATTGATTACTATACTCCGATTCAAACGGACTAAAACTTTGGTATCCTCCAAGAATACAAACCTTGTAACACAACGTCCTCTTATCAAAGATTTTTTTATGAATATATGCACTTGGAATTGTAGAGGTTTACGTAAACGTAACTTTTGGACCACTGTTGAAACATTTTGTTCATCGAACTCTATCAATGTTATGGCCTTACTAGAAACGAAAACGGATCAGCAACCGTCTGACATTCTCTGGAAGCAAAACGGATTTGCGAATATTGTCTTTGCTCCGGCTACTGGTTATGCGGGTGGCATTTGTCTCATCTGGAAAAACCTACCGCCCTCTCATGGATCCATTGACCTGGTTCGGATTGATAACAGATTTATTCATTTCAATTACCATGACAATAACTCTCATACGACAACTGCTATGTTCATCGTATATGCCCCACCGGACCCCAGAGCAAGAGATCTCTTCTGGGATCTCTTCATACCTTATGCCAACGCCCTCCCTTTCCCCATTTGTATCATGGGGGATCTAAATGACATCCAATCTCCTGATGAGAAAAAGGGTGGATCTACTCCACGACAATCGAGATTTAATCAACTATACAGAATCAAAGACAGCTTACATCTCTGCGATGTTCCTTCTGTTGGGGGGAAGTTCACTTGGCGTAAAAGTCCAAATGAACCTGATAACTCCTATGCGAAGCTCGACCGGTGCTTAGTCCATACAGACGTGCTACGCACCTTCGACAAGCTTCAAATCCGTAACCATGCATTTACATCATCCGACCACTGTCCAATTAAGTTCGTTGCTAGGCTTTTCAAATTTGAGATGGCTTGGACCAAACGAGCTGATTTTGCAAACATTGTTCGCCAGGCTTGGCGACTTGATAAAGGTGGCTCTTATATGTTTAAACTTGTGCACAAAACAAAACTTCTTAAAACAATAGCTAAGAAATGGCACAAAGTAACACATGGTAACATACGAGCTCAACTAGAGAAATCTGAGCAAGATCTCCTAGCAATACAAGCAGCGCTACTTGTCTCTTTCGACGATAGGACTTGTCTTTTACAGAAGCGGCTACTGGCGAAAAGAGAGAGACTCCTTGACTTCCAACGATCCTATTGGCGCCAACGAGCCAAAGCTAAGCATACAAAGCTTATAGACTCTAATTCAGGTTACTTCCACCGAGTTGCAACTATTAAACGAAACCGGAAACTTATTAAATCGATTACCTTATATGATGGAAGCCTTACAACTGATCCTGACACTATTCGTTCCGAGTTTGAACACGCTTATGAGCGTCGATTTCGATCCACTCTTGATCCGTCGATTATACTGGCTGACAAGTTGGGGATCCTCAATCCTAGTGTCTCCCAACATGATAACGCATGTCTATCAGCACCCGTCTCTAATTCTGAAATTAAGGCTGCAGTCTTCTCTATTAGTGCAGACAAATCCCCTGGACCAGATGGAATGCCAGCTGGGTTTTATCAAAAGTATTGGAACATTGTTGGCCCTTCGATCATCAAGGCAGTTAAGAGTTTCTTCTACTCGGGAAAGCTACTCAAACAAACAAACCATACTTTTATTGCATTGATTCCTAAAATTGATGATCCTGCTTCTACTAATCACTTCCGACCAATTAGTCTTTGTTCGACTGTCTACAAAATAATTGCTAAAATCCTAACGGCTAGACTAGCCCCAATTCTTACCAAATTCATCCACCCACTACAAGGGGCATTCACAAAAGGTCGTTCCATCCATGACAATATTCTCATCGGTCATGAAATTTTCCATTCTTTTAAAGCCAAGAAGGGTAAAGTCGGGTGGCTAGCCCTTAAGCTTGACATGGAAAAGGCGTACGACCAAATTGAATGGCCTTATCTGCATGCCGTTCTTCACAAATTGGGCTTTCACGGTACGTTTATTAATTGGATTATGGAATGTGTCACCACTGTATCCTACTCTATCTTGATTAATGATACTCCGACCAAGCAGTTTTTCCCCCACAGAGGACTTCGACAAGGCGACCCACTATCGCCCCTTCTTTTCATCATTGCCTCAGAGTTTCTTGCTCAGTCGTTACAAAATGCTTCTTCCATGAATTCTGAAATAGGCTTCCCGATTACTAAAATGGGGCCTACCATTCCTTTTCTTGCCTTCGCAGATGACCTGATGATATTCTCTAAAGCTTCAGCAACAGCGTGCCAAACTATTACCTCAATTCTAAATGACTACTGTAGGATTTCTGGACAGAAAATTAACTACCACAAATCCTCTTATCAGGTTTCAAATAACACATCTAATGCTTCTAAAGCAACCATTACATCCCATTTAGGTATTTCGTGTTCTACTGTTTTGGAAAAATATTTGGGCTGCCCAATCATAAACGGCAGAGTCAATAAGGACACATTTTCGGATGTTGTGATTAAAACTAAGCGTCAATTAACTAGGTGGAAGGCTTCCTCACTCTCAGCCGAAGGGCGCAAGATTCTTATTAAGGCAAACTTGAGTGCCCAGCCTATTTTCTTGATGCAAGCTTTTATGCTTCCCGCTTCGATTCATACTAAATTAGATAAGGTTTACCGTCGCTTCTTCTAGAACAAAGAAGGTCGACACACACCACTTATCAGCTGGGATAAAATTTGCTCAGACACCCTCAATGGTGGGTTGGGAATTTACAAAGCAGAAACAATGAATATAGCTTTACAGTTAAAGCTCATGTGGAAAATCCTTGTTGAACCACTAAATCCATGGGTACAGGTTATTCAGGCTAAATATCTCAAAACATCATCCCTTAGGACGTACAGAAAGGTCGGTGTTTCCTCTTGGCAATGGTCCAAGCTAATCAATCTGCGCCCCTTGCTTGAAAAGGGATTAAGATGGAGCGTTGGCAACGGCAAAGACATACTTTTCTGGACTGGCCATTGGGTCTTAGAGGAGGGCCTTGCAAACCTTACGACTACAAATTTGACGACTGATCAGCTATGTTGGAAGGTGAGTCGGTTTATTACAAGCACTAAAATTTGGAATTTAGCTCTCTTAGCATCTGACCTGCAGGGTATACTACCAACACATGTTATCGCACAAATTAGCACGTTACCACTTCCCATCTCAAACCTGTCAGACAGACTCTATTGGGGACCTGAACCTAAAGGTTGGTTTACCACCAAATCAGCAGTTTCATTGGTACCTAATGGTGCCCAGAATACACAATTCCAGTGTAACTGGATATGGAAATTAAGCGCTCCACCCAAATTAAAGCACTTCATCTGGAAAATTGCTACTAACTCTCTCGCAACCAAAGGACGTCTCCAAAGGTCTCAGGTGAGCGTCCCTTTGCATTGTGTATTTTGTGATTGTTTCTTTGAATCGAATCAACACTTACTTTTTGATTGCCCGATGACCAAGCGGGTACTACATACTCTAAAATTTAGCATACCAAGCGAAGGACTAGCTAATTTTGACTCCAGTCGCCCCAATGATGTGTTACAACACCTTTTTACTACAGTTACTAAATCAGAGTTGATCGACCTTTTTCATTGTTGGTGGGCAATCTGGTTCTATCGAAACAAATCGGTATTTGGTTCTGTCACTAAAGTTACAATAACTCAAATTCAAATACAAATGCTCTCGACCAAACAAAGTTGGAATGAGGCAAGCTGCTTTGACCTGGCTACCGACTCATTCACCCCGTTTAAGGCTCGTTCAGTGGCAACTAACACTGCTGCTGGGCGCAGCAAGACTAAAAGCATCAAACTTCATTGGCAAAAACCTCCTGATCAGGCTTTCAAACTAAACTTTGACGGATCATACAGGGTGAATGGTGATGGCTCTTTCGGCTACACCATTAGGGACTCTATGGCTATCGTGATTTCAGCAGGCTCTGGCCTCTGTAACAACACATCTGCCCTTTTTGCTGAAGTACTTGCTCTACGCAACGGAGTTCTTTGGGCAAGGGAATTGGGCATCAGAAATCTACTTATTGAAGGCGACAATCTTCAAGTTATTAACTCGGTTTTGGGCGATGTTTGCTGCCCCTGGAGTATTGAACTACTCATCTCTGATATTAGGTCTTTGTCTGTATGGTTTAATTCTGTTTCTATTCGTCATATTTTCAGGGAGTCCAATGCTGTCGCCGATCGGGTCGCGCACCTGGCGTACGGTATCCCTGCCGACGAGGATTTGCTAGCTGATCAAGAACTTAGGGTTCTCATCCGAAAGGACGCTCTAGGATATAGTTGCTTTCGTCAAAGTTAGCTGTATTCTAATTCCTTTCCTTGTATTCAAAATATATATATATATATATATTCATTTTCACTTGATATAACAGTATAACTATAACTGTATACAGTGGCGGACCCAAGGGGGGTCCTGGGGGGTCACGTGACCCCCCCTCGGCCCGGGAAATATGTACTTTAAAAAAAAAAAAAACTCGTTTTGGATATAATTAAGTGAAGAGAGTAAGGAATCACTAAACAGCATTAGCTCAATTGGTAAAGGATGTGGGTAAGCTCTTTTGGAGTCAAGAGACCCGGGTTCGACTCACCAAATTTTAATTTTTTACCTCTATTTTTTTTACACTAAATTTTAAATGTTTACCTCTATTTTTTTTAAAACTCTTTTTATAGGTTAAAATTCAAAAGCCCTCATTTACATTTACAGTCAGTAGCCGCCCCTTCCCTCATTTACATTTACAGTAGCCGCCGATTGTGAGAGAGAAGTCCGAGTCGAGCCCTCGACCCGCCCAGCAACCCGTCGCCGCACCCACCATGGTGACCCCCCCCCCCCTCAAAAGTTTCTGGGTCCGCCACTGACTGTATAACTATAATCCTAGTTAGTCGAGCTATGGATGAAGATAGTCTTTTCATCACCGCCCCGCGGGTATAATTTTACTTGTCTTGATTTATCATTATTTGCAAACTCATCCTTGAATTTGTAAATAAAGAAAGCGGCCATATTCAGAGTTCGAACTGAGGACATTTGAGTATTACTCGTAACAAGTCCTTTCCAGTGAACCATTCCAAAATATTTATTTGCAAACTCATCCTTGAATTGGTAAATAAAGAGCGGTTATCCGGGATTCGAATCGGGGACCTACAGGTATCACCCACAAGTTCTTTTCGATGAGTCATTCCAGAATGGTTTGCAAACTCATCCACCTGCACCTAACTTGCACGGTTTTGAGTATTGAATACCCAATAAATGTTTCTAGGGCTGGTCATGGGTTCAAAATTAAACCGAATCGAACCGAACAGAAATGAACCTAAAATCGATTTTTTAGAATTAGCAAACCGAAGATAAGTGATATTTTTAGAAAAAGCTAAAGTAGCTGCTGCACAAGACACATTTACTAATAGGAAAATGCCATTTTGCATAACTAGATTAAAAAAGGACCCATTTGCATAACTAGACATGTCCCCTTTTAATCGACTAGGGGTAGAAAGTGATATATTTTTGCAAATACAAAAATACCACCGGGAGAGGAAGCAGCAGGTGAAGGTGAGTTGAGCACTGTAGCTCCATCTTTTGGGCGAGAGAAATCAGGAGGGGGAGGTGCTGGACATGTCAGAGGAATTGAGGTGTGGCTCCAATCAAGTAGGGAAATAGGGGGGGGGGGCATTTATGAGGGGAAATTTAAATGATTGGAATTAAGGGTGTCAATCAACCCTTATAAAATCTTGATTGATGAGTGTCATTCCTTATTAAATGCTCTGCAAAAAAGAGAGCCAACATAGGAGACGAGTGGAAAGGTGAGGGCAAAACATTACCTTCATTTCTGGGAACTGGACACGTTATGTCCTACCATACATGAAAATTTTGGAGATAATATGGAGGGGATTGTCCGTAGCGGTTTTGGCGGGCTGTCCGTGTAATTTTGGCGCCAAAACAGGGTTCTTCATTAGGGGAAGAGGGAGAGCATCTGTCTGACCAATATGGTACATTTATCTTACCAATAGCATATAGTTATCTTACCAATAGGCTTAACATGTCCTACCATACCTGAAAATTTGGAGAAATTTGGAGTGGATTGACCTTAGCTGTTTTGGCGGGTTGTCACTGTAATTTTGGCGCCAAAACAAGGTTCTTCATTTGGGGGAAGGGGGAGCATTTATGAGGGGAAAATGCAATCATTGCATTGATGGGTGTTCCCCAAGCACATATATAAGCTTGAGAGGAGGATCTCAAACACCCCAACATGTCATGCAAAAAGTGAGGCAGAGCAGGAGAGGGGTGGAAAGGACGGGGGAAAAGGCACACGTGTATCCGAGGAAACGATACAGTTGTCATCCTACCAATAGTACAGTTATGGCCTGCCAATAGTGTTCAACTGTCTTTCCATTCTAGGAAAAGTGCAACAAGCTTGTTGATGGCAGTGACAGCGATGGGTAAGTCATCTTTACATTTCCTTTGTAGTTGTTCCTCTTTCATATATCAAAACTACCCCCCAGGCTGATCCTCTATTCCAGTGGCGTACCCCAGGTGATAGGGTATGTATCAATGTCGTGTGCGGCGGTTGGTGGGCTCTCGGGAGTGGGAGCTTGGTGTTCAAGGGAGAGTCACATACTGCAACTATGGTGGTGGCACAGAATATTGGCTACAACCAACTGAAGGAGAAGATTGTTTCCAAATTCTATGTGGACATGGTATTGTACGACATTGAGTTCACCTACCTCCCTCCTATGATGGGGCAGGCCACTCCGATTCGGGTCCGAGACGACGATGACCTAAAAGCCTACAAGTTCTACAACACTGAATCCGGTGTACGAGCCTGGCCAATCACACTACACGCCACCTTATGGATGAAAACGACAACCCCTTCCACACCCTCCAAAGAACATGAGTCGGAGAACTCCGACTCATGGGATGAGGACCTGTCGTCTCTCACCCCAGGGGAAATACTCCTAACCGGGCCTCCCACTATGCAGGAAGACATCGATGATGGTCTTGATGGAGGCGGAGGGGCGGAGGAGAAGGTTCGAGGCTCCATCGAGGAGAAAGGGATGTTGGACTACCTTAGCAGCGAAACTGGAGGGACCTGCCTGTGTTCTGAGTGTGTCGTGGGGGAGGGAGAGTGTTGTCCCACTGCAAAGGACAGCGTCAGTGGGATGCAGGGGGAGCTTGCTGGGAGCGGTATACATTCTGGTATTGGTAGGATAGATCACAACATAATGGTCGGACAGTCGGACGGAGTTGGTCGGATGGATGACAACATAATGGTAGGACAGGGCGATGAAGTGGGATAGCTTCACAAAGTGGATGACCCAGAGAAGGGTGGCGACGTGAGCAGGTATGATGCCATCCGACACGGAAAGCAAATGATGATTATTGATATCGACGACGATGTGGACGTCCTACCCCCCACGGAATGGAGGACATAATAGACGTAGGAAGCTCCGACGATGAAATGATCGGGGGTGGTTTCCCCGTGAAAGTGGAGGGTGGGAGGCCGAATGAGACATCTGAATCGTGGGATGAGGAGGCTGAGGCAGCGGTTAGAGAGATAGAGTGAGCGTACCAAGGACACAAGCAGCCTTTGCCGACGTTGGAGCAAGTGAAAGAGGACGTGGCTCGGTTCAATCCTCTAGTCGGAGACCCTCGGGAGAGTGTGAAGGTGTTACGTGAGGGGGAGATGTTCGATACGAAGGCTGCCATTCAGTCCATAGTGAAGTGGGAAGCTTTGCACGGGTGCTTCGCGGTCCAAGTGAAGCGATCGACAACAACGGCGTACGTGGTTGTATTTCCGGAACGGAACTGCTCATGGTACTGTCGGACGTCAACGTATCGGGAAACTAAGAAGTGGGTGGTTCGTAAGTTCGTGGACACACACAGTTGCAAGGTTAGTGTCGCCAACAACTACCAGCGCAACGCCAATTACAAGCTGATGGGGCAGAGTTTGGTGGCAGAGTAAGTTTCTAAACCGGCGTCTTGTTTCTCGTCTATGTACTATGTGTTGGTGGAATTTTTTTGGTGTAACTCGTATTTGGGCATCTTTGCAGTTTTGATGGGTCAGGGAAGAATCTGCTTCCCTGTCAGATCAGGACGATGATGAAGTCTCGGTTGGGCGTGGACTGCAGCTACTGGAAGGCACACATGGCGAAGGGAGCAGCACGAGACGGCTTGTACGGGACCTACGAAGAGAGCTACGATCGGATGGCATCATACCTTTACATGCTTGAGCGAGCAAACCCCGGGGCCATAAGCACATTAGTCCGTGATGATAACCAGCAATTCAAGTATGCATTCGGTAGCTTGGGTGTTTGGCGGACAACCATCCCACACCTGAGACAGGTACGCCCTCGCAACTTTATTATCCTACTAAATGACAGATTTCATCTTACCAATTGCATACATTTGTCATTCCAATACATGTATTACCAATAGTCACAGTACATCCTACCGTTTATGATCCTACCAACTGCGTCCCTTTATCCTAATAAATGTGTCCCTTTATCCTACCAATAGCAAAATTACATACGACTGTTTCAAACTGTGACATTGGCAGGTATTCTCGGTGGATGGATGTTTCTTGAAGGGGAAGTATCGGGGTTGCTTGATGTTTGCGACTGCCCAAGACCCAAACCACAACATATACCTTGTTGCATTTTCCATTGTCGATGAGGAGAATGACGCATCCTGGGATTTTTTTTCCGTCAAATGAAACGCGTGGTCCCGGATGAGACCCATGTGGTGTGGGTAAGCGACAGACACATGAGCATCACCAAGGGGATTCGAGCGAGTTATGACTTCGCAAAGCATGACCGCTGCACTTACCATCTATTTCAGAATGTGAAGGCATATCACAAGGCGGGTGAGCTACAAAAATTGTTCTTCCTAATGGCAAACGCGTACACCGTTGCGGAGTTCAATGGGCACTTCACAGCTTTGAGAGAGAAGTCGCCCACTGGCTTTGCGAGCAAAACATGTCGTATCGGATGTGGGAGTTTGGCGTTTCCCATCTCACACATCTCGGGATGATGGTGTCGTCGATGCTACGCCCGAAATGATTCCCAATCTCTCGAAAGCACTCATACACCCACAACTGCACACACATTTGGGTAAGATATTATTAGACAGTTTGCATGACAACTTCATAGAGTTGGTAAGATAGAAATACACAGTTTGCAGGTCAACTTGATAGGTTTGGTAAGATAGAAACAGGCTATTGGCATGATATAATTGCCTATTTGGCATCCCACACAGTCACACAATCTGAAATGGCAAAGGTTTTGACCCTTTTTCAAAACTTGACTACCCTGGAAGGCCATGGGAAACCCGTATAGCGCGTACGTTGGCCTATCTTTCAGGTGAGCTTTTGCAGCCACCAAGTCCTTCAACGTCCCGACCAGGCTCTCGTGTGTACACCAGTCAGCCCCAAGGGAATTCCAGAAACCGAGTCGTGTCTAGGGATGGCAATGGGGCGGGGACTCCCTGATCCCCGCGGGGAATCCCCCATCGTGGGGACGGGGATGGGGTAATTAAATGGGGATGGGGACGGAGATGGGGGCCAAAATGATTCCCCGTGCGGGGACGGGGATGGGGACGGGGACACTAGTCCCCGCCCCACCCCGCCCCCGTTGGGGAACCGCGCGGGGATCCCCGATGGGGAGTATAAAATCCCCGTTTTGCTTAGATCTTACAAACGTTTTAATAATTTTTCTTTTATTTTTAAACTTATATCTTACAATTTACATTTATAAGATATTATATGTAATATTCACATCATATTTTTTTACATAAATTTAATAATATCTTATAGTTTTCTATTAAGTAGGGGGAAACTATGAGTTTTAAATGGAAAACCCGACGGGGAAACCTGTGGGGAATGCAAACGGGGAAAATTAAGCAGGGATGGGGATTCCCCGATGGGGATGGGGACGGGGGACATTTTTTATCCCCGAACGGGGACGGGGACGGGGGGACTTTTAAAAAACGGGGACGTGGAGGGTACTCCCCGCCCCGTTGCCATCCCTAGTCGTGTCCTCAAACAACAGCTTAACCACCCACCCTCTAATTTTTTTCTTCTTCTCCAACCCAAAAAGAATGCCCTCCACAATTACTAGGAGGGCAAGCTTGTACTTTTTCATTAGGGAGCCCGAGTCCGTCTGTTTCTCGTGCTCCCAAGCGCTCTCGACATCCTCCAGACTTACCTTCTCTTTCTTGAACAGCTGGTATATGGCGTCCTTGTGATCCCCCTCCATCACATCCCTAAGGGGTGGTGCGCAGTTTAGCCCCGTTATCAACGCGAACTCGTGAAGCGAGAATCGCACGTGATGCCCCTGGATGGAGTACCACGTCTCGTGTTGCTTCCGGGTCTTAAGCTGCCACAGGAGGCAAAAGTGCACCAGCTGTGCGGCGAACTTGTTCCTCGACCCCATCTTCACTATGCCTCCGAATTGGCTCTTCGTGAGGGCCTTCACATCATCACGGTCGATGGCTAAGTCAAGTCCATCCAGGAGGTCAAAATTGGCATGTGATAACGCCCTGCCACTGAAGTGGTCCTTCTCCGAATTGGCTTTTCCTTACCCCCTGGCTGCTTGGTCCCTCCTTTACTTTCCTCTTGTCGACCTTTGTCATTTTTATGGTTATTGCACAAAGGGTACCTGCAACACAATCGCCACACACATGCATTCAGACATTCAGATCACCTAATCAGTCATACCAACAGTGTAAATGTATCCTACCAATAGAGTATTATTTTCCTACCAACTCTGCTATCCTTTTCTGTCCTACCATTTTCGAATTTCATACAAGTTTGGTTCATTTTACCTCTTTCCCAACCCAAGAGATAGCCAAAGTAAATCACCAACACCAACACCAATTAACCAACAATTCATCATACATATAGGCATTTAATCAAAGTGGAAGTATACTCTCGCACATTATGTTTCAAACATATAGCCAAACATCTACTTTGTCATACCAACATGTCTTACTTGTTTTCTTCATTTTACCTCTTTCACAACACATCATATAGGCAAAGAGATTAACCAAAACCAAATCACCATTTATTCATCATATTTTTAGGCATTTCATCAAACACTTGGTGGACATTTACGGTTTCAACACTAAAAAACCAATCAACCAAAAATTCCTTCACCCCACTCGGCATACCAGATGTTCAAATTTATCCTGCCAATTTCTTTACCCGGTCCTACGAAATCTGCTACCACAATTTCAGACACAACCTTCGATAATCTGTCCTACCACATGTGCACATATACCCTACCGATTACCCCCAATCTTGTGGATTCCCTACCCATCCGACCCCCTCCTTGCCCTTTTGTCCCCAATTTCTTACCCAACATCACTTAACCCTTACCCATCCTTTTACCGACACCCACAAACCCTAATCGCACCCACCTCCCACCGCATGTAACCGTACCCCCATTACCCCAAATTCGCAACTTAAACAAAAACTCCACAATTGCTTACCTTTGTCTTCGTCTTCAACCTTTTCCTTCCTCCTTGGCGGTGACTGATGACCCTTCTTCTTCAACCGCTTCTTCCTCCTGTCGCTCCTCCTTTATGGTTTTTCGTCTCTCTCTGTCTGTCGCTTTAAGCCAAACAATTGTAACCGTCTCTTCTCCCTCCCTCCTCGTTTTATTTTGAGAAATCCTGCACCCTTTACAGCCGGTTACAAATAATTCTAAAATACCGGCTGTTAAATTTGCATGGGGTAGAAAGATTATTTTGGACCAATTTTTGAGCTTGTGATCTATTTGTGCAATTAGGCCCATTTTTTAGTCTAATTGTTGCCCTTTCCTCGTAAGAAAATTTGTTTTAAGTGTACTTGTAGGAAATTTGTATTTTTTTAAATGTTTTTTCATATTCTCGTGTCAAGATCTAAGAAAGGGGCAAAAAGGAGACAACCGATGGTCTCTCCTCTTCATGCATTAAAAAAAATAGAAATGTTTGACAACCTCTTATTTCTCAATTATTACAGTAAATATTACTCCCTCCGTTCACCAATAAATGTCGTTTGACTTTTCGGTACGTTTGGAAAGAACTAAAAACTATATAAAATATTAACTTATTTTTTTAAATAATGCTATATTCGTCCTAAAATAGATAGGCTTTTACTTTTTAACACGTTTTTTTAGGAGCTAAAACTATATAAAATATTAACTTTTTTTATTAATTTTTTTAATAATGAACGGAGGTAATAATACTACCCAAACTAAGGGGTAAAAATTACAATCTGTTTGTTTAATTTCATCCAAACCACCCACAAGTATACAAATATCACATGTAACAAGTACTCACCAACCAACTGTACTAAAGGATTCATCTAGCCACAACTAGAGGCACAAATCCAGCCCCAGACAAGCCCGAGAAAACATCTTCGCCCTTGCTCAACGCATACACGATATCCATCATCGTCGGCCTCTTCGAAGGGTCCTTGCGCACGCAAGCAACCGCGAGAGCCATGATGCTCATCACGCTCTCCATAAAACACGACGAGTCCTTCGACAGAATGCCATCCATCCAGTCGGATACCCTCTTCGCGTTGTCCTCAGCGTCGCTCCCATCCAGCAGCCCTTGCACACTTGCCCAAAGCGCCTCTCCCTCGCCGCCAATAGCCTCCTTTCCGGAGACCAGTTCGAGCAGAACCACACCGAAGGAGAACACATCCATCTTGGTGGAGACAGCTCCACTAGATAAGTACTCTGGCGCCATGTATCCCTGGGTTCCTACAATGTGCATTGTTATGGCATTGCAGCCTGACTTGGCTAGGCCGAAATTGGCGATCTTGGCCCTCATGTTCGCGTCTAAGAGGATGTTACTGCTCTTGATGTCCTTGTGCACTACTTGTGGCCGAGTGTGCTCGTGTATGTACTGAAGGCCGCTGGCTACGTCTGCTGCGATCCTTAGCCTTGTTTTCCATGTCAGCTTCTCCTTCTTGTTGTTGTCGTGTAGCCAAGAGTTGAGAGACCCGTTTTCGACATAATCGTAGACTAGATAGCACCCACAGTCTTCTGGGTCTATGCAGAAACCTTCTAGCTTGACCAAGCTGCCATGGTTTACCTTTACAAGACCGACACTATTAAGGATGTTTTCACTAGCATCTAGTGTATGGTTACTCAAGGAATGCAAATTTCATGAATGTCCGAAATGAAATGTCAGCAAAGAACATCCAGATAGCCCTTAAATCACTTGGATTAACCCAGAAAAAAGGAATGATAAGCAGAATAATGAGCACAAAAGTAAGAAATTTGGAAGATTTGATACCATCTGCAGAATCTTGAGTTCTTCATATGCATTCCAGCCCAGCTTCTTGATTGCGAAAACCCGCCCTTCAATACATGCTTTAAAAACAGATCCTTCAAGTAAAAACTTGGCATCAAAGCCATTAGTTGCATCCTGTAAATCCTCAATCTCAAAAACTCTATACTTATCCAAAGTTACTGACAAATCAGCCTGAAAATTGACATCCAAATCGCTGCGAGACCCTTTCCCTTCTACTCCCATTCCAACATCCATACTCTTCTCTTTCGTATCCGGCTTTTGTTCAATAGACCTCCTTCTAAACACACTCTCTCTATACCCCCAAAGACCAATGATCAATCCTGACAAAACCACACACACACCCAATCCAACAGCCAAACCCATCACCTCACCCTTATGATAATCTTCCCTCCCAACCACAGATGGCCCCGAAGCAACCACAATAGGCTGGTTGAGCTTCGGAAGCTGAGAAACAGGCACAAAAACAGTACTGGAAGGCTGAATTTTGTTCCCATCTACACCAAGAATCTGTTCCTTTGTGGTACTGAACCTAGTGGCAATAGAGCCGAGATCATCAGACGGCTGAACCACATAAGAAATCAACCATTTCACACCTTTCCTCATCTGGGTGTGATCCGGGCACTTGCAAAAGATGGGGAAAATCACATCCTGGCCGATGGAAAGGTCAGTGGGGACAAGGGTTGGATTCACAGCTTCAACAGATTGATAAGTGGTGAGATTTCCGTAATACATTGTGGAAACAATCCAGAATGTATCATCAGACTCAATCCTGTAAGTTAAATTGGAATAAGAGATGGACGAGCTGAGGTTCCGAACATAGTTGCAACCACAGGAGATAGGTACTAGTAGGGATTGATCAGGCAAGAGAGGGGAAGTAGGGGAAGAGATGTTGCTAGGCTCTGATATCATCAACTGGCTAACAGAGAAGAGATTGCCCACAGCGCCTAAGGTCAAGAGGTTGGGTGGCGCTGCACGGTAGAAGGCATAGGTGTTGCATGGGTAGCCGAAGGTGGTGCGGTTGGGGCTGCAGGGGTAACCCTGAATGCTCGGCTGGGCTTTGGAATGGCGAATGCAGAAGTATACGAGCAAGGTGGATAGGAAACTTGGTACTTTCATGGCCTGTGTTGTAACTGTTGGTTTCGGTGTTTCTTGGTTGATTTTGTTTGGCCGGTAAAGTGGAGGGAGATTCATCAATTTATAGCTTCAAATCTGCTCTTGTCATGTTGTATGAGTTAACCTTTTCAAATGTTGAGTTAATGTTATCCAATAGTTTCTTGTCCAACTTGATAAGTTACAAGAGTCACAGGAAGCCGAAGATAGTCAACGATATACCTTGTGACAGAGGCTAGTAAAGTGGTAGCTATCTCTGTTAAAGTGCTTGTAGTCCAACAGCATCTCTCTCTCCTAAGCTTCCTTGAAGGGGTTTCTTGTGAATTTCTCAATCACCTTGGAGTTGTTCTTTATACATGCCAAAGATGGAATACCGGTCCACACAGACATTAATCAGGCATCTTTAATGGATAAGTCGAAATAAGACCTTGGCATCTTGGCTATCACTTCTTTGTTTTTCATGTATAACTACAAAGAGATCAAGTTGATAGGATAACTTGTTTCAAGTCTATATACATTATTACACAGATTAATTGCTTGTGCAGTGTCAAGGGATTGTATTGTACTGAATTCTGAGGCCTGCCAATGAAACATTGTCAACCAAAACTTCGATTTCCTGAAAAGACCAAGTAAGTTGTCAGCAAAACAAGATAGAAATTGTAGGGATTGAACCAATGCTTCTGTCTAAACTAATTGATTGGCTCAAGGGGCATCGATTTGGTTTGGTTATAGTCAGGGCAGGGTGCATGATTGCTCATTGGTTCAGGTCTCTTGGTCTCGGGTATTTCATAGATAAAAAAGGATAACGGTGGTGGTTGAAATCCAAGTCCTTACGAAAGAGTACTTCTAAATGGACTATACACAAATTCAAGTAACCCCTATAGTCATTGACACATGTTATCAAAACCTATCAATTGAGGAGCTTGTAGCATGGTACCTTTGTAACCCGAGTTCACGGATTTGATCGTTCCTTCCCCATTGCATAGATTACAAATAAAGAAAAAGGAAAAAGACAAAAAAAAGCTAAAAGCAGCATCGGTTCACTTGAATGCCTTGTTAGTGTGAAACCAAACTTTTGAAAGTCAATGATGTTCATACATGTCCTTTTCATTTCCCTACTGTAGCTGAACTAGGATGCATCAATTTCCAGGGTATCGTGTTATTCAGCAAATCACACTTTTCTGATTAATCAACACCAATAAAAGCATCTCAAACAGTCCCATTCACATATATCCATTTTGCAGTTGGAGCTAGCACATGAAAAGGAAGGCAACAAATGAACTTAATACCTGACAGATTTTACCATAGATACATGCTGTGAAGTTTCTTTCCAGATCGGCGACACAGTCTTTGATCATCTCCTCATGATATCATCCTTCTTCACAGTAAAATCCCACAGATCGCCATACTTCTCATTGAAATCCCAGATATCCATGGTGTTGTATTCAGATATCAACTTGTCCCGAGCATCCCTCTCCATGTTGTATATTTGTGGCTCGAAATTGTGAGGTTGGTCAGGTTTATCCATCTCTATGATGCAAAATATCACTGTAAACAAAGCTGCTCCAATGAATAAGTACTCTCCCTGCAAAAAAAAAAAGTTCACAGTATGAGACAACAAATACAATATCATCTGCACTGATTTTTTTCATTATCATTTCTATCAGTTTATAATACCGGAGCGTGGAAATACACCCCAGCAGCTACAGCTGGAGGGAAAATCCAAGAGATTAGCCCTGAAAAACAAAGGAAACGAGTATTACTCTTCATAGAAATTTACATAATGCACAAAGTCAGTAACTGAAAGAGAAGGGGAAATTGCAGTAAGTATCACAAACTTTATAGGTGGGTGTGCCACCAACTTTGAAAGTTGCAGTAAATATCGTTAACATTTAACTCAGTTTGTTCTCTATGTCACAAGGATTTGTGATTACACACGTTTCTAAAAGTGCAGAAGGCAAGTTTCATGGCACAAAGTGCAACTGGGGATAAAATTGGGGAAATAATTTATTGAAACCTTGAATGTCAGCTAAGCCAAATGTAGTGCAACCATCTATAAAGGTACTTATATTTGATGCAATTTCCCCCAATATCAAAGGAAAAGGAGGAAGGGAGATGATTAATCAAATAAGCATAGATATGAATGTCAAACCTTGAAATCCAGTAGGAGGCTCCATGGAATTGTATTCTTCCGCCAGCGTTTCAAAAGCCGTTCCTAATGGAAACGCATAGAAACAGGTTTGAGAATGCTTTAATCAAAAGCCAATCCGCTATCAATTGAAGAGGGAAAAAGGAAAGGTTTATGGCATCAAATGAACAATCAAATACAGCCAATCCACTGTATCAGTCTATCTTACTGCCACCATAAATCTATAAACTTCACCATCAGATCAACTGAATTGATGGAAATAGTTCATCTACCTTTAGCAGGACCTTCAAAATATGTGTGATGTCCGTCATAAACTCCGTAATCGAATTCGTCCTTCAATCAAGAAAGATTATCAATTAGTCACTGATTCTTCACCAATCTGATCAGCAGTACAAAATTAAGTAATGTGCATAATAGTAGAGGAGCTTAAATCCATGAGATTTCCCCCAATTTCGAAACCCTAATTTCATCGGACGAAACAGGAACACACGGGGAGGAAGAGAGACAACATACGGGGGTAATGCTGTTGATACCCCAACGATCGGTTGGATCTTCATTGAGATCAGTTTCGATCTCGGAGAACTTAGCGCCGTTCAGCCTAGTCGGAGATCTGATTCGAACTCTCGGACCACCGACGTTTCCGGCGAATTTCAGCGGTGGCTTGAAATTGAGTTTGGGAACGGAGGAATTGGACGAACAGAGGACCGTAGCGGAGAACGCGATTGAAGAAGCAGCCATTGTAATCCGCAATGACAAAGCTGGATCAGCGATTGTGAATTGTGAAGTGAGGAACCAAATTGAATTTCTTCGTGTTCTTGAGAGCCGTTGAAATGAGAGCCTTATCCACCCGGGCTCCCCGCCAAAATCCCCCCCAGCCTCGTTCACAAACACATTGGGCGGAAATTGCATTTCGGGACCCTCCAATCTTCTTATTTACAAAACATTTCCCATGATTGATGGAATCACATATTTTGGCGTTCCAATTTTGTTCAGTGGCGTGAATAATTAACCTAAAAATGTCCTTAATTACAGCAATACTACATTAATTATTGATCAATCCACCATCTATAAAATGTTTTATATACTTTAAATCGAACAGAGAGTATGTTGTATACATTGAAACGGTAACTATATAGATATAGTGGTTAGCCCATTTACAAAAGTGACAAGATCGTACCCCTATAAAAGAAAGTGAAAATTTGAGAGAACGTACCATTTTCAAGTTTGTTTTTAGTAATTATATTTTTTTAAGGTGGATTTTACCTAAATATCCTTAAGGTAGAATTTTTATTTTTTTTCAAATTAAAATTAAAATAAATAGATAGAGATAAGATTTTATCTTTTTAAAATTAAAATAAAAGTAAATAGTTTATAATTTAGATTGTAGATAAGATTGTTTTACTTTTTGAAATTGAAAAGGAAAATTATTCGGATTATTGATTTGTACGTACAGACGCTACTTCTTCCATACAGGTAATTCAATTTTGATTGTAACATATTGTAACCAATTGTAACCCTAGAGTGCTACAAGAAATTTAATTATTGTTTATTCTTGAAACCTTATTATTCTTGTAAGCGTTATTCTTGAAATTAATTATTGTAACCATTATTCTTGAAACCTTATTATTCCTGTAACCGTTATTCTTGAAGCTTAATTATTGTAACCATTATTCTTGAAACCTTAATTATTGTAACCATTATTCTTCAAACCTTGTTATTCTTGTAACCAGGTAATTGTACATGTAATTGCAGGCCCGGCCCTGGGCATGGGCAAGATGGGCGTTCGCCCAGGGCCTCCGATTCTACAGGGCCTCATTTAAATAATATTAGTATATAATTAATTTTTTTTAAAAGTAAACAAATGGATTTGTTGGCACAATGGTAGGTGAATTGCTGGCAAAAGTGGCTTGATGCAGTTGCCGCGAGTTCGATTCCAATGAGGGAGCTTTTTTATCTAATTTTTCTTAAAGGATTGTGAACTGCTTTTTTTCCCATTTTTTTCTTAGCTGCTTAGATTAGTTTTATTTTTATTTTTATTTTTTTATTTGTAATTTATTTGCACAATTTGTTTCAAATACTCCATTTTGATTTATTTGGTTTTTCTTTTAAAACAGTTATATATTCATTTTTTTTAATAAGTTTTCAAATCCTACTAACACAATACCCAATAATGTTCTAATTTGTTTATAATTTTTTTAAAGTTCATTTATATACTCAATAATCTATTTTTAATTTTTTTTTGGTAAAATCTATTTGAACTTTTTTCTTTTAAAACATGTATCAAATATACGTCAATATAATGTACCGTCATATTTCACCTAAAATTTTTTCTTTACTACTATCTTATTTAAAGTTTGGCCCAGGGCCTCCGAAATCCATTGGACGGCCCTGTGTAATTGTAACCTAAACACACACGAT
Source organism: Persicaria tinctoria (assembly GCA_037127255.1). Lineage (NCBI taxonomy): Eukaryota > Viridiplantae > Streptophyta > Magnoliopsida > Caryophyllales > Polygonaceae > Persicaria > Persicaria tinctoria. Next base: position 85,895,641 of record JBANSL010000002.1, on the reverse strand, counting down.
AGATTGTAACCAAGTAATTGTAATTGTAATATATCAAATATTGTTCCATTATTGTAACTAATTTGTTGTAGCTTGTAGACAATTAGTTTCTTGTAATTAATTAATTGTATCTAGTTTGTATTGTAACTACCCTCATTGTAATTAGGATCCATTGGATTATAGTATTGTTTTTTTTTTTGTCAATTCATGGTAACGACACATATATAGCCGTCGGTGGATTAAGGTTTCATATGTATTATCACTAATTAATAGTTAGGTTGTATGTATTGTACTGTTAATTTGCATCATTCATGAATGGTTGAATGATATATACACAATTTTAATTTAATTATTAAAGTAAGTGTCGGTTCAATATTGAAGCATCAAAATTAGACCTGTCAAACAGGTCGGGCGGGTCGGGTTTGGGTCGGGTCGTCTCGGGTTCGGGTCCATTCCGGGTCGGGTCATTTCGGGTTACGGGTCATGAAATGCTCAACCCAGACCCATATTTAACGGGTTCGAGTCGACCCAACGGGTCAAGAGCGCTACTCATCCATAATTTTTTAAATGTCATTTAGTATTTATACACGTTATTTTAAAATGATAAAATTATGTAAAATATCAATAAAATTTTATTACTTGTTATAATTTCATTCTTTTTAGTTTTTGAAGCATGAAATTATATATAATATATAAATGGATATTTTATATAATTATTATCATCCTTAAAATCATACATGAATAGTAAACAACATTTAAAAGTAAACAGATGGAATATTTTTAATGACTATTTACATAGTTCCTAAATCTAAAATTACTATATTATCCTAATAATAGTTATATTATTGAAAAAAAAAATTAATGTCGCTACAATAGTAATATGTGATTTTATATACATAACAAATTGTAATGTTAAATTATAAAGTAAAGTTGACGATGAAAAATATAATATTCAATCCTAATTATTATTAGTAATAAATTTTAATATTAGGTTAAATTGTAATTTATTTATGTTTTTATTATCTTAAATCTTGACCCAACGGGTGACCCACGGGTCGACCCAACCCGACCCAGAAATTTGCGGGTTGAACGGGTTCGGGTTGCTTCGGGTTTCGGGTTAAAATATTTGCGCCAAAACCCACGTTTTACGGGTCGGGTCGGGTCAGGTCACGTTTTGACAGGTCTAATCAAAATAAATTGATTGTTTAGAAGAATGTATTGAGCAGTTAGTCCTAGCTACTTGTAATCAATTTGGGAAGAAGGAGCTAGTTAGGCGTGATTTAAGGAAGTTATCGATAGGGGCAAATCAGTCATCAATAACCAAAAAGGTACAATTAAAAAAAAAAAACTTTCATTGGTATAATTACCCATAAAAAAATTGAAAAATGTATATTAACCTAATTATCCCGAAAAGAAAACCAACAACTCAACCCAAAAGTACAGCCCTATCGCTCTAACTACCCTGAGCAGCAAAGCATAATGTATACCACTATACCCTAATATCATACGGAGTATAATAAATTTGATTAATTACAAAAACAATTCATTAAGAAATAAACTAGGTTGTGATTTTATTTGGTTCATAGTAATAACATATTTTAGACTATTGGTTGTCCCGTTTTTAGCTTTCGCCGATGACATCCTAATATTCACAAAAGGCTCCGCCTTGGCATGCCAAAAAATGAAAGATATCTTACAAGAGTACTGCCAAATCTCGGGATAAAAAGTTAACCATCATAAATCGGCATTCCAGGTGACTTCTGGCATTACCAATTCTCGAGTTCAAGAATTATGTGGGGTTCTAGGCATATATAGCCCATGTTCACTCACTTGAAAAATATTTAGGGTGCCCAATCATAAATGGTAAAGTAAATAAGGACACATTTAAAGATATCATATGTAACTCCTAAGATCAATTGAGCAAATGGAGAGCAGACACATTGTCACAACAAGGTCGAGCTGTCTTGATCAGATCAAATCTAGCAACTAAACCATTGTACACAATGCAAAACTTCATGCTACCAACCACAATACATAAGGAATTAGACCAGATAAACCGGCAATTCTTCTGGAATAAAGACGCCCAGCATAAACTACTAATTGGTTGGAACAAGATATGCAAATCAAAGAATGGAGGCGGCTTGGGTATAAGAAAAGCGAAAGAAATGAATGAAGCCTTGCAAATGAAACTACTGTGGAAAGTAATGGCGGAACCTAATAACATATGGGTCCAAATAGTTCAGTATAAATATCTCAAAAACTCACATTTGCTAAACTACAAGAAACACAGTGGTACATCTTGGAATTGGACAAAACTGACAAACTTAATTAACCAATTTAAAACCGGACTCATTTGGTCTATCGGAAATGGAAAATCAGTTAGATTCTGGACAGATAACTGGGTTGAAACGGGCACAATAAAGGATCGTGCTGATTGCCCACCCTGCTACAATCAAGACGAATTGGTAAGTGATTACATTATGGGAGGTCGATGGTGGATAGAGAAGCTAGAATCCAAACTACCTACATCCATAGTTAAGGACATTATATCTATACCTATCCGATCCCAACAAACCCCCTCGAGGATCGTCTATACTGGTGGCCAGATAAGAAAGGTTGGTTTACAACCAGCTCAGCCTACAAGCTGTTAACAAAAACAACAACAGAATGTAAAGATGAAAATGCATGGATATGGAAATTAAATGTACAACCCAAGATCAAAATGTTCCTGTGGAAAATCAGCCAGGATGGCCTACCCACAAAGACATGATTGGCAAGCAGAGGGGTTCCTGTTCCTACCACACGTGACATCTATAATGATGTCAGCGAAGATGATGTTCATTGTTTACTTGAATGTAGATGTGAAATGGTACAACAATGTTTAAACAACCAAGAGTACAACCAAATGATGCGAACTGCAATGATCAATAGAGATTTCCACCAAGTCTTGGCTTGGATTGGAGCCTCGGTATCGAGAGAGAAAATACAAAAATTAGCTACCGTATGGTGGGCTAATTGGTATTTTCGAAACAGTTTGACTTTCAGAGGAGAGAAATTTCCTACAAACACAACCATGGCAGAATTCATTAAATGCCAATCTGCAAAATGGGAAAGAGCCATGCAATGCGAGGAAAATGATAATGCTGACTGTCATCAGCGAGGTAAAGTTAGCAATTCAATACAGGGTCAAAGAAAATGGCCCAGGAAAGTAAAATGGAAAGGTAATCCAGTACACATTGCTTCTGAAAAGCTTGGCTCTGGTTCCCCTTTGGTGGCCGAGGCTTTGGCGCTGAAGCTGGGGGTCCTGGAGGCAAAAAGACTACATATATCAAACCTTATAATGGAAGGTGATTCCAAAATCATCGTCGACTATTTACAGAACCGACGCGGCTGTCCATGGGAAATTGAGTTGTTAATGTCTGACATAACAACTACGTTAACTGGCATGGGAATAGGGTGGCTGACAAGGTTGCACACCTTGCCATTCTGTTTCGGGGTATTCCATCACCCACAATCTAGATCTACAGGGTCTCATCCGAAAGGATGCTATTGGATAGGGTAATCCCATCCAAATTATTTCCTAATCAAAAAAAAAAAAAAAATTTAGACTATTGATCATTACATATAATCCTTAATTATCAATTAAGCCAGACTTGAGTTCGATTTATTTTAAGCCAGACTTTAGTTGTTAGGATATGATCGCTCACAAGCCCTTGTACATTCCCACTTCCCTTTCCATGAACATCATACATATAATACGTACGTATATATATCATTCATTCATTCTATATATGTAACTCGACAAGAGATCAGGGTCAAGTCTCTTTAATTTGTTATCCTTTTCGTGAGGTTGATCAATGTTCAAATTCAAGCACATTGTAAGCAATGAAACGCTTAAGAATTGACCTAGTATCGCAATGAAGATCGATATGTGATTTTGGTTAAGGTTCGATTTTTTGGAATTTGGAGGACTGGGATTCAGAATTGAGCGGATTAACAAAATTTTAAGAAACATGAAACGTTTTGTTTTCGTTGCTAACACACACTGCCGTGCAAATAGCAGCACTCCATGGCAAAGCAAGCTATATTCAAAACAATATACTTACTCACATACAACATCTTAATCCATTCATTGTTAACTGAAACCCAAAGCTAATTTAATTTGTACTCTAACATTCTCCAACAAAATCCAAAGTTAAAAGATGTTAATTAAAGGAAACAATTTAAAAAAAATGCAGCTTGTACTTGTACAGGATTCACATATATGAGAATGAGATCTCCTTGTGCAGCTATTGAATAGTTTGGCGTGGAGGAGTGATCCACTCGCCGTCGATCCAGTCTTGGTGAGGCCTCAAGCAAGAGCGTCGATACATCAACACCTCATCCGTCGTCTCAAAGTAGACCTTGTAAGTTGATTCATCCATAACTTGAGAGATCACACCTTCCCACCATCCTTCATGATACCACACATCCACTGCTTCTCCCTTCCTATATCTCGCGGTTTTGCTACGAGTCTTTGGCGGATAAGGCCTTATGTCTTCTTCCTTGGCCTCTTCTTGGAGAGGTCGGCTTAGATCATCCGTCATTATCGTATGATACTCCACCAGATACGTCTTCTCTTTTACGAGTCCGACTATAGTCGCAGCATACCTTGCACCTTCGTATCCCTCCTCGTCGCTTCTAACCTCCACCTTGCTCCCTTTACTAAACTTGATCTCCGACAACCACGCTTTCGGAATCTTGATGAAGTTTATCTTCAGTTTTGTTGTCTTCCTTGTTGGGAATTCTTCTTCCGATTTCCTCTTCTTGGTAAGAGAATGCGAGATCCAGGAGCCGTTGATCCAGTGCAAGGGAGGCCTCAAATCCCGACAATCGACCTTCACGGCCGTGTCGTCACCGTTAATCAAGACTGCGCAGGTTGATTCGGGGCAAAGCCCTAGCAATTTCCCGCCACGCCAACCGATTGAATCCTGAAACACCTCGACGGATTCGCCTGGAAGGAACTCGAGACGCTTCAGCGGCGGGGATGGGCGTACGCAGGAGATCCAAACGGAGTATACGGAACAATCACCCATAACGACGTCGTTTGATCGCAAGGGGGTGTACTGGATCATTACGTTGTCGTCTGATGGTTCGGTAGGGCAGAACACGGTGGCCGGGAACCACGATCTGGATCCCTTAACTTCTACTTTGTCTCCGGCAGCAAAGATCATCGATGGCATTGGAAAGAGATCAGAATGTATGATTGTGTTTATTTTTTAAGAGATCGAGCTTTAATTGGTTTGATGGTTTCCCTCTGTACGTTTATTTATAAAGAGGCCGGATTGTGTAGTTGTCTTGGACTATCAGATAAAAAAAAGGAATTTATTAGATAAAAAAAAGATAAAAGTGAATTAAATAAGGAAAAGTTTCTTAATTGATGCTGTAAAAAATATGTTTTATGTGTATCTGAGATAAACACAAAATTGTTTATCTAAAAAGAAGGAATATATATGGGAGTTTCCAAATCCCAATCAAATATATATATATATGCACTTGATATATATCTAAAAAGATACCAATTCACTAATATTATATTCAGAAGAAATTTACAATATACGGCAATATGCCATTACGTACCCTTATATATTATATATTATTAATCAATCTAAATAATTAACATGACATCACCTTAACAAATTATTTCAATTAACCAATTAGGAAACTAATTATCAAAATTGTTTATCTAACATGTGCAATCTCTCCTCTCCCAACTTTAGGGCGTGTTTTCTCCCCTCCTCTCCATCACAACCTCCACCTCATTAAGGAGATCTACCTCCTCCATATCCCCTACCTCCCCCCTACCTCCCCTCTCCAAGGTAGGGAATTTGCCCCTATCTCCACCCCATTTCCCCTATCTCCACCCCACTCCACCTCTTAAAAAATCAATCAGAAAATAGGCCCTTAGTATATGTATGTAGCGAAACTTTCATACTGTCACTTCATGATCCCCTATTGACTTGGATCTTTGTTATGCACATTTTTTTTTATTAGGAAATAATTTGAGGTCGGACAAATCTGAAACCTCGAGAAGCCGACAAAGTCAGCAAACGGCTAGCCGTCTAAACATACAACATAGAATAAGAAAAAAATATATCATAGAAACAGAAAAAAGGTGCAGTACAAATGGAGGGACGCACACATTTAATCGAACAAGCGAACCATGCTCGACCATGCTGGAGACAACGTAGACTAAGAGCCGATGCCAAGCACCACCAAGCAGTGACACCGTTGGCCAGCGATACAACAGGAGTCCATGTGGACAGTGAAGATGAACCTCCAAGGAAATTCCCGTTACACGGAGTCGTCTCGATACACACTGGCTCGATCCCAGCCAAACCTTACACCGGACGCCAAAGCTACAAATATTTAGCACATATTAAGTCATTAAGAGATTTATCCTTACCAAAAAAAAGGAGATATTTATCTTTTTTTTTTTTTTGAATCAAGAGGAGGTCAAAGCCTCTGGTTTTATTGGGAGATCATGAGGCTAAAGTGCCCATGTCATTGTTCAGAAGAATACAAAGAAAATCAGGGGAAGCTTCAAATTCAGTAACGTAGCTAGTCTCCATCGAATGCCTCTTTGCCATTGCATCCGCGGCCTTGTTCGCCTCGCGTCCGACATGGGCGATGCTAACCTCCCACCCATCTTCTTCGATCAGTCCCCTACATCGATTTACCAAGCTGTGATTCAGACGAGACTCAAGCTCTCTATTCTTCAGGGCCTTGCAAGCCGTCAGTGAGTTCGATTCCAGCATAATGCGGTTGTAGTTTAGTTTCCTGGCCAGGCTCAGGCCATGGAAGATTGCCCAAAGTTCCGCTGTGAGCGGCTTGCAGATGCCACATCCAAAGGAAAAGGCATAAAGGAACTCGCCCTCAGAATTTCTAAAAACGCCACCTCCACCGGCCATCTCGAAGCTCCCTCTCATTGCGCCATCAACGTTCAGCTTCACCCATCCGGACGGGGGCGAACACCACCTTTCCCCAACATCTCCTCCTCGACGATGTGACAGGTGGCTTGAAGCCGGGTTCATAGCTGAATCATAAGCTCTTGCCTCCGCAGTCACCCTGTTTAAAATATTACTTAACTCATCCACTCCATCATAAACCAATCGGTTCTGGCACTTCCAAATCATCCACAGCATGGATGCGAATTGGCCAGCTCTCGTATCCTCCTTCTTCGTGTTCAAGAACACCCACTGCTTTACCTCTTGAATGGAGAAAAAACTATCCTACAATTGTCCTCCAAGTAGCTGAACCCATTGATCGCGGATTCGGGGGCAATCTCTCAGCAAATGGAGCGCTGATTCGACACCAGTACACCTAGGACATGCCGGGGAATTCGAGAGATGACGCCGCACTCGATTGGCATTTGTGAGAATACAATCGTGAGCCGCCAGTTAGATGAAGAATCGAGCCCTTTGTTGGACTGGTGTCCTCCAAATGTGTCTCCAGCCTGCCTCCGGGGAGGTGTCCCGATGTGGTTCTTTTATTGCCCTGATCGCCGACCCCGTCAAGAACTCCCCAGACGGTGTTAGCTTCCACATGACACGGTCTGTTTCATCCAATTCTTTGTTGAGATACTCTAACTGCAGCCTCAGAAGAATGTCCGGACTAAGCACAGGGGAGATCACCTCCCACTTCCAAGTTTCCGACCCCATCAATTCCGCAACTGTGGCCCCTAGTATCTCAGCCGGAATTGGTTGGATAGCAACGTCTTCAAGAGGTCTGTCCAACAACCAAGGATGGGTCCAAAAAAGAGTGGATCTGCCATTACCCACCTTCATCCGGATATTCGGCGTCAGAGCTTCCGACCCATGGACAATCGCCTTCCAATTCATAGAAGCGTTGGTGTGGCGTTCGAACATGTCGACATCAGCTCTCCCGTGACAATATTTTCCTCTAATTATTCGGCTCCAAAGGGCCTCCGGTTGGTTAATCAGCCTCCTCCCCAACCTTGCCAATGTCGCCTGATTGGTTTCCCGCATTGAGCGAATTCCAAGTCTTCCTTCATCCTTCGGCGCAGTGATCGTTTTCCAGTTTAAAAGGTGCAGCTTGCGAGCATCCGGCGAGGAACCCCACACAAATTTTCTGACCTCCCTGTCCACAGCATCACACACCACTGTTCTTGGCACCAAGGAAGATTGCATAGTATAGATCGGCAGACTCGTGAGAACAGAATTAGCGAGAGTCACACGGCCTGCAATCGATAGAGTTTTCGCTTGCCATCCTTGAAGTCGAGCGGAGATTTTTTCAAGGAGATAGTTGTACCTTTCCTTGGTCATTCTGCCCGTAGCCGTCGGTACTCCCAAGTAGTTTCCAAAATCGGAAGCCATTGGAATACCAAGAGCTCTACTGGTTTCATCCTTGACATTTGCCGGTACATTCCGTGAGAAAAGGACTGAACTTTTTGTATAATTTACTTTTTCCCCTGATGATGAGCAGAAATGGTCCAAACAAGGTTTGATGACGCCACCTTGGTCCACCGACGCTTCGACCATCAGTACTAGGTCGTCAGCGAAAAAGAGATGTGACAAGGAGATGCCACCAACAGTGACCGGCTTCCATGTCCCACCATCCACATCTTCCGTAATCATATGTGACAATCTCTCCATGCACAGGACAAACAAATATGGAGACAGCGGGTCTGCTTGTCGGATTCCTCTTGTCGGAGTAACACTCCCTGGAGCCCCACCATTCCAAAGTAATTCCATTCTTCCTGCCGTTTGGCATTTCATAATGGTTGCGATTAGCGATGGCGGTAGCCGCGCTTGCTCTAATGTTTCTTGTAGGAAACCCCAACTGATCCTATCGTAGGCCTTCTCCAGGTCTACCTTCACCATCATCCACCTCCGTCTTCTCCGTTCTTTCATTGAATGCAGTACTTCCTGGACAATGACTACATTGTCAATGATTTGTCGTCCGAGAATGAAGCTAGCCTGTGCCGGAGATATCAGCCCTTCAAGCAGTGGTTTTAGCCTATTAATGATGCATTTGGTGGTCATCTTAAAAATTGCATTCAATAGGGAGATCGGGCGGAATTGAGACGGTTTAACTGGCAGCTTGGTCTTCGGTATTAGGACAAGCAGGGCATCAGCAATGGTTGAAGGGAATGCAGATTCATTAAGCATTCCTAGCACCGTTTGAGTGACCTGATCACCAACCAACGCCCAATTCTTTTGATAGAAGATAGCGGGAAAGCCATCAGGACCGGGATCTTTATAGGGACCCATGGCTTTCACTGATTCCCACACTTCCTCCGCCCGAAAAGGTTCACCCAACAGGTGCTTTTGATCGACCGTGAGAGCTGGAAAGGCAGAGTTAGCCTGGCGTGTTGGTGGATTGGTATCAGCTCCGTCTGCCGTATAGATAGATTTGAAGAACTTCAGTACCAGTCTCCGAACTGCCGCCGACTCTATTACCCATCCATCGTCATCATTTTGCAGCGCGGAAACCGTGTTCCGCCTTCTCCGAACCATTGTGGAGAGATGATAATACTTAGTATTACGATCTCCATCAATATATTAGAAGGGAGGCCCTAGACTTTTGGAACCCCAGTAGTTGTTCTTGGTTGAGGACGTCCGGCAGCTCTCGACAAATCTCTCTTTCAAGCTCAATGTAATGGCGACAAGGTCCCGTCGCTAATCTCTCCCTTGTTCCTTCAAGTCTTCTCCAGAGGTGGCGTTTCCTTTTGAAGATGTTCCCATACACTTCCTTGTTCCAATCTTTCAAATCCTTCTCGAAGTCAGCTAGAGCCTCACACGCAGGGGCATCCATATTCCAACTCAACTCCATGAACTCCTTGAAGTTTTCATGAAGCATCCAGGCAGCAATGAATCGGAACGGCCGGTCCGGCGTGTCCCCCGTCACACCCGACTCTAATTTTATCAGCAGGGGCAGGTGTTCCGAATGCGGCGCAGAGAGGTGCTTAACTACCGCCTCTGGGAACCTGAGACACCAGTCTGCAGAGCATAAGGCTCTATCAAGACACGCCATATGCCTCGTTGCAGGATCGTTTCCATGCCAGTAGGTATACGGAACCCCATCGAAACCCAGGTCGAGCAGCTGCAGATTCTCAACCCACTCCCTGAACTGTTGTGAGCTTCGATTTGATCCTACAGAGGATCCCTCGCCTCATCCCCAATATCCATAGACGATCCAAATATTTTTAGACTGAGAATGGAGAATGGAACCAACCTACGAAAGAAGGAGAACCGTATGAAGATGGATCATCTCAACTAGGCACGGAACCAGGAATGAAAATCGAGGCAGGCTAAAATCGCCTTATACAATGAACAATATTTTAAGATTTATTAATAATATATATACCTTAAAAAACTAATAACGAGAAAAATAAAATAGATACAATGAACAAATTTGTAAAAGTTATTAAATATGACATATATAACACATAAACAAAAAATAATAATGAGGAGAAAAAATTTATTAATGTCACATACACACCCCTATACAAATAAAGCTAATGAAGAGGGAATGAAAAAAAATGGGTAGTCAGTGGGAATCGATCCTTGGTCATTCGCAACATATACCTAGGGCTGATACGTGAGCCGAGTAGCTCGGGATCGGCTCGGGCTCGGCTCGATAAAAACTCGGCTCGGGATCGCTCGAATAATAAATGAGCCGAGTTCGAGCCTTTAAATGAGCTCAAATCGAGCTCGAGCCGAGCTCGAGTAGCTCGACAACTCGGGAGAAACTTGAATTGCCGAAATTACCCCCCAATTACTAAGCAATTTGTTTCACAAGACCCCGTCATCCCCAGGACCCCATTCCGCTTCAGCCTTCAGCGCGACAGAAACCCTAATCCGTCACCCTCACCGCCTCACCGGCCCTCACGGAGTCACGGCCTCACCCTGGCGGCCTGGCCTCGAGTTCTCCACTGCCTCCAGAGTCCAGTCCAGCGACACCGTCGCCGTCACCGGTCACCCTCCAGCGAAGGCCTCTTCTCAGTTCTGTCATGGTGTTGCTCTCCCTTCGAATCCGTCTTCGAATCCGTCTTCTCAGTTCTGTCACAGTGAAACAAATTGCTCTCCCTTCGAATCCCTTCGAACCCGTCTTCTGTCACGGTTCGTTCCCAATCTAGTTGGCTACGAATTTGTTGTTGATTAATGATTTTGTTGTTGATTAATGATTTGATAGCTTTGAGTTTGTTCCCAATCTAGTTGGCTACGGTTCGTTCCCAATCTAATTGGCTATGGTTCGTTCCCAATCTAATTGGCTACGGTTCGTTCCCAATCTAATTGGCTACGGTTCGTTCCCAATCTAGTAATCCACCATTTCTCCATTTCAGATCTGATAGCTTTGAGTTTGTTGTTGATTAATGATTTTGTTGGCTACGAATTAGTCTGATAGCTTTGTTACCTTTGAATCTGATAGCTTTGTTGGCTACGAATCTGATGAGTTTGTTGTTGATTAATGACTTTGTTGGCTACAAATTAGTCTGATAGCTTTGTTAGCTTTGAATCTGATAGCTTGTTAGCTTTGAATCTGATAGCTTTGTTGGCTACGAATCTCATGAGTTTGTTGTTGATTAATGACTTTGTTGGTTACAAATTAGTCTGATACAGCCACTCGAGCTCTGAAAGAACAGTTTGAGTCCAGAGGTGCTCTCTACTTTGACGGGAAGATCTTGCAAGTTAGATGTTGTGCACATATCTTGAATCTCATTGTGCAAGATGGGTTGGAAGCTCTCAAGGGCTTTATTGATAAAGTTCGTGACAGTGTGAGGTACATCAACTTGACCCTTTCTCGTCTTCACAAATGGAATAAAGTTGTGAAGAACATGGGCTTGCCAACCAATAAGAAGTTGATTTTTGATGTTCCAACCCGATGGAACTCCACCTACCATATGTTAGAGAGGGCACTTATATTCAAAGAGGCTTTCCCAAGGTATTCCATTAGAGACACTTCATATAAATTGGCACCATCTGAAGAGGAGTGGAAAATAGCTCGAGATGTTTGCAAGTTTCTGGCTGTTTTCAACAATGTTACAGAACTCTTCTCGGGGAGGGATTATGTAACTTCGAATTTGTATTTTCCTTAAATTTGGAAGATCAAGCAGCTCCTAGATGAATATGAGAAAGATCAAAGACCGTTCATGAAGACCATGGTTCAGAAAATGAAAGCTAAATTTGATAAGTATTGGCAGGACACCAATCTTTTGATGATAATAGCTCTAGTGTTGGATCCTCGCAAGAAGGTTCAATGGATCGAATTCGTGTTCGAGAAGCTATATGGAGCAGAAAATGTTGAAGGTAGGGTTCAATATGTGATGCGTGAATTGAATGCACTCTTCGAAGAATATTCTAGTAACAAGTGTAACATGGCTAGAACCGGTATGTCTGATTCCGTTGAAGGAGAAATCAGTAGCCTAGGAGAACAAGATATGGTGGATTTTCAAGAATGGTTGAAGAACAAATCTACGGCGCGTCCATCTACAAAAGAGATTGATAAATATATCGATGACGGGTTGGAAGAAGGTGGAAAAGCTTTTGATATCTTGAACCACTGGAAGCAACATGTGACACGCTTTCCAATCTTATCCCAGATGGCTCGGGATATTATGGTTGTTCCGATAACTAGTGTGCCTTCCGAGTCGGCCTTTAGCACTGGGCGTCGAGTTCTTGGGGATGATCGATGCTCTTTGGGTGATGAAACATTGGAAGCACTTGTCTGTGGACAGAATTGGTTTAAGTCGAATTTTGATATACTCGATTTGGAAAGCCTAGATGATTCAACTTAAGGTAATTCCATCTCTCATTTTATTGCATTTTAGTTATATGATTTTAGTTCCTTCAAGTTGCTGTAAATTTCATCTCTCATTTTATTTACTCGAACATTCAATGGTGCTGCTGCTGTAATTTACAGCTGGAATTTTGTGTTGCAGTTGCTGCTGTTGGGATGCTGTAATGTTGCTGCTCTATGTTGATTAGAAATGCTCAAAAAACAGTAAGCTTAATTTTTGGTTTTAGCCTTTGATAGTGATATAATGCTGATGATTATCTTGTTGGCCAATTGCTTACCTAATCAATTTTTTTAAAATTGTTTGAATCTAGAGGGACTATATTTTATATACCTCCTATTATCTTTGGTGTATGCGTTACAAATAATAGGTAAACATCCCACTACAACAGGTCAAGAAGATGCTTAGCGAGAGAATTTATGTATTGTCTTGAGAGGTTTATCTCATAGTGCAAAATTAAATCATCTACACATTTTTTGGTAATTGTGATTCTTCAATACTTTATTATGGGTTGGACTATTCAATTTATTGTGGGGCTATTGAAGGCTATGTGATTTGTTTGATATTGAAAAGCTTGAGTTGACTTGGGAGATTCTGGGATGACTTAATAATATACAATATTAAATGAATCTCCATATCTTGTTACTCTTCAGTTGGATATGTAAATAGAGACTTGTTTCAGCCCTTCTTTATTTTCTCATTGCTGATGTTCTTAATTCTTATTTTTCCAGCCCGTGTTCATGTCGTTGCTGCCCAAGTGCCCGGATGTTATTGTTCGTGTTGTGTTCGTGTTGCTTATGTCGTTGTTGTGTTCGTGTGTTGCATTTATGTTGTTCTATTTCGAACTTTATCTATTTCGAGTTTATGATGTATTTGAACTTTGTAATGTCGGGTTCACTACAGGAAAATAGTGTTAATCTCGAAACTTTTTGTGACCATTTTCGACGCTTTTAAAAAGTGTCGAAAATTCTTGCGTCACGAATGGCAAGTGCCATTTTCGACGCAAAATTTTGTCGCAACCAATCTCGACGCCCTAGGGCGTCGGAAATGGCACGTCATTTTCGACGACATAGAGCGTCGAAAATGACATGCCAATTTCGACACCCTAAAGTGTCGAAATTTCCCTGTTATTTTTCAAAAAAAAAAAACGTCAATTTCGACATCCTAAAACGTCAAAATTGCCCTGTTATTTTTCAAAAAAAAAAACGTATATTTCTTCATTCATCCTCTTTGATTACACATCAATTTAAATCCTTTAATTAACAAAAAATACATTAACACAAATCTTTACACCTGCTATGTTCAGTTCAAACTTGTATTATAAATCAATGAACCTAACACATAGCTGACTTACAATGCTCAACTGAAAAATTAGGGCAAACTGCTCTCAAACGAAGGAAAAAAATGACAAAATTAGTTGCAGCAAACAGATCAAATTAATGTATCTCCAGCTAATACGGGAAGAAATTGAGTTTATACTTGGATTATAAATCACCACTACCCTCTATTGTCTATTTGTTACCTTAGCTGAATCAACTGGGATTTTTGTTTTGCCTTACGATTGAGAAAGGGTTGGTTCGAACTTTACCTACTTTGCTTGAACTTGTCTTATTTTGAATACGAGTTGTATACAACATAACTACACAAGTGCTGACCTTCCCAGCAGTCAACTCTTTCTCTGCCCGGGCATAAATCATATCCCAAAACGCCAAATATCATGCTTGAAACACAGTGACACCTCCTGCAAGATAAAAATAGAAAATGCTTAGAAATCAAGAGGAGGCTAAAACCCCTAATCTGAATAAAACGAAATTCAATTAAGGAAATAAGTGTAATTAAATCACAACTAAAACAGAAAATTAAGGTTCAAGTGTAGGTTCAGTTGGGAGTAAACAACGCATCATCTTATATTCCTATATGAAAATATTCCTATATGAAAACATAAGTAACTCATCAAGATTATTAAAAGCTTCAAATCGTTCAACTAAATTGAACCAACAACCAATCCACAAAAGCAAACCTAATACAGATAAGTAAATAGATACTTCCACATAGGGTTCCAAGCAAAACATGTTAACAGTCAGCACCTTAGATATGGTCAAAGCTGGGCTCCATTGCTCCTTGAGTATGTCAAGGCAAATACTTCCATTGTTGTTGATGTTAGGATGGAAAACTTTTGTTCTGAATGCAACCTGCAAAGGCAATATAAACAGATCAGTTAAGCAAAAAAGGGAACAAAAGGAAGGTGAAAAGGCCAAAAGCATCATCAATACTATCATTATCATCACTGGAAATTTGAAATTCCTGTGTTAACAGCCAAAAGCATACCTTGGGTGGTTTAAATGGATAATCGGGAGGAAAGTGAATAGTCACGATGAAAACTCCTCCTACATAAGGGCTATCTGAAGGACCCATTATTGTTGCTTGCCAATGAAACATATCTTCTGCAACAGGGCCTGTAATATAAGAGAAGTACACAAAGAATAATCAGATCCGTTTCAGACGACAAATTCCCGCTTCAGACAAGAATAATCAAATGGCTTTCCCATAAATTGGGGTACAGATCAATGGTCATATGAAATTGAAAATATTGCATTTACACTATTCAAATGCATACCATATTATTAAAAAGTAAAGGAACAAGAAAGAGAGGAAGCCACTTACAGATCTAGCCCAGCAAGCACCTACAGAACAGCTGAAAGCTAACAAGTGAAATCCTCCATCAAAGAATAAAAAAAGTCAGAAAGAAATCAGCCATCAAAGAAGGGACAAACAAGCAAAAACTTAAACAAGGATGATATCCTAACTACCTGTCAATATTTTTCCGCTGTTAACGTTAAGTTTGTACAGCAGTAAGCTTGTCTGGTGCCTCTTATAGAAGTTGAAAGCAACCTTTTTAGCAGCTGCTATAAAGGCAGCTTCATGGGGATTCAACCTCGTAAAATGTTTCCCTTGGCAACTGAGCATATCCTATCAGCTTCCTGACCTTGCATCTCTATTCCTTGGGTTCTGCAAGTGCTAGCAAAAGGTTTTCATATCTTATAGACTTTATACTCTAAAATATGTGAAACTAAGAGGCAAAAGAAAACAGGAAAGCAATCGATTTGGAAAGCACAAGAAACAAGCACTAGCAAAAACTTTATAGTTGAGGCAGAATGTGAAAAAAAGGAGAAACCTGAGCTCCATAAGCAAAAACAGTGGCACTCTTTCCTTCAAACACCGAAGAGATGAAAGGCTTTATCTCCTCAATAAATATCACATCATTGCTTGCTTCATGATCATAGAAATGATCCACTTCATAGTTGAGTGGTTTTTTCCTCAGGCAGTAAGCATAGAAGGAATGAGGACCAGGAAGCTTAGAGTCTATCACCTCAGGGGTAGGCAAAACACGGCCCTCAATCTGGACATAGTCTCTACTGATAGAGAGACCGAGGGTATAAAGCATTGGGTCAGAATCATAACTGGTGACTCTTAGAGCTTGTAAATGCACAAACACTGATGAAAAAAAAGGCAGCCTATACAATATGATTAGAGGAGATAATGAAGGGATCGAAGGCCTTACATTACTCAAAGGGGTCCCTCCTTTGTCGTGGGTCGGCGACCAGTTATCAACTCAAGAATGAATGATTAGAAAAGGAATGATTAGAAAAGGAAAACAACATACCCACTCCACAATGCCGTCATCGGAAAAACCACCTCTAATTTCAATGGGTCGGCGACCAGTTATCAACTCAAGAAGCACTACTCCAAATGAAAACACGTCTGATTTCTCAGTCAGTTTCCCAGTTGCTGCATATTCTGGAGCTAAGTATCTACATATTCTTAGAGAGATGAGCTGCTGATAGCAAACTGAACAAAGGATCAGAGGAATCAGAATATTGAATGTTTACCCAAAAGTCCCCATAACCCTAGTGGACACATGAGTATCGCTATCGTAAGAAAACCTTGCAAGTCCAAAATCTGCCACATGAACCAAAAAGGCATAAGCACATTAACTCGCCAGAAAAGGGAAGGACTAAAGTATCTTAAAGTGAGATTCATGTTAAAAACTAAAAACGTCAGCTCGTCGAATCAAAGGTTACAAACTTACAGCTTACAAGTTGAATTAATTTTAAAAAATTGAGCGAAAGTTGCAGAGAGGAAATAACCTGCTATCTTATGTGAGAAGTTCCATTATTTCACTCAACTGCTAAGATATTCTAAAACTAAATGGACAAATCCCCATTCCCATTGTTCAAACCACCTAAGAAACTTGTATCAGCTTCATCTTTAAGGGAAAAAAAGAAACAGACTTACAGATCCACTGCCAGCCCTTGGCAAAAACAAATACCAGAACGTTGGGATGACTACGGTGGGGAGAGGAGTCAGAAGAGTTTCGTGCAGATTTAAAAAATACAATTGACTATCTCATCCTGTATTATGAGTAGCCCAGCTTGAAACAAACAAATAATACCAAATTTACCTTTGCTTCAAAATTGTCATCAAGAAGGATATTAGAAGCCTTAATATCACGATGTATGATTTTAGGATGACCTGCATGTACAAATAACTACATGCTCAAGAACCCATTCCAAATTAAGTTCAAAACTGAGACGGGAAAATATTAGTAAAATAGCTCACAATCTTCATGGAGATGTACCAATCCTCTTGCGGCCCCTAGAGCGATTTTTAACCTTGTAGACCAACTTAGAGGGAGTCTCCCTTCCCCTGCAGTTTTTCTTTTCCAATTCAACAGGTGCAAGAGTATGAAAACAGACAATAACATAAAAAATAAAATAAAACATGCTCCATTTACAGAATCACATGCTAGCTAAACAAACAAATATATTCGAAACCAAAAGCATGTGGATCCCTTCCCCTGCAGTTTTTCTTTAATGAAGAGATCTTTAACTGTCAACAACTACAAAAACATTAAAAAAGTAAGAATACATTAAGCTGATTTGGTTAGCTTATATTTATACAAGTAGGCTTGGAGGGCTTAAATATGCAAAATCTCTAAACAAATTCTCCATTCAAAGTCTTCCAGCAGGGTGGTGAGCTTGAGAGTCCAGAAGCAAATGTCATATAGAGTAATAAACATGGAAAAAGATATGTAAATTCAATCACTAAATCACTTGCAATTCTAAAAATAAAAGAATCACATGCTAGCTAGTCAAATAAAACAACATGTATAACAAAATTTAGATATAGACAGCAAACTCAATTGACAATGTAGACACTTGTAATACTAAAAGTTTAAAAGATGCATATAACTGCTAGATCCAAGTCATCCAATGCAGTATTTATTACCTAATTTAGATTAGGTTTCAAGTTTAAAGAGTTGTATTATGAGTAAGCAATTACAAAGATATAATTACCTTTATTGCCCAATCCTTTAGCACGGGTAGCATATTCCTAATCCTTTTTTTTTGGTCAGACATATTCCTCATCCTTGGATGTCTGCACAACACAAATTATTATCTATCAAGACTACATCTCTACAACACAATTTAGCAAGATGCATTTCAATTGAGAAGATAAAACTATATTCCTCACGTCCAGTTTGGTGAGATTGGAGAAACAAGGTGAGGAAAAATAAAATCACCATAACAAATTAAGGAATTAGCCAATCTTAAAAACAGTTAAACACCAATGACTAACCACCATCTTCATGTCGGACACCTCAATTGCAGAGTCGACACCGCCATTGCCCCAGCCAACAGAGGACGCCGCTCCATCTCGGGACTTGTCGTCCACATTTGTCACATCGTCAGTCTTAAATTTATTCGAATGTCCAATCGAGTGATCGACGACTAATTTGACGACGAGGATCCAAAATTGGAGCAGGAATGGATCTTCGAGACTTCAGATTTGGTCTCCCTCTCGTTTTCACCGTCTTCGACGCAAAGGAGCGAGGTGATGTTGAAGTGATCTCTCCATTCGCTGAATTGGACCTCCACTCTATCCATATCACTCCCTTCCTCCTCGAACTCGTCCATATCCAGGTGATGGCCATGGAGGCTCTTCTACTTCTTGGGATAGTATTAGCCACGGCGGCCTCAGTATTGTTTTCGCTCCGGCATCGATTGAAGATCTCACTGTATAGACGCAATTGAAGACGATCTCATATACCGACCGCTAGTAAGGAGATCTCGCACCAGTTGAAAGACTTAGGGTTTGGCAAAAATCGGGGATGGTGGAGGAGTTAGGCGGTGATTTCGCCATTGGGACTGCGGTGGATGCTAGGGTTTGATGGAGAATGGATATGGAATGTGAAAAGTGAAAACGCTTTTCGTTAAACAAATAGTAATTAATTAAGGATGCAGCCCTTTATTTTCAGTATTAGCCCATTTCGACGCCTTTCAGGGTCGAAAAGTTTCCCGACGCCCTGGGATGTCGAGAATGGCACCACTACAAAAAAAAAAAACAGTTTAGAAACGGCTACATGCCGTGGCGAAAAGCTCATTTGCCGTGGCAAAAGGGTGGTAGCAACGGCTATAGCCACGGGAACCCAGCCGTGGCGAAACCTTCGGTGGCAAAAGAGTCTGACGACGGGATTTGCCGTCGCTAGATTAAAGGGCCACGGTATAGCCGTCGCTACAACCGAAGCGAATTAGGCCAAAACAGCTGCGACGGGAAGCTGTCGTGGCTATAAAGTTTTCCCGCTAAAATTTTGGCGGTTTTCCCCTTGGTAGCGATGGCAAGCTGCCGTTGCTAAGCGTAGCCAATATCTTATTTTATTTATTCCGTTTGCGACGGCAAGAGCCGTGGCCAATGGTGAAGCATTTTCCCTGTTTCACCTGTTCGGATCGATCCTCCATGTTTTAATTCTAATCACATACATTTTGCTAATCAACAATAACCAAATCTCAAATATGTTGCAACCATAATAGAATATGCCATATAACATATATAGATTTAATATACGAATTAACATTCGAAACACACCTACATACTAGTGATTTAAGTATATAACAAAAATATGCTCCAAAGTCCGGAGTTTTAGCATTCCGACAAAAGGTGTGAGTGTACATACACTCATGGAGCCAAACAAAATCATCATCTTGTGGAGAATATTTTGGTGCTAAAATATTGCCATCTCAACGAGCAACTTGTGGAGAATCTCTTCCAACTTCGTCAGAAAAAATATCATCATCTTCTTCTGTCGACATGTCTCCTGATTTCTCGGGAGATACGAGAATAACTCCATCTCCTATAGATTCCTTGAGTTGCACACTTGTTGTCTATATATAATAGAAAAGCATAGAAAACGTAAGGAATATTGAGAGCAATAGACATGACTTTAACTAAGGCAATTTATATAAAGTAGTTTCAATCAATTAAAAGGAAACAAACTGGTTGGGTCCCCATATTGGATAATGATAAGAGAGGTCATACAACATGCTATTGTTGAATGATAAAAAACATAAAAACATGTATAAATAGATCATGAGCAAATTGGTGATGTACAACAAATAAACATATGACATATAAACCTCAAAGGAATAAATAAAAGCACCTGTCACTACAAAATGCAAAAACAAACAGACCATGAGCAAACTGGTGATGCGGGGGAAACGAAGAATCCATGGCTTAATCTTCCAAATGCAGAGATTAGAATTTCAAGACTTACATACTGTTGATCATGGTTTTCCTGGTGAAGTAAAACATAAATGCAAGACTTACATACTGTTGATCAAGACAAATTCAAGACACTCAATAAATCAGAAAAGAGAGAACTTGACAAAATCATTCTGAAGCAAATGAAACTATCAGATTATGAGTAAGAGTGAAAATCAGTAAGTGGCGCAGATATTAGCAATTATAATTGATGTGTACCAAGTGAATTGAGAGCTTGAGATCAAGCTGTGCAAAACTGATGGGGAAACAAAGAAAGAATTTCAGTAGAAGATGAAGGTGTTTAGGGCCAAAGTAGGATTCAATAATTAAAAGACCTAACTATTGGCTAGCTAGAAAATAGAAGATTGACAATGAAAATCAACTAAAGCTCTTGGATGAAGACCTGTGCAGATCAGTGCCACAACCAAAAAGAATAGAATGTCAGCAAAACTACAAACAAGTACCTGTAAATCACTTGAAAGATCTTTCATATTGTCTTACGAGAGCTTTTTCTCATATCAAAGGGAAAACTTTATCTCTATACATGTCAAGGCCGAGACTCAAGGGAGAACTTTATCTCTATACATGTCAAGGTTGACACCCTCTATTTGACTTAAAACATGAAGATTCTTCCCAACCTGAGAACGAAATATATAGACCAAAAAAATATAACATGTATACATTCCTGAAGAGAAAAAAAATGGCAGGAAAAAAAGAGTGTGATGAAGACTAATAAATTGATCAAAGATGAGGAACATACTGGTTTGTCTTTGTATTTCCTCTCAAGATAATCCAAGTCTAGCAGCACATGCTTGCAATTTATACAATAGTATGTCCAGAAATCTAATACAACCACCTTCCCTTTCAAATCCTGTAGAAAAGAGAGAAGAGTTTAACTTAAGAGTGGACAAATTCAAAAGATTATATATTTAACTTAAGAGTGGACAAAGTCACCCCCTCTCTGATCCCAAGAAGGTGGGAAAGAGTGGCTGCCAGTTCTAACAGGGCGTTGTAGTCTTGCTACTTTATGCGCTAGTGTGCTGCTCATTCAATATTGATTTCACCATTTCTCTAATAAACGAAAGAGTAGACAATGAGAGAAACAGAGACTTAAAGTGGAAAGTAGCTCAAAGACTTAAACAGAGAAAGCATAAAACAAAGAGCCTTACACCGTGTTAAGAATTACTATGTTAGATTCATACTAGATAACCATAAAGTTGACAAGTAACCTCCTAAATCCAACTCTCACTATGGGAACTTGGAAGTCTATAATGGTGAGAACAGAAAACAATTATACCTGAGAAGCTCATCTCAAAATGGCTCCTTGCAAGCATTGAACCACTCGCTGCTTTTCGGCATCAGAGCTAATTGGAGTCTCATCTTTGTGCCTCATGTAGAATTCCTAAAAATTTATGACATAACAAGTGTTAAAACAAACTGTATTTTTGTAGATCAACATTGCATCAAAACATTTGATACTGAAAGAGCACAAGGTGTAAAAGCTATTTACCAGATATAATATAAAGGTAGACAACCTCCATAAAAAAAAAGTATACTAAGTAGTCAAGGCAATTCTTATTCGTAATAAAAATTAATCACCACAAGGAAGTAGTCTTAGAAGTATAAACTTTACAAGGAAGATAGAAAGAAAAATTTAGATAAGAGACAAGGCATTACTCAATTTATGTGGCTTCCTTATTGAAATCAACTTCTTCCAGCATTGACTCTCTTACGCCTTTCACGATTCCAACCTAAAAGATGACCAAAGTCATGACCCAGGTAGCTGTCATAATCACTTGCAGAAGACCGTTCAAGCCTCACAAAATCGCATGTAAGATGATTGCCGACATGGAGAAGAATCCCAACCACAATAGCTCCAGAAATGGTCTGCAGAAAATTAAATCCACCACAATTAAAAGGTAACAGAATAAGAGCAATAAACATAGGTCAGTTGTAACTTGATTGTTAGTCTTTTTACTAACAAAGGTAACAGAATCTAGCTTAAGGATCATGATCACTGCTAAATTGCTAATATCAGCGGTGATCCGTTTAGACAATGAACTGTTCTGAAACTATTTATCTTTTCACTAAATTGAACAATTAGTTTTATTACTAGGACCATTAGTTAAGCATCTTACTTGAAAATTTTGCATTCTTTTTTCAGAAGAGAATTTTGTACTCTTACTGCAGGTCTTAATACTTCAATTTGCTGTCATATATTGCTAGCAATAAATTTTGACCATGTAATTGGAAACTTTGTCAACATTACGTTAGGTGTACAACAAATTGAAATAAACAAATTAAGGTAGTGAGTTAACCCAACAGTTAGGTCACCAGAGCTTATTGACTTTGTACAAGTCATGTATTTTCTTGTTGGATACCTACTAAATTGTTAAATTGCACAAGTTAACATCAATCCATATTTAACCAGAAATATATTTAACACCAATTAAAATTATATTTTCTTCTTTCTAGTTGCCTCCAACTTTTTCTGTCTTTACTCTTTACCTGTAGCTTTTGTATTTCCATTAGTGAAATATTTCAGCCAATTTAGAACTCGGGCAAAAAGTATTGAAAAGCACTTTGACAATGCTAAAATGTGCCTAATATTCTCTACTTGAAAGTCACAAGAAAGCAAAATTCTTCATAGGATACCACATGCAAATCCACAAACTTTCACATATGTTTTGCAAGATAAATAGTAACATATTATTATATACTCCATATTATATATAGACTGTGGCAATGCAAATAAAAATACCTTGTGGAAGTTGATGTTATCATCAAAGGGAAGAAGGTGAGTCAACCTAGTCGACCGGAGCCAAGTTATGGTGTTCCTACAAACAGGGAACAAAATGAGGGCCATATTGAGCTTCAAGGTTTCGGCTGCACCCTTTGCGGTGGTAAGGCGGTAACCCATGGCTTTGAAGGCATTCTTGTTCTTGTACTGGATGAGAGAGATGCCGATGATGATGAGAGAAGAGAGTGAGGTTATTTTCAAGCGTAGGGCGTTGGTGGCGGCAAGGCGTTGGTTGTGAGCGACGCGTTGGCGAGTGAGGTAAGGGCGCTTCAAGAGAGGTGTGTGAACGGGAGAAGGCGGCGAGGCGGTGGTGGTGACTGGTGAGTGAGGCTAGGGTTTTCAGATCTGGAAGAAGAGGAGGAGAAGGACGAATAACGGAGGGTGGTGGCCGGGTTAGGGGTTTTCAGATTTGGAGGCGAGGAGCATTGCTTGGCTTCAGATTCGGCGACAATACAAGAGGAGGAGAGGGCCGGCCGTCGGCCGGGAGGCAGCCATGGATGGATATGAGGGACAGAGAGATGGACAAACAAAAGAGGGAGGAAGGGTTTCTAGATCTGAAAGCGATAGTGACTAAAGAGGCATATAAACGGGTTAGGTTTCTTTTTAAAAAAATAAAAATAAAAATAAAAATAAAAATAAAAATAAAAATAAAAATAAAAATAAAATAATAGGTTTTAGCCACGGGAACACTACCACCGTTGCTAGTAGGGGTGGCAAAATCGACCCAATAGCCACGGAAATCTTGCCGAAGCTACAAGCAGTGGCTATTGTCTTTGTTTTTCCGGATTGGAGGCTTGCCGTGGCTAATGCCGTGGCAAAAGGGTATCAATTGCCACGGTAAGCATCTGCCGAAGCTAGATAGTGTGGCGAATTTAATTTTTTTTTGTAGTGCACCCATCACTAATTTTATTTTCGACGCTTAGTGAAAGCGTCGAGAGCAAACCGTCGATTTTTACTACGTTTTCTTGTAGTGGTTGTACTCTGAATACTGGTGTGATGTTTTAGATTCCTTTGCAATTCAATTATTTTGGTTATTAGGTATTTTGCATAGGGCTGAGATTGAATACAAATCAAGGTATACAACAGGTTATTAGGTACTGCAATTCGAACTGTAAACGAGCTCACAAGCTCACGAGCTCGAGCTCAACTCGAGTAATCGAGCTCACGAGCTCGAGCTCGAGCTCGGCTCGAGAGGAAGCGAGCTAACGAGCTCGAGCTCGAGTATCTCCCCCAGCTCGCGAGCCGAGTTCGAGTGCAGGCTTGAGATCGTTTTCATATGAAGCTCGAGCTCGACTCGTTTATAAACGAGCCGAGCTTGAACTGAGTACTCGAGCTCGTGAGCTCGTATACCACCCCTACATATACCTATTGAACTTAAAATATCAACCAACTGGGCAACACTAACTTTATAATATAAACCTACTTCTACTTATCTAACTTCTGAAATTCTAGGGTGAGCTGCAGCGAAGCCCAGCCCACCCTAGGCTCTGTCCCTGATCTCAACTCTCCATTGATATATCAATTAATATCACCAAAATTATGATTTTCTAAATCAAGGATCAATATACACATTTGCTATATTTATTTGTACAAACTTACAAGGTATAGTGAGATCTTATGTACAACAATCCAAGGAATAAGAATGAGTGTGTGCATATATAATACCATATTATCATTTTTCAATGTCAACAAAGATACCATTTCCAACATTTTTACCTAATATAACTATGGCCATAGAACAGGAACTTGAATAGAGCCTCTTGCATCCCACCACTACCACTACCACCACCAATCTCATCGCCGCCATCACCACCACCATCACCGCGACAAGGATCACAACGACAACCCTCCACCACCTCGATATCCACCATTGATGACTCCAACACCACCTCCAAAACCTCCACCATCAACACCAACCTCCCCCTCTTTAGCCATATCTTCCAACCTCTCCCACCCTTCACTTCATACCCTAACCTCCCACCCACCACCACCACCTTCTCCACCACCGCCTCCACCGACTCATTCACCGCAAAAACCCTCCTTTTCCTCTCGGCCACGTCATCAAACATCCCGGACAAAACCATCCAGTACCTCGCCCCGATTAAATCAAACGCATTCGCACTCGAACCCGACCCCTCATTCATCACAACCAAATCTCCTAAAGGCTCAACTCCATTAGCCCTAATATCCCTTGCAACATCCACAACACTCAACCGGGTAACCGGATTCGGATCCAATAACCGAAAAATCAGATTCTTAACCGTGTCATTCAAGTTAGGAGGGAAGCTGAATTGACGCCTAATCATCCTCAAGTACATCATTCCCATTTCATCGGTATGATTGAAAGGCAAAGCTCCAACAACCATCTGATAGAGGATGACCCCACACGACCACGAGTCCGCCTTGGCGCCATCGTAGCGTCGAGGCCTGGGGGCCATCACCTCCGGCGCCATGAACACCAGCGTCCCGCACTGCGACTGCAGCAGGAGCTCGGTGGGGGCCAAGCCCACTCCGGCGATAGCCGAGAGGCCAAAGTCGGATAGCTTGACGTTGCCGTCCTGGTCAAGGAGGATGTTGTGGGGCTTGAGGTCGCGGTGGGTGACGCCGTGCTGGTGGCAGAAATGGAGGGCGGAGACAAGCTGATGGAACACCCTTAGGGCTATTTTCAACGGTAGCCGGTGACCTGGCAGGCGGTGAAGGCGCGTATGGAGGTCCCCGCCGCGGGCGAGCTCTATGACGAGGTAGATCTTGGACTTGGTCGCGAGCAGCTCGTGGATGCGGAGGATGTTGGGGTGGTCGAGGCGGCGCATCGCGGCGACCTCCCGGAGAATGTACGGAGCTAGGGCTTTGCTGGCGTTGGACTTGTCGGTGACCTTGATTGCCACGGAGGCGTTGGTTGTTGTGGAACGGCAGTGGTAGACTTTGGCGAAGGCTCCTCGGCCGAGGAGGGGGCCGACCGTGTACTTTCCGAGGATGGTGGTGGCGTGTTCGGCGGTGGCGCCGCCGGAGATGGTAGCGGGATCCATGCTTTTGGTGGTTGAGCTAGGGACGAAACTCCAACCACCGAGGCAGGATAGAAGATCATAAGGTGTTTGTTTTGTAAGTTTAAATAGATTGGACTATTGGAGGAGTCATAAAATAAAATTAATATAATCATATTTGTCACTTGTCATCTTAGGACTTCTTCCTTGTTAGTTGTTACTCCGAAAAAAAAAAAAAAAACTTATTTGCATTCATTATTTATTAACAAAATATTTTATTTTATAATATTCTAAATTCTCGGTGACAAAATATACTCAGTCAATCTTTCCTTAATCCCATCCTTTCCACAAATAAGTTTTTTCAGTCTTTTTTAATTATTTGTTTTATTCCATCTCTTTAAATTATTTAACTTTGATATTTTTATGATAATATAAGTTTAATTAATGGATATATAGCTGGCTTACATGTTGAAATTATAAAGCAATTTTTGAATTATACTGTAGAAAATAAACATAACCTATATATGTCATTATTATAACACGTTGGATTGATCTGATTGCATAACCAAAATTGAGAATAATATTAATTGTGCATTCACATTAGAAATGCCGGCTATCAGATTCGATCAATTAATTTGTTTAAACACTTGTGTCTCTTCGGAGACATCTGATAAAAATTTGTTTATACGCTTATTGAACAAGTAAAATTAGGAAACAAGGCAAAATAAATCTTATATTTTGGATGTATTCGGAAGATTTCTTTGAAAAATCAGTACATAAATACGTTTTTAATTAATTGGGTAGTGTGCACAATTTTAATCATTAATAAAATAAAATAGTTTTATGACTAGCTAGCTAGGTCATTACAATTATTATTTTGAAAGAGTTAAAAATTATATAAAATGTTAATTTTTTAAACAATGCATATAAAATTAATAAAAATAAAGTTAACTTTTTATATTTTAGTTTCTTAATAAATATGTTAAAAAATTAATCTATATTTTAAGATGTTGGAGTATTTTGATCTTATAAGGCTTTCCTTATCCACTTTGTTCCTGAGTACTCAAACAATTATATTTTCCTCCGAATAATTTTAAAATTTTAGAGTTCTCACCCGGCCCGTAACCTGTAGGATTTGGAATCGAAGCTCAGATTTCGTGAGGAATCCTGAAGCTAGAACGAGAGCGAAGACGGAGGGAAATGAAAACTGAAATCTTTCTCTTGGCTTGATCTGAATGAAATGAAAGAGTACATATACAATCCAGATCATGGGCCAATGCCCAAACCACAAAATAGGCCCAATACAGAATATGAATGTGTATGAATATGTAAATCTATCAAATATGAATCTGTAAATCTATCACCCCCCCCCCCCCCCCCCCAAGAACGAGTCGGGAAAAAGACAAGGCTGATCTTGCGTAATAATAGTTGAAGACGAGCTCCGGCTAGGTTCTTCGTGAGGAAATCAGCGAGCTGACTGAGTAGAGATATGAGAAAGCGTGATCAGACCTTCAAGCAATTTCTCGCGAGCAAAGTGACAATCCAACTCGATATGCTTGGTGTGCTCGTGATAAACCGGATTTCGACTGATATAAATCGCTGATTGGTTATCACATCTGACAGGGATTGGAGTAACCTCATATACACCAATCTCGGCCAACAACCTGCTCAACCAAGCAAGCTCGGTGCAAACACGACGAATGGAGCGATACTCGGCCTCGGTAGACGAAAGCGAAATAGATAGCTTTTTCTTGGACTTCCATGAAATCAAACTGGAACCTAGAAAGACTAGATAGCCACTCACTGATCTCCGGAAAAAACGGACAGCTCGCCCAGTCGGCGTCGCAAAAGGCTTGGAGACTAAAATCCGGAGTAGTAGTGAGAAGAAGCCCCTTCAATTTGGTACCTTGAAGGTATTGCAGAACGTGATGAGCGGCAGCAAGGTGAACATTGCTAGGGCGCTACATAAATTCGCTAAGCAATTGGACCGTAAATGCCAAATCCGACCGAGTATGCACCAAAAAATTGAGCTTTCCTACTAAGCGACGATAGAAAGTAGGATTCTCGAGTAAAACCCCGTCAGTAGGAGACAAACGAAGACTATGATCAAGAGGACTTAAAGGTGTACGAGCAGAGCAATTAAAATCTCGCAAGAGCTCATCAATAAAGCACGTCTGAGTAAGAACCAAGCCATCAAAAGTTTTGAGAAATTCGATGCCAAGAAAAAAATGCAGCTCACCAAGGTCTTTGATACGAAATTCGGCATCAAGGAATGATTTGAGGACCTCAATCTCACCAAGATCACTACCAATGAGAATCAGGTCATCAACGTACACTCCAAAAAAGACGTCCCCGGATGATTGCTTCTTGTAAAGCAAAGAATAATCATTCCAAGACTGAGCATAACCTCGAGCCTTCAAAGCAGAAGAGAGACGAGCATACCACTATCGGGACGCTTTCCTCAATCCATACAACGATTTCTGCAATCGACAAACCAAGCCATCACCACTAACAGACAAATCGGTTGGAAGCTTCATATAAACCTCTTCATCGAGGGAGCCGTGCAAGAACGCATTGTTGACGTCCTATCACTACTAAATTAGTTTGATATAGGGACAAATATTAGGGATGGATTTCATTTGTAGCTAACTTTGTCCCCATTAGGGATGTATTTTGCCACAAAATGTAACAATCGATGCTAATTTGGGAACAAATTAACGTAGTGTCACTAATTTTGTTGCTAATTGCAATACCTCATAATTAGTCCCCAAATCCATACCTAATGGGAACAGGATGAAATGTCGTCCCTAACTCTATCTCTATATAGCCATAGATATAACAACAACTCCATACTTTGTCTCTATATAGAGACAGTTTCAAATTTGTGCCTAAAACCCTGTCTAATTAGCAATGAATTTAGGGATGAACTAGCGTTGGACGCAAAGTTATCAACAAAATAAATAAGCATTACAATATTTGTTGGTAAATAGCCATGACTTTAGTTCGACCACAAAATCTATCTCCGAATCCGTCCCCAAATGCATCTCCGAATTCGTCCCCAAAACTATCACTAAATCCATCCCCAACTCCATCCCTAAACCCGTCCCTAAATTCGTTCCCAAAGTCGTCCCCGAATTCGTCCCTAACTAGGAAATCGTCATGACCTTCTAAGACAATTATTGTGTTGAGTAAAATTAAACGTATTATGTAAAATAAAGCTTTCATCATGTTTAAATTTGTAAAATTTAATTCCTTTCTCAAACGGAATTAAAATTTATAAGATATACTATTTTATCTATTTAGAAGCCTAACTTAAGGATATGTTTTTCTTCAATAATAATAATAATAATAATAATATTCTATATTTATTCTATATGTTTTAGGGTTGGCATGGTACGGTAACCACCAAAAAATGGTGATTACCACGTACCAACCACAACTAGTGGTACACAAATTTTCATACCACGTACCAACCACAAGTCGTGGTTACCGCATATGTGGTAACCACGACTTGTGGTTACCATCGGTAAATTACCATGGTTACCAAACTGTAATTCTGTTTACATTTTTTTGAAACTCCTTGGCTACCTTCTGGTAGTCATCAAAGTTATCGAACGAAAAAATATGGTTACCAAAAATAATATTGTTGCCACCTATTAAAAGTTTAAATAAATCAAGTTCACGACCTAAAGTACACACCAATTCAAGCTAACAAAGTTCAAAGTCTTGAAACAAACCAAGTTCAATTGTTCAAACATTCGAAATGTTCCTGCAAGTTCAAACAAAACAAGTTCAAAGTTTTCAAACATTCAAAATGTTCCTACTGTTTCTAATAGAAAAAGTATAAAGGACCAATTTAGGTCAAAATCAAAACACGTACAAAATATAAATTAAAAACTTAAAACTTAAAGGTAATAACAATAAAACATTAAATAAAAAATTTAATATATATACTTGGTAACCATGGTATTCAGATTTCATTACCATTACCGTACCACCTTCACGTGGTTACCACCAGAATGGTTACCACCCTGTTGGTTACCACAAGTGTGGTTACCAACATAGTCGGTTTGTGGTTGGTACGTGGTTGGTATGGTAATTTCCGTACCATTTGCCAGCCCTATATGTTTATACTAACTAGTTGAAAATCAGTGCATTGTATGGATATATTAATTTATTTCAAATGATAATTTAGAAAAAAAATTCAAAAAATGTTATTACAAATTAATAGTCAATAAATAAATAAATTTGGCATAACGTCTTACGTGGCATCGCGTGGTTGATTCTAAGATATTGTCATAATTTATGGAAAGTTATCATTATAAGTCTCAATCTATCTATACATATTTTAGTTAATTGATGATAAAATATAAATCTATATACATATATTAAAATCGATGAATAACGTCTTATTTCGCGTGGTTGAATATTCTAAGATATTGTCATAGTTGATTGAAAGTGGTCATAAGTTGCAATCTATCTATATATATTTTAGTTAATTGATGATAAAATATAAATCAAAACTATTTCATAACCATATTTACCATAAATATGTTACTATATATATATATATATATATATATATATATATATATATATATATATATATATATATATATATATATATATATATTAACCATACGATAAAATATCATTATAAATAGTAAATGTGCTAATTAATTCTATATCACTAGATAGATTTATTATTCTAACTCTCACATTATAATTCAGATTTATTTGGTTCATTATAAGTTTTTACTAGGTTTTTATAGATAACATATATTATTTTAGAATTGTATTAACATATTTTCGTATAGGGGATGGAACTTATACTAGTTAAAGAATATTACCATATGTTACTTATGTAATAACTTATTTTTTTCTTTAAAAATAATATATAACCAATTCAAATACATCTTATCTTGATATGTAGCAACTGAAAAAAAATTTAACTAATAAAATCCATTATATTTGATATATGTTCCAAAATTGTTTATTAAAGTAATTTTAGTATAGCGTACATTTTTTCATAATACAAATACTTTTAAGAGAAAAAATATTCAAACTTACTAACATACTCCATGAAAAATATTCAAATACTTTTAATAAAAAAAATTAAACTTACTAACATTCATAAAAAAATATCCAAAATTATTTAGTATAGTATTTTTCGTTTAAAATAAAATGATATTTGGTTATGTAAAATTATATGCATAACAAAATATAATGTCATAACTCATAACGAATAAGAAAATACTAACATACTCAATAAAAATTCGATAATCATTTCATTATAATTTATAACATCCATAGGTAGAATTATCGTATTGACTAGGGAAAAATTAAAGTATAAGTGAGCAATGGATCAATTAGCTAGGTACATATTCTTATGAAGTAAAAGTTATTTGCATTATGGAATAAGAAAAATATATTACATAATAAAAAAAAAAACAATGCTCATTTTATTATAATTTATAAATCCACCGTTAAAATTATATTTGTTCCCGATCGTATTCAACAAGCTAACAAATTTTTTTCATGAAAATATGTATATGTATAAATTATAATTGAAACTAATCCCTATATTTTTGGCGTACGTTTACCACTCTCCCCGGACCCCGACTCTATCATATATTCTGTTCTCCTAGCCACTTGCCGTCTCCATCTCTTGGCGTACCCATCACCGATACCCCTCTCTATGTAGGTCGAAAACCATCTTCTTCTAGATTCTCATCTGTCATCGCTCACCATATTCGTCTGGCGGTCCGCGCATCCCCAACCTCGTTCTCTCTTTTCCTCTCATGCATCTGTATTTGGACTCGTTGCTCCTATTTATCATTCATCCAGGTTTGTCTATGTGTTTTATGTCATGTTACTCAATAAATTTTAAAATTCGTGGCAATTTCTCAAAAGTGATTGCATCAATTGATTCCAGGGTTTAATTTCTGAAAATTGTAGCAATTTTTTTGAAATGGATTACTTCAATTGATGCTAGGGTTGACTTTATGAAATTTACTTGGATATTTCTTTAAGTTTATTCTATAAATTGATTACAGGGTTGCTAGATGAATCTTATGGTGTATACTTGAAAACTAGGAGGAGATGGTGGGTTTATACGTGAAATTTATTTGGACTTTAAAAACATGGTGTTTCTTACTGTTTCAATAAAAGTTACATATTATTGACTGTTAGAAGAGTTTTTATTATGAATACCTGACATTTTGGAGGCTGCATTTGTGCCATTTGGAGGCTGCGTTTGTCTCATGTGGAAGCTACGTTTATGTCTCGTTTAATTGCTTCCATAGTTGCACTTTTCGTAGGTGGCGTTTATGAAGCAAATTTTGATCGTGTCATAGGCTTTGTTGTTTTACTGTCATATTAGTATACAAGTCTTACTGTCATTAATCTCATGAGTTCGTGAAGTGGAGGCCAATAAGTAATTGAAAGGTAGGGTTTTGGGGTCCAATTCCTCAACTACGAGTATTTTTAGGAATTGAATTTTACTTGCCACTGTCAGGAACGTGTAGCTAAAGTTCTAAATGTAACCACAAATAGAGGTTTTCTCCGAACTCTTTAAAAAAAAAAACGTGTGTTTGGTTTGTCAATATACATAAGTACCATTCGACATAGTTATTCGTCCGTATTTTCTTGTTTTGGTTTCTTAATATTTTTCTTACATTGGGTTGTTGCTTTCCGAAATGTGGTCAGGAAGCGCATGTGTTGCGTTATTTGTTTGGATCAATGAGGTACATGTAAAGATTGTTCAAAGACAAAGAAGATCTTCCTCAGTTGACAAATAAGGTGGTTATGTAAGTTTCCTTTTTGCCTAATTCTCATATGCCCGTTTCTTGTAAATTGTGCTAACTGTGAATACATGTATGAATTAACGGAAAGCGAGGGGAATGATCTATTAGTTTCACTTGGACTAAAAGCCAAGTTAATAAGATCCTAATTAATGTCATACAAGTTTATCTAGCTAGGAATAGACTTTTCGATGGCTAAAACCCAACATATGAAATAGCATTTCGGTTGAGATCTTAATTAAGGTCCAGTGAAGCAGACATTACTTTAATGATGATGATGATGATAGACATAACTCTCGATTGTTCTGCGGAAACATTTGTATGAGAAGGAACAAGGATAGTTTTCAATAGATTTTTGCTTTAAGTGGATTTGTTTTTTTTATCTGAATGCAGGGAAATGAAACGAAGTCCAATGGAGTAGAGATTGCAAGTGGATTTGTTTTAAGGAAAGATGTGACAACTTGGTGGATATTGTACAACAAAATGGAGGATTATTGGGCAAATCTGATGAAGCTATTCGGACCAAGGCGAGACTCAACAATGATGCATGGGAGCAAAGTCTTCAAAAAAACCATTGTCAACTCGGTTAAAAAATTATTTGTCAATAAACAATCTTTTTGGATTTTCTTTGGAACATTCGTTTGTATAATTGTATATATGCATTAGAATTAAGATGATTAAGTAATTTTAGTTGGATCAGTATTTCTTAGTTTATCAAGAGTTATAGATTGGTTTACAAATATAACTTTGGTTGACAAATGCATATTTATATATGGATAATAAAGATATGAAATGGAATTAGGGACGGAAAGCGAGCACGTTAGGGACGAATATTTTATTATATGAAATGGAATTAGGGACGGAAAGCGAGCACACGTTAGGGACGAAGATAAAAATATATAAAGACGGATATATGAATGAATTTAGGGACAAGTATAGAAACTGATATAGAAACGAATTTTGGGACAAGGATGGAGATGAATATAGGGATGAATTTATGGACAAATTTAGAGACACTTATCGAAAGGGATTCAGGTATAAATTTAGGGGCAATACTTACAGTGATTTTCAGGGCAGAAGTAGAGACAAATGTTGCAACAAACTTTAAGACGAAAATAGGCATATGTTTTGGGACGGATTTAGGGACGGATATATGAACAAATGTAGGAACAAATGTAGGGCGTCACAGTTCTCGTTACTATTAGGGGTGTCCTAAGTCGTATCGGAGGTCGTTGGTAACAGGGAAAGAATTAGGGACTAATTTGAAACTCGTTCCCATATCCGTTGCTATGTGTCGTTGCTAGTTACCAACGCTAGTTTTAGGGACGAATAATCAATCCGTCCCTAAATCCGTCTCTGGTGTGATTAGGGACGGCCATTTGTCCCTAAATCCGTTCCTAATGGTCGTCCCTATTTCAAATTATTTTAGTAGTGTATTGGAACGTTTTCCACCCCTTCTTGAGAGCAACCAAAAGCAAAGCACGAACAGTTGTCATCTTGACAACGGGAGAAAACGTTTCAGTAAAGTCTATCCCTTCCTTCTGCGTATATCCCTTAACCACCAGGCGCGCCTTATATCGTTCAAGACTCCCATCTGCCCGTCTCTTAACCTTGTAAATCCATCGACATCCGATGGCTTTCTTGCCTTTAGGTAAGGGAACCACTGACCAAGTTTTATTTAAATCCAAAGCCGTAAATTCAGTCTTCAAAGCATCTTGCCAAACTTGGTATTGACATGCCTCATTGTAAGAAAACTGCTCAATCCGGAAGAGAGTCAGTTGGAAGGGATACCTCTGGGAACTGAACTGTTGAGGTAATTGTATGACAGCAGGTGAGCATGGTGTCACAAGCGAGACCACAAACATAATCTGATAGCCGAGCTGGAGGGTGAGCAGTGCGAGTGGAACGTCGAAGAGCAACATCTGCAGGTTGATCAACCCGAGCAGGAGCAGATGGAGGGGGACTAGACACATGGGCATCATATAAAGCAGCATCTGATTTGCCACTGATGGAGAAGGAAATTGGTCTTTGGGAAGGCAAACCGGAAGGCAATTCGGAATCAATAGATTTGTAAGGGAAAATCCGCTCCTGGAAAACAACATCCCGGGAATAAAAAATGGAATTGATGTCAAGGCGAAGAAGTTTATAACCTTTCTTCCCAATTGGATATCCCAAAGCAACACAAGGAATAGCGCGCCCTTGGAGAGAACTTGTCCCTTCCCTACTGTAACGATGAAGCAAAGCATAGGCTTCCAAAGCAACGAAGAAAATCATAGTTTGGAGATGTTGAATACAACAACTCAAAAGGGGATTTGTACCGCATGACACTGCTAGGCAATCGATTAATGAGGTGAGCAGTTGTCAACAGACTATCTCCCCAGAAAACTTTAGGCAAACCTGAATCAAACATCAAATTCCTTGCAATTTCCAAGAGGTGACGATGCTTCCTCTCGACAACACCGTTCTGATGTGGAGTTGCAACGCAAGAAGTTTGATGAATGACCCCCTTGTTTAACAAGAACTGAGCATGTTCAGCAATGCAACCAAGTTCAAAAGTGTTGTCTGAGCGGATCACTTTCACTGACTTTCCAAACTGTCTCTCAGTCATGGCCAGGAACTGCCGAATGACAGTAAAAGCACAGCTCTTTGTAGGTAGCAGTTGTACCCATGTAAACCTTGTAAATTTCATCTACCATGGTGATAAAAAATCGGTGCCCATCATAGGTGGGAAGCCGATACGGCCCCCACGCATCAACATGGATCATATCAAAACAACTTTGAGTATTAATAGCACTGTCAGGAAAAGGAAGGCGAGTTTGACGAGCTTGGGCACACACATCGCAAGCCGGGAGTCTATTATTACAATCAACATCAACAGTAATAAAAGGGAGAGTTTTGAGTTTTGAAACTGGGAGGTGTCCCAATCTCTTGTGCCACACATCAGCATCCACTGCACCGTCAACATTATTGAAAGCATGATTCGAAGTACCAGAAGAAGCAGGAGGACATGAAGGTTGTAACAGGAATAGGTCTCGCACACGTTCACCAATCTTCACAGGCACCTTCATCACAGGAGCCT
This sequence comes from Persicaria tinctoria, assembly GCA_037127255.1. Classification (NCBI taxonomy): domain Eukaryota; kingdom Viridiplantae; phylum Streptophyta; class Magnoliopsida; order Caryophyllales; family Polygonaceae; genus Persicaria; species Persicaria tinctoria. The sequence continues at coordinate 85,859,601 of JBANSL010000002.1, read as the reverse complement.
GCATATAGCACCCTCAGCTCTTTCGGTGAACAAAACAAAACAACGCAGATCTCTAATCATCCTCCCAACTTAAAGGAGATTGCAACTAAAACTGGGAATGAACAAAACATTCTCCAATGTTAAATCCTTCATAACCTCAACTGTTCCAGCAGTAGTAACAGTTGTGGTTTCATTCGTTGGCAAAGTGACAACAAATGGCTTAGAAAGTGTATAGGTGGATGTGAACATGGAAGCTTCACCACACATGTGGCCACTCGCCCCACTATCCACAATCCAAGTAACTTCATTCAAAACTTGTGAGCTGAGAGAGGTACCTGAGAATCCGGCAAAGTCGTCTGCAACTGGCTGCCTATTCTGTGTACCAACACCAGCAGTCTTCAGAAGGCTCATGATCTGAGCTAGCTGCGAAGATGTAAAATCTGAATTCTCTTCCTGAGTGGCATTTCCTGCAAACTTGCCATCTCTGGTAGGTTTCTTATCTTTATCCTTCCCATAACTAGGAGGAAATCCAATCAAGGAAAAGCATCTATCCATTGTATGATTAGTCTTTTTGCCATTTGTGCAAAACAAAGGCTTACGATCAGGATTGTTCCTAGTAAAACCGGTTTGTGAAGATCCCGATCCTGCAATCTTAGAATTCGTGGATGATTTCACAGCCATAGAAACTGCATCTCCCGTGTTTCCATATTTAAGAGACGATTGTCCACTGGTATGTGAAGACAAGCCTTCAAGAACATCAGATTCGCGCTTAACTGCTCTCTGATTCTCCTCCTGTGTCAACAGAGAATAAACTCGATCCAAGCTTGGCAAGGGATCCATCATCAATACAGAACCTCTAGCAGTTAGGATCGAAAATTAAACAATACATAAGAGGTTCTGTATTGATGATGGATCCCTTGCCAAGGCCCAAACCACAAAATAGACCCAATACAGAATATGAATGTGTATGAATATGTAAATCTATCATACCCAAGTTAAGATTAGTTCTTTGAAAGTGTCCTTTCCCAGTTTTTAGTAGGTATTTTGAGGATTTAGGAATTGAAACATTTTATAACACAAGTTTCTAAAACGATGGTACTGGATACAGATACATATTAGAGGGGACGAGGGGTCAATTGGACTGCTCAGTTTGGGTTTGGGTATATCCATTCAAGTTCGATTATATTTCGGATCTGATTATATGTCGACTATATTATATGTTTGGATCTGGTCGGTCGGTCGGGTAAGTTTTCAAGTTGGGTGAGTTCGGGTCAAATAGATTTCAGATTGGGTTAAGTCAGACCACATTTTGTTTTATTATAAAATGAAGATTATTTTTATTTATTTTAATCATTGACTATTAAATTTTATTTATTGAGTTATATTAGGTATCATACATAATTCACTTTACGTTTAGAACTAAGAAAATTAAAGAAATTATAAGAAGGAGTTAGTCTTGTTCAGGTCAATTAAGTCAAGGATGGGTCGGGTCGATTTTGTCTATCTTCGTGTCCATTCGAGTATCGGATCAAAATGGATTAGACTCGGGTTCAAGTTCGGGTTCGGGTAGTGCATGAGACTATATTTTCATATTTCGATCGGATATATGTTTTGAGTGTCTATAGCAATTTTATCGATAGATGGTTTTATAAAAATTCGTGTTTATAAACATTAATTAGCATTTTTTGAAACGGAGAGACTATATTAGCGTTTATATCGTACGGAGTATACAACTAAACTTCCAATGAAGTGATCATAAAAGCTAGAAAATTTTTATTTAAAAGATGTTTTTATTAGATTTCACTAATAAAGTGAATATAGAATATAAATTACACTGCCGGGGGAAAAAAATTACATTCTTTTAGTCACTCGATACTCGATAGGTATGGTTGGAGAAAAAGAAAAAGAAAAAAAATTGATTAAAGTGAAATGGAGCTTAAGCAGCAGTGGCTGCGGCGGCGTTGAGCTTGGAGAGCTCACAGTCAACGGCGGTCTTAAGGAGGCTGTCCTCCTCGAGCAGCATGTGGATGGGGAGGAAGCCGAGGCCGGAGGCGACGGCCTTCATCATCCGGCGCGTCTCGGCGACAAACTCGTCGAAGTCGACCTTGCCGCTGGAATCCCGGTCGAACAGGACGAAGGCGTGGGCGTAGGTGGCGGAGAGCTCGTCCGGGTCAGGCCCAATGTCGATGCCGAAGTGGGTGTCGAAGAGGCGGAGGCAGCGGAGCTCCCTCAGCATCTCCGAGTAGGAGAGGAGGCCGTCATGGTCGGAGTCGAGGCGGGCGAACCGGGCCTCCATCGATGCGTGGAAGGCGAGCTCGTCGTCCACGAACCCCATGATGGTTGCACCGTCAAGTAGCGCCACGCTCATTTTCGCAATTTAATATCAACTTAATTAGTTCGAGGGTTTGTGTTTGTGTTTGATAGTTGTTGAGAATACGAATATTGTGGATGTTTATATATATGAATGAACAAGAGTGGACTGTAAAGAGCACCGCGTGCTTGCTGATATAGAGTCCAATACCGTCCAATAGCAATGCAGTTTTGACCTTTTGTTTCTTCAAGTGGTTATACTCCGTAATATAATATTGTTTTTTTTGTTGTTGAAATATAATACTGGGTATTGGTCTTTCTAGTTGGATTTGAAAATTATTTTTTCTAAATAAAAAGTGATTAATTGACTAGCATAAGTGTAGTATAGACATGTCAAAAAGGTTGGGTTGGACGGATCGGATTGTTTCGAGTTTGGGTTACTCCATGCAGGGTCAACTCAACCGGTCATAAATGCAATTCTTCAATTATTGACTATTTACATAGTTCAAAAGTTAAAGGGTGGTATTTAATAATTTACCGATTCTTCCTTTTAAAACTTAATGAAATTAGATATAGCCTTGATGTTAACTGTAAATAGTCATGGATATGATCGTGGCTATTAATTGAGCTCCTTAATATGTCGGGAGCTATTGATTGGACTTACATATTTACTGGGTTTTGACTACCACTAACGGGTTGACCGCCTTTGTACTTGGCCATCTTTAGGCCCTATCTTTTTTTTGTTGTTGATAATTTGGGGTTAAAAACTGATATTTTCATTCAAATTAATTTGCTTTAATTTATGAATTTCCTCAATTCAATTACACCAAAGGGGCAAGGGGCGCCTCCATGTTAGCGTCGAATTCCGCCACGGATAATCAAACCGTGGCAAAATTCGTGGTTGTTCACCTCCAACTCGGGTCATATATTCACTACAACAGAAAAGCCTTTTAGCGACTAAAATTTTAGCGATGAATTATTTTTCCTCGGCAAATATGGGATTTGGCGACGAACATATCCGCTCCTCACAAAATGGCACATGAACTTTAGCAAGAAACCTATATTCCTCGTTAAAAGTGGTATTCAACGACAAATTTTTTTATTCGTCGCTAATTGATAGTATAATGTGGTCGCGTAAATCATAAGGAAAATAGCGACGAATTTGGAGGTTTTATTGAGGAATGTTTTCATCGCTAAAAATACATTCATCGAGAAATTTTTAATTTTGTCATTATTTGTTTGGTGGGAATTACGTCAAGCCCGCCAAATTTATTAGTGAGAAAGATTTTAATTACTCGCTAAAAGTATGTGTTTCTCAAGGAAAATATTTGTTGCTAAACATATTAATCAACGAGGAAACTTCATTTTCGACGTTATTGGCTTGAGTGAAATATGGAAAATTTCTCAAATTCATCAATGAGAAAAGTTTCAATTCCTCGCCATATGTTCATGTTTTACGAGAAATATTTTGTCGTTGAAATAACCATTTAGTGAGGAAACATCAGTTTCGTCGCTACTTCTATTGGGAAAACTCAGCAAATTTATTGGCGACAAATATTGTTATTTCTTGCTAAAAATATTTATTTTTCGATGAAAAAATGTGTCCCTAAACATATCAATTTGAGAGAAAATATCATTCATTATTATTGGTTTATGTGAAATTAGAGCAAATAACGACCCAATTTCAACATTAAAGTATGTTGTTCTTGTAGCGGTCTTTCCTTTTTATTTATCTCTTTCTAGAAAAAAAAAATAGAAATAAATTAAGAAGCAATATATTTAGGTAAGAAAGAATACACACAAAGCTAAAATAATTTAAGGTATTTATGGTCAATATATATTAAGATAAATAAGAAAATAAAAATAAACTTAAGGTCCTGGGTTTGAAAAAAGATAAATATATATAATAGTGTAATCTGGTTATAAATGTTGAGAAATTTGATATGAAGGGGTGTATCAAGAAGTGATGAATGTGATAAGAAGAATTTCAAACATGATCATAGCCGCGGAAAATATTGAGTTGCTTGCTTGTAGAGATTGAAATGGAAGCTCGAAGTAGGGGCATGCAGAAGGCAAAAAAAAAACCAACGTATATAAAGAGTTTTATCACGGACAAAGACTACTCTTTTTTTTGAGAAATTTGCCATTGTTGACATTTGATATCATTGATATAAACATAGCCTATGCGGGATTTGAACCCGCATATTTGTGCTTAGACACATTGCTTTTCCATTTAAGCTAATAGGCTTGAAATCCATGTTTTGGATTTTATGAAACAATAGCTAACTCTTCCGCAGGAAAAAAAAAGTATCAAAGTCACCTGTTTTTTATTAATAAAGAAAAAAAAAACTCATGAGATCCTCAAAGATGAAGCAAAAGTATCCAAGCCTCTTCATTGCCTATTTTTGCTGCATATCGTGTCCACACTTACTGATGATATATAGCAGCTGCAGCGCCAACAGAAACGCACACTTACTTTCTCTCATTCTATTTTCTGTCAGCTGGTTGCAATGACCCTTGTCTGTTTCCTCAAGCCTCCCAGCAACTACGTGATTCTCTTTTTTTTTTCCCTATTGCATCATAGGGTCTGCTGTATTATCCTTTTTTTCATCATTAATAGCAATAGTGTCCAAGACAGAATTACATGAGTAATTCTGTGCAATTGTATCACCAATTGCCTCTCTAGCACTCTTGCAATTTACATTCCTATTTTGCTTCTTAGTTATTCTTCCACTCTTCATTCCATTCCCCTCAACAGTTGTGTACATTTATTTTGTGTTGTCATACCAGTCCCTTTTTCATTCAATTCATTACACAGCAATAGCACTTTCAACTTGAACCTCCCCTGCCCTCATATCCTCTCCGTCGTTACAGCAGTGCTCTTTGGCATTGGCTTGGCAGCAACACTATTAACAGCTGCAACACTTGGTTTTGGCTGCCAGATCTGTTTTGCATCCACTCTCCCACTCTTATCCTTTATATTTGAATTGGGCATTTATCAATCATTTAAACTATAGATAATCTCTGGCCAAATTCTAGCCTTCAATAATTCCCAAAAATATACCAAAAAAATTGACGAGAGAAGTTCCCCAAAGATAAAAAGTAAAAAGTAAAAAGCTTCATCTAAGCTTAGACGAATATTTAATGAGCCTCAGTTCAACTACTCAAGTGAATCTAAGTTCAGAAGTAAGGTAAAAAAAATATTAAACTGATCAAGGTAGCAACAGGTAAGACTTATCTTACATGAACAAGTGAATAGACAATATAATATAAGAAAACAGTGATAATTCAAGTTCAATGACCATGTCAGATACAACAAGATATTCCATGTTACTAAAAAACGAAAGTTTAAGCACATAGATTTTATGAAAAGTTGGGAAATAGACATACTGAAATGGTCATATTGCTGCTCAAATGTAAAAACATAAGGCAGAATACAGCCGAGTCCAAGGCACTCATTTTCTATCAACGATAAGAAAGCCAATCTCCTGCTCAAGGAGAGAAAGATCTATATAAATAAGATTCTCAATGAGAAAAATCATTCTCAAAGCCAACAATGATCAAACTTCAAAGCAAGCTTCTCCCTATGTGTCATATTCCATAAATGTTCACGTACTTACCGTGTATGTTGAATGCTTATCCTCATGCAACTTTAGGTTTAAGGCAATTGGAAGGTGATGCGCCTCATAGAATTTTGCAGGTGGTAGGTTGTTATTTTTTTGAAGAGGCTTAAAATCTAGTCTAGGTTGGGTCACTATTCTGGATGGAACTCAGGAGATGCTTACCAATGGGTAAGTCGAGCCTCTATTATGGATTTTGCTTTTTTCTGCAGTCATCTTCTTTACCAAAAGTTTACTTTCGATTGGCTGAAAACCTGAATTTAATAATGTATGAAACAAGATCTTTGTGCAAACAAGATCAACAACTACCCATAAACGCAAAATAATCTAAATTGGAAATTTTGCAATCCATGACCCAAACTATATGTTTGTGCAAATAAGTAAAATAACAACCTCATAATTATATATTTGAACAAGTGGAGTTGGGATAAGGAGGCTGATCCTAAGGTGTATGCAGTAATCTGTTGAGCAAGACTTTGTCAAACTAAATTTGGACAATAATAAAAGTATGTTGCCATGTCTAATTGATTGGTTGAGGAGGTGATCCTATATGCTTTTCTGTTGTGTTGCTCTGTCCTACATTCCATTAAATGTGAATCATTCAGAGGACAATTTGTTTCTTGCTAGCTTGCCATTCAGAAACATGAAACTGGAATCGATCAGTTCTTAGTTTGAATATCAAATTTCTCCATTTTTTCTCCTATAAATCACAGGTACACGGAATTGATTCTAAAATTTCACAAACCCTAACTATCCCTATTCAGAAATTAAACTTCAATATGAAAATCTAACATTGTAGCATAAACTTTGACATAGGAAAGTGGAAATTTACCTTTGAATTGAAATTTGCCCTAAATTAGTGAATCCCGGAAGAAAGCGGCCACTGGCGTCGAGGTCGAAGACCGCCAACCGGAGTGGTAATAGCCGGCGTCGATGTTCACGGCGGGCGGCGCCGCGGCTGTCGGTGATAGCCGGACGGAGGTCGAGAGCAAACGAGGAGGGCTTGGAACGAGGAGGGCGAGGGCGCACTAGCTTACTGCGTTAAAAAAAAAGCTAGAACAGAGATGATCCAAAAACAAAGTATAAATTTTCCATTACTTTACCTATTTTTAATTAAATAAAAGTTAACACTGCATTTTTTTAATATTACCACTAATATATTTATGTGTAAAATATAATTAAAAAATATGATTTAATGACTTAAAAATAATCTAGATATAAAAATAATAGGATCTTATATACCATTATGATCCTACATGCGAATATAATACTCTAAAAAAATGCTTATTATAAGAAATTTAAAATATTTTTACTTTAAATATAAGAAATTTTCATTATATTTGATTAGTTTATAGTAAATTATTTATCTGTATGAATTGTATGATATTATTTTAACTTTATGAAGTTTTCATATCTCATGCCATAGATATTATTATACATATTCACTCATAAATAATATTATATATTTTTAATTTGTCTAAAAAGAAAATTGATAAAATATATGGGTAGATTAAAAAAATTAGTTGGGACCATATACATAGAGGGATAGAGATTGAGTTTAGTAAATAATATTATATAAAAAAATATAAAATAAATGGATGGATAAAAATTGAGGAGAAAGTTGATATAATATATCCCTATTTAACAAAATTGGGTAAAATCTTGTAAATATATTCATATCTAATGAAATTGGATAAAGTAATTATTGATAAAGTCATTTAATTAATATGACCATGTAATATATTGATAAAGTTATTATCATCTAAAAATATCTATCTATTCTATTATACGGAGTATATAATAAAGGAGAAATTGCATGACACACATGACGACTTCTCCTAAATCATAGTAGTATACTAGTATTAACCAATCACAATTTTTTCAAATAATCAATACTCCATATATGCATAAGATAATTTTTTTATCTAACTATATTTAATCAATATATCTATATATGCATAAGATAAATCATCAATATATCTATATATATGCATAAGATGAAGCTTTATTCTAGCTCTATTTTATCAATATATCTATATATGTATACGATAAAATTTGACTCAATTTGATTAAATATGAATATAGTTCTGGAAGATCTTAACTAATTTTAAAGAGTATTGATGATGACACTTTATAAATTATTGTCTACATGGTGCCTTTTAATGTATATACCATAGTTCTTTAGAATGTTGTCTAATGTTTAGAGGTGAAATTAAACTTGTAAAAAAAATCATTAAGTTTATTCTAATTTGATTTTTTTAGAATCTTGTTTAAAAAAATATATATATTTTGTTAATAAATTTTAGATTATTTATTGATTTTTTAGGTTAAAGATCGAATAACCATATACTAGTATTCGTTGCCCATATTGTTACGCGTTTTTTTAATAAATTGTATTTTATTATATTAATTATATTAAAATGTTGTATTAGATTATTAATTGGCATGACTCAAAAAAATATAATCAAATTGACGTGGCTCACAAAACTAAAATCATATGTGAATATATTATATATTCAATTTGATATAAAAGGTAAGATAATTGACTAAATATTCCTTCTTCATCTATCAAAATCTTGACGACATGGTAAATATTTATATATAGATATATAATATCCAATTTGATCTAAAACGTAGAATAATTGACCAAATATTGGATATATTATTTGATATAAAAAGACAAGTTTTCTAAGTAATTAAGATACAAAGTTAAATATTTATAAAAATAAGTGGGATCATTAATTGAGACGACAAAATTATATTGGCTCATTAATTGACGCACCTCAAAAAGATAACAACATATTAACCCATAATAATACGACACATATGCAAATCGCGATAAAATCCATTTCAGACCTCTGTTTTAGTATATATATATTATAAATATTTATTTTATATAAAAAAATATAATTATAAAAAGTTAGTTAATGTGGACTAATATTAACATTCTTAAGTAAACAAACCTAATGTCCAATCTAATATTTTATTAGTGAAATTAAACTTGTATTTAATTTGTCGATCTGCTTCTATTTGCTAAAAATGAATCAAATAAAATACATACCTATAATGTTAGATGTTTAAAAAGTATAAATTAAACTAGTATTTAATTTGATACATCACAATATACTTTTTTTTTTATCAGTTACATCACAATATGTCAAATTGTCAATATACGAATGAACATTAGTATTTATATTTGCAATTTAAATAACAATATAAAAATCATTATAATTAAATATTTTTTTTATTTAATTTCAAAGCGCTTAAATCTAACATGTTTGCATCAAAACCCTATCTGTTCGGACGCAGTCAGGCGAACAGGCGAAGGGCGAACGCGAATCCAGGATTCCAGTCCCTCCTCTCCTCATCCGGTTCTCCACCGCCCGCCGCCCGCCTTCCGCCTTCGACTGTTCAACATCAACGCCGACCATCTTTGAACCGGTTGGCCGCCTTCGACTGTTCGACATCTCCACCCAACTTCTTCAGCCAGTGATTCAGGATTCAAGATTAATTAACCTCTTGAGTTTTTGATTCAAAGGTACAATTGCAATTTTCTATGTTAAAGTCTATACATTATGAATTAGATTTTCAATTCAATTTGAAACACTTGAAAGTTAGAAGGTTAGATTTTCAAATTGAAGTGCAATTTTTTAACAGGTATATTTAGGGTTTGTGAGTTTTCAGTTGTTTGTGTTGGTTTCTGTCTTACTGGTTTCGGTATCTGCTGAAATTGAGTAGAATCTGTATTTAAATGTCGGTTGGGTGGGTACTTGCTTGAGTTTGTTTTGAGAGTGTGCTAATTGTGCTAGGGCTGAGCTTTATTGATGATATTGGTTTGATTTGTGATCTTACGATTCTTACTAGCATGCATTGTTGAATTGAATTTAGAAGTGGAACTTGACTGTTTCAATCAAACAAGAAAGAAATTTAGAAACCCCACGTACACTAAACCTCAAATTTGTTTCTCTCAAGCATCCAATGTCTCCTTTTCCTTGTGTATTTTTGTTGCTTTTCATCTCTTTTTTGGTAAAGGTGAAACCTTTTATTTGTGGCACGACTTGCTTGGATTTACTGTTCTCTCATCTAGCCTCTTATTTGTTTGATTTATCTTCTTGCACCTAGTTACTCAAACTGCAATTGGGTAGTTTTACTGGCTTAGTTTATTAATCTATGAAAACAGAGAAGGGGATCTTCTTACTATTGTGAATTGTGAATGGAGATCGGGAATTGTGAATGGAGGTCACCTTTTTTTCTTTAAAAACTATCCAACTGTTGTGAATTGTGAATGGAGATCGGGATATAGAAGGGAATCTTCTTACTCATTCATATAATTATGAATGTTCATTCACTTAACCTCACTGCCATAAATTCGTATATTTCAACTCTTTTTTGCAGCTTGTTGTTGCTGATATTAGCATTCTTTTGCACCTCCTCCTATTGTTAATGTATTGGTAATGTATGATTCAGTTCAATATTACTAAGTATGAATTCAATGCTGGTTGCTATATAGTTTCTAATTTATTTTACTTATAGATTGACAACGAGGCATAGTGTATAACTCTTGACCTTCGGCCTTCAGATGCCATTAATATTGTTGTAAGATGCCAGATATTTATATTTCTACTTCGACATTGTCTTCCCTTTGTGAATTATCTATGGCCATCACTAACCAAGTTTCTATAGAAGGGGCTCTCATCATTTTAAACTTATACTGATTCATTAAGCTTTTGTAAAGAGTCCATCTTTCATTAGTTTTTCTAGACCTGATAAAAAGGTTATTTAAGCAATTTATGACAGCTGTGCATGAATAGAAACTAAAGGCTTAAACAATAATGCATTAGTCTATATTGGATATCTAGTAACCTATTGTTTGTTTGTAAATTTAAATGAATTCATTTAATTTAAATTTAAATTTTCTCGTTTGTAGGTAGATACGACACTTGATACTCCCTGAGGCTCTCTTTCGATGAATTGATCTAAGCAGACTAGTTGGAGTGAGCGCTCCCTGCCCTACCTATTTAGTTCATGCAACATTCTCTTCCATCATCTTGGGTAAGTTCCTCATTCTTGATATATTATGATTATTTCTTCATGAATTTGTTTCCAAATGTAGCCAAAAATATAATCTTTTTTACCATCTTACTGCATTAGTGTCGGAGCCTCCTAGTGTTGATTAGCATCAGATTTCATTATGACTGCGTGTGAATTCTTTGTTGCATTCATTTGGCTATAAAGGTGATACTGTGGAAGCATTGCTGCGTCATAGAGGCTGGTTGTTTACAGGTCTGCTATTTTGTAAGCACTTTTTGCTTGCAAAGCCTAAATTAGTAGTTCCTTTCAAGTTGTTTGTTTCTGTCCTCTTAAATGTGTTGTTTCTAAAAAACTGTATTGTGGGAATAATCTGCTGACATTATCAGTGCCAGGTGTAAAAAAAACTTAAGTTATTTATTTTCCTCCATGTCACTTCATGTCCTTTTTCTTAGGCATATATTCTTAGAGTGAGTATTTTACTACAGTCAAAATCTTAGACATGCAAAATCATAGATTCATCAAGTCTTAGCTATAGTCTTGCTGCTGTTTGGTCTTGTTTTTATTTATCAGGTTGATGGATGCATTGCTTGAATATACCCTTCAAGCAAGTCCTTACCAAAGCAAATAAAAATCTTAATGCTTCATAATGAGATTCTAGAATTGCTATTTGAGTATGTATTTGTGCATGTTCATCTTTTCTTGTAACTTCTTTGTTTTGGCATATTATTGGAAGTAAAAGAGCAATGAAATTCCTGTAATGCTGTTATGAACTTTCTTGTATCTAAAGTAAAACCGCATGCACATGGTGAAAATTGTCCTTTAATTTTGCAACTACCTTCCCTTGCCGTGTTTGAGTACAAAGTGTTTGTGTATTTGCTATTTCTCATTTTGAGAAATAAAATTATTATGCTGTATTGTTATCTTCATTGTTTTTATTTCAGCTGTCTTGTAAGCTTGCTTCTCTACAACTTTCATTCGGGACTTATTGTGCATTAGGCATTAGCATAAACATGATGATTTGCTGAATGACTATCTTGATCTAATAATATTAGATTCTAGTTGAATTGGTATCCATATCCTTTTACTATCTGCCAAATATGTGGTCTGTCTGCAATGCTGTTATTGAATTACAGAACTTGCAGCCAGAATTGTCTCTCTTGCCAGTGACCTTTCTTAATGAAAGGAATAACATATATGTTCATATGCCTTTCCAGTGACTGCTTTGCAATGTTGTTAATAAAACATTGAATGTATAAAGATATTGGGTGCTGATTTTTCTAGTCCCATTCCACAGGTTTGTGCGTGTAAAGCTGTCGGATGTGCGCAAAGAAGTTCAATGCCCTATATGCTTAGGTAACCATTAGTGACCCTTGATTCTTTTGCGGTTTCACCTTTCTCCATCTTTTGTTCTATCAATAAACATTTTTATTGCTGCAGACTTCTTTTTTCAAACCTTTTACTAGTAACTGATTATTTGATTTATGCACTTTTTGCAGCTTCATATCCGGGTTTCATCTATCTGGGCATTTCCTTCCCGTGCAAGAGCTTCCGATCCAGGTATAGTAATGTCTTCTCTCTTTAGCTTTGGTAGAGCAGTATTATAACCAGAGCAATTATTTAAGAAACATTATTATTGTGATTATTACTCGCATTGTGGTAGTGTCACATTACCTAACAAGGATGTATAAATTGGGTAGTTGGCAGCTGTGTTGTTTGTTTTGACATATTGTGGGAGCACCTTTACCGTTTGGAAGGTGGTCAAATAATATTAAGCTTTACCGTTTGGAGTACTTTAATAATCATGTGTCTGGGTGATTGTGACTGCATTGTGTATTTGATCATTAAAACTTGTGGTTGATTGAAGGGTTCTCATCCTACTATGTGTTATGATCATTACTGCCATTATGTAGAATCTGTATTTTACCTTTTTATATATGCCCTTTGCAGATACCTTTTCTGTTAGCACTTTGAGAGTTCAACTCCTTATGGCAGAGATCCTCTCATAGAGTAAGTTGGAAGTCCCAAGTGTTTTAGTCAAAAGTACTTGACATGATCTTAACATAGACTAGTTTACATTAATATTCGCCTTATATTTATGCATGCCCTTTGCAGATATGGCTATCAGATTACGATACTCTAGATGTTGATGTTGGTAGGCAACCTCGATCTTATGGATAACTTGGCAGCAGGTTTCAACCATTTATTCTGACTTGCTTTTTATGTCGAGTCTATTCTCAATAGAATTCAGTAATTGGTTAATTATGTGATGATGATATTTTATTCTTTTACGGTTAGCTGCATGCCTAGACTCTATTTTTTTCAAGTCTTGTATATATATACTTAATGGTTGCAAAATTGAAGTTATGGTAGGGTTGTTCAAGAGGAAGTGAATGGGATATGTATTTAGCTCTAATGTGTTCCTAAACGGAAAAAATGCAAATCACAGGACAAGGAAAGATAATATTATTTTATTTAAGCCTATTAGTTCAAATGGTAGAGCGACGTGCTTAAGCACGAAGATGCAGGTTCAAATCCTGCATAGGCTACTATAATAATTAGAAAAAAAAATTACTATTTATCATTAACGAGGAAATAAATATTTTAGCGAGAAAATCACTTTTATCAATAAATATATATTCAGCTATATTCTCGAATCCTTCACCTATTTTCGCGACAAAATGTATGTCTTTTTGTGATGAAAATTTTAGTCGTCAATAAAATGAACACAATTTAACGTCATCATTAACGACGAAAAAAAAATATTAGCGATGAAATTGCATTTGACGCCATACACATTCAATGACTATTTTTTATTCTTTTCACTTGATTGGCGACAAAAAGTGTTGACTTTTTTCGAGGAAATTATTAGTCACTAATGGTTATTGGCGAGACAAAAATTGTTTCATCGCTAATACTTTTAGCGACAATTTTTTTTTCCTCGATTAACCTTTCCTTGACGAGCTTTTCGCGATGAACGGACGACGAAATGTATTTCCTCGCCAAATCTCTTTAGCGACAAAAACTCAATTTTTAGCGATGAAAAATTTCCCCGCTAATAAGCATTTCTGTTGTAGTGATTGCTAATTGCCTTATATTCTTAGTCATGAGTACAACAACGGATATTATTCGTGGCTAAAGTCGTGGATACATTGCCACGTCAGGTTAGACCCGCCAAAATGGTGTCGAAATCGGCCACGGAAAATGTGACAGTGGCCAAAGTCGTGGCTAATAGCCATGACACCAACCACGACATTTTATTCGTGGCTAAAATCCACGAAATTCTGAACACGAAATTATGTCTTCATCACTAGCCACGACCGATGCCATGAATACTTTCATTCGAGGCTAATATAGCTACGGCTTGTCAGGTCGAAGCTATCTTCGTGGCTATCAGCTACAGATGTCACAACGACTTTATGACGTGGCTAAAAATCCGTGGCTATTTTCTGCGTTTTTTGTAGTGGCAATATACCATATTTAAGAGGTGCTTTTTAATATAAAATTGAACAAAAAGCCTATGGATGGGTTATGTGGGAGGCCCACTGTAGGTGATAACTAGATCTGGGCAAACACGGGCCGGCCCGTTCGGCCCGTCTCGTCCGCCCGCTAATATGGACGGGCATGGACGAGGGGAAAAGCCCATGCGGGCTGCTAAGTCCGGCCCGCACCCGCAGTGGGTACGGGATTGGGAAGACCAATGTACCCATTGCGGGCCGCTAGGCCCGTAACGGGTACCCGCTATTTTTTTTATTAAAATTATATAATATATTATATATATATATATTTTTTAAATTATAGTATATAAATATATTGTTGTGTATTTTTTAGTATATATACATATATTACAGTTGTATTATAACATATATATACTTATAAATATATTACATACACTGTATATATATATGTGTGTATACAAATATATATAGATTGTGGCTGTTTTTTTTTTTAAATATAGACTGTGTATACAGTTGTATATATAATATATATATTATATAGTGTATATATACACTTGACCAAAAAAAAACAGTATATATACACATATATATTAATGTGAACATAAACACGTACATATATCTTAATTATAAATATATTACAATGTATTAAAATGTATATATAGATATATCACGTACTGCGGGTACCCGCGGGTAGCCCGCGCCCGCAATCTCGGATGGGCTTGGACACAACATCCAATCCGTTAAGCGGGCTTAGTCCGGCCCGCGCCCGCAACACCGGGACAAAATCTTGGGTGAAGCCCGTTCCAAGCCCGGCCCGCGCCCGCATTTGCCCGGGTCTAGTGATAACCAACAAATTCAAGTTCAAAACCGGGCGAGCCCATATTTCAACCCGGTTTTCGGAGCCAAATCCTACATCAATAACTGCGGGCTCAGTGGTAGCTTCACCGACTCTAGTATTCTCTCCGCGTTTTTGTTTTTTTTTTTTTGTTTTTTTTTTTTTTTGATAAGGAAATAATTCGAGGATCAGACAAGGCTGGATCCTCGAGGGGCCGACAGAGTCGGCAGACGGCGAACCGTCAAATATACAACGAAATAAAAAGAAACGGTGCAATACAAGAAACGGCAAACAAACAGCTCAAGCCGACCAAACGATCCTAATCTCTAAAAGCTGAGGACAACGTAGACTAATCTCGGAGCCAAGCGCCGGCCACCAAGAGATGACACCGCTGGCCAGCGGTACATCAGGAGTCCCTGTGGGCGATGAAGACGAACCTCCAAGGAAATTTCCGGAACACGGAGTCGCCTCGATGCACACCGCCACGACCCCAGCCAGGCCCGACACCGGACGCCAGAGCCCCAACTCATACTAGGACAATCAAGAAGAACCCGAAACGCCGCCGAAAACCGCTGTTGTGACCTGAATCTGCCATGTTTTACAGTAACTTTTATATCGATTTCTGTATACATTACATGCATTTGGGCTAAGATAGTACAGAATCTATGTAGTTTATGTTTATTTGCAAAATTATGGAATCTACACCAGTTTCTGTTTAATTCGCAGAAATCGAGGCGTTTTACAGCAATTCTACAGAAGGTCGGAAAAGCTCGGAAAACCACTACAGAAGTCCAAGGTCAAAGCAGCGGAACAAGTCTACGAGCCAAGGCTACTCGACCTCGACAAGCCTTGTCCGAGCAACCTTGTCGACAGAGCCTGATCGAGCAAGCCAGACAACCCGGCTCCGGAAGTCTACTCGATCTCGACAAGCCCTGGTCGAGATCGACGAAGCCCAGCGCCAGCGCCCGGAGTCGACGAGGAGAAGCTGCCCGAGAAGCCGAGGACGAGAAGCCGAGCACCATCTTACTCGATCTCGACTAAGCTTTGTTGAGATCGACAAGCGACCCAGAGCATGTCCGAGGAGGAGTCCTCGACGAGACCACCAGAGCCATCTTCGACGAACTCTACTCGATCTCGACAAGAGTTGGTCGAGATCGACGAGCCTAGGGTCAAGATCCGGAGCCCATCGAGGAGAGCCGCTCGAGAAACCCTAGTCGGCGAGCCAGTCTACTCGAGGTCGACTAGGTCTACTCGACATCGACGAGCGCCAGGAGCCATGTCCGAGTCCGTCGAGCACCAGCTAGCCGAGACAACGAATCAAGCCAAGTCGACCAAGGTCCCTTGTCGAGATCGACAAGACCCTTGTCGAGGTCGACCAGACTTCCAGAAGCTGCTCGACGCGGATTGATCAACTCTACTCGGATTGGGATTCCTTGGGCGCGAAGGCGGGAGATTCTATCCGAATACATCAAGTTCTATCCAAGGAGACAAGATCTATCAACATCATGAAGACCTACCCTATTTAGTTTTATCTTTTCCTTTAAGATTTAATTCCTTAAAACAATTTATTTATCTTTAAGGCTTTTAGATATAATTTTAGATATAGATTTAGATAGAGATAGATGATTATTTCCTTGATTAGCAAGGTTTAGTCACTATAAATAAGGCCCTAGGGGCTCAGTTTTATTGATTCAATTCAAGACATTTAGTTAGTTCCAAAGAGAAGTTTAGGAGTTCTAAGGTTTTTAGGGTTTTGGCTTACAGCGAAAGTTGATTGCCAGGATTGTAAAAGGCTTTGAATTTAGTTTTAATGCAAGTTTCTTTTCATCAATCAATGTTTGCGATTACAATGAGGCGTGAGTAGTCCACCCACTTCTGGGGCTGGGGTGAGCCCGACGGTGGCCATGTGAGGCGATGCGATAAAGGTCAGATCTTTTGTGCAATTCATCTTCTATCCCTATGAACATGATTCTTTTGCGAGAGTTGAAGGTGATCCTTGTTTGTGTTATTGAAGCGAAAGTGATCTTAATGCAACTTGGATTAATTATGTGAAAAAGGGTTAGTAACAATTAGGGTTTATGCGAAAGCCTCTATATTCCTATTTGTTAATGACGAAAGTTATTTGATGGAAAGCATGATCTTTTATGCCTTTATGTGTTACTTTGCATGGTTATCGTTGTGGTGTTGAAACCCTGGCCTTGGAGGTCTTTTAATATATTGAAGTTTATTTCTGTCAAATTTCTGAATTCTGTCGAAAATCTGCAAGTTTGTGTTTTCTGTTTCTTGTCGACATAGAGGAGCCTTGGTCGAGATCGAGTACCATCTTGTCGATCTCGAGTTGGGTTTGTCTTAGTCGAGTTGGTGTTTTGCTTCTGTTGTCGACTGTGAAGTTTCTGTCTTTTGCTGTTAGTCGATCTCGAGTAGGCTAAGTCGAGATCGAGTACGTCCTGCTGCTTTGTTTTATTTCTTGCTTCGCTTTGTTCTTTATTTTCTGTTTTACTTTACTTTCTGTCTTTAGTTTCTTTGCTTTTGTTTTAGTTGTCCTTGCTGGGTTTATTTGTTTCTTTCTGTGTTTCTGTTCTTTCTGCTGCTTCTGTGAGAATCTACAACTATCTAAGAACTGCTGACGTGCTTCCTCGTGGATTCGATCCTGACTTTTCTCTTACTACAACGGGAGGAAGTCTTGTATTATTTGCTGAGACAGGGAAGTCAGTCTGATCTATACTTTATATTTATTTCATACTTGACCATCCTCCTGCAACAACAACCGCCCTCGTAACAAACGCACCAAACAACCTAAAATATCATATAAGTTTTTATTATCATTTTCTTTTTTACATTTTTCCCAAAATAGGTGACCCCTCCTTACAAGCAGAAGCACATGGTCTCCTGAAAATCTGGGATTTAATTTTATCTTCCTTGCCTAACAAGGATATTACTTATTTATTTATTTATTTTATTGTTTCCTCCTAAGCGTTCATAGAACGAATTGTACCCGATTGGTGACGGAAGCGAAACGACGGTGAAGAAACACCAGGAGCCACCACCACCAAAACAACAAAGACCCCAAATTCAAGCCTCGCACAAGCAACGAGGGGTTTAGATTAGGCAACCCACAACCCAAAAAAAGGGGAACCTAAGCCAAGATGGAAGACAAAGACACCTCAAACGCCAACGAAGAGAACGCCGGAGTCGGAGCAAGAGCAGGAGTACGCTACTTGTGCACGGAATCGAAAGAAGAAAGCAAGGAAAAGCCCTCCGCTCCGACCACCGGCAGCAACGCTAGATCCACCACCCAAACACCCATGGTGATGGAGGAGCTTGTTCACAACAATCGTCGGAAAAGCCCGCAACACAACGGCAACCGGCGAACCGAGCTCATCGAAAGGGGCCACCGGGAATGAGAGGTTTAAGGACAAATTTCCACTGCAGATTGTATATCCACAAAGGAGGGTTTCAAACCCACAAAGGAGGTGGACACAACGAGGGATTGAGGGACACCGGCCAAACCGACTGCGCCGAGGAGGAGCAACCTGAGGTGAGGCAGAGTCACAATCCGAACCGAAACTCTCCGAGGAGAGAAATTTGGGCTCTCCGAAGAGAGATTTGGGCTCTCCGAAGAGAGATTTAGGCTCTCCGAAGAGAGTTTTATTCGGAGATGTTGTTCGGGACACGGCTAGACCACCACCATGGGTGGGAGAGAGAGTTATTCCGAATCGCTGATGAAGAATACCTGCTAGTCTGCCAACACCGACGGGAATTGAAAGGCATAGGACTAGATCCTGAGACCGATGGACGGGTCATTGAAAACAAAGGGATGGATGCCCAAATCAACCAAAAACCAGGCTGAAAGAAGATGAACTGAGGAGAGGAGACCCGAAAAGAGGGGTAGAAAGTTTGGGTTTCTCCCCGCGCGTGAGTAGCGCGTACTTCATACCCCGAAGGGGTTTTTTGTTTCCATTAGCCACCAAGTCACAGTTGTACTTTTTTTTTTTTACCGAAAATAATTTCGCGATAGGCACAATCCCTATAAGTCAAGAGCATTCATACGGATGAACTCACGAAACGCAGAGTCGTCAGGAGTCAATGGGCTATAGAAAGCAACGTCTAGTTGCAATAGGCGGTCCGCAACACGATTAGCTTCCCCAAAGACATGACGAATCTCAATGGATTGAAAAAAGTCAAGCGAGACTAAACTGTCTGAGACAATCATTTCAGAGTCCCCTGTTGGCTTTCCAATGCCTTCAAGGCTGTTTATAATGGTGAGGTTATCACCTTCAATCTCGATGTTAGTTATGTTGAGGTCTCGAGCTGCTAGTAAGCCTTTCCAAAGACCCATGCCTTCTGACCCAAAAATGGAAGATGGGGGACAAGACCCAGATCCAAAGAAAATGGGGGTGCCATTACAGTTTCTAATAACAAATTCGTAAGAGCCTTCGGAAGAAGAGGACAAGGCTCCGTCAAAATTGAGTTTGTAATTACTTGTTTTCGGAGGCTTCCATTTTGCTTTTTTCCCTCTCTCCTCCGAAATTGTTGTTCGGTGTTGTTTAGCATAATCGTCTATATTTTTAGTCGTGTTCCATAAGAATACTTGATCTTTTAAAAAAGATAAAACATTTCTAGGGTCGGGCTTAACGTTGTCGAAAAATGCTTTGTTGCGGAAATACCGGATACTTCACTAGGCAAAGGCAAGCTTAGTGAAGCGAACGATACTAATGTTTTCTTTGATTCGTTGGATGGTAGTGTTTAGATCAGTTCTTTATATGAAGTTGGTTTTTATTTTAACAAATAATGATTGGTCCTTCATAGTTATTACATCTCGTGAGACAGGACAGTTCCAAAGTAGGTGAGTACATTGTGGGCAAATGGTGGGTATCTCCATACTACGAGAAGCAAGCCTACTACTACTACTACTACAAAGATAGCCTTCCCATACGTTACGTTGTATGCATCGCCATCCTATTGCACCGCTGTATAGCGGTGGTTGTGGTCAATGACGGAGACAGAAATTCCCCTTCTTACCGAAGGGGATGTCCCTCTTTGTTCAAATTAATTGTGCAGCCCCTCTTTGATATATTTTTTATCTACTTTACATTTTTGTTTAAAACTATGTGAATAATTGTTGTATATTTTTCTCTCTAAATGAAAAAAAGACCATGTCGTCATTGTTTTTGTCTAAAAACCGTTGCGTAAACTCTCTGATCCGATTCACACATGATCTCCCAGTACCACCGAAACCACCAGGTCTGACACAGGTGTCACCGGCCAGCTACACCACCTCTGTAGGCCCCAGTGGCAGTCCTCCACCCTGCATCACCCTCAGCAGGTTGCACCGGCCAGCAACCAGATTACCATTTATGGATGGGATTCATATCACGACTTTATCTACCTTAGACCATGTTTATCAGTTACTATTCAAGATACTAAAATTACTACTTTTTTATTCATCTCTCTCCGCCACATCAGCATAGCATCCCTTTCCCACGTTTTCCAATTTAACAATAGCATCCCAAGCATCCCACACAATCCATCTTTTTTTACCAAATCAATTTACGAATATACCCTTCTATAACAATTATTTCCAACATGTTTATAATATGATTATAATATTATATTAGTATTTAAATACTAAATTGTAATTACAAAATTTTGATTTAAAATAAAATAGAAAACTTCATTGATTAAAAAAAAAAGAAATTACACAAAAGCTAATACATAAACTAAATTGCAACGTACGAAACATAATACGAAATTTGCGAAATCTAATTGCCTCCACGTGTGGATCCAAATTTTTTCCAAATATGTTCCTTCAAGTCTTCCCTAAGTCGGCCGTGCGTACCATTATCATGAAGATCATGCCTCTTCTTTATATAATCTTGCATAGTCGCGTGGCACTCGGTCGAAAATGTCCAAGCATCGTCGTCAACCGGTGCAGCCTCATCGCTTACACCTTCCTCGAATTGTGGAATCTCGTATCCATGATGACTATAACCTTCTCGCTCGTCTTCCACGATCATATTGTGCAAAATGATGCATGCTCTCATTATCCTCCCCACCAAAATTGGATCCCAAGATAATGCTGGATGACGAACTATTGTGAAACGAGCTTGCAGTACTCCAAATGCTCTTTCCACATCTTTGCGAGCGGAAGCCACATATTGAGCAAATAGCTTCATTTTGGTTCCTTGAGGAGTCTTTGGTGCTTTGACAAATGTAGCCTGATAACTCCAATCCCTTGATGAGAATCGGAATAAGTTTCAAAGGCCTTGACAGTCTGTTCGTGTCAAAGGTCTTGGAGCTTTAACAGTGTTGATGAAATGCAAAACCTGCTCTATATGTTATTATGTCCGAATATTATATTATGTTATTATATGCTTCCATATTATTATTATATATTCACTAACCTTTCAGGAAGCTATTTGAATTATATCTCCTTCCTAAAGCGTTCATAGCTGAGAAAGATCAAATCGAGATCATGGCTTCCGAAGTTTCCAAAGATAGAAGATTGCACTCAAGCCATGATCCTCTCTTAGCCGTTGGAGAAGATTCCTTCCTCAAGGGGCACCGATGATCTTCACTATATAAAGGAGATGAAGAAGAGAGAGAGGACTGACGCACTTCAAGAATATCATTGCACAATCAGCCCTCAAGTTTACGTTCTCTCTTCAACGTGTTCTCTCTGCTTGTTCTTAAGAGTCTTATATTTTGTTTCAAAGCATTTGAGAGATACACAGTGAGCTTATATGATATATTCAGAGAAAGTGTTATACTCGAGAGTTTATAACTCAGGAAGTGGGCACTAGGCTATTGATTCTCGAGAGTAAGAGGATTGTACTAGATAGCTGAGAGAGGTGGGGCTCTTCTAGATTGGTCTAGGACTCCAAGGGAACGTGAGTTGACTAGATTGCAATTGTATAGGAGAGAGGCTTCTCGGTGAGCTATTAGGATCCTAAGCTTTGTGAATCAATAAAGCCTGTTGAATCCTAGGGTTGTGGAAGAACCCTAGGCGGGGACGTAGGCCAAGTTCGTGCCGAACCTCGTTAACAACTCGTTGCGTCCTTTACTTATTGCTTTACCTTATTTCCGCACTTGGTTCGAATTGTTTAACTTTGTGATTCAGGTTTTCTCAAAGGGTTTGGCACGAGCATCAAAAGTCTTGAGAATATCTGCGAAAATCCGGCATACTCTATTCAACCCCCCTTCTAGAGTATTTCTTATTACATTGTTTTTATATTATCGAACCTTCATAGCCCATTCAGGGTAGATCCCATTAGTAAGATAGTACCCCATGGAGTACTCGTGTCCCCCGATATTGAAATTAACATTCGGAGCTTTACCTTGTAAAATATCATCAAACACAGGGGATCGATCAAGAACGTTAATATCATTATTTGTACCTGGGACTCCGAAGAAAGCATGTCATATCCATAGGTCGTAGGATGCAACGGCCTCGAGTATAATTGTTGGATGACCATGATATCCACCCGCGAATTGACCTTTCCATGCAGTTGGGCAATTCTTCCAAGCCCAATGCATACAATCAATGCTACCCAACATTCCTGGAAAACCACGAGACTCTCCTACGCTCAGCAGACGTTGTATGTCTGCTGCATTTGGTCGTCGAAGGTACTCGTCTCCAAAATAGTTGATGATTCCATCAACAAAATGGGACAAGCACAATCTTGTTGTGGCCCCTGATAGACGAAGGTATTCATCACTAGCATCAGCAGCAAGGCCATATACCAGAATGCGAATTGCACTTGTGATTTTCTGCAACGCAGAAATGCCCATCCGTCCAGTGCAATCCGGCCGTTGTTGGAAGTACACCATCTCCGATTCCAAACGTTGAACGATACGGTTGAAAACTCCCTTACTCATCCTGAACCTGCGTCGAAAGACCGCATCTGGGTAGGTTGACACCTCCGAGAAGTAGCCGCTTGACAACTGAGCGAAGCCCCTCTCCCTCCCTCTTTCAATGTGGGTACGACGACGTCTTGTTCTTGAACTTTCAGGTTGTTGAAAAGTTTCTTGAGCTCGAACAGTAGCAGCTTTCCATGCTTCAAAGCAAGCTTAAGCTCACCATCTCCGTCAGAGCTACTACTAGAAAGGAAAGGGTTTGTGTTTGAAGAATCTGAATCGGGGCTAGCCATTTGTTGGTGCTTTGGGAAGGGATGAGTTTTGGATGTTGTGTGATTTTTTTCAAAGTATGTAATGTTCATTTATATAGAAATGTAGAAGTCACATGCAATTTTAGAATTTGGAATCTCGAAGACTGACATTGAGTAGACAAGGCTCTACCACAAACTGACAACTCTCTATCACATGCAATTTCAGAATTTGGAATCTCGAAGACTGACATTGAGTAGACAAGGCTCTACCACAACCCGACAACTCTCTATCACATGCAATTTCAGAATTTGGAATCTCGAAGACTGATATTGAGTAGACAAGGCTCTACCACAAACCGACAACTCTCTATCACATGCACATTCAAAATTTAAAAATGACACAACATTTTAAATAAAGATAACTTCCATTACATTAAAGAAACATGCATTACATTAAAGAAACATGCATTACATTAAGGAAACATGCGTTACATTAAGAAAACATGCATAAACACAAATGAACTTAAGCTTTGATCTCTCATGGGAAAGAGTCCTCCGCAAGCTCCTTGAATAACTTCATTTTGAGATTTTCACCTTCTGGTGGAAGATTTGGAGTTGCCATGAGTTGACTAAGCAAGTCAATATTCTTCACTCGCGTGTACCCTTGCGCCTTCTCCCTCTTGCGAACCTCTCTCTGTGCAGCTTGATCGAATGACATGACTTTTTTTTTCTCTTGGATTTCTTGATGCCCATTGGACGCTGAATTGGGTTGACATCCTTGTCCGCCTTGCCAGATGCTCTCATTCGACTTGCCTCCTGAAAACAACCAACAAACTTAGCTACATTCGAATTGATTTTTTGCCAGTGAGCTTTACATTTCTTTCCATCTCTTTCCACTTGGTGTGGTTTCCTATACTTCTCATAGAAGGCTCCGATTCTGTCCCAAAATGCATTTGCATCTTGATCGGTGTTGATGACCGCGTCGGTCGAGATGTTTATCCAAGCGCTAACGAGAAGATTATCGTCTTCCACACTCCAAGTGGAGCGAGAAGAACGAATTGCATTAGCACCTTCTCCGACTTCACCACGACCTGAACCACGAGCCCTAGAACGACCTCGCCCATGAGCACTGAGACGACCTCGACCTCGAGAACTGGAATCGATACCTTGTTGGGTGCTATAAGTTGGGATAGGTTGGGATTGTTGTGAATTTTCACTTCCAGCAGTGTCTGTAGTAAGATTTTGTGGGTTTGAAGATAGAAGTTGCTCGTAATAGCCTAGCCCATATTAGGAAGAAAGGGACATATTGCTCAAGCCAGAGAAGAAAAAATTATCAGCTTGATTTTTAGATGGATCCATAATGAGAAGAAGAGGAAGAAGAGTTGGTGTGTTTTGAAATGGTTGTGATGATAAGTTTTTATAGCCAAAATCAGACTTGCCCACATTTTTACATCCTTCAAACATTTGATGGGACAACACACTTCATCTATACATATCAATAAATCTGCATTTGACGAGACAACTCAATAAATCTGCATTTGACGAGATAAGACACTTCATCTATACAGATCATTTATACCAATGTCACAAATGACTTGACCACATTTTTAAATCCTCCAAAAATTTAATGAAGTGTGTTACGAACAAAATAATAATTAACTGGACTGGGTATGAAGTTTTGAAAAATGCCAGAAATTTTCGAACACAGTAAAACCCAAATTTGAGCTCTGAAACGACCCCAAATGGCTTAAAAATCCCGTACGTCACGGCGTACAGGATTATAATAAGCAATCGGACACCGAATGAAAAACCCAAGTTTTGAAAAATGCCAGAAGTTTTGTTCGTGACGCGATTCCCTATCCGGAAAGGTATTATAATAAGCAATCGGACACCGAATGACCAAGATCCAATTTACCGATCAAAATTACAATATAATTACATCAAAATAAATCATTTTTTTCCAAATTACGTGGAAACATATTCAAATTTGATGTCTGTGTGTAGAGAAAAATGAATCTAGTATTTTGGTAATTTTTTTTTAAAACAAATTTTTACATTTTACATAGCAAAATTAGCATTATTTGAATTTAATTTACATCGGCCAGATTGCATCTCAGCCGTCCGTGACTTTCAATCAGAGCCGCTCGTCCCCCAGCCTGTGTTGTGGCGACACCTGTCCACCCCTGCTGCAGCTTTGCGTCAGGCCGGCCAGTCGCATGGCGCCAGCTGTCGATTGGGAAAATTGGCATCGATGCCAATTTTGCTCCCCACAAGCATCCGAAATCCCCTCTCCTATATATATATATATATATATATATATATATATATATATATATATATATATATATATATATATATATATATATATATATATATATATATATATATATATATATATATATATTTTACCTTTAGCATCCCAAAAAGCACACCGTTAAAAGTGCTCTTAGACCATGTGCAACGGGGATTCGCCCGAATCAATTTGGGAGTCCAGCTCAGCATGAATATGAGATGGAGGAGAGAGACATTTTTTATTCGGCTGAAATTTTGGTTGGGGGATCAGCTAGTTGATCCCCATCAACTAGATTTCTTTTCTTGATTACCTTGAATTTCAAATTTAGGTGACTTAACAATGAGAAACGCTCTGATGGATAATCCTCTCAAAGATACCCAAAATCAAAAACCTAGCCGCCGCCTTCCAAACCCTAGCCACCGGCCTGAACGCCGACTACCCAAATCCGCCCCCAAACCAGTTGGATCTCTCACCAGCAGCAACAATTGAGTCACAACTCACCCTAATTCGAAAGCTAGAACCACCAAATCCGATAGAAAAACAAAAATCCTCAAAATTCCCATCCAGAATCGATACCCAAACACAAATACTTACAAGAGAAAGGAGCAGATTCGTGGGAAGAAAGCTCCACAAACACAAGCTCAGGGATGGGGCAAGAAAAGGAGAAGATGGTGGAGATTCAGAAAAAGAAAAAAGGGGGCTCCGATCCAGGGTCGTTGGAGGCGGTTTCGGGTGGTGCTTTGGCTGATGCGGGCTGTTGGCGGTGGGGGTTCTCAGATGGGGCGATTTCCGGATCCTCTCTTCTTTGGAGCCTGCTTCTACGACTCCAATTCATCGCTCTCCTCTCTCGGGTGCGATTTTTCTTCATCGTCAGTGGGTGGCTCGGTGCTGAGGCTGTTGCCCTCACATAACCTCCTAATCTCAGCTCTACACCAAATTCCATTCAGTGCATGCAACTGGAGTTCTCAAAGTACCAAGCCAGCTTCAGCCTTTCATCTGCAAACTGAGGCCAAAGAGCGTGATATTCCTATCATCTTATCTCTACCCATAGCTGCTCAAATCTTCGTGACAGATAAGCTTAACCTGAAATCTCTCCTCTCTCTAAATTTTATTGTTTATACATCTACTCATGATCTTAATTTATGTATGAACTTGAGACCTTTGTATGATTTCCATGTTTCTGTTGTTTTCTTGTACCATGCTTGTTTTACTAGCAACAGTAAAATCATATGGGGCCATGTCTTGAACAACGTCGCTTTGGTTGTTTACTGGTTTTCCTCCATCAGTATCTGCTGTTGGACTTTTAAATGTCATTGCTAGAGATTTCAAACTAGGCTTAACAGCCAGGGTGACTATAATTCGATATGGTTGAAGAAAAAGCTTAACAGCTATCCTTCTTGTGATCTGATGGGGGTGTATCTTTCACAAATGTTAACATCCGTTGTCGATTCTACTTATGATTTGAATTCCAGTAGTTGTGTGAAGTTATGTCATTACAATAAATGGAATGGCTTTATTATCATCAATTGCAGTCATCCTCACTGTATGCTTGAATTTACAGAGATTACTTTTCATTGGAGACGAGCAGCATCCATGGTTAGGAATTTATCCGGGGTTCATATTACTTCTCCAAATCAAGCTTATATGATGGCAGTGGGCGAAACAAGGGCAAGGAGAAAGTCGAGGATTATGAAGTGGATTCTCGTGACCATGTTAACAAGAAGCAGAAGCAGTCGCCTTAGATTTTCTATGACAGTTACAACGCTTAAGAGGGTGGTGTGTGTTTCTTCGGTTTGTTACCGAATTCCCCACGAATTTTGGCTCTGTAATAGGTATGGTTTTTGGTTGGTCTGTGCCTCGGATTGCCTTAGGACTGTTAGGTTGGTTTGTTTAGTTTTTGTGACTTCTGGTGGCCCTCAGAACACCCGTTTTTTGGCTGTTCATATGGGTGTTGCTTGGTCGGTGTGGTTTCAGCTTCTAGTTAGGGTCTTTGTGGGGCTTGGGTGTGGTCTCCCAACGTCCTGTTTCTGTGTTCTGTGTTGTTATGTGTATAGTTGTGTTCTGTATACTTGTGTTTCTAGTACCTATGATTCCAAAAAAGGTTGGATTATATGTGATAATAAGGGGCCTAACAGCCAGTTTGTTGGGTTAATACCCCGGTTGATTTGCTTCATCCATGCTACTCGGTCTAACAGCCAGTTCATTGGGTTAACACCCTGTTTGGTTAGCTTCATATATGTTGAGGACCATAACTGGAAACAGAGTTGGAGAGTTTTGCAACATCCCAACAACTATGAGATTTATAAGTATTTTCTTCAAAAAACCGGTCATGAGTTGGTTAATAGTTTTACTCGTAACTTTAATCAATTTCAAAACATGAGATCAAAATATATAATACATACACCTATTTATATTGATTATTCTATAGGAATATACATTTTGTGCTGCCTCAAAAAAGTAATTTATGAGATCATAGTTCCAACTAGTAAAATTTGTGTTATAAGAATTACCAAAAGTATGTATCCAGGTTTGTCTGATGTAGTTCAATTGCTCACAAAGCCGGTATGTATTAAAAAAATATTTTAAATGACGAATATCGCATACTGGAATATAAGAGGTGTGAGGAAGTCTAACCTTTGGCAAGAGTTAGCCTATATTCAAAAACGAAACAATTTGGATATTTTAGTCCTTGCAGAAACAAAGACCACTGAACCACCGGCTCAATCCCTCTATAAGCATTCGGGGTTTAATAAGGCCCATTATATTGCTTCAAATGGTACAAAAGGTGGTTTATGGATCTTATTTAAGACTTCGAGATTTACAGAATCAATTCAACAAATTTCTATATCTGATAAGTATATTATGTATCTTGTTAAAATTGATAACTTCAAATTTACTCTTACTTTTATTTATGCACCTTGTAATCAAGTAGATAAAAATAGTTTTTGGAATGAGTTATTCATAGCTATTCATCAATTCGATCTCCCATGTTTTATAATGGGAGATTTCAATGAAATTGAATCAGTATTTGAAAAAATGGGGGGAGTAGTTCCGCAGGCAAATAGATTTATACGAATACATCAGATTGCGGAAGAATTAGACGTTCACACAGTTCCTTTTACAGGAAGCCCAATTACCTGGAGGAAAAGTCAAAATCCTATTGATAATATCTATGAACGGTTAGATAGAGTTATGGTTCATATAGATATCTCAACACAATTCCCGAATTTAACAGTTCACAATCATCCGTTTACAACGTCTGATCATTCTCTAATATCTATTTCAATAGGATTGCCAAAAGTCACGGCTGGTTCGCCTTTTAAATTTGAGATGGCTTGGGCTAATAATGATAACTATAATAGACTAGTTAAATCAACTTGGCAGAATAAGCTTCATGGGTCTTTTATGTTTACTCTGTTTCAAAAACAGAAATTTCTTAAGAAAAATACAAAAATATGGTGTAAGACTCACCCAAATAACAATTTCAAACAGATAAAAGATATTGAGGAGCAACTACTACTACTTCAAAAATATCAAATTATTGGGAACTCAACCTATGCTATGAATACCAAACGTAATAGACTGTTGGATAAGCGTGAAGCTCTCATGGAATTTAATAATACCTTCTGGAAACAACGAGCTAAATCCAAGTTTCTTAGATTTGGAGACAGGAATACCAAATATTACCAAACAATTTCTAAAATAAGAAACTCAAAAAGTATTACTCGTAATTTTACAAATAAACATGGTTTAGTAATTGAGGATGAGGATCAAATTAGAGATGAAATTACAACTGAATTAGCTGAAAGATTCATTTCTAATAATGCACCGAGTAGTAGTAATCCATTGTTTCTAAATTTAATAGATCATACCATTACTAATTCTGAAAACTTAGCTTTAACTCAACCTTTTTCAGATAAAGAGATCAAGGATAACCTATTTTCAATGACAGATGATAAGTCTCCTGGTCCTGATGGTTTTCCACCAGAGTTTTATAAAAAATATTGGAACATTGTGGGTAGTTTAGTTTGCAAAGCGGTGAAATCTTTTTTTCATTCTGGTGTTCTTCTTAAAGAAGTAAATGAAACGTTCATTGCGCTTATTCCGAAAATTGATATACCTAGTAACATTAATCATTACCGTCCGATTAGTCTGTGTAATACTATTTACAAGGTTATATCGAAATTATTGGCTAATCGTTTGAAACCTATTTTACCTCGTATTATTAATCCATTCCAAGGAGCTTTTGTACAAGGAAGAAATATTCAAGATAATATATTAATACCCCATGAAGTTTTTCACTCGTTTCATAACAAAAAGGGCAAATTTGGATGGATGGCATTAAAGCTTGATATGGAGAAAGCGTACGATAAAATTAGTTGGAGTTTTATACGCATTATTCTAAACAAATTTGGATTTGACTCTAAGTGGATTAATTGGGTTATGACCTGTCTTACTAACACTAGTTTTTCAGTCTTAGTTAATAACTTGCCTGGCCATAAATTTCAAACTTTTAGGGGAATTCGACAAGGAGATCCCCTTGCACCATATATTTTTGTATTGGTTATGGAGTTATTAGGAAGAATGTTGCAACAAGAATCATTGGAATGTGACCCCTTGGTTGGAATCAAACTTACAAACAATAGTGATCATATTCCTTTTCTCTCCTTTGCAGATGATACGCTCATTTTTGGTCGTGCTGATGAGTTAAGTCTTCATACGATTAAAAATCTCTTAAGTACGTTTTCCAATATGTCTGGACTTTCTATAAATTACAATAAAAGTTCGTTACAAGTTTCTAAAAATATTCCTCTGAGCAAAGCTCAGTTTCTTGCTCAACAGCTAAACATTCCCGTTACTAAAACAATGGAAAAATACCTTGGTATACCACTTATCAGTGGAAGAGTTTGTAATGTCGTGTTTGATGAGGCAATCATAAGCCTTAAAAAACAATTGTCAAAGTGGAAAGCTAATACTCTCTCTCAAGCTGGTAGATCAGTTCTGATTCAGGCAAACCTAAACTCTAAAACAAATTATCTAATGCAATCATTTCTTCTTCCAAAAGGAATTCTTCAAAAAATTGATCAAATAAACAAAAATTTCTTTTGGAATAAACTTCAATCTGAGAATTATCATCCTTTAATCAGTTGGGAACATCTGTGTACTCCTAAAAAGGATGGGGGGTTAGGTTTTAAATCAGCCGAGCAAATTAATATTGGTATGCAAATGAAGTTACTTTGGAGAATTATGGCTAATCCTGATAATATTTGGTCAAAGGTAATCACGGATAAATATCTGTCGAAAGAATCATTAATGGAAAGAGGAAGGCTCAAAACTTCTTGGCAATTTGGTCGACTTCTTAACATCAGAGATCTTTTTTCTAAAGGATTGCTATGGCTAGTTGGTAATGGGAAAACTATTAACGTTTGGTCTGACATTTGGGTAAATGCACAATATCTTGAGTGCTTTAGGAATGACCGTGACCCTAATTTGAAAGTATGTGATTTAATTACAAATAGGAATTCTTGGGATATTGATAAATTAAACACTTTATTTCCCTCTCATATTGTTCATATGATTACAAATATCCATATCCCAATAATTGATATTCCTGACAAGTTAATTTGGATTTATAATAATAACGGGGATTTTTCTGTTAAATCCACATCTTCTCTCTTTAATACAAGGAATACAACAAAAGTTTCAGCAGACTGGATTTGGAAACTTAATATGGCTCCGAATATTAAAAATTTTATTTGGAAAATTATTTTAGATATCTTACCTACTACTGTTCGGCTAAATAGATATATAAATAGAGTTCCTTCTACTTGTTCTCTTTGTAATTCTGATATAGAAGATACAAATCATTTATTGTTTAATTGTCAGATTACCAGATCCCTCATTCAAAATTTGGGTGTTAAATTGGGAAAATGTTATGTTATACCAAATTTAACAAGTGATATCTCAGAAAATATTTTAAATACTAGGGCTCTTAATATAGATTTTACAGACCTGTGCCATTTATGGCATTCAATTTAGGAGCTGCGAAATAGAATTATTTTTCGCAACAGCTCTGACAAGGGTATTATCAGTGTGTTAACTTATACTATTGATAAGATTTCTTGTTGGAGTAAACAACAAGTGAAAACCAAATTACCAAAACGTATTAGACCCCCTGATAAAATGATTTGGAAATGTCCCCCAAAAAATATAGTTAAGATTAATGTAGATGCTTCGGTCAAGATTGGTAGTCATCCTCAGATTGGGTGCATTCTTAGGAATAATTATGGTCAAGTTATTCGGATTCATAAATGCAATGTTAAGATGAGCTCTGTCATCCTAGCAGAGGCGTTTGCAGTATATGCAGGTATAAAACTGGCGGTAGAGCTTGGGATACGGAAAGCCATAGTTGAAAGTGACTGCTCAATCGTTATCAATGCCATTAATCAAGGGAACAACATACCATGGGAGGTGGTGCAAATAGTTCAAGAAATTCGTTCATTTAGCGAAGGTTTTGAGACCATCACATTCCAGCATTGCTATAGAGAGGCGAACTTTGCAGCCGATTTTCTAGCAAAATCTCAACTGAGTTGTAATGTTATTTTGAGTTCTTGTTGTGAGTTCCAGAACATCATCACGTTAGATGATCATGGATGTCGGTAGCACATCCAACTTTTTGCCTACTGTAAAAAAAAAAAAAAAAAAAAAAAAAACTAGATTTCTTTTCTTTTTCTTTTTCTTTTTAGCAAATGATAATTAGACATGTGGCATGGGGTTTTAATTAAAATTAAAACCCCATTTATTTGTTAAATAAATAATGTATTTTAAAAAAAAAATATTTTTGAATACGATTTATTTTTCTCTACCCAATGACACCCATTTTGCATATGTTTGGAAGAAAAAAAAAATTCGCTAAGTTTACCATATGTTAAAGATTTATAGTCACACAAACAACATTAACTTAAATCAACATAAACTTACACCATAAAAATACATAAATTTAATTGTAAGTTTAAGTTGTTTCAAATTTAATATGTTGTTTGCAAGTTTAAGTTGTGTAAAATTTTTTTTTTGGTGTTTTTCAGTGTATGAATTTAATAAAATATTTCTAAATTTAATTGTATGCCTTTTTATTTTAATGATACGTATTAATATTAATAATATCATTAACCAAAATTTTTAAGTCAAATAAATCAACATTTAGCTTAATAAATACGGAGTATAAAAAAGTGTAAAGTGAGTTTTGATTCGCGCGACTCTTTGTTGTGGATGAAAAATGTAAAAAGATGAAAAGTTAGTGGAAAGCTGGCGTGGCAGGAATAGTTGCTGATGTGGCTGAAATGAGTTTTGATTCGTGTGACTCTCTGTTGCACATGGTCTTAGTGGTTTGGTTGGTTACTAAATATTCTCGCTTCTTAATGAGTTGATGTTAGCAATATATAGTGGTCAAATAGGATTATGAGCATTGAAATCAGAAACAAGGCAATCCAATATGGCATGGAATGCCCTATACATACAAAGATGTAAAACATCAGTAAGCAATTCAAACTAGTAACCATCAAACAGCCAGAAAATCTCACTCAAATTTCGAAATGAATTATTATTATCAGAGACCAGATACTATACATAACAACAAGATGCAACTCTACAAATTAAAAAACGTACAAATCAATCGAATTCTTTGTGTTCGTATCGAATAGCCTTCAACTCAACACGACGAGATGAACATCCAATCCCCGTCTCCAAGCTACAAATTAATCGAATTCTCATTCGAGAAAAGTAAATCCATATCCATTAGAACAACGTACAATACAATTGAAACTTTCTTATTCAAAAACCCTTGTTGTTGTTGTCGTCGTCGTCGTTGTAACCCTTGTTGTTGTTGTCATCGTCGTTGTATCCTCTTTAATTAAGCTCCCACATTGTGCCAAGAAGCAACCACATCTCCCAAACCATCCTTGATCTCCCCCCAATGAGTCTCCCCAATCCCTCCACCATGTCCTCCACAGGCGCCGCCAGCCACACCACCACCGCAAGGTGCACATCCTCCGCCCTGCACCACCTTCAGCTCCACCAACAACTCCGGCCCGAGCTCCAAAACCTCCACAACAATCACTAACTTCCCCCTTCCAAGCCATATCTTCCCACCCTTGCCCTTCTCCACATCATACCCTAACTTCCCTCCCACCTCCACCACCCTTTCCGCCACCTCCTCCACCCGAGTCTTCGACGTGAACCGCCTCTCCTTCTTCCCAATCCCTTCGTCAAACAGCCCTGAGAAATCAAGCCCCGAATTCATCCCAATTATGTCGAATGCGTTCATGCTCGAAACCCTCTCGAATTTGCTCTCGTTTAGTGAGACTAGATCTCCCAAAGACAGGCTCCTCGGCCCGAATCGACCCGCCATGAACCACGGATCCTTGGTGATCCCCTCGACGCTCATCCCGGTATCCGGGTTTGGGTCGAGCAGCTGGTAAATCAATGCCCTAGCGGGCCGGGCGACGTGAGAGGGGAACCCGAATTCCCGGCGGTAGGTCTTCCTATACATCAAGGCGAGGTTTCGGTCGTCGAACGGCAACGCGCCGACGAGCATCACGTAGAGGATGACGCCGCACGCCCACGCGTCCGCTTTGGTGCCGTCGTATTTGCCGCCGCTGCGAGCGCACATCACCTCCGGCGCGGCGAAGGCCGGCGTGCCGCACGCCGTCTGTAGAAGGAGATCCCCACCGTCGTTAACCACCGCGGAGAGGCCGAAGTCGGAGACCTTGACGCGGCCCTTGGCGTCGAGGAGGATGTTGTTGGGCTTGATGTCGCGGTGGGCAACGCCATGGCGGTGACAGAAATATAGCGCGGAAACGATCTGATGAAAGTAGCGGCGGGCCACCTTCTCCGGGAAGCGGTGATCGGGGCGGCGGCGGATCTTGTCGTGGAGGTCGCCGCCGGGAGCGAGCTCCATGACGAGATAGATCTTGGATTTCGTGGCGAGGACCTCGTCGATGCGGATGATGTTGGGGTGGTTAAGGCGGCGCATGGCGGCGACCTCGGAGAGGATGCGGGGAGCCATGGAGCCCTTGCTTTGGGACTTGTCGATGATCTTGATCGCCACCGGGGTCTCGTCTTTGGTGGAGAAGCCATGGTAGACCTTCGCGAAGCTTCCGCGGCCGAGGAGGCGGCCGAGTCGGTATTTCCCAAGGACGACGGTGGGTGGGACGGCGGCAGAGGCGGTGGTGGCTGGGGCGGGGGTGACCCCAGGATCCATACTTTGTTGTTTGAAACCAAAAACGCAAAGAGCTGCTGCAGCACGGATGAAGAGGCGAAAGTTGCACAAGTAGGGTTTTATAGTTTAGGTTTTTTTTGGCTTTTTTTCTCCCCAAGAAAAAAGATAAATATATCTTAATTAGGAAAAGATATACTACGTATAATATATTATTTTATGAGTTGGTATCAATTTTGGAATCTTTAATTCGTATTAGAATTATACTTTGTATATTTAGGATTCTGTTTTTTTTTATAGATATCTTTTATACTATTTTATTTTAATACAATGGAGTAGTATTTAATTAATTAATACGGAGTATATGTTAAATATATTGGGTAATTTATCTATATTTTTAGCAAATCTTCAAATATATCTATCTTATAGATTGCTTAATCCGATAAAAAAATTACTTTAGAATTAAGCTAAATAGTACATTATATAATTTTTAAACAGGAAATATATCATAAACCAGAATATTCCATATATATTACAAAAATATATTTTGATACTAGTATCAAAATATTATATCTATCTATTGTAAATATAAATGCGGAGTAATTAACAATTACCTATAATAGGATCAGGCTCATTTTTATAATTAAGCAAGAGATATTTGAAAATAACCTAATTACTATTCTAAATTGTTTTTTCCTAAAATTGTGGATTATAATAATG
The DNA here is from genome assembly GCA_037127255.1 of Persicaria tinctoria. NCBI lineage: Eukaryota > Viridiplantae > Streptophyta > Magnoliopsida > Caryophyllales > Polygonaceae > Persicaria > Persicaria tinctoria. The sequence goes on along the minus strand of JBANSL010000002.1, from coordinate 85,824,036 downwards.
AAACGATCAAGTGTGATGAAATTGTATCTAAGAAAATAAAAAATTAATATTTTACAGAGCTTTTAGTTACTTTTAAAATGGCTTAAAAATAAAATGACTTATATTTTAAAATGGAGGTAGTATTATTTATTATATGTATTAAAATTTTAAATATAAATTTTTTTAAAAAAAATATTCATCAAAAAATATATATTTAACGAAATATTTACAGTTTTAAACTATTTATAAAAATATTCATTTTTGTCAGATGTATCAGAAAAACGTGATCTTAAGCTGCATTTTAGTCGCAAAATCCCAAAGTTGAAACTAGATGGAGGACGAAAAATAATAAACGAAACTACGAAAGAAACCTGGTTTGAAAACCATGTTTTTTTCCCAATTTGGGAAAAAATGCGGGTTAAAACTACATTTATTTAAAAAAAACGAAAATTCCACCGGGTAGCCCTAGGGTTTTATCTAATCCGCGAGGTAACCAATGTTTTTGGGAAATCCACGAGGTAACCCTGGGGTTTTAATTTGTTCCGCGTTTTAACCAAATTGCAAATTTGGGAGTAAAGGTGAAAAGTTTGGGCAAAAACTTGCAAATTACAAGGAACTTGGGGGGGGGGGGGGGGGGATACGCTTACAACCTCTCTTCCGGTCGGACGAAAGAAAATCGTAGAGAGCACAACTAGCAGAGAGCTTGATCTCCATTTCGACGACGTGGATAACGGCGGTGGCAATGACTGGTGATGGAGGAGATGATAAGATCAGGTGCATACTTCTCTTCTCTCGTCTCTTCTCTCAACAAAGGTTCGAATTTAGGGCTTATGAATTGGGGCTATATTAGGGCTTTTTCCAATTTCAAATTTAGGGTTCCTCTTCTACTTACATCTTCATATGAATGATATTATTTTGAAGAATGGTAGATAATATAGTGTTGAGACTACAATATAATTAAGCAATCTGAATACGTTGAAATAGATGTGAGTGATCCATACCAAAGCAATCTTCTTGATTTGTTTGTTGACCTATTAGAAGGGGCTGAAAAAATTGGGATGAGGCTTCAAGAACAACCACCCTTATGGTATTCATTCAATTCTCAGAATTTTCGGCTAAAGAATGATAATGATTTGATGAAGATGTTCACCTTCTTTCATGACAAGAAGTTGATTAATTTAGCGATCGGATCGGGTGATTCTCCATGTAAGAATCTAGAGTTGGCACAAGGTCTAATTGAATCAAAGAAGCATGTTGATAAAGTGGTAACTCCAAGGTCAAGCCATGGGACAACATCTATGGACTCGTCATCATACAAGTCGGGTAAGAAAGTCCCTGCAACTACTGCAAGAAGAAGAGGATTACATATTCCGAAAGTCGGAAATACTTCTCGAAGCTCTGGTATAGTGAGCCCACTTTGGGCAATCTTAGTAGAATAGAGGATATTGTTGATATGGTTTCAACCTTACTTGGTGGCAATGTACATGTTGATGATGTGGTTGATATTAATGTACAAAGTGATGATTTGTCCGGTCTTGTACACGATGATGTAGGTGAAGAAGATTACTTTGACAGGCTTTATGATAACGGTGAGATGAATGAAGATTATGAGTTTGGGAAAATCAGCCTTCAAGAGTGGATGATCTTTATGGACAAATGTCAATTTTTGGATGTTCTGAGAGATTATTGTGTTCAAGAGGGGTTTTGCCTTGTAGTAGTGAGAAATGAGGGAACTAGGTATACAACAGTTTGTGCTGAAAAAGAATGTTGTTGGAGGATCCATTCATCAAGGCAGTGGTGGATCTAGTGTATCAAAGCTAGGTGAGCGGAAATGTTTTAGTCGTGACAAAGAGAAAAAAAATTAACAAGTCAAAATACGATTATTATATAGTACTTCATAAAAAAATATAAAGAAAATTCAAGATTTATCAATTATAAGAGTTACGGAGTATTTTACATTGTAACAAAAAAATATATAAAAACAATAAAGTATATAAATTCAATCGGATAATGTTGTATTACAATTGATCACTCGGTAAAATAATATATAAGTATAAAAAATAGATGATATAAAATACTGATGTCATCTCAATATATGTCTACAATCAAATTCCCAGATAATTTAAAACCCTAATTTAGTAAATTAAAAATTAAATAAAGAATAATTAGAAGAGAGCAAAAAAACATACATCACAAATTAGATTAAAGCGATCGAAGTTGAAGTTTGATAAATGCCGAAAAAAGCGTGTTGTGTAGCCTAATACTGCCGAAGCCTTTGCTTTTGTGTGGAACGGTGAAACTTGGAAGGGGGGTGAGGTGGTCTATTTGATTCCAAACATATAAAAAAATTGAAGCTTTTGAATTAAGAGGTCTTTGGACCTTTAATACATTAAGCCCACTAAAACTAAAACTAGCCACCTAAAAAAACATTTCACCCAACAATATTTTTTTTTAACCTAACCCTTGCAAAATTTACCCAGCAAGAGCTGGGTCTGCTCCCATAGACATCCGCCACTGCATCAAGGTTGGCGGATGAACAACCATGGGTGATAAAGTCACTGAATAACACTCATACATGCATGAGACTAGGCATTCATAATCCCATGACAACTCCGGGATGGGCAGCTCGAAAGATTCTTCAAGATGTGAATGCAAATGAAAGCGTCACAAAGAAAACCATAAACAATATCTTGTTTCAAGCCTTTGGCATTAATCTCAAGCATTCATCCTTGTATGAGGCAAAAAAACTTGCGAAAATATGCTTCATGGAGACGAAGGCAAATCATATGCAAGCTTACCAGGTTATTGTGAGGTTTTAAAGTTAACTAATCCGGGCTCTAAGGCTCATTGTGTATGGGGAGTTGCAGAAAATGGGCCCGAGAGATCGATTCAATTCAAAAGTGTATTCATTTCTTTAAAGCCGATGATTGAGGGATTTGTCCTGGGATGCAGAGGGTTAATTGGAGTAGACGGGTGCCATCTAAAATTAAGGAAAATATGGTGGGGTTGTGTTATTTGCAATCGCACTAGATGGAGGAAACCATATTTTTACCATATCATATGGTGTGTATGAGAATGAAAGCAAGGACACATGGTCTTCTTTCTTCTATCACTTGAGAGACTTGCTGGCGAACACGAATCGAGATAATTGGTGCATCATATCAGATAGACAAAAGGTATGTCAATCCAAAAGTGTATTCATTGCTATTTTTAATGCTTCTAATAAAATATATTGTGTTTGTATTATATTTAGGGTGTGGCCTATGGCTTCAAGGCGATATTGTTGTACCCATTTGTGTGCCAACTTCAAGAAGAAATTCTCGGGACAACATATGCATGATCTCTTTTGGTCTTGTTGCTATGCATACTCCGAGTCCAAGTTCAAGAAGGCAATGGAATGAGTGCAACAAGCAGCTGGGCTTCAAGCTGTAAGATGGCTTCAAGAAGTGGGAGATATGAAGTGTTGGGCTAGACACAAGTATGATCCTACCTTGCACTCGCCTGATACATCAAGTAACTTTGTCGAGTCAATCGATTCCACATTAGAAGCAGATAGGTGTCTTCCTGTGCTGACCCTTCTTGATGGTAATTGCAATCTTAACATTTTTATGCGTCGAAAATCATGTTTGTTATGCTGAAATCCATTTTCTACTTGTTGAAATGCATAGGTTACTTATGCTGAAATGTAAGTTACTTGCTGAAATCTGTAGGTATTCGACGTACATGTATGGTTAGACATTGTGAGAGGCAAGACTATATTCGAAAGTTACCTATTACTGGCATAACTGAAGAATCACAAGTCATATTGGATAAAGCTATAAAAGATTCACGAAAATTAGAGGACGTTTGATCAATTTTACTTGTGAAGTTTCAGATTATGTTCTTATAGGTGGCATAACTGATTATATTTTTTCAAGGATATGTTTATTATACATTAGGTCGCCTTTTATGTTTTTTGTTGGTGTTCAAGGCTTTGGATTTTGAGTATGAAGTTAGAGACGGAAAATCATCTTTACCGGTCAACATTCCAAACCGATCTTGTGCGTGTGGAGAATGGAAAATTAATGGGATCCCATATAAGCATAAGCATGCCGTGAGGGTCATTACTGAAATGCGGGGTCAACATCCACAACAATATGTTTCTAAGTGGTACTCTATAGAAATATTGCGGAGAACATACTCTATTGATTATAGAGCCATGCTCGATGAAGAAAAATGGCCAACTTTTGACTTCCCAACAATCAGCCCACCCACCATGAAAGGAGGAGTCAAAAGACCACCCAGAAATAGGAAAAGACAAGCTGGTCAAAAAGAAAAAGGATTGAGGTCTTGCACGGTGCAATGCAGTAAATGCAAGGCATTTGGGCATAATGTTAAGACATGTAAATGTGGTTTGACTGCAAGAGAACGACGTGAACAAGGTGGCCTAGTTCAAAGGAGGCACAAGAGGGAAAGAAAAGCAACGAACTCTGATGAAAGGGGGCAATCAGTGGATGATGTAATGTGTTTAGCACTATGTGTTCAAGAGAGTCAGCTCTAGGAGTAATCTCATAGCCAAAGAAACATTGGTGGTACTTTTGTTTGAATACCTACTGTGATGTATTTGTGGGTACTTGTGGCTTTGTTAAGTTCCAATCGAGTCTGAACATGTGTTTCTATTTCAGTTGGCTTTGATTGTTTCAGTTTCAATTCTGTTGATAGCTACAATTTAAATAGCTTCATAGTTGGCAGCTACAATTTGTGCTTTGGTTGTTTCAGTTTCAATTCTGTTGGCAACTACAATTTGCATTCTAGTGCTGAGTATGTGTTTATGTTTCAATTAAACAAAAATGAACCAACAACAAAAGGATTGTACAACTGAAATTGAAGAGAGTGATTATCAACCAATTAGTTTAACAAAACTGCTACAGCAGCAAAAGGACTGACACAAAATGAAATCGAGCAAAGCTGCGCTACAATCCCCATCAAAATTAACTTGCTAAATCCAATTTCGACAAGAAAAGAACTCAATTGATTCACGAATAATAAGCTTATGTGGGAATTAAACTCACATCTTTGTGTATGATCACAATGCTCTCTCATTGAGCTAATAGGCTATAAGTGAAGAATCAAAACATGCCTAATATGGCCATTACAAACAAGCCATCATCAAACACGCATAATATTTCTGTCATAACAATTCTCAGTACATTACAATTCTTCAGAATAGAACAATTCATTATAAAAATTTACAAACAAGCCATTATAAACAAACCTTCATCAACAATTCTCAGAGCATCAACAATTCTCCATAACTTAAAACAATTCTCAGTACATCTCTCTCAAAGACATTACAAACAAGACGGTATAAAAATTTAGCATTATTTGTTTTAACAAGAATTAGGCAATTTGCACATGATCAATTATCCAGGACATTGCAATCATGGTCATTACAAAAATTGACCAAATTTTGAACAAGAATTAAAAAAAATTAACGAAAGGAGAGAGATAATAGGAGAGGATTACATAATGCTTGTGCTCACTGCAAATACAGACGATGAGGAGAGATCATGCCTGATGCTTTCGTGCACCACTCCGTATTTTGGACGTTTATATCGCTAGATATTCAATTCACAATCATCAAAAGGTGAAGAGAGGAGGAACCTAAATTTGAAATTTGGGAAAAGCCTTAATTTAGCCCCAATTCATGAACCCTGAATGAAAGGAGAGATGAGATAATATGATTGTGCACTTGCTATTAGCGCCTCCTCCACTGCCAGCCATCGCCGCCACTCCCTCGTCATCCTCGTTGTCGTCGTCAAACTGGAAATCAAGCTCTGCGCCTCTTCCTCTCTGCGATTTTTGCTCTGTAAATTTTCCTCATCGGGCAAGAAGAGAGGTATGCTTGTGAGGGAAGAAGAGTATGCACCTGATATTAGTGTCTCCTCCACCACCGGTAATTGCCGCCAATCCCTCGTCCTCCGCGTCGTCTTCGAATTCGAGATCGAGCTCTGCGTTCTCTCTGTACGAGTTTCAGTTTCGTTCATCTAGCGAGAATGGGAGAATGAGCGTCTCCCCCCCCCCCCCCCCTCTCAAATTCCTTATAATTTGCAAGTTTTTGCCCAAACTTTACACCTTACTCCCAAATTTGCAATTTGGTTAAAACGCGGAACAAATTAAAACCCCAGGGTTACCTCGCGGATTTCCCAAAAACTTTGGTTACCTCGCGGATTTGACAAAACCCTAGGGCTACCCGACAGAATTTTCGTTAAAAAAAAATTAGTTTGTAGTTAAAAAAAAAGAGTAAAGCACGTACTTTACGCTAATTTTTTTTAAAAAAAAAATATTCAAGTTCTCCTAGTCTCTTCCTACCAACCTCTAGCAGCTCATTTAGATTGCGCTCGATCGCCACTCCGACGATATTTATCGAGGCCAACGACCACCACTAATGCACTCTACCATCACCAAGAAGACCGCCTTAGAGGCCCCGACACAACAACACTTCGGGAAGTCGCTCAAAATGTCGCTAAAAAATCATGTAGAAATGTGATCAACAACCTACATGTTAGGCTCTGCCTTCGCCACCTCAATGCTCTGACGCCATATATGGATTTCGATTACGACATGCACCTTGCATCACCATGATCTCAACTCTCCCCATACTCAGAAAAGCTTCAAAGCGCTTGTAAGATATCCCCAGCGGTGAGCACATGTTTAACCCGTGTTTTTCCCCGAATATATTGGGAAAGAAACGTGGTTTCAAACCACGTTTCTTGATTTCTTTTATTATTTTTTGCCCTCCATCCAGTTTCAAATTTGGGGCTTTGCGAGTAAAACGTTGCTTAAGATCGCGTTTTTCTGATACATCTATCAAAAATAAATATTTTTGTAAATAGTTTGAAAGTGTGAATATTTTGTTAAATATTTACTTTTTGATGAATATTTTTTTTTAGTTCTAAAAATATACTCCTCCCTCTATCCGCAAAAAAAAGTGATAAATAATACAACTAAGTAGTAGGGTGTGTTTTCGGAAAAATGTAAATATTGGTAACCTTTTAAGAATATCATCGAGGATACCTTTTGAAAACCATAAAGTGTGGTAATTTTAAGAAAAGATTAAAATCTATAATTTTAAAAAAGAGGTTGATAAATCTTATCTTACTCTATAGTAAAGTAAGCTTTTTGGCCATTTATTGCTCATTCATTGATATTATATATACTATTTAATTTTCTTTCTTTTCAATTTCAAAAAAAAAAATCTTCTTCAACCACAACTGTTCAAGAAGTGCTTTTGTATAAATTTTCATATTATTAAAAAAATTAAAAATAGAAATAAAATTTTTAAGAAACTTATCAAAATAATAAATTGACTAATGTAAATCAAAGAAGAAAATTACAAGAATAAAATAGTAAGTAAACCATATAAAAAACTAGCTAGAAATAAAATTTGAAGACACTTATTTGAATAATTAACTGAGTAATGTAAATTAAAGAATAAAATTAAAAATTAAACTTAAAAGAATAAAAAGATATTATTTATATTTTATAAATAATATAATAATTAGAGTAAATATTATTTAGGTATATGACAAAGGGATAAATGTACATTAATTTAATTTATTTGAGAAAATATAATAAAAATGGATAAAAATATAAAGTAATTATATATATATATATATATATATATGCAAGAAAAAAAAAAGTAAAATTATAAAATAAAATATGTTTTTTAAACTTGATTCCTATAACAAGTACTCCCTACTATATAAAGTTACCGATGAAATAAACCGTTAAAAATTACATGATTGAAACTATATAAACTAATACGAGTAATATAAATTAATTTTTATATGGAATATATAGTATCACATTTAAAAAAAAATTAAAAGTAAACCCGTGCGTAGTACGGGACCGTCAACTAGTACACTACTAATTTCGGACGACGCGTCATCAATCAATCTGAAACACACCTAGGACTACCAAGAAGCCCAAGAACAGAAACAACCCAACAGACTACGCCAAAACGTTCAAGGCCTTAGAGCATCTTCATTCGTGAGGCCGGATCCGAACCCTTAACTTACTTTTCTCGTGGCACATCAGCTTAACGACCTCATTCCAGTTTTTTATTTTTTGCACCCTCATTCGTGAGCCCCACTCTCGGACCCTTAAGTTACTTTTTACTGTTTATCTTTTTCAATTACTTATTATTATTATTATTATTATTATTATTATTATTATTATTATTATTATTATTATATTTTTATTAATAAAATGATTTATTATTATTATTATTATTATTACCGTTATTATTATTATTATTATATGGTAAAAATAATACTAGTATATAGGTATTAATATTGATATAAAAAAATACAAAATGAGTGTCTATATATATATTGATAGATACAATTATTTCACACTTGAAAATAATTTTTTTTTAAAAAAATTATTTACAAAAATGACGAAAAATAATTTTAAAACAATAAGTTAAACATGCTAACATGTGGCACATGTAATTTGCCCACGTGTCAGCGCGCCATATTTTTTTTTTGCCCAACAAGATGTGGAACGTGGCTTGGCTCCTCCGTTTTCATCTAAACGACGTCGTTTTCAATCTGATTGGCTGCCAAAAATCTAGTGCGCCTCTTGCTCCATCTTTTCTCGCGCTATGAGCCCTCTACATCTGAACTCCTATTTACGAGACTCATTCCAAGACCCTTAACCTCAATTGCTTTTCCTTTTTTCTTCCTTTCCTATGTGGACAATTTAAGAGCCCGTTAGCCCATGAGTGTGCATGCCCTTACAAAGCAAATGGATCAAATGAGCTCCTTGGTGTGCAAAGAGTTCATCATTTCCATCATTTTGTATACTATCCAACCTTGTTGTGCAAACAGGGCCTCAAATTCGTATGGGCAGATCATTTCCATCATTTTGTATACTATCCAACCTTGTTGTGCAAGCAGGGCCTCAAATTCGTATGGGCCTCAATATTTTCGGCCCATTAAGTATACTACTATCTATTTATCTATAATAAACTATCTATCTATATCTATTAATATTACTAATTCTGCTAGCATTTTACTGACGTGTCACGTTCACAATTAAATTTGAATTTTTTATTCAAATGGGAGTTTCTTATTAGTCAATATTATTATGGAAATTTTAAAATATTTGTTTCCTATTTTAAATATGGTTTGAAAACATTCCCTTTTTTATTTTCGGTTATATTGCTTGGTATATTTTATTTTTGGAAATTTATATTGTACATAGACTCATATCCAATTGTCAGTTTATAAAATGCTATGAAGTATAATTAAATTAAATTTCACATATGTTCATATTTTCTCACCAACCATGCAAGTATTTCATTTTCAAATAAATTAATCAAATATGTACTCGGATTTCCTGCATTCATTATCTTAACGGATTGAATTCATTTAAATATTTGTTTATTATATCACATTTATCCCAATCATGTTAAAATTTACTACTCTCTATTCGTTTAGCTAAATATGTTGTTTAATATTCATTCACGCTTTGTTAGGATGGTAAAAATGATATAAAATATTATTTTTTTCAATTTTTTTATAAATTAATTTCGATGATAGGTAATCTATTAATAATATTAATTCTACTATCATTTTGCTGATGTGTCACGCCCACAATTAAACTTGAATTTTTTATTCAAATGGTATTATCTTATTGGTCAATATTATTGCTAAAATTTTAAAATATTCGTTTCCTATTTTAAACATATTTGTTTCCTATTTTTATACTAAACTATTATTTAATTTGATATGTTGTATGTCAATTTGTGATCTATTTTAATCGTCTACGTACATTGGACATTCGTCAAGTCTTGGCTGATTTTATTCTTGGATATTGAAATTGGTGATGTATCATATTTAACCGATTGTAATATTCTCCACAATGTCTACGTACATACAACGGACATCTAATAATCAATTTGTAAATATTCGATTTCAAAAAATAATTATAAAAATCAATCATGTGCTTATTATTTTTTTAAAATTTGTACGGGAGCTTATATTTTACTTTTTAGATCTATGCTAATGATAATAATTATATATTTATTTCAAATTATATTAGGTGGTGTGTTTGAGTATTATTACTACTTTACCTTATTAAATCATTTTCAAAATTTGCAATGTATCTCTTTCCAACTAATTTATAAATTATAAAAAAATACTTTATGCATATTTTTGTTGTAAATACGTATATATATTAATATAGTATTATATAGATATATAAAATGATGTTCAAATTAAAATGGATCAAGCTCACGTGCCTTCAAGGCACGGGTATTACACTAGTCTATATCTATATCTATAATCTATATCTATATCTATCTATCTATAATAAACAAGAAAAGTTGTGTTCAACATCTTTAATGTGAACCCATTATTATAGCCTTAAATCTTATTTTAAAATCAATTAGTTTAATTTCCTTTATATCTATAATAAACAAGAAAAGTTGTGTTCAACATCTTTAATGTGAACCCATTATTATAGCCTTAAATCTTATTTTAAAATCAATTAGTTTAATTTCCTTTATATATTAAGCATTGTATGTATTTTGTAAAACTTTAATTTACCTCTTTTCTTCCTACAATCAATTAGTTTACAAATTCTTATATAATGCTATCCTTTGATTTCTTTTAGCCGTTTAATACTAGAGGATTTATTATAGTCGTTTAATACTTTAGCTGTGCATCTACTCAAAAATTAATTACTTTAGCCGTTAAATACTTTAGCTGTGCATCTCACAAATTAGTTTAGAGGATTTATTTTAGCCGTTTCATATCATACCGATGCATAATATAATTGTGCAATAGCAAATTAATTAGTCGTTTGTTTCTTCCAACTTCATATATAGGGTCGGCTCTGCAATCTCCCATTCACAATCACAATTCCATCCAGTCCTAGCGTAGACGTACATGTAGAGGTAGTAGTGCTACCACTCGATTATGTCTTACGTTAGTCAATCATCACGGGGAAAACAAGGCCTGATCAAGACTCAGGCGAGAGAGCGGTCAAACAGCACTGTTACTGGCTAGCTTGCACGATCCTATTTGAAGTCGATGATGACAAATCCCTGGAGGGTCCCATGTTGACATCTCAATAGATCGATCGATTAAGACAACTTGTTCACCTTCACGCCCCATTGTATTGAAAAACCCCCAAATTGGCACCTAAAAGCTCCGACCATTCAGGTTGAGAGAGATCCATTTCAAGCCGGTGAAGTTGAGACATGTGATCGCTCTGGCCATGAGTAGTAAAAGGGATTTGATTGATTTTGAAGAAAGATCAAGCCCAAATGAGGTATACCCACCTTCTAAAATTTGGTTTTAAGCTCCAATTTCTTTTGCTTAATTGAGAAATTGTAACACCCCTTTTTAGATCTCAAAGGAGTGTTGCAGCGCCAGTGAATCCGCAGACTTTAATGTCTTTGAATTCACCTGAGGCTTATAGGGACATGCAATCGTGCTCCCATAAACAAGATGAGAATTTAAATACAGTAGAATATGCGAAAGTGGATAAAATTCATTAGTTTAAATATCTGATCATAATAAGATAAAAATACCAAAACCATAAAGTATGCATAATTCCAAAATAACTGAAATCAAAGTAACGATGCGGAAACTTTTAGAGGTTCAAAACTTGTAAAAATATTCAATAAATGACAGTATGCTCTTTAACTCTCTCCTGCTCCGCTGCTTGCACTAGACCTGTGGAATATGGTCTGGTGTTTCGTAAGAACGAAGGACACCAGCCTTCCAATAAGTAGGATAGTTAGTACAATAAAGACTAGCAAATGATAGGGAAAATGTTCAGACTTTAACCTTACAGTGACCATAAAACGGTATGTCTCAGGTTAAGGGAAAGACGCGAATATTTATAGTAGAAACTGAATGAAAAGGATAAAAATTCACACATGGCTAGCTCGGATGATCATAACGATCGATTACAAGAAAAGAAAAGGAATTATACTCGATGCAGATAGGTATAATAACTGAAATGATCACCTATTTAATAGTCGATAATAAAGATAACGATAATAATAATACTACGTGGCCCCGGTCGGGCATTTAACAAGGACCACGACCTACATCAGATCGTTGTTTTATCACCCCGCAGAGAATGCATTCCGGGATGGTGTTTCATGAAACCTTGTAAGGCGGTGGCTTAACGAACCACAACCCGCAAGTCAGTCCACTGCATAACTTGCCAAAGGCATAAAGCCACTCGCATCACGTGGTGCGCATTTTAACATATCGTAACTAAGCATCACATGGTGCCTATCTTATCATACATAAACAATTTATACTAGGTGATCATAATAACGACAGTAAATCAAACAGGGACAAACATGGATAATTCAAAGGGTCTTACTATCACATGCCACTAGTTTGCATGAAAGAACAAGCAGAATATCATGCACTTTAGGAAGAAGAAAATGGGCAACATTTACTTATCTCGTGTTATAAACAAACAATCACATAGCAGACGGGTATGCTATTTATCGAAATTGGCAAGGAAATTGGCCACAGGGCCGCATTCGACATGGAAGAATTTAAAAGGCACGTTAAAGGAAAATCACGAAACATGCAAAAGGCATTGAACGAAATCACTTGCCTTGACTTTCGATGATTAACTGATGACAACCAGACGAGATTTTAGCACTTATCGAATCCAACGGAAAAAGGAAATTTAATATTGATATTTTACGAAATTAACTTTACTTAACTCAATTTGAAATTGAATTAATTCTATAAAGTTAAATATTATATACCAATATGAATTCCTCGGGGAGCGGGATCCGGTGTGAGTGCTTCGAGATTTCTTAGTGTCGCTGAAACGTGCAAGAATCGTACAGTTTAGAAATATTGGCCACTTACTTTAATAAGTAATTAACTTAGGGCTAAAAACAGAAATTGTATAAAACAAGGGAAGCTTTTGTAATTTAATCAAAAGAGATTAAATGTCGAGTGAGGCTAGAGGCAAGATGTCGGAATGGCTATTGACAAGATAATTTCACCTAAATTACCCCAAGTCCTTTTCATTTTTTCTGAACACATTGCAAAAAGGCCCAAAACCCTCTCTTCCGAATCGAAAACTAAATCTGACGAACGAATTGTTTTGATTGAAAACAGCCTAAAATCGATGAAATTAATCAAAAGATCAATCAATCAACACACGAACGGGTATATCGGTCGATTTAAGTGATTATCGAATGACAATTTTAAAGTCTTCGTTCGAAAAAACCGTCGAAGGAAGAGCTCGGTAGACAGAAACGAGGTTAATGCATAAGCTCGGCATGTTTACGTGAGGTGAATACGTAACCTCGGTGCATAAAAACGAGGTTATGAAGGAGCCTCGTCTACTTTTTATGAGGTACATAATGACCCCTTTGAAGATCTTATCTAAATCCTCACTGATATAATCCGAGCTAAATAAGTAACCTCGGCCTCTGTTGTTGAGGTGAAGCAGGGAGCTCGACTTCTGTTGTTGAGGTTAAGGAAAGAGCTCGGCTTCTGTTGTTGAGCTTAGTGAATGAGCTCGGCCAATGTTGTTGAGGCTATAAAATAGCCTCCTTGACACGTATTGCATAAATTCATTACCATATGTGTGATGAATATTGTTATAATACAAACTCATATGCTTCTAATAATGAGACATACTAAATGACTAAATCAGTTTAGAAAATGGAATGGTCCTTGGACTCACCTACTTCCAGCTTCATCCCCTACCTTACAGGATCTCATAGGGGCACTTATGAGGCACTTACAGGATCAATGGAATGGTCCTTGGACTCACCTAATTCCAGCTTCATCCCCTACCTTATTTTGGTTTTAGTCTCGAGGACGAGACTGATTTTTAGTAGTGGATGATGTAAAGGCTCAGATTTTTAAATCCTAAATTTTCGGAAAAGGGAAAATCAAAATGAATTTAAAAGCGGAGTTTAACGGAAAACTCGTTAATTCGGATTTTAGAACTCTTGAAGCGGATTTTCGACCTAAATAAAAAATAGGAAAACTAACATGACAACCTTGATTTCCGGATTTCCAATTCTAATTGCGCAAAAGAGAGAGCGGGTTTCAGAATTTTATTTCGGGTATTTTCAATTTGAGATTTGGGACCACACTACATATTTTATCTCCTTCTCCTCTCTATTGATCCGAAATCTCAGCCTATTCTCCCCCTTTGACCAATGTTTTGTAAAAGAGCCAAAATAAGCTTAATTGAAACCCATTTTGACCACTGGTCTGTAGCTATCAACCCTCTCCCCATTTGAATTGCTTTTTGTTTCAACCCAAACACACACTCAACCTCACACAAAAAAGAAACATAGCTTTTCAGAAAAATAAAACCTATGCCTACCACTCTCTCCTTTACTCTGCAGTACCCATCGGTAACAGTAAGGCAACCCCAAATTCTCCTCCTGTCTTCAACCAAGCAACCCTCTTTGTTTTCAAACACAAACCGCAACAAGAACACCTCATCATCGTCTTCTGCCCCAAGCTTCAAGCTTTCCCCTCAAGCTCCGATCTTTCCCCTTCCCAGGCGGCAACACACCTCTCCCTTCCATGGAGTTTCTGGAGCGGCGATTGGCGCCGAGGAGCTTCCTTGCACATTGTCGCCGACGACCCAGGAGCTCGGGGATCCTCCGAAGCCGGCCGAAGCCACCAATCCCTTCCCAACTGGGCAGTGCCAACTCGAAGACAAGCCAAGCGAATCCGGCGAGTCGACGGAGCGGCCTTCCTCTCGGTAATCTCCTTTCACCTTTTCTAGTAAAAAACGTCGAAAATCCCCATCTTTACACCTCTTACCTCGGTGAGCACTCCCTTTCTCTTCTTGCTTCTTGTCTATTTTGTGTCTATGGGTGTCGTGGGGTGGTCGGAGTCCATGATTGATGCCGGCCAAGCCCTTCCTTTCCCTTTCACTCTCGCCGAGGTCGAAAGCAACGAGGAGCCCGTTTCCCTCTATTGTTTTCGAACAGCCAGAGGAAGAAGGTGACCTTGCGGGCCCACTGTTCCACATGGGCTTCCACATCAGCTGGGGCCCATTCCCTCTTTTAATCCGAATGGAAGAAATGTATGGGATTGGAATGGCTCTTTAGGCCTATTTTGTTTTGGGTGGGATCCTTTTCAAATATAAATGTCTTGGGCTTTTTTTTTAAAAATAAAATAGAGGTTTCGGTTGGGGGTTTAGAGAAAAGGGTGGATTTTAGAGTTTTGACAGATTAAGGCCGGTTTTGAGTAAATATAAAATGAAGGGGCGATTTATAATTTTCACAAAATAAGGGGCAATTTTGGTAATTTAATAATGTATGATTTTATTAAAGGTAAATGGTTGGAGTTTTAAAGGATTTAAAGATATTTTATGAAAATGTAGGAAAATGGTATTTGAAATATTACATATTATTATACTATGTGAGAATTAAGATATAAAACATTATTTTAAGATTAAAAATATGGTGATTTAAGAATATGAAATTACGAGACTTGAATTTTAGAAAAAAAAAAGAATTTGATGAACATTTTCCAAGGTCGGAATTTATAACTATTTAACTTTGGGATTTGAAATGGTTTTGGGAACTAATTGGGGAATTATGTGATCGATGACTAACTAGCATGATGATATGATTGATTGACAATATCATGACTGGTGTGGACTAATGGCATGATTGATTGACTAATGGCATGATGAAGTGTTAGACTTATGTATAGTTCACTTATGGTTTTAAGATGTGATGATATGATGAACTCGAGATATATGAATATGCGAATTATGATTGTGGATATATGAATTCTACGAATATATGAATGCGGCTGGATGGAATGATGAGAATGATGTGGACTTACGGAATGTGGCAATGAGATGAATGGTTGAACCTGAGGGAGGGACGATTACGATATGGTTGTTATTCTCGTTGAATGATGTATGCTTTGAGTGATTGAATGATTAGACGTAGACTTATATATGTGTTCTGATATGTATCTAGGTGATAAATTGCGATTATGATTGATGTATACCGGATCTTCTATTATGCTGTTCTGCATAGCCAGGTGAGTTCCTATATGAGCTCACTCAGATTCGAAAAGAGATCTCCCTGCTTGTAGCCATGTGCATACTAGGTGTTTGCATTCATAATAAAGCATGCCATGTAGTATCCTGCTAGGATTGCACTCATGATTGAGCATTCGTTTACTCATTGCTTTTGTAAACAGAACGGCCGTTATCTGTGAAGTAACTAGAGTCATTGCTAGGGTTATAGGACGACCTAGTCTCATCGGGTCCCGTCCTGAGTCAATCGAGTCATGAACTTCCTTATATTATGAGATGCATGCGGGCTTTATTGTGGATACAGGTTGAGCATGCGTGCCACCCGATGATAATGGAATGCATTCACGAGTTGGCCAGTCTCCGCCCTATCGGAAGGGGGTGGAGGTAGGAGAGGGATATACCACTTGGTATTCGGTGCTAAGGCCTTATTATATTTATGCACATGATCTTAGGACCATTCTAGTGTGTTCATATTCCGCCTTGCATCTAGAAGCATCTTTATTAGGACTAGCGTGTGTATATGTCTCCTTGTTTGGGATTATATTGCGTAGGGCTTCGATCTGACACCGCCCCGCATTCATTTTTTTTAGGTTTGTTTTGCAGTATGATTATTCCTTGTTTCCGTGACGTGGAAACTCTCTTGGGCGATCTCAAAGAATTGGTTTAACTCCACTAACATTGTTTATTAAATTTCAATAAATACGCTTATTGATTTGGTTTTGACTCGGCTCTGCCGTGTCACCCTCTTGTATTACATCTTGAATCTACTATTTGCATGACTGTTGGTTTTCCACGACGCTTAGGCTTATGACAGGTACAGGGGGCTTCCCCGGGGATTCCAACAATCCCTTCGAATTTTGGGTATGAAATCCCACTTTAAAATGTTAGGATAGAATTTCAAACCTTCAACCTGTACTCGGGGCGCAAGATCCTAACGAGGAGTTTAATCCCTCGAAACGTAACCCGGGAATCATAATCCCGGGCCGTTACAAAGACAGTATCAGAGCTCAGGTTATGCAAACCGAGTATGATAGGTTGAAGTGGTTTTTAAAATGGCCCAAGGTTTTCAAATGACTTTTCAAAATGTTTTAGAAAGGGCAAAATGAATTTAATATGGCTAACTCAAATAGACCAAATATGAACTTGGCTCAATAAATCCGATAATCAAACAAAGGGAAACGTTGGGGTAGTAAAGGCGCTAGGCCATCCCTATTGGATGTAGTTGGGAACGGGTAGGCAAAATGCTAGGTTTCTTTTACAGACGGGGTTGAAGACTCCAAGAAACCCGAAGGCTGGAGTGACATGGGTTAGGAGGCCGTGAGGTAATTGCCCCTCCGACCGGCCGTCCCTTGAAGGACGGCATAGATCATTTCTGTAATTGTATGCATTATATCCAATTGGGCCCGAGGGCGATCCTCCTCGAAGGGGATCATATTAATTTCGTTGATTGCTTTCATGCTGAGTACTATTGTGCTTAGGATAGAGAACTAATCAGTATGTCTTAACTTGAATGTGTGAACGGGATAGCGGGAGGAAACTTTGTCCTTATGTCGTCGGAATTCCCGTCTTGTCAGGATAACCCATTCACTGATTTCAGCCCCTTGATGATTCTGACTCCGTCATGTGCCCCACCAAAATATTTAGGCATGTTAGCAAGGGTTGAGGAGCGTCCGCTCTCCCCGTTTCGAGTCTTGTACTTTGATACCCCACCATTTATGCTTCTATCGAGTCTCGTACCCAAGGTTGGTGCATTCCGTGGGAAATTTGGGTCGGTCAATTAAATATCTTCGAAAATCGTGTCGGATGGGAGGATTACTTGAGTATGTTAGTAGGGGTGATGATCGTAGTAGTTCGAGTTAGAAGTGAGTTACCTCATGGGTTCATCCCTTTTGATCCTTATATTGGTCATCGTGTCTTCTTACCGCAAGAGTCTAAACACGAGTTCTACCCCCACCTCCCGAAAACAGCGTGAACGTCATTGTGTCCTACCACGCGAGTCATACTAGCGTCCCATGGGGAAACGGGGTGATGAGTCGGTGATTGCCCATAGAGAATTCTGCCTGGTTATAATGATGGTCTCCCTTTTTGACTTCATGAGATGATGTGTTTGTATATTCCAGCATGACTTGCCATATATCTTGCATGATTACACTTTTGGATGAATATATATACTGAATGTACGAATCCCCATGATAGTTACTCTCCATTGAAATAGGTCCATGATAGTGTGGTCGACCCTCTTGTATGAGTATGATGTGAAATAAATTCTTAGCATGTTAAGTTGATCAAATTGAACCTCGTTGACTATGTACTTGCTTAATGAGTGTTGTTAGTATCATGTATGATATATCTCTCCTAATTATGGACCATCATGCAATTATGTGCCCTACTTGTCTTACTACATGTACATGGTTGTATTAGATGTGGTAGTTGCTATGCCCAAATGACTTCACCATATCCCCCGACATGATTATTAGAGTGCATCTTAACATGCTTACCTTGAACCCAGATTGTTTTGACCTTTTTATGTGTACACTTAAATTGAGTAATGAATCATACATGTGATATCCTATAATGCTCGCTATGTCATATATAACTTATGCTGCGTATGTCTATTGTCGGTTCGTGCATACATGATCTTAATATCTCAAGCATGATTAGTGCATGAGATGATAGGTTTTAGCCTGTTCCGCGTGCATGTAAGGTTGATTATGTGAACATGTTATGGATGCATAGGATGCTATTCCTTTTAATTGGTACATGCTAGTGTGGAATGATATGATTGAGATATTTCGTGATTTCCATGTGTTTGCTTGTCGCACCTCTAACCTCATAGAATATCCTAAGGGCATTGTTGTAACTCTCGGGTCCGCGTCTTATCTTGAGTCTCGACATCTCTAGTCCTAGTCTGTGTCTCAATCTCTAAGGAAGTCGTGTTACCCTCCTTGCCCTCCCCTATCTTCGTGAATTCTAACCCCTTGCGATTCCCTTGATGAAAACGAGCGATCGAATGGCGTCCTAGTGGTGCAACGGAAGCGTGGTGGGCCCATGGACCCTAGGATCGACATCACAAAAGGATGGACGCCTTTCGAAGATGGTGGATGCAGACGTAATCCTCCTAGATGACTCAAGAAATGACATTCTTCATCCGAATAGTGATCTCTCCTATGCGAATTGGAATCGGTGTCGTGCGATATGCTTGGAACTGACTAAATGGGTGTGTGATGACTGATATGCTGAACTAGTAGTGAATGGTTGCCTGGCTAACTTGTGTCTGTGATGATGTGCCTTTATGCTTAAGTGTACTGACATGCTAGTAAGTCGGTTATGGGTTATATAGGTGGTGGTGTTTCCTTCTTAGGCTTGAGCCGCATGATTCCTTGGTGAGGCGAATCAGAAAGTAGCAGGTAGATTGAGGTCGTCGGATTGGGTCAGTGGTTGCGTGTGATGGGGTGCTGGAAAGATGTGTCAGCAAGAGTAGAGCCGAGTGAGTTGGGTTTTGTCAGAAATAGTAGACATCGAGTATAATTGAGCTTCCAGGTAGATCTTAGGTGAGAGTGAAGTTAGCATGGCGAGATTTCGAGGGAGAGGTCCTAGCTAGAAGTGTCGGTAGGTAGTGGGTGGCTGAGGTCTAGACTAGTTCCATTGGGGTGATCCTGAGAGTGGGTGTGAGTATAGGTAGTTGGCGTAGTTCTAGAGGTTGATGAGGGAGCTATGAGTGGACTGGGAGGATTCTTGAAGGGATGTGTTGATAGACGGGTTAGTGTGTCAGGAGAGAGTATCTAGATAGTCTAGGAGCAGATCGTGGGCGGCGTTAAGGATGACCAGCTAAGGAATGTCCAAGGAAATTGTAGAACTTGGAACTAGGTTGTATGTGCGGCGATTTGGGAACGATTTTGGTAAAGGATGAGATTGAGGTAGTGCTAATATAAGGATGAGTAGTATGAGGTTGTTTGGAAAATTATCGATCTTGAATACTAGGTTGTTCATATCAGGACTGTACGTGTGATGATTATTTGGGGGGATTGTTTGGATAGAATTGGTAATGCTTGGAGGATTCATGAGTGAAGGATTCTAGATGCGTTGTTGGAGGATTTTAGCATAGAGAATGAATCGGGATTTATGAGTGGAGGTTATTGTGGCTATTGCGGTATTTGAGGATGCACTACAACAAAATGGCTTATTAGCGACCAAAGTTTTCGCGACAAATTTATTTTCCTTGCTAAATGTTGTCTTTCGCGATGACTTTAACGAGTCCTCTTAAAATGGTATGTGAACTTTTGCGAGGAACCTATATTCCTCGATGAAGGCAACATTCAATGACAAATGTTTCATTTCCTCACTAATTGTTACCGTACTGTGGTCACCTAAAGTGTAAGAGCAATAACGACAAACATTGATCTTTTATTTACTAATGTTTTCATCGCAAAAAACTCAATCAACGAGGAATTTAAAATTTCCTCGTTATATATTAGAGGAGAATTATATAGAACTCGACAATTTTTTACAGCGACAAAGAAAGGACTTCATCGCTAAAAGTGTATGTTTAACGAGGAAAATTTTTGTCACTAAAGATATTAGTTAGCGAAGAAATATCACTTTCGTCATTATTATTTGGTGTGAGTAATAGTCTAAATTGTAAGAGCAATAACGACAAATTTTGATCTTTTGTTGAGTAATTTTTTCATCGCAACAAATTCAATCAACGAGGAATTTTAAAATTTGTCGTTTTATGTTCAGCAAGAATTATATAGAACCTGTCATTTTTTTACAACGACAAATAATGGACGTTATCGTTAAAAATATATATTTAAAGAGGAAATATTCCATCACTAAAGATATTAGTTAGCGAGGTAATATCAATTTCGCCATTATTAGTTGGTGTGAACGATAGTCTTAAGTGTAAGAGCAATAATGACAAATTTTGGGCTTTTATTGAGTAATGTTTCCATCGCCACAAATTCAATCAACGAGAAAATTCCAACCTTGTCGTTATATGTTCAGTGAGAATTACAAAAAACCTGCCAATTTTTTACAACGAGAAATAATGAGCTTTGTCGCTAAAATATATTTTTAACAAGGAAAGATTCCATCATTAAACTGATTAGTTCGCGAGGAAATATCAATTTCATCATTATTAGTTGGTGTGAATGATAGCCAAAAGCGTAAGAGTAATAACGACGAATTTTTAGCTTTTATTAAGCAATATTTTCATCACAATGAATTCAATAGATGAGAAAATTCCAAATTTGTCGTTATATGTTTATTGGGAATTATACAAAACCCACCAATCTTTTTGTAAGTATGTTGGCCATTATTTTGGTCAAGAAATTTCAATTTCAATTAAGTTAACATGAACCTATCCGGGATTTGAACTCACACATTTATAGGTCAACCGCAATTACAACAAAAACAACTCAAAGCACAAGTAGAGAGTAATGAATGATGTTGGCAAGAGACTGTTTCACAGGGAATCCCATGGCAAAAATAAAAAGACAAAATACAACAATATCTAAACTTCAGAACACAAAAGACAATGTATCAAAAAGCAATCTATTGAGATGGAGTCCAGTGACTACAGAAAAAAGATGTTGGTCCTTAAGGGAACCAAATCCATGGATTATACTGTCTTGCTATGCCCATTCTTTAGTAATCAGCAACTAATATAACTTCTTACAAGGTAAATGAAAACGAAGGTGCAAAAAACAAAATAAGAAAACTAAGATTGATAGGTTTACTGATTAAATGGCATTAGACAATTTTCAGTCACAACTTTATACAACAAAAATAACTTTGTTTTTAGAGTTTTCTAAATTTCTGTTATGGATTATTTGAATTTTAAGCATCAAAGTTTATGCATAATCTGAATTTTTCAGAACTATAAATTGATTGATATGAGGACTGTAATATGATTCTTAACACTACTACAATAACGAGCTAATGTAGCGCACCATTGTAGCGGTTTTTTCTATTGTAGCGTTTTATGTGGCGGTCTAGGCTTATGTAGCGGTTTTAGTAGCGCTTTTAATAATGTATTAGTTATTTATACTTTTTAAGACATATTCTGGCGGTTTTTAAAACCTAATGTAGCGGTTTAAATTTGTGGCGGTTTTAAAGATCTATTGTGGCGGTTTTAAAAATCTAATGTGGCGGATTTTTGGACCTACTGTAGCGGTTTTGGC
This sequence comes from Persicaria tinctoria, assembly GCA_037127255.1. Taxonomy (NCBI): domain Eukaryota; kingdom Viridiplantae; phylum Streptophyta; class Magnoliopsida; order Caryophyllales; family Polygonaceae; genus Persicaria; species Persicaria tinctoria. The sequence goes on along the minus strand of JBANSL010000002.1, from coordinate 85,801,807 downwards.
TTTACCTTTTTCTATTCACTATTAACCCTAATATACACGAAGTATATAATGCTCAATGAGCGCCGCACCTCCGCTCATCCCTTCCCTTCACAGATCCTGATCTTCTCCTCGTCCACTTCCTGCTTCTCCCTCTTCTCATCTCTTTCGCTCTTTGTCTGGCTCCATTTTCTCGCATCCTCTTAATCTCAATTCTCCTTCTGCTATGGTCGATCTCTCTCTCTCTCTCTCTCGGGTTCTCTCTAGCCACCATGGAGGAGGATCGATGACCTTTCCGCTGCCAGGCGACATCGATGCCATCTTACCTCCGCCAATCGCAGCTAGCAAAGGAGCCGCTTTTGCCTCGACAAGGAGCCCTTTTTTCTTCTTTGAATCCAGTAGAATGAGCACTGAGGAACTTCCGCAAGGTTTGCCCTAATTAGCTCGTCCTTTTTGTTTGTTTGCATAAATATTTCTGGATTCTAGGGCTGATTTGAGTTGAATCGACAACTCTGTGTAGCATCCATGTTTCAATTACTAATTATAAGCTAATTTTAGCCCTAAGTACCAATTGCTCTCACTTTTAAATTTATAGCTTCGTTCTTTGTTGCTAGGGTTTTGATAATTGACTTCATTATTGATATGAAAGTCCAATAACATTTTGAATGTCAGTTTAGTCACTTTAGCGGTCTAGTTTTTGCTTCTGGTTATATTGAAATTAGATGATTGATGCTTGCAATTTGGTAGAAAATATCACAAGTTTTTTTGGTGATTTTTCCCACTCTTTGTCCTACAGTTATGAATGATGCTAGATTAAAATGAGAAAGGATAATTACCTGGAGGGCTTGCTTATCTTTTGCCTTTAAATATGTTGTTTGCAAGGCTGTTATTCTTTCAACATCTTTTTCACAAGAACTTTCTTATCCATAATAAGCAAGCAGTTTTATTTAGAAAAGTTTCATGTTAAAAATCAGATTTTTTTTTATCCCTACACTTAAATCAAGACTAATTATGTCATGAGGAGATGATTCAGACAGAGATTTCTACAATTGATGTCATGAAGTCATTGGTATGCAACTAAAGATCCCTCTGTTCTCCACTATAGGTCTTCCCCAGGATGAAAGAGCTGCTCAAATTTGCTGTCAAGCTGAGTTTGTTAAGCGTTGGAGAAGTGGGACAACCTTCTAGAGGTACAATTAACTAGGCCTCAAACTTCCTAGAACTAGATGTGTTTTTTCCTTCTAGTGTAAAATTTCAAAATATTAACAAGATAGGAGTTGGGTCACAATTTGACACTGAGTCACCCTTATAATTTGATGCCTTTTATGAAGTTACTTTGTAATTTTTCATGTACCATCACTCACTCTTGCTGATGCACTTCGTGAAGTATTGATTCTTCTACTTCTTTTTCTTAATTGTTCCGTTATATCTATTTTCAGAAGTAAAAAAAATGTATTAAAAGTTCTGAGAGGGAATCAGTTTATATTGGATTTATAGGAAAGAAAAATAGTTGCATTGACCTTACATCTCCATGGATTGCTACTCTTCTGATCTGTTTTTTTAATTCTAGGGTTTTTAAATTTAGGTAGATTAAAACCCCCAGTGAACATATCTTCTCTAAGTGCTCTATACTTGGTCAAAATTTGATTTCCCTAAAGTTGCTTAGGAAATGGAAATTTGATATGTAAATCCTCTTTTAATGTTTTTGTGAGTTTTAAATTGAAATGAAAATTTGATATGTGTGTTCATTCTGTCCTGGTGCACAATCTTGGATTTTCTGGGGGTTTGGACTCCAAAGCATGGATGTTCGATTAGGGCTGCTAGCAAGGATTTTCTGCGGGTCATGTTCTTGCACCATCTTTGTGCCTGAAGATTCTAGTTGGACCTGCGCACATGCTCCAAATAAACAAAGAACTTGTAAGGTTTTAATTTATTTGTTTATGCATTTTATGTTCTTGAGCACATCATTTCATGTTTTGAATATGGACGATTGCACACTTTTCTTAGATGTTTTTAAATTGTTCTAGTTAACTCTTTATCACTGCCTGCGTAATAAAGGTGCCATCTTTATTAACTCTAGGTTTCACAGTGGACTTGTAGAAGGATTTGGTATAGATCACATTGTAGTTTTCTTTCTTTATTTCTAGTCCGGCTAATTCTGTTATTTCACTCTGAAACACCAAAATGCAAATTCAAAAAATTGAAGATCGATACTATATGTTATTTCACTCTAGGTTTCACAGTGGACTTGTAGAAGGATTTGGTATTATATGTCAAATAGAATATCGTTGAATTGATGGTATTCCTTGGGATAATGAATCCTAATATGGTTGATTAGCAACTAAAGTTAAGTTCATGTGTTTTGTTGGCCCTATTATTTGATTATGAGAATGTGTTGAATGGTGTGGTGAGTGTCATCGGGTGCATTTTAAAAACCAAATCATTTGTTAAGAAATGTACATACAAGCATGTCGCCGAATTTATTATTTATTTATATTTTTGCTCATCTGATGGAGGATTATTTATAGCATTGATCTGTTGTGATGTGGATGTTGATTGACTTATTCTCTCAAAAGCTATATGAGGAATGAAATTTGTCATGAATTTGCTCACTATGCCCTGCTTTACCATATGTAAAATTATTCCAAGTGTTATCTTCTGATAATATGTTGCTTCCTCAACCCCAAATTCAGCATAAGTTATTTAAGAGGCTAAAATCTATGCCTTTTTTTTTTATGTTATATCTAATATTTAGCCTAGTTATTTAAGTGCTTCTCTTTAGAATGTAGGACAACCATGTGTAAATTGAAACCCTTTAAAGATATTAAAAAAAAGTTCTCTTTCTAACTTTCTCATTTATCACAAGTTCAAGTCTAGAATCTTGAAATGCATCTAGTTCACATCCAAATAGGATTTATAAAAATTACCTACTTCTAGTTGAAAAAATTAGTTTTAAGTATTAGTTAGCACCTCGACTAATCCATCAAATTTATGTATTTCAAGAAAAAATGAATGAAAAATTTAAGCTTTTCTCTACATTTTCTCATGGTGGGTTTTTTTAAAATATCTTTTATCCTAACAAGTCATCTCTATATCATGAGCTTTATCGATCTTAAGCTAGGTGTTGAGGGCAGTTTATGTTATGATAATGCTTATAACATGTACAGGTAGCAATGGGAACAAGAAAAGGTGGTAAGTGTAAAGGCTCGGATTTTTAAAATATTAATTTTCGGAAAAAGAAAATCAAAATGAATTTAAAATAAATTCCGACCCAAATTTTCCGATTTAAAAATCAATTCCGTCTTTCATTTCGGTTTTGAACGATCAATCAGCGGAAATTTAAATCCCCGACCCGAGCTCTCAATTCCGTCATATTCCGAATCCTTATCCTAATCCAACTCATCACCTCCTAATTATAGTAAAATCTTATCCTCACCTCCCCTCCCTCTCTTTTTGCTTTCTCTTATCCTAATCCAACTCATCACCTCCTAATTATAGTAAAATCTTATCCTCACCTCCCCTCCCTCTCTTTTTGCTTTCTCTTATCCTAATCCAACTCATCACCTCCTAATTATAGTAAAATCTTATCCTCTCCTTTCCTTCCCCCACTCTTTGACCCCCTTATTTTGGCAAACAAACAATACCTCACTCTTCACAAAAAAATGGACCTTTTATGTGCAATTTGACCTTTGGAAAAATCAGATTTGTGTTGATTCTTCCTCTTCTCTCTCCTTCTCTCTCTCGACATTTCACAAGCCAAAACTGGTTCTTGAGCTTCCTCACGCCATTTCCACCACCGCCGCACCTCACCACCGCCACACCTCACCACCGCCACCTCCACCACTGCCGCACCACCTCCTCCCCGGAGCGCCGCCGTCGACACCAGCAGCAGCCGGAGCCACCACCGCCGCCGAGCAGCACCTCTTCCCTTCTCCTTCCTCCCTGTTTTCTCCGAGAACCCCGATAAGGCTCGTTTCCCTTTCCATTCGACTTCGAGCTGTGAAAAGCACCGCCTTTAACCCCCGTTCTTCCGTCCTAGGCCGAGCTAGCGCGGATCGAGACTCCGGCGAGTCCATCGAGATCCCGACGAACTCCGACGAAGCTTCGAAGCCCTCTCGGTGAGCTCTCTTCCTTCCTCCTCGTTCCTTCCTTCCTCCCTGTGTGCGTGGGCCCCCCTTCCTCTTTTAAACCTCCAGCTCGTTGAATTGAAAGAAACAAATGGGAAGCTTCTTTGGGACTAACTTTTGAAGGGCCCGGTTTGGTTTAATTAAAACAAGGGGGCCGGGTTGGACTTTTATAAAATAAGTGGGTGGTTTTTGGTAATTTTAATAAAGTGAGGTTGGTTTGGTAAATTAAAAATGAATGTTTTGATTTAATGAATATTGTTGGGATTTTATAAATATTTTATAAAGTTGTTAAAATAAAAGATGTTAGAAGTAGTATGTAAAATTATTGGGATTAAAATATAAAATGTTGTTTTGAGATTTAATATATGATATTGTGGTGATTTATTATTGTGGTTAAATGTTATATGAGTATGTTGAGGATGTGCAATTATATGCTAAGTAAAGTTTTGAAATGATGGCATGCAAATTGGTTAAGTATGAGTTGGAATTATCTTAAGTTGGTGAATTGGCGAATTATGTTGAGCATGATTGTGAGAAGTTGAGATGATAGATTATGAGATAAGGTTGATAATATGGAAATGATGATGTGACGGTTGTTATGTTAAGTTGTGAAGTTATATGTGTGATAATTCTATGCTTTGTGTGCCTTAGAAATAGACTCATTCATGTACTTATACTTGTTAGGTGATCATCTGTGACGTGTTGGATTTCATATTGCCTGGTTGATTGCCTTTTTGCTGTTCTGCGATACCAGGTAAGTCTCTTCGGAGCTTACTCAGATTGAATAGAGTGATTCCCTGCTATAGGTGCATGATATACTAGGTGTTGCATTCATGATCAGCATGCCATGTAGTACCATGCTAGGTGGCATTGATCGTTGAGCATCCTATTTCTTTATGCGTATGTAAACAGAACGGCCGTTATCTGTGATAGTCCTAGAAGTCTTTGCTAGGGTCATAGGGTAGCCCAGCCTCATCGGGTACCCTGAGTCAATCGAGTCATGCACTTCCTTTTATTATGATATGCCTGCGGGCTTTATTGTGGAGCGGGTTAGGCATGCGTGCCGCCCAATTATGAATGAATGCATTCACGAGCTGGCCAGTCTCCACCTATCGGAAGGGGTGGAGGTAGGAGAGGGATATACCACTTGGTATTCTATGCTAAGGCCTTATTATTATTATGCACTTGATCTTAGGAGCATGCTAGTGTGTTACTATTCCGCCATGCATCTAGAAGCATCTTTATTAGGAATAGCGTATATGTGTGCTTATGGTTGGGATGCAGAGAAGTGGGCATCGATCTGATCCCGCCCCATATCAATTTTTTTTAGGTATTATCTATGTTCATCCTATCGGTGCTGTTTGCCTATTTGCGCGGGTCATTTTGTCGGCGGAGAGTGAGCGTTGGAGTATAGACTTCACTAGACTCTGATTATATTTTGGATTTATACTTGACTCCGTTTTGACCCGGCTCTGCCGTGGCACCCTTTTGTATTATACTTGTTTCCGCTAGTCGCATGATTTTTGATTTCCACGCTTAGATTACGACAGGTACAGGGGACTTCCCCGGGGATTCCAACGATCCCTTCGATTTTGGGTATGAAATCCCCCTTGAAAACATTAAAGTAAGTTTTGAAACCTTCAACCTGTACTCGGGGCGCAAGGTCCTAACGGGGGGTTTTATCCCTCGAAACGTAACCTGGGAATCATAATCCCGGGCCGTTACAAAAGGTGGTATCAGAGCTGAGGTTTTGCAATCCGAGTATGATAGGTTGAAGTGGTTTTGAAAATGGCCCAAGGTTTTCAAATTGTTTTCAAGTGGTTTTCAAATTGTTTTCAAGGGGCAAAATGAATTTAATTGGACATAACTATAAATTAATCAATTATGAATGACAATCTCGTGGGGTAGAGACTATGCGATAGGCATCCCTTATGGATGTAGAATTCGGGGAAGGTAGGCAAAATACTAGCTTTCTTTTACAGATGGGTTATGAAGACTCCAAGGAACTCGAGGGTTGGAGTACAATGGGTTAGGAGACCGTGAGGTATTTGCCCCTCCGGTTAGTCGTCCCCCGAAGGGCGACATAGATCGTCTCTGTGCTTGTATGTCTTAAATTCAATTGGGCCTGAGGGCGATCCTCCTTGAAGAGGGTCCCATTGAATCGTTGAGTGCTTCTGTGCTGAGTGATATAATTATTGTTATGTAGCAAGTATGGTTGATCCGAGACGTGGCTTAGATGGGCGTGGGGGTAGGGCGCGTCGCGGCAGGGGACGCCCTCGTCGAGTTGCCGCTGAGGGTGCCGAGGGGCGAGTTTCGCCACCGCGAGTTGATGACCGGGTGCCAGCTTCCCCAGAGACTAGGATTGGGCAGCTAGAGTCAGCGCTTCATGATATTCTGAGCGAGCTACGTGGAGGGGCTCGATCTACGGCGCCGACGCCAGAGGTCCCAGTTCAGCAGCCAGCCGAGCCTGTGGTCGATGCGTGCCCTGAGAAGCGCATCGATTGGGTCAAGAGGTTTGCTCAGTGTAGCCCGCCGACCTTCGCGGGAGGCGTCGGAGATGACGTTGAGAGATGGCTGCGTGATATGGAGGGGTTATTTGACCATGTTGCTGTACCTGACTCTGAGAGACAGAGACTTGCTGCTGGACTTTTACGGGAGGACGCGAATGCTAGATGGTTTGGCTGCAAGAGGGAGCGGACTTATGACGACTTCAGATCCCTGATGCTGAGGGAGTACCGTCCACCAGGGATACAGTTGGCTAGGGAGGTATCTTTTATGCGCGGCATCTGTGACCGGTCGGCTTCTGTAGCTGCTATTGTTCGTCAGTTCAAGAGCGAGCTGATATACTGCGATCACCTATGTCCATCAGACGAGAGTCGGATCCGTTTGCTGTCTATGAGATTGCCGCCTCCTGTACTTCTGCATGCGTCCAGCTTGGGAGCTGTCAGCTTTGACCGATTTCTGGAGGTCATCCTTATGTACGATCAGCAGAGGATTTTGTGTGAGACTTCCTACTCTACTGTTCGCCCTGATGCGAAGAGGGCGCGTCCAGCCGACACCCGTGGAGATGACAGATCTAGGAGAGGAGCGTTTAGAGGAGGATATTCCGGAGCTGCACAGAGAGCACCCCTAGTTCAGACTTCTTATGGAGGAGACGCCAGGGTGAGGACTTGCCATGGGTGTTTCGGGAGGGGCCACTTCATTGCTTCTTGCCCAGACCGTTCGACTGTCTGCTATACCTGTGGTACTATGGGGCACCGAGCTGCTACATGCCCTCAGAGTCGTGGAGCTCCAGCTACTGCACAGCCACCGAGACTTCCTGCGGCTCCTCAGCCACCACTGCTGACATATCCCCAGGGCCAGGGTCAGGGCCAGGGACGAGGTGACCCTTCCGGCAGAGGCCGAGGCGGAGGTAGAGGAGGTAGAGGTTCTGGACGTGGAGGTAGAGGACCATCTGGGTCAGGTCAGGGTCGTGGATCATCTTCTGCAGGACCGTCAGGGTCAGGGTATGATCGTGGTCAGAGTTCGGGAGGTCGAGGACCAGGATTACCCCCACCGCCCCGCGTATTTCAGATGCATGCTGATGACCGCTCAGCCCCGACTTCCGCAGGTACGATATTCTTCCATGATGAGTGCCTATCTATCTTGTTTGACACTGGTGCGACTCACTGCTTCATAGCAGAGGCGTGCGTGGCCAGGCTGAGCCTGAGCTGCACGAGTGGTTCACCCCTTACTATTGGTCTGGCGGATGGGGCCAAGGTTAGGACGAGTCGTGAGATTTTAGGGTGCCCCATTCGGATAGGTGAGCGAGAGTGGCCTACCGACCTTATAGTTATGCCATTGAGGATGGACGATCTCATCTTGGGTATGGACTTCATGGACCACTACGGGGCTATCATCAACTTGCGGACGAGGACAATGTCGATTTTGGCATCTGACGGGACCGAGCACCAGGTTTGGGGGAGCGACCCCAAGAGGAATGGATCACTCATCAGCGTAGTCAGAGCCGCCAGACTTTTAGACCAGGGTTGCGTCGGGTATTGGTGTTATGCTTTAGAGGTGGATCGCACGCACCCTAGTTTATCAGATGTTCCCGTTGTCAGAGACTTCGCAGATGTGTTTCCAGAGGAGCTGCCAGGACTTCCCCCGCCGAGAGAGGTCGACTTTGCGATTGAGTTGGAGCCAGGCACCAGACCTATCTCGCGAGTTCCTTATCGCATGGCACCGACGGAGATGGCCGAGCTGAAGGCTCAGCTAGAGGAGCTAGCTGAGAAGGGCTACATTCGGCCTAGTGCATCGCCTTGGGGAGCGCCAGTGCTATTCGTCAAGAAGAAGGATGGGTCGTTGAGACTGTGCATCGATTATCGGGAGCTGAACCGGGCGACGGTGAAGAACCGTTATCCTCTTCCCCGGATTGACGATCTGATGGATCAGCTGCAGGGCGCCGTGGTCTTCTCGAAGATCGACTTGAGGTCGGGCTATCACCAGCTGAGGGTGAAGCCAGAGGATGTTCCGAAGACCGCTTTTCGGACTCGCTATGGTCACTACGAGTTCGTGGTCATGCCGTTTGGGCTGACCAATGCACCAGCCGCGTTCATGGAGCTCATGAACCGAGTGTTCATCGACTTCTTGGACAAATTCGTCGTCGTCTTCATCGATGACATCTTAGTCTACTCGAGGAGTAGAGATGAGCACGAGGAGCATTTGAGGATTGTGCTAGAGACGCTGAGGAAGCATCAGCTGTATGGGAAGTACAGCAAGTGTGAGTTCTGGCTCACAGAGGTGGCTTTCTTAGGCCACGTTATTTCAGCTGAGGGAGTTTCCGTGGATCCGGCAAAGATTGATGCCATCGTTGCTTGGGAGGTGCCCAAGAACGTCAGAGATATCCGCTCATTCCTGGGATTGGCTAGTTACTACAGGAGGTTCGTCCAGGGTTTCTCGAGTATTGCTAGACCGATGACACAGCTGCTGAAGAAGGACGTCCCCTTCGAGTGGAGTTCAGATTGTCAGGCCAGCTTTGAGCTTCTGAAGCGGAAGTTGACGACTGCTCCGGTGTTAGCTCTGCCAGATGGGACAGAGGACTTCGTTATCTACACAGACGCTTCGCATTCCGGCTTGGGTTGTGTTCTGCATCAGAGAGATCGGGTCATCGCTTATGCTTCACGTCAGTTGAAGCCTCCAGAGGTGTCTTACCCCATCCATGATTTGGAGTTGGCAGCCGTGATTCACGCTCTGAAGATCTGGAGACATTATCTATATGGTACTTCTTGCAAGGTGATGACGGATCACAAGAGCTTGAAGTACATTTTCACACAGAAGGAGCTCAACATGCGTCAGAGACGATGATTGGAGCTTCTGAAGGACTATGACTTGGACATAGTCTACCATCCAGGGAAGGCCAATGTAGTGGCAGATGCGTTGAGTAGGAAGACTCATCATGAGGTGACCGTTGAGAGGCTTACAGCTCAGCGAGATTTGCAGAGAGATCTGATGAGATGCTGCTTTGAGGTTTGGATCCAGCGAGATCACGGGCAGTTGTCGTTCTTAGAGGTGCAGGCAGAGTTGACAGCAGAGATTCGGCAGGGTCAGGCAGATTGTCCAGAGGTTGCAGTTCTGAGAGGGCGGATGGCTCAGGGCAGATTTAGAGAGCTTGCAGAGAGAGCAGACGGGATGCTGACCTTTCAGGGCAGAGTTGTAGTTCCCTCGACGTCGGATTTGAGACAGAGGATCATGCAGGAGGCTCACTCCACCCCTTATTCTGTCCATCCAGGGACGAATAAGATGTATCAGGATCTGAGGAGGAGTTATTGGTGGCAGAGGATGAGAGCAGACATCACAGAGTTCGTGGCCAGATGTCAGGTTTGCCAGCAGGTTCGGATTGATCACCAGAGGCCGGGAGGACCCGTCCAGTCACTTCCAGTTCCCGAGTGGAAGTGGACGGACATCTCCATGGATTTCGTCACTGGGTTGAGGCGAGACGTCAGAGGATTTGACGCTATTTGGGTCGTGGTCGACAGGTTGACCAAGTCGGCCCATTTCATAGCTATTCAGGAGACATGGCCAGCTTCGAAGTTAGCAGACGAGTTCATTCGCCAGATTGTGAGGCTTCATGGAGTACCAGAGAGGATCGTATCTGATCGAGATGGACGCTTCACCTCGAGGTTTTGGCAGCAGGTTCAGGAGAGTTTAGGCTCCAGATTGCATTTCAGTACGGCTTATCACCCGCAGACAGATGGCCAGAGCGAGAGGACGATTCAGACGTTGGAGGACATGTTGCGATCGTGCGTCTTGGATTGGGGTGACCATTGGGTCAAGCATCTACCGCTAGTGGAGTTTTCTTACAACAACAGCTACCACGCGTCGATCGAGATGGCCCCGTATGAGGCTTTGTATGGGAGGCGATGCAAGTCGCCGGTTTGCTGGGACGATCCTGCAGATACAGTTCTGTCGTTGCCCGAGATGGTCAGAGAGACAGTCGATAAGGTTGGTCGCATCCGAGAGCATATGAGGGTAGCCCAGGATCGACAGAAGAAGTATGCGGACAGACGGAGGACCGAGCTTGAGTTCGAGGTAGGCTCGCACGTATGGCTTCGAGTTTCACCCACCAGGGGAGTTCGACGGTTCGGCATCAAAGGGAAGTTGAGTCCGAGATTCATTGGCCCATTTGAGATCTTAGAGAGAGTCGGTGTGGTAGCCTACCGTTTAGCCTTACCTCCATCCTTAGCCGGCGTCCATGACGTCTTTCATGTCTCCCAGCTCCGTCAGTATATTCCCGACCCTAGTCATGTCCTTGACCACTCAGACCTTCACGTTGAGCCTGACCATACCTTTGTAGAGCGTCCGGTGAGGGTCCTTGATCGTCGTGTCAAGAAGCTTAGGAACAGGGAGGTTCCTTTACTTCTGGTTCAGTGGTCTAGGAGGAGCCCTGAGGAGGCCACTTGGGAGACCGAGGAGAGCATTCGGGCTAGCTATGGAGATGTCTTAGATGAGCTACTTGCGTCCTATGTTGAGCCGAGCGTAGACATTACCTTGACTTCTCGAGTGCGGTGAGTATGCCTAGTTAGTTGGTTGGGATTGGTTAGTGGTGTCTCTTTGATTTGCGTGCTTATACTTGGTAGTTATGTGCAGATCCTTGGTGATATGATGTGATGAGCCTCGATGATATGATGATGTGCTAGATATTATGGTATGTGACTGCCTTTGATGTGCTATAATCTTCTGTTTATCTTGAGATTATGATCATTCTTCTATACCCATGATACCAAATATTAGGAATGCTAGAGATTGAATGGTGGAATTATGATTTGACTCGGAACCTAGGAAGAGAATGTGGGATTAGCCTTTAGAGGTGGATGTAGAATGATTGGGAAGTTTGGGAATGCCTTGGTTAATGTCGAATTTCAAGAATTTCAAATGGTGATTTAAAAAGGGACATAGATTTTGAGAAAACTATTCCAACCCGAGCTTTCATTATGACGCCCCACGAAGTGGATACAAGCATGTATGGGGGCACCTGTAGATCGCTTGCTAAGACCTAGCGGAGATGTCATAATGGTTTTGAGTTATGGTATGCCTGAGGAGTCGGAGTGGGGTGTGGTAGGGGCCCCTACCACATCCTTACTACGACCGATTGGGAGTATTATGATCATGACGACGGTACTGTGAGATCTCATGGGGGCACTTATGAGGTACTTACGGGATCGATGACGTGATCCTTGGACTCACCAATTCCAACTTCATCCCCACTTTAGAATGATTTTAGTCTCGGGGACGAGACTTGTTTTTAGAGGTGGATGATGTAAAGGCTCGGATTTTTAAAATATTAATTTTCGGAAAAAGAAAATCAAAATGAATTTAAAATAAATTCCGACCCAAATTTTCCGATTTAAAAATCAATTCCGTCTTTCATTTCGGTTTTGAACGATCAATCAGCGGAAATTTAAATCCCCGACCCGAGCTCTCAATTCCGTCATATTCCGAATCCTTATCCTAATCCAACTCATCACCTCCTAATTATAGTAAAATCTTATCCTCACCTCCCCTCCCTCTCTTTTTGCTTTCTCTTATCCTAATCCAACTCATCACCTCCTAATTATAGTAAAATCTTATCCTCACCTCCCCTCCCTCTCTTTTTGCTTTCTCTTATCCTAATCCAACTCATCACCTCCTAATTATAGTAAAATCTTATCCTCTCCTTTCCTTCCCCCACTCTTTGACCCCCTTATTTTGGCAAACAAACAATACCTCACTCTTCACAAAAAAATGGACCTTTTATGTGCAATTTGACCTTTGGAAAAATCAGATTTGTGTTGATTCTTCCTCTTCTCTCTCCTTCTCTCTCTCGACATTTCACAAGCCAAAACTGGTTCTTGAGCTTCCTCACGCCATTTCCACCACCGCCGCACCTCACCACCGCCACACCTCACCACCGCCACCTCCACCACTGCCGCACCACCTCCTCCCCGGAGCGCCGCCGTCGCCACCAGCAGCAGCCGGAGCCACCACCGCCGCCGAGCAGCACCTCTTCCCTTCTCCTTCCTCCCTGTTTTCTCCGAGAACCCCGGTAAGGCTCGTTTCCCTTTCCATTCGACTTCGAGCTGTGAAAAGCACCGCCTTTAACCCCCGTTCTTCCGTCCTAGGCCGAGCTAGCGCGGATCGAGACTCCGGCGAGTCCATCGAGATCCCGACGAACTCCGACGAAGCTTCGAAGCCCTCTCGGTGCGTGGGCCCCCCTTCCTCTTTTAAACCTCCAGCTCGTTGAATTGAAAGAAACAAATGGGAAGCTTCTTTGGGACTAACTTTTGAAGGGCCCGGTTTGGTTTAATTAAAACAAGGGGGCCGGGTTGGACTTTTATAAAATAAGTGGGTGGTTTTTGGTAATTTTAATAAAGTGAGGTTGGTTTGGTAAATTAAAAATGAATGTTTTGATTTAATGAATATTGTTGGGATTTTATAAATATTTTATAAAGTTGTTAAAATAAAAGATGTTAGAAGTAGTATGTAAAATTATTGGGATTAAAATATAAAATGTTGTTTTGAGATTTAATATATGATATTGTGGTGATTTATTATTGTGGTTAAATGTTATATGAGTATGTTGAGGATGTGCAATTATATGCTAAGTAAAGTTTTGAAATGATGGCATGCAAATTGGTTAAGTATGAGTTGGAATTATCTTAAGTTGGTGAATTGGCGAATTATGTTGAGCATGATTGTGAGAAGTTGAGATGATAGATTATGAGATAAGGTTGATAATATGGAAATGATGATGTGACGGTTGTTATGTTAAGTTGTGAAGTTATATGTGTGATAATTCTATGCTTTGTGTGCCTTAGAAATAGACTCATTCATGTACTTATACTTGTTAGGTGATCATCTGTGACGTGTTGGATTTCATATTGCCTGGTTGATTGCCTTTTTGCTGTTCTGCGATACCAGGTAAGTCTCTTCGGAGCTTACTCAGATTGAATAGAGTGATTCCCTGCTATAGGTGCATGATATACTAGGTGTTGCATTCATGATCAGCATGCCATGTAGTACCATGCTAGGTGGCATTGATCGTTGAGCATCCTATTTCTTTATGCGTATGTAAACAGAACGGCCGTTATCTGTGATAGTCCTAGAAGTCTTTGCTAGGGTCATAGGGTAGCCCAGCCTCATCGGGTACCCTGAGTCAATCGAGTCATGCACTTCCTTTTATTATGATATGCCTGCGGGCTTTATTGTGGAGCGGGTTAGGCATGCGTGCCGCCCAATTATGAATGAATGCATTCACGAGCTGGCCAGTCTCCACCTATCGGAAGGGGTGGAGGTAGGAGAGGGATATACCACTTGGTATTCTATGCTAAGGCCTTATTATTATTATGCACTTGATCTTAGGAGCATGCTAGTGTGTTACTATTCCGCCATGCATCTAGAAGCATCTTTATTAGGAATAGCGTATATGTGTGCTTATGGTTGGGATGCAGAGAAGTGGGCATCGATCTGATCCCGCCCCATATCAATTTTTTTTAGGTATTATCTATGTTCATCCTATCGGTGCTGTTTGCCTATTTGCGCGGGTCATTTTGTCGGCGGAGAGTGAGCGTTGGAGTATAGACTTCACTAGACTCTGATTATATTTTGGATTTATACTTGACTCCGTTTTGACCCGGCTCTGCCGTGGCACCCTTTTGTATTATACTTGTTTCCGCTAGTCGCATGATTTTTGATTTCCACGCTTAGATTACGACAGGTACAGGGGACTTCCCCGGGGATTCCAACGATCCCTTCGATTTTGGGTATGAAATCCCCCTTGAAAACATTAAAGTAAGTTTTGAAACCTTCAACCTGTACTCGGGGCGCAAGGTCCTAACGGGGGGTTTTATCCCTCGAAACGTAACCTGGGAATCATAATCCCGGGCCGTTACAGTAAGCATGGGAAAAGGGGAGTACTTGAATTTTAAAGTGGTTTATTAGTCAATATTAAATTAATAGTAAATTCGGTTTCATAGCCAAGAAAATCAGAGCAAAACATTACATCCAGGGAGGGCAAACTAAGGAATTCCTATTTTTCTGCCAATCGGATAAGATTTTAAGTCTCTTGCATCTTGTTTACACCTACAGAACTTGTCGAGTCTCATAATTCATACCCGAAGTGATTCCTTGTTTGGAATAAGCTTATTTTTTCTATTACCTTGTGTATTCAGCCGTCTAGAATAGATGTTATGCTTAACTGGTCAAGTTCGCCTGATCGAGATGAATGGATCTTGATTTTCTTGCTTTCCCCTAAATATCCTTATTTTTTTCTTGGCCAATTTTGACAAATTTTATTGAATGATTACCTGATCGAGATGAATGGATCTCGATTTTCTTACTTTCGCCTAAATATCCTTATTTTTTTTCTTGGCAGGAACGGGATAATGCATTTTTGGCGACCTCATGGGCAAGTTCTTGATCCGGAATTTTAAATATTCTCCTTTATTTTGTTATGTCTAGGTTGTTACGTTAGTAGTTGGCTAGCTAATTTGTGCTTAAGCACTAGAATATTTTGGTAAGGTAAACTTTGTAACTTCAAGCACTTCGCTAGCTAGATGCAGAGGTGAATTCTCATTTTGTATATTAATATGAATGATATTTTATATATTTATGTAATTTATCTTGTCTTTACCTATCTATATGTTTAAATTCAGGTGTATAAATGTATAATATTATACAGATTATAAATATAAATGTAAAAGAAAAAAACATATTAACCGCCACTTTAGGGGAAAAAAGGCATCATGCAATTTCGTTTACAAGTTAAAAAACCGCCACAGAAGCAAAAAAACCGTTGCAATAGGGAATTGAAAACCGCCACAAAAGCCTATTACCTGCAACACATTATCTAGAGAAAAACCGCTACATTATATCTTTAGGTAGCGGTTTTAAGGTTTTATGTGGCGGTTTATCAGGCTTCCTTAAAACCGCTACATTTGCTTTTGAAAACCACTACATTTGACCTAATGCAGCGGCAGCTGATGTAGCGCCTACAAAACCGCCACATTAGTCCTTAAGTAGCGGTTTTCTATCTTTAAGTAGCGCTTTTTGGCCGCTACCATATATCGTTTATGTAGTAGTGTAAGCACCATCGTTTCAGCACTTTATTGTGATTTTTATGCATCTAAGTTCAACAACATAATTTGATTTTTGAGCACTTTTAAGTTTCAGCAATGTAATCTAAATTGTAAGCATCAAAATTTCAGCACAGTAATCTGACTTTTTCAGCACTATAATTTCATTTTTATGAGCACCTATGTATAAATCTGATTTTTAAGCACCTATGTTTTAGCATTGTAGTTTAAATTTTTAACATCAATGAATTATGATATTTGCAGCACTATAATTTTATTTTTGTAACCACTGAAATCTGATTGTTAAGCATATAATTTTCAGCATTGAAATCTAAATTTGTAGCATTCAAGTTTTTCCAAAAATATTGAGTCTCTCTCTCTCTCTACATATCAAATAGATGCTTGTACTGTGAATTCTTTTAATTTGGATACAATATGCTCTTATTCTACTGTGAATTTGGATACAATGTGCTCTTATTTTACTGTCAATTCTTTTAATAAGAATCATAGTACATTTATTAAAATATAAAGAAAAGTAAAAAGTGACAGTAATTTATTCAGAAAGAAAAAAAAACATCACTCTTTTCAGTCCAAATTTTAATGAAGGAAAAGGTTGATAACCTCTTTAGAAAGCTGTAGGAATTTACAGAAATCGATTTGGTGCTATGTGGACGAAGTTATGCATTTTTCTATCAAAACCGATCAATTTTAACCCATTTCTTGTGACAGCAGCAGCAAAAATAAATCGTCACTGTTTTTAGGCCAAATTTTCATGAGGGAAAAGGTTGATTACCTCTTTAGAAAGCTGTAGGAATTTACAGAAATCGATTTAGTGCTATGTGGACGAAGTTATGCATTTTTCTATCAAAACCGATCAATTTTAACACCTTTCTTGTGACAGCAGCAGCAAAAATAAATCGTCACTGTTTTTAGGCCAAATTTTCATGAGGGAAAAAGTTGATTACCTCTTTAGAAAGCTATTGGAATTTACAGAAATTGATTTGGTGCTATGTGGACGAAGTTATGCATTTTTCTATCAAAACCGATCAATTTTAACCCCTTTCTTGTGACAGCAGCAGCAAAAATAAATCGTCACTGTTTTTAGGCCAAATTTTCATGAGGGAAAAGGTTGATTACCTCTTTAGAAAGCTGTAGGAATTTACAGAAATCAATTTGGTGCTATGTGTACGAAGTTATGCATTTTTCTATCAAAACCGATCAATTTTAACCCCTTTCTTGTGACAACAGCAGCAAAAATAAATCGTCACTGTTTTTAGGCCAAATTTTCCTGAGGGAAAATGTTGATTACCTGTTTAGAAAGTTGTAGGAATTTACAGAAATCGATTTGGTGCTATGTGGACGAAGTTATGCATTTTTCTATCAAAACCGATCAATTTTAACCCCCTTTCGTGTGACAGCAGTAGAAACAAAAATGATCACTCTTCTTAGGCCAAATTTCCATGAAGTAAAAGGTTGATTAGAAAGCTGTAGGAATTCATAAAAATCGATTTGGTGCTCTGTGGCCGAAGTTATGCATTTTTTTTTTATCAAAACTGATCAATTATAACCCCCTTTCAAGTGACAGAAGCAGCCAAAAAAATAATCACTCTTTTTAGGCCACATTTTCATAAAGGAAAATGTTGATGACGTCTTTAGAAAGCTGTAGGAATTTACATTAATCGATTTGGTACTCTGTGTACAAAGTTATGCATTTTTCTATCAAAATCGATCAATTTTAATTCCCTTTCTTGTGAGAGCAGCAGTAGGAAAAAAATATGTATGCAGCATAATTTTAAAAATGAAATATTTTATAATACTCTAACAACTACGTATTTTGTTTAATGTATTTTAGGTTAGTTATACAATGAATATCTTTTTCATCAAAAATAATTAGTAAATATTAATTTAATCTTTTACATCATATGAGATAAAATTTCATCTAATAACATTTGACTACCACCAAGAAATAAATATGTGATATTTTATTATGATTTATAAACTTTTAGTGTGTGTATAATGATTGATAGGTACTTTGAGAAAAATATGATTTGGTACTCTGTGTACAAAGTTATGCATTTTTCTATCAAAATCGATCAATTTTAATTCCCTTTCTTGTGACAGTAGCAGTAGGAAAAAATATGTATGCAGCATAATTTAAAAAATGAAATATTTTATAATACTCTAACAACTACGTATTTTGTTTAATGTATTTTAGGTTAGTTATACAATGAATATCTTTTTCATCAAAAATAATTAGTAAATATTAATTTAATCTTTTACATCATATGAGATAAAATTTCATCTAATAACATTTGACTACCACCAAGAAATAAATATGTGATATTTTATTATGATTTATAAACTTTTAGTGTGTGTATAATGATTGTTTAATGTATTGGGAACTAGGGAAAGCGGAAGGTATTGGAAACGCTAGAGGAAGAAGGATTTTAAAAGGTTTGGCGAAGATGTGGTACTTGGGAAACTCGAGTAAGGGTGATTTAGGGATTCCGCGAAAATGATGATCGGTAAAAGAGGGCCCTGGATGGTAAGGTGTCATGGTTAGGAAGTGAGAGCTTGAGGCAATTTAGGGATATGAAGAGATGATGAACTCGGTGATTCGTGGTTATGAGTTAGCACTAGACGGTTTTCTGCGTTAGAGTTAGTCGGGAGTGTCAGATGTGAGATGGTAAGTATGAGTTGGGTTCTTAGAAGTGGATGGTTAGTGAGAGTGGTTAATAGTGTGGGAGGTATGATCAGGTTAGCAAGGTGATTCGAGATGTCTCTTTAGGAGATAATGGTCAGTCAGAGTCTTGAGAATATAGGAAAAGTAAGCGAGATTGTTAAGGAGCACCTAGATCGATCGAGAGAGCAGTTCAGTTGGGGACTTGGGGTTTTCTCTTAGAAGGTGAAGATGGGACTGGTCGAGGACCTCTAGGACGAGGGTGAGTTTTATAGGGAGTCTTGGTAGTAGGTCGGGTTGTTCAGCTTGTTAGAATGGGAAATTCTGCGATTGGGAACTCCGGAAGAAGGCTTAGACGGTCGAGTGGAAGGTAGGGCGTGATATTGGAGTGTTGGGATGGACTGAACCTTAAATGGCTTGATGGTATAGGAGTTGGGATGCCCAGCAGTTGGTTAGGGTAATTAGTCTTGATTCCGGATAGTTATGAGGCCAGAGAGTTCATATGTGAGTGAGATGCAAGGTATTTAGAATTATTATTGGATTTGAAACAGTAGATCTAGGTGAGGTTGATCTTGATGCAAGAGATGATGAGTAGTGGCCGTGCCTTGTTATGGTTGATGGTTATAGACAGGTTCTCTTTAGGATGTGATATGGTGTTATGCTTTACTTGGGGCCGAATGTTGTGCGAATTCTATGCTATAGACAGTGTTGATTCCCTAATGTATTGCCATAGATAATAGTGAACTGTTAGTGCTAACATAGCTATCCCCTAAACTTGATGAAATGCTGGTGTGCATAAGTACTTGTCTGCCTCTGATGCGATGATGCTCGATAGTTAGCGTAAGTATGATGTGCTTATCTGATTGATATGATGTGCAACTTTTGTGATATGATGTGGGGAATCCTACTATGTAGGATACTATGCTAGATCTGTTATGGTATGTGACTATCCTTGACATGAGTACGATCTGTTATGAATGTGCGATACGATTACTATGTTGTACGATTGCTATGCTATACGATACCTTGAATTGGAATTGCTAGGATGCTAGAACCGAATTGATGAAATTTGATTCTGACTTGGAACCTAGGAAGAAAATATGGGATTAGCCTTAGAGGTGGATGATTCCACCTTTTGAGATTTGAAATTTTTTTTGACTAACATCGGACCTAAGGGATTTTGAATGGTGTTAAAAAAAAACTAAAACTAACTTGGATTTTGAGAAATCGAATGAAAATGAGGATTTCAATGATTTTGAGACTAATCCTTTTCAAACTAAGGACTCCTTTGAAACATTTTTTTTTTTACCCGAGCTTGCATTATGACGCCCCACGAAGTGGATACAAGCATTTTATGGAGGCCCTTATAGACTGCTTGCTAAGACCTAGTGGAGATGTTATGATGCTTTGAGTTACGATATAACCGAGAAGTCGGGGTAAAGATGTGGTAAGGGCCCATATCACACTCTCGCTACGAACTATCGGAGATATTACGATCATGACGACGATACCGTGCGGATCTCATAGGGGCACTTATGAGGCACTTACAGGATCAATGGAATGGTCTTTGGACTCACCTACTTCCAGCTTCATCCCCTACCTTATTTTGGTTTTAGTCTCGAGGACGAGACTGATTTTTAGTAGTGGATGATGTAAAGGCTCAGAGTTTTAAATCCTAAATTTTTGGAAAAGGGAAAATCAAAATGAATTTAAAAGCGGAGTTTAACGAAAAACTCGTTAATTCGGATTTTAGAACTCTTAAAGCGGATTTTCGACCTAAATAAAAAATTGGAAAACTAACATGACAACCTTGATTTCCGGATTTCAAATTCTAATTGCGCAAAAGAGAGAGCGGGTTTCAGAATTTTATTTCGGGTATTTTCAATTTGAGATTTGGGACCACACTACATATTTTATCTCCTTCTCCTCTCTATTGATCCGAAATCTCAGCCTATTCTCCCCCTTTGACCAATGTTTTGTAAAAGAGCCAAAATAAGCTTAATTGAAACCCAATTTGACCACTGGTCTGTAGCTATCAACCCTCTCCCCATTTGAATTGCTTTTTGTTTCAACCCAAACACACACTCAACCTCACACAAAAAAGAAACATAGCTTTTCAGAAAACCCCAAATTCTCCTCCTGTCTTCAACCAAGCAACCCTCTTTGTTTTCAAACACAAACCGCAACAAGAACACCTCATCATCGTCTTCTTCCCTAAGCTTCAAGCTTTTCCCTCAAGCTCCGATCTTTCCCCTTCCCAGGCGGCAACACACCTCTCCCTTCCATGGAGTTTCTGGAGCGGCGATTGGCGCCGAGGAGCTTCCTTGCACATTGTCGCCGACGACCCAGGAGCTCGGGGATCCTCCGAAGCCGGCCGAAGCCACCAATCCCTTCCCAACTGGGCAGTGCCAACTCGAAGACAAGCCAAGCGAATCCGGCGAGTCGACAGAGCGGCCTTCCTCTCGGTAATCTTCTTTCACCTTTTCTAGTAAAAAACGCCGAAAATCCCCATCTTTACACCTCTTACCTTCTTACTAGGCCGAGAGATCCTTGATTCCGACTCCGGCGAGCCCCAATCGATCTCCGACGACGCGATTCGAGCATCTTTCCGACGAGTTCGAAGAAACCTCGGTGAGCACTCCCTTTCTCTTCTTGCTTCTTGTCTATTTTGTGTCTATGGGTGTCGTGGGGTGGTCGGAGTCCATGATTGATGCCGGCCAAGCCCTTCCTTTCCCTTTCTCTCTCGCCGAGGTCGAAAGCACCGAGGAGCCCGTTTCCCTCTATTGTTTTCGAACAGCTAGAGGAAGAAGGTGACCTTGCGGGCCCACTGTTCCACATGGGCTTCCACATCAGCTGGGGCCCATTCCCTCTTTTAATCCGAATGGAAGAAATGTATGGGATTGAAATGGCTCTTTAGGCCTATTTTGTTTTGGGTGGGATCCTTTTCAAATATAAATGTCTTGGGCTTTTTTTTAAAAAATAAAATAGAGGTTTCGGTTGGGGGTTTAGAGAAAAGGGTGGATTTTAGAGTTTTGACAGATTAAGGCCGGTTTTGAGTAAATATAAAATGAAGGGGCGATTTATAATTTTCACAAAATAAGGGGCAATTTTGGTAATTTAATAATGTATGATTTTATTAAAGGTAAATGGTTGGAGTTTTAAAGGATTTAAAGATATTTTATGAAAATGTAGGAAAATGGTATTTGAAATATTACATATTATTATACTATGTGAGAATTAAGATATAAAACATTATTTTAAGATTAAAAATATGGTGATTTAAGAATATGAAATTATGAGACTTGAATTTTAGGAAAAAAAAAAGAATTTGATGAACATTTTCCAAGGTCGAAATTTATAACTATTTAACTTTGGGATTTGAAATGGTTTTGGGAACTAATTGGGGAATTATGTGATCGATGACTAACTAGCATGATGATATGATTGATTGACAATATCATGACTGGTGTGGACTAATGGCATGATTGATTGACTAATGGCATGATGAAGTGTTAGACTTATGTATAGTTCACTTATGGTTTTAAGATGTGATGATATGATGAACTCGAGATATATGAATATGCGAATTATGATTGTGGATATATGAATTCTACGAATATATGAATGCGGCTGGATGGAATGATGAGAATGATGTGGACTTACGGAATGTGGCAATGAGATGAATGGTTGAACCTGAGGGAGGGACGATTACGATATGGTTGTTATTCTCGTTGAATGATGTATGCTTTGAGTGATTGAATGATTAGACGTAGACTTATATATGTGCTCTGATATGTATCTAGGTGATAAATTGCGATTATGATTGATGTATACCGGATCTTCTATTATGCTGTTCTGCATAGCCAGGTGAGTTCCTATATGAGCTCACTCAGATTCGAAAAGAGATCTCCCTGCTTGTAGCCATGTGCATACTAGGTGCTTGCATTCATAATAAAGCATGCCATGTAGTATCCTGCTAGGATTGCACTCATGATTGAGCATTCGTTTACTCATTGCTTTTGTAAACAGAACGGCCGTTATCTGTGAAGTAACTAGAGTCATTGCTAGGGTTATAGGACGACCTAGTCTCATCGGGTCCCGTCCTGAGTCAATCGAGTCATGAACTTCCTTATATTATGAGATGCCTGCGGGCTTTATTGTGGATACGGGTTGAGCATGCGTGCCACCCGATGATAATGGAATGCATTCACGAGCTGGCCAGTCTCCGCCCTATCGGAAGGGGGTCGAGGTAGGAGAGGGATATACCACTTGGTATTCGATGCTAAGGCCTTATTATATTTATGCACATGATCTTAGGACCATTCTAGTGTGTTAATATTCCGCCTTGCATCTAGAAGCATCTTTATTAGGACTAGCGTGTGTATATGTCTCCTTGTTTGGGATTATATTGCGTAGGGCTTCGATCTGACACCGCCCCGCATATATTTTTTTTAGGTTTGTTTTGCGGTATGATTATTCCTTGTTTCCGTGACGTGGGAACTCTCTTGGGCGATCTCAAAGAACTGGTTTAACTCCACTAACATTGTTTATTAAATTTCAATAAATACGCTTATTGATTTGGTTTTGACTCGGCTCTGCCGTGTCACCCTCTTGTATTACATCTTGAATCTACTATTTGCATGACTGTTGGTTTTCCACGACGCTTAGGCTTATGATAGGTACAGGGGGCTTCCCCGGGGATTCCAACGATCCCTTCGAATTTTGGGTATGAAATCCCACTTTAAAATGTTAGGATAGAATTTCAAACCTTCAACCTGTACTCGGGGCGCAAGATCCTAACGAGGGGTTTCATCCCTCGAAACGTAACCCGGGAATCATAATCCCGGGTCGTTACATGTGGACTGTTGGATCAAAAGAAATGAAGGGAGGAGATTAATTTAAAAAAAAACACAATTAACCCTATAATCAACTAGTATTCATATTTAACATTAAATATGAATACTAGTTGGTGTAACCGTATCTTTAATGGGTGTAACCGTATCTTTAAATATGAATAGTAATATGCAATAGTAAATTTGTACTAGTTTTTAAAATATGAATATTTAATAACTTAGATTTGAATAATTATGTCATTAAATATGAATATTAACATATTTGGTGAATAATAGTCGCTGGTTATAAGTTTTAAGCATTTAACCAACTAGTATTCATATTTAACGTTAAATGTGAATACTAGGTAGTTACACGCTTTTTTCCAAAACAATTGTCAGCCTTTGATTCTTTTAGATGTAATGGCTCAGATTTGTCCCCTCGTTTCATGGTAATGGTTGTTTCACCAGAAAGAGCCCCTATATATATAATATATATATATATATATATATATATATATATATATATATATATATATATATATTATGTTTTTAATGTTTTATTTGTAATACTAAACTATATACCTTTTGTTAGGATCATCTGCTCCCTAGTATGCAAACCTAGATGTAACATATAATTATTTAAGGTATTTTTTAATAATTAAAAAAAATATTTACATTGTAAATATCATATAACATATATATATATATATACTTTTTTTAATATAAATGAAATTTTGAAAAAAATATTAAAAGAATCATTATTTTAGAATAATAATCATAATATTTATTACAAATATCATTTTGTACTAAAAAAATATGCAAATATATATAGTTGGACATGCACAATATAAATATAATTTTTAATTTTTTTGTATTAATTAAAAATACTCTAAATAATTTTGGGTTACACCTACATACAAAGTATTCAAGAATAGTAATTTAAATATCTTGTAAAATGAAACAAGGTTGAATTGGTAGCTTGGTGGTAAAGGTCCAAATGCTTGCTCAATGCTGAACTGGGTTTGGTAGAGGTCACAGGTTCGAATTCCATCCTTTTCTATTTTATCTTTTTTTCCCCCACCTGTCTTCTTCTGTTCAATTTTTTTTCCAACCTCAGCACGCAGGAGAAAAGGGATCCGCTCTCCACCGCCCGCCTCCACCACCGTCGCTCCCGCTCTCCGCTCTCCACCGCCCGCCCCCGCCCTGTCTTCTTCTGTTCGAATTGTTTTTTCAAGCTCGGGCTCTCCACCGCCCGCCTCCACCACCGTCGCTCCCGCTCTCCACCGCCCGCCTCCACCACCGTCGCCGACAACCTTGCACCCGGTTCAGTTGGCTGCCTTCACGAATCGGACCGTCGAAATTGTCGCAACCTCGCCCGACTTGGACTGTTCAATTCAAAGGTGCATTTGACATTTCTATGTTAAAGTTTATATATTATGAATTAGATTTTCAATTCAATTTTGAAATTCATGAAAGTTTGAAGGTTAGATTTTCAAATTGAAGTGCAATTTGTAAATAGGATAGTTAGGGTTTGTGGAATTTGAGAACCAATTGGGTCTGATTTTTTAATAGAAGGTTCACTCTGGGGCTTTTGAATTGTGTAGTGTAGGAGAAAGATGGATTTGCAAATCAATCGGCAAATAAAACTGCTAAATGTAAACAAGAAAAAGTAAGAAATTGATCAATGCATTATAAGATTTGCTAATGTTTAGAAGCTGCTAAATGAACAGGGGTGCTTGCTTAATGATTTTCCAGGTAACATAGAGAGGTTGAATTGAAAAGGAAAATGAAATTGGTGTTGTTTAAATGAAAATCAGAGAAAGAACACTCATGCTATTGGTGTTGTTTAAATGAAAATCAGAGAAAGAACACTCATGCTACTTCCACACTGTAAACAATTTACAGTAGCTTGTAGGCTATATAACCCTTCATATCCAGTCATGCTTTCTTCCTTCTCTCTTGTGGTAAACAATTTACAGTAGCTTGTAATTTTTCCTTTTATCATTGAAATTTCTATTATTTCCTTGAAGTTTTGAGTGACTATAAGTCTGCCATTGCTGAACATGTGATAATTCTCACTAATCCATGTAGTTTATGCTCAAAAATATTGGGCGGCTTCGGATTTGAATGCTCAGCAACTGCTAGGGTTGTGTCTTGGTGTGGAAGGAATCCGGCAAGTGAGGGAGAATGAGAATGGGTATTTGGGAATTTAGGGATGTTGGTCAATTGTAATCTTAGAAATATTTTCTATGCTTATTGTGTAACATTAGATTTAATGGCACTAAGTTAGCAATCATTACAAATCAGACTACAGATCTTTACACTAAACCTCAGGTTACTTAATGGATCTTCTAGAAGTGCATAATTTTTGGGTTAAACTTGATGCAGGTCAAGATGGCCTTCTGTGAGTCAAACAACGATCTTGATCCATGCAACGACTCGAGGACGAGTCGATTTCAAATGGAGGAGAATGATGTCATCCTCAAGCGAAAGAAGAAGGCTCCACCTTGGGAGTTGTTCAAGAAACGGCGTTAATTATTTTATTATTTATATTTCTTATTTTTTATATATATATATATATATTCTATTTTTAGTAACTCCTATTAGGGGTGGGCACGGGACGGGACGGGACTCGTCCCGCGAAATTTTTTCGGGACGGGATTGACTTTTTTTTTCAGGACGGGATGGTGTCTGGACGGGACGGGATCGGGACGGGACGGGCCTTGTCCCGCATATAAAAATAATAAAATATTATATAAATTTACAAAGTGAAAAATACTTTCATAATTCATTATTTAGTATAATATGTTGAATACGGTATTATTCTCAACTATATTATTCAATAATAATAATAATAATATTAATATTAATATTAATATTATAATACTATTATTAATTCATACAATGATTGTATAATTAATTATAATGTTCAACATATTTGGCTACATTATCTTACTAGATCAGGACGGAAAGGAATTGAGACGAGATTTACCAATATTGTCTAATTGTCGATTGATAGTTAGGAAGAATACCGTATTTAATTAGCTATTTGCCTCTTGTAACTCTAAATGGGCGGGATGTGTGTGTCGATCTGATGGGATCCTCTCAATTGACTCAGTCTGGAATTTCTGACTTTGTGCCTGATCGTGCTATTGTTGATGCTGCTCGACGTAAGTGTGTCAAGTATCGAGATTTGTGTACGGCGGCTGGTTATGGTTTCCTACCCTTCTCATTCTCTTCATTGCGGTTGCATTGCTGAAGCGGATTCAGAAATTCTCGGTATTTCAGGATGCTGGGGCTCGTGCTGCATGTTATATTTTTACTAGACTTGGCTTTGTTATCGCTAAAGGAGTGGGTGCTCAGATAGTATCTTGGTTGCCACTAATTTCTTGTAATCTGTTTTTATTATAATAATAATAATAATAATAATAATAATAATAATAATAATAATAATAATAATAATAAAAAATCCCACGTTATAATTAAAAATAAAATAAAATAATATTACTTATTTTTATTGTTATTATTATAAAATAATTATACTTTATAAGAAAAAAATATAATATGATATAATAATAATAATAATAATAATAATTTTATTATAAATTAATATTATTATGAAATTATATTATAACATTATATAATATTATTATTATTATTATAAATTGAAAATTATTATTATAGTTATAAATAATATTTGCTCAAAATAATAATACTAATAATATATTATTATTATTCTATAATATTATATTATTATTATTATTATTGTTATTATTATTATATGCGGGACGGGACGGGATTTGCGGGATCCCACCGGGATCGTCTCGCGTTTCGTCCCGCATAATTTTTGCGGGACGGGATCGGGACGGGATTCGCTATTTTGTCCTAAATCCCACCGGGATCGGGACGAGACCGGGACGGGATCGGGATTTGCGGGATTTGTGCCCACCCCTAACTCCTATGTTAGTTGGAGTTTAATTATAGAATTGCTTATTTTTAGTATTTCTTAGTTAGATTAAATAAGATGGTTAGGATTTTAGATTGAGTTTTATCTTTTAGGTTTATTTATCTTTAGGATTAAAATTCTATCTTTATCAACCTAAATTCTATCTTGCACGGTAGAATTGGTTCTTAGGTTTTCTATTTAAACCTAAGAACTGGAATTGCGCGGGGGCGATCCGGGCTCGCCGGTGCAAACACGGGTGCGCAGGAGCTTGGTTCCTCAGGGCGCTGGATGCGAGCAGAGTCGTCGAAGCCGAGGGTGAGAGCGAGGAAACCAGGTGCGCTCGTTGGGAGCGAGGGCGCTGGTGCGCGAGAGCGATCGAGGTGAGAGCGAGCGCGAGGACGAGACAGCGAGGGCGCTCGATCGACGGAGCCGTGCACAAGCGCAAGGGCGCGAGCGCCTAGCGCGGCCGACTGGACCTGCTTCCGCCAAGCGCCTAGCTTTCCGGTGGCGACGGCCTGACTCCGGTGTTGTTGAACCAAGGTGACGGTGATGTGATGAAGGTGAAGGTTATGAACGAGGGTGATGATGATTGTAATTGGATGAATGTAACAATACCGTAAGAACCCGATAACTTTTGGATTGATAATCGAGAATCCTTTAATCCATAAAGGGGTTTCTCAATTCTATTCAATCTGATTTTTCAATAGAACTACAATGTTTAAATAGAAAACTTAAGAACCAATTCTACCGTGCAAGATAGAATTTAGGTTGATAAAGATAGAATTTTAATCCTAAAGATAAATAAACCTAGAAGATAAAACTTAATCTAAAATCCTAACCATCTTATTTAATCTAACTAAGAAATACTAAAAATAAGCAATTCTATAATTAGACTCCAACTAACATAGGAGTTACTAAAAATAGAATATATATATATATATATATATATATATATATATATATATATATATATAAAAAAATAAGAAATATAAATAATAAAATAATTAACGCCGTTTCTTGAACGACTCCCAAGGTGGAGCCTTCTTCTTTCGCTTGAGGATGACATCATTCTCCTTCATTTGAAATCGACTCATCCTCGAGTCGTTGCCTGGATCAAGATCGTTGTTTGACCCACAGAAGGCCATCTTGACCTGCATCGTTACCCTCGTTCATCACCTTCACCTTCATCACATCACCGTCACCTTGGTTCAACAACACCGGAGTCAGGCCGTCGCCACCGGAAAGCTAGGCGCTTGGCGGAAGCAGGTCCAGTCGGTCGCGCTAGGCGCTCGCGCCCTTGCGCTTGTGCAAGGCTCCGTCGATCGAGCGCCCTCGCTGTCTCGTCCTCGCGCTCGCTCTCACCTCGATCGCTCTCGCGCACCAGCGCCCTCGCTCCCAACGAGCGCACCTGGTTTCCTCGCTCTCACCCTCGGCTTCGACGACTCCGCTCGCATCCAGCGCCCTGAGGAGCCAAGCTCCTGCGCACCCGTGTCTGCACCGGCGAGCCCGGATCGCCCCCGCGCAATTCCAGTCCTTCGTTTCTTTTGCCTCCTTCACTGTTATTTGTTAATTTAAGATAGTTGATTAATTTCCATAAGCTTAGTTTTGTTAGAATTTTGTTAAGTTATAAAACGTATTGCTTTTAGTTAGTTATTACTTAGTTTAGTTTCAAGACTTACGTTTCGTACCGACAACTAGTGTGTGATCGGGCCGAATCGTCAGAGATATCAAGGAGCATAAGCAAGATCGATGCATTTGTTTAGTAATTGGCCGGCCTAGCTGATTGCTATACATCAAAACTTAATGTTTCTCTCTTAATTCAATAATTTGGTTGAAATTTGTGGCCAAATCCAAGGGCTTGTTATATGCTTTGTGGCTTGTTAGTAAGATTAATTTCAGTGCCAGTTCCTTTTAGTCAATTTCGTACTCTTTAATTACTTTTTTTTTAAATTGTGGTTATTAACATTATTTCATTTACTTTTTATGCTTAGTTGTTGAATGATGAATTGAATTCCTCCATGGATGTTTCATTCAGGTCTATGAGAGCTTCTTGGGCGCAATTCTATAAATGGTTGTGGTGATTTCGTGATTGCAGACAATGAAATCTTTCCTTTGCTTGAATGGCCTGCTATAATTGTCTTGCATTGCTGCTCCTTATTTGCTGGAAGCTCTTTGTGGTTACCTGATTGTTTTAGGTCTAAAAGTTACATTTGCTCCTTTTTTTTTGGTATGTCTTAACATGTTACTTGTTTATGACTTTTCCTATTACAGTCTCTCATTAGTAGCAGCACTTACTTTTCTATTTTCTATTTGATGTCACCTTTCTCTCAATTACTGCTATGTGCTACTGTGTATCTTTTCTATGAAGGCTTACCTGTTACATATTTAATGCTATGCTATTGAGTTTGCTGTTAAAATTTGATAAGATTTTTATTATCTTAGAGGGAATCTTTTTCTCTTCATGTACGATAACCGTAGGATTGATCATTTCATAGTAAATCTACATTTTCCATTCACTAAAATTGTATAAAAAACCTGCTGAAGTGATTTCTAATAATATTTGATTGATGATGTATTTTGCAGAAAATGTAGTTTCAGTACCTTGCCAAATTCATGCTAGTTAGATCGGCATTGGATCATTCATTTTTTTTATGGCATTTATTCATTCTTTTTTTTTTATGTATGTAGATGGTTAGAGGGGCTCGTGAACATCTAAACGCCTCGGCTCGAAGATCTAGGATGAACACCGAGGCTTCCACATCTCAAGCAAGTGAAAATCCTCATGCTGAGTCATCTACAGAAGCGAGCTTCCCCGAAGACAACACATTGCAACATAGCGACGAGAGAGAAGAAGCTAGGGCTAGACGAAAAGAAAAAGGCAAACAAAAGGTGGTGATCAACCCTCGACGCGATCGATATGTACCCCAACTGGATGGACCAAGATCTGGCGGGCCACAGATACCTGAATTGTTGATATCGTATGACGCACACGTGGCTTGCTTTTTGTAGACAAATGCCACGGTGAGTTATGTTTAAATTTCGGTTCAATGTTAAAGTGTAGCTTCTCCGTTAAAATTTATTTCAATTCCTAGTTATTGATCTATCATACAATTTATACTTGTTGTACAGGTTGAGCATCATGACCGTGGGGTATTGATGATCTCATAAACCCGATCCAATAAAGTCATGGGAGCGAGAGGGAGTAGGCAAGTGGTGGAGTTCGGTCAAGCGAAGCGGATTGGCGCACTTGAGGCAATGTGTGCACAAGCACATTGATGAGCCCCTCCTTAGTGCATTTGTGGAGCATTGGCATCCCGAGACTAACTCTTTTCACTTTTCTTGGGGGGAAATGACAATAACGCTCCACGATGTGAGGATGATACTCAACCTAAAGATTGATGGCGAGTCCGTCGAGGCAAGCGGGAAGATGGCTAAATTGACATCAAATAAGGAGAAGGAAGAGTTAGCTGAATTCCTGCATTTGGATGTGGATGAGCTGAAGAAGCATAGCATCAAGTTCTCCACTCTACAAGGCGCCAGACAAGAACTAACCAGGGTCGACGATCGTGCAGCTGCATATTTGTTGTATTTGGTGTCCGCGACCATTTTTGTTGATAAGTCAGTAGACAGAGCAAAACATAAATTATTCCCTTTAATCCGTGAGGTGAAGAAGGTGCATAACTATGCATGGGGTGCGGCTGCATTGGCTACACTTTACAAAAGGCTCGGGCAAGCTTCACGCCAAGAATGCAAACAATTTTGCGGTTCTGCAACACTGTTACAGGTAACACGACAACATATAAATTAAAGGCAATTACTTTAAATACCTCCATTTCCAGGTTAGAATAATAGAATAGATATTTATGTTCATATTTGTATATATTAGGCCTGGATCTATGAGCATTTTCCCCAGTTCCAACCACAAAGGAACAGGGAATATAGGCGCGGTGGGCCCCTGGCTATGAGGTGGGTGACAAATGCTACCCCGTACAACAAGATTGATGCATTGTTTGGATACAGGCGTGATTTGGACAGAATGCACCCGTCTGAGGTCAATTTAGCTCACTTCTATTTTAGTACAGATTATGTCATTTACAATTTAGATGTTAATATCTATAAAAAATTGTTGATACAGATTGTTTTCCAGCCTTATGGAATGAGCATGGATTTCTATGGCAGCGAGTTTAGGGTCTCTTTGTTCCATGGAACTCTATCTTGTTTGGATATAACAGAACCATATATGCCAGATAGAGTGGCCCGTCAGTTTGGACGTGTGCAGGGTATTCCACAACCAGTGATTGAACCGACACGTGCATATAGATTGGGCGATAACACGCGTTACCGAGTTGAGTACCCGAACACCTCGTGGGCATTGCGTCATCAACTCCCTACACATCGCATCCCACTTGAGACCATGGGTCCTGAAGTGAGATCACCATGGGACAC
Organism: Persicaria tinctoria; assembly: GCA_037127255.1. NCBI lineage: Eukaryota > Viridiplantae > Streptophyta > Magnoliopsida > Caryophyllales > Polygonaceae > Persicaria > Persicaria tinctoria. Next base: position 85,770,209 of record JBANSL010000002.1, on the reverse strand, counting down.
TACAGTAGAGTACATGGAATGGTACCTCATTCGTACTCACCCTATGGTTTGTCCCCCGGATCATTGGTATGCTCAACAACATTATTCTAAGAGGGGCAACTACGGCTTCGATTACCCACCAACGCAGGTAATATCTGAAACATCGAGTGTAATATATGATTTAATATCTCTACTGCCTAATATATTATTCATTGTCACAACGAATCAATCAGACAATTCCCCTTCTCTATGATCTGACCCGAGCGCATCCCGATGTACCTAGTTACAACTTTGATAAAGTAGTGGGGGCATTTCAACAGCTTACCCTCTGCCCTCCGACACCTTTTAATGAGCAATTTTACGTTGATCCTCAACAATACGAGGACGAGAGCGAGGGTGATGACTGGGGCAGTGAAGACGTACAGATGGAGCAAAGTGATGAAGATGAAGAGTATGACGTCGTCGACGAAGACGAGGAGGGTGGTGACGAGGAAGAGGCCGATGAGGATGACGAAAACAATGAGTCCGACGAGGAGGAGGATGTCGAAGAGTCCGGGGAGGAGGAGGATGTGGAAGAGTTCGGGGAGGAGGAGGATGCCGATGACTCCGAGAAAGAGGAGGATGACGATGAGGGGGACGAGGACGACGACGATGACATGGCGTCCGATTAGATATAGGTGCAAGTGCATTTCTTTATGTTATCATGTTAATGATGTTATCTTAAATTTCCGATATCATGTTTAAACTGATGTTCCTTTTTAGTATGTGGCTTTGTTAGAGATATAGAGCATTAAAAGCCAACTTATTTTTCTCATTGCCTCTTCTAGCTCATCTTCATTTAATTCAGTTATGGTCATTGCCATTACATTGTTGCCTTTATCAGTTATGGTCATTGCCTTTACGTATTGTTTGCTGGGATACTGACAATGAGACCCTGTAGTAGGTTTATTGATCAAGCTGTTGATCACTTGGTTATACAAGGCAGTGAGAGTGACCGGTCTGAGCTTCAGGTGATGAATCATTAGGGTTGTACATTTTGTGGTTCGTGCTGTTTTTCTGTTGATATTTCTTATTTTTGGATGTGTTTTCCATGACAAGCTGATAAAGTTTATGAAATAAGCTCCTTTTATGGTGTATTTGTTAATAGGTTGCCTCAGATCTCTGAACTTGTGAGGAGATTGCCTCGAGTCATTTTGTTGTTGCTGAAGACAAATGATTGCTTGCGATCTTTCAATAATGCACTGGTATGCTCCTATTTCAGACTCTTGGATGTCTGTTTTTCTTGTAATATTTTTTTTGTGATGATAGAAAATTAAAAATGAGAATTAGGGAACAAGGACCATGATTACTTACTAGCAGAAGGATATATTTGACTCTTGCGGAAAAAAAATTTGTCAAAGTTGTATCTTTCATTTGTTCGATCCTATGCCTCGTACTTTACGTCCCTGTAGTTATGGCATCTTACTACTCGGTACTCCATTCGATGTTAATATAGATGGGTTGCGCTTTGTCTTTTATACTTTCCTTCGTGTTTTCTTTCTGAGTTGTTGTAATGCTTTTGTCTTTTTCGGTTCCTTATCATTTGAATTCCAGAACTGTTCGAAATTAAGCCCTGGGAAGGGGCAGTTTTGCTGGTGAGGTGGTGGCGTTAATTCCAGAATTATTTCAGATGGATGATATCTCTACTTGACACAGATCCATTGGTTGCTCGCATTCAGGAACTAGAAAATGGTATGTATTATTACTTCGCCTTATTGAGCATAATTGCCAATCTAACACGTATTCATCAATTTGTAATTTATGAATATGAAAAATTATGCCACTCATGTATTTGTAATTTATTGATCACCATTTTGACCAAGGCAAAAAACACAGATCTTAGTAGATCATGTTGGATTATAAGCACCCATAAGGCCCTAACCTTGAATATTCTATGCACATGGACTTGTTTGTTCATTGTATGATGGGAAATAAAGTGGATCACTAATGGTAAAAATGTGAAATCAATGGTCTTAAAAAGGGTATCCTTATCCTTTGAAGCAATAGGACAAGCCATTGGTGTCTCTTGCAGGGTTTAGTTAGGCTGATGGATGGGAAGCTTAGTTCGGGTGTTTACTGTAATATTGCCTTGGGATCATATTCTACAGTTGAGCAGCATGGTAATACTCTATTCACTTTGTTATTTTAAGTATATACAGTATATATTTATAATGAGAATAGAATTGCTACTTTTCAGGTTGTAATGGAATATGAGGGTTTTGTCATATATATATATGACGCCATGAGGCTGCTGTCAACAAAGGAGTACTTAAGAGTGATTTTTTTTATTCAAAAGCAACATAAGTTTGGGTGAAGCTGCTTTCATTTGCTGCCTGGTTTTACTCTACAGCCTTCATGTTGTCAACGGAGATCACAACTCTGTTTTTCCTCCTGGAGTAAACTAACAGCGTTGGAAATTGCAGGTTCTGATTCCGATTGGATATGGAACTGAGGAAATGGAGGCTGTGATAATGACGGATGTCTTGCGGCGAGCATGTGCGGAGGTGACTGTTGCCTCCGTTGATCCTAAATTCGAAGTTGAGACATCTGGTGGGATTCGATTGGTTGCTGATACTTACATTGGTTGTTGCTCCTGCGAGACCTTCGATCTCGTTGCCTTGTCGATTAATTCGACTTTTTTGCTTCATTATGATTTGTGGTTTCTTTGAATTAAACATCTTATCAGTTACCAGATATCTTAACATCTAATTATATTTTCAGTAAGTAGTGACATTACACAATTTTGCTTTTAGATGTATAAAACTTGAAGCAACAGATTTTGATAATCAAAATTGTCGGTTAATTCGACAATTTTGCTTTTAGATGTATAAAACTTGAAGCAACAACTCGTAATTTAAAGTATATGAATGTATGTTGGTTTCCCTGCTATTTTAACATCAATTCAGCAATTATTTAGTGAGATAGTTGAAACTGTTGCGGAAGCCTTGCATTATTCAATGACCCTCATAAAAATGAACCGAGGTTATTAAAGAGCCTCGTCAATAGTAGCCGAGCTTACTACATAACCTCAGCATAATGGTTTGAGGCTCCTTTATAACCTCGGCAGATTAAGTTGAGCATCCTTTATACCCACGACCAGATTGGTTGAGCGTACAATTTGTTTTGGTACATCCTAATTTTCATATATTATAAAAGTCCACATGGAAATTATATTTGAATTGAAACATACCAAAATGAAATCCATATAGATCAATATCAAGTAATCGATATGTAAATGTTAAAAAGAAAGAAACATGATGCTAACATCCCTTTGCTTTCTTAATCGCGGTAAGATCAGTTCCAAACATCCATGCATCAAACAATTCTGTATACATTGTGTCCAATCCATCGACACTCGGACCATGGTTTCTGGGCCACAGCGGGTGGAGATGTGGCAATGGGGCCTCTGGGGTCAACGTTAGCTGCAATATAACATTGGGCATACAAATGAAATAAGTTAATTTCACATATTGTTCAAACACATAAAAGTAGTGACAAAGATGTCAACTTCACATACCGAGACATAATGCAAATGAGATTCGATATTGGCTATGCAACATATTGGGAGTTTACTAAGATCAGACTGGGTAGTAGCAACGAGGGGCATGTAAGTGTGGTCACCTATCACGACGAACACGCATTGGTAGCAGGTTGCAACAACATGTCCCATGTCGGGTAACTTGAACCACTTTTCGAAAGGAGCATCGACTGTCTGGTCTCAGTCTAGTCTCCTAAGCATATGGTTAATGTCACCGTGAAGAACTACTGGTTCATATAGATGTCTGTTTTTTTATTGCTTCATCAGTGAGATCTTTTCGCACTCCCTTCCACTTATATTGACCCATCCCAAGGATCTCCGCTACTGCGTTGAATCCACAATTACCGTCAGCAGGTACATCGACATATTTTTTCACATACCCTTGGAAAAATGTCGGTATTTCCCGAGGTAATGATCAAAAAGAAAAGGATGCATCCGGTTGTTTTGAGGAAGACGCCGCCTTTTCCCCCAATTCATTCTGCTGAGAAGATGAAAGCGGGGGTGTAGACAACGGTGGTGTCACCGAGTCACCACTACACTTCTTGTCTCGTGTGGTTTTCTTCGCGAATGACACATTTTTCTTGGGTCTGCTGGCCTTCCGAACAAGTTCAAACCTACTTTTCCACCTGTCGCAAGATGTAACCTTTCGTCGATGTTGTGAGCTGAATCTGCCATGTTTTCCAGTAACTTTTATATCGATTTCTGTACACATTTCATACATTTGGGCTAAATTAGTACAGAATCTATGTAGTTTATGTTTATTTGCCAAATTATGGAATCTACACCAGTTTCTGTTTAATTCGCAGAAATCGAGGCATTTTTCAGTAATTCTACAGAAGGTCGAAAAAGCTCGGAAAACAACTACAGAAGTCCAAGGTCAAAGGAGCAGCGAAATACAGAATCAAGCTGAGAGACAGGGTAACTCGATCTCGAGTAAGCCCCAGTCGACATAGACAAGCTTGGCCGACCAGTCTTGATCGACGAAGCCTGATCGAGAAAGCCAGACACCCAGCTCCGGAAGTCTACTCGACCTCGACAAGCACTACTCGAGGTCGACAAAGCCCAGCACCGCCACCCGGAGTCGACGAGGAGAAGAGCTGCCCGAGAAGCCGAGGACGAGAGGCCGAGCACAACCCAACTCGATCTCGACGAGCCTTGGTCGAGATCGACGAGCCTGAGTCAAGATCCGGAGCCCATCGAGGAGAGTCACTCGAGAAACCCTAGTCGGCCAGCCACCTTACTCGAAGTCGACTAGGGCTTGTCGAGATCGACGAAGACCTTGAGCCATGTCCGAGCGTGCCGAGGAGAGCAACCCGAGGAGACCTAGTCAATGACTCAACTCTACTCGAGGTCGACTAGGCTAACTCGAGGTCAACGAGAACCAGTGAGTCATAACGAGCCACATCGAGCAGAGTCAAGCCAAGCCGAGCCACCTTACTCGAGGTCGAGGAGACCTACTCGAGGTCTAGTAAGACCGTGTTCCAGAAGCTTCTCGACGTGGCCTGTCCGAGTAGAATTGGAGTTCCTTGGGCGCGAAGGCGGAAGATTCTATCCTATTACATCAAGTTCTATCAAAGGAGACAAGATCTATCAACATCATGAAGACCTACCATAATTAGTTTTATCCTTTCCTTATGGATTTATTTCCTTAAAAACATTTATTTATCTTTTAGCAAATTTAGATAATGTTTTAGATATAGATAGATATCTTCTTTCCTAGATTAGCTAGGGAATGAAGCCTATAAATAAGGCCCTAGGGGGCTCAGTTTTATTCATTCCAAGACACACAATTCAATTCCAGTTCAGAGATCACAATCCGATTTCGAAGAGAAGTAGTTAGTTCAACAAAGAAGTTTAGGAGTTCTAAGGTTTTTAGGGTTTTGGCTTTCTGCGAAAGTTGATTGCCGGAATTGTAAAGGCTTTTGAATATAGTTAATGCAAGTTATTTCTTTTCATTCAATGTCTGCAATTGTGATGAGGCGTGAGTAGTCCACCCACTTCTGGGGCTGGGGTGAGCCCGACGGTGGCCATGTGAGGCGATGCGATAAAGGTCAGATCTTTTTGTGCAATCCATCTTCTTTCCCTATGAGCATGATTCTTTTGCGAGAGTTGAAGGTGATCCTTGTTTGTATTATTGAAGCGAAAGTGATCTTAATGCAACTTGGGTTAATTATGTGAAAAAGGGTTAGTAACAATTAGGGTTTATGCGAAAGCCTCTATATGCCTATTTGTTAATGACGAAAGTTATTTGATGGAAAGCATGATCTTTTATGCCTTTATGTGTTGCTTTGCATGGTTATCGTTGTGGTGTTGAAACCCTGGCCTTGGAGGTCTTTTTATATATTGAAGTTAATTTCTGTCAAATTTCTGAATTCTGTCGAAAATCTGCAATTTTTGTGTTTACTGTTCTTGTCGACATAGACCAGCCTTTGTCGATCTCGAGTACACCTTTGTCGAGGTCGAGGAGTGTCAGTCTAGGTCGAGTTGGTTTCTTTCTGTTTTTGTCGATTTCAAGTTTATGTCTTGCCCTTTTCTTGTCGATCTCGAGTTGGTCCTGTCGAGATCGAGTTGCCTGATCTTTGTCGAGTTGTTTGCTTTCGTTTCTGTTTCCTATTTTTGCACTTTTCTTTGTCGAGGTCGAGGACAGCTACTCGACTTCGAGTAGCTTCTGTGTCCTCGTTTTATTTGTTGCTTTGTTTTACTTTATGTCTTTAGTTTCTGTCTTTGCTTTTGTTTTTATTTGCCCTTGCCGGGTTTATTTGTCTTTTCTGCTTCTGTGTTTTTGTGCTTTTCTGCTGCTGTTGTGAGAATCTGTTGCTACCTGAGAACTGCTGACGTGCTTCCTCGAGGATTCGATCCTGATTTTCTCTTACTACTACGGGAGGAAGTCTTGTATTTATTTGCTGAGACAGGGAAGTCAATCTGAACTATATTTCATATTTATTTCATACTTGACCATCCTCCTACAACAACAGTCGACCCTTCGTACAAACCTTCGTCGGTGTACCCAGGTTCAAAGAACCTACGAAACACACCATACATCACATACTAACAGAACTAATTAATATGTATGAACAATCTAATGTCATTGTAATTTACCTGGATGGAGGAAGTTATCCAATAATGTGATGACATGTCTTCTCCTCTCAGCTGTCAGGGTAGGAAAGACTCGATCAAATTTAGCCTTTGTCTCGTCCTCGTACCATCTGATAGCATCCATTTCAGATTGTTCTTCATTGGCTTCAAGTAAATGCAGGGTCTTCCACATCGGGTGAATTGCGGACAATCTAATAGCCTCAGAACCTCTCACATAAGTTGCAATTTGATGACCACATGGAAGACCGTGCGTGATGGGTACCTTGTATCCACAACCCCCAGTATCCCCCTTTGCGACGGCTTCATAGCTACTACGCATAATATCTAACGCATACATCGAACAATTCCTTTGTACATACCTGAAACACTGCATATTTGCAATTTCATGTTCGACCTACGTTCTTGAGCGTTCTAGGGAGGCCTTCACCTCGACAATTGTCAATTCAAGCCGAGCGTGCATCTTCTCAAAAACCGTGTCCAAGCTCCCTACACCCGAGCCCAAGAATCTCTTAACTATTGCATGCTGAGTTTCCGCTCTGGTGGGACACGGGAACATATAAATCAGGTTTGATATTCACATAGACTATGATCAACACTTTTTCATAAATATTTTGTATACCACTAACCTGTTTGTCGTATATGAGTCAAAATGGGTGATCTTATCTAACCATGCACGAACTATCTTCATCTTATATGGATTCAACCATGTGTTATACACGTAGTTAATGACATCTTGATGCTCCCCCCATTCTTCTTGCAACCTTGCTCTCTCTGCATCATATTGCTCCTCTGTAGTAGCCGTCAATATCATTTGACACTGCCATTCAAACTTGGTTGCTTATCCTTTTGCGTGCATATGCGTCAATGCTTTCGCCTCAATATCCTTGAGAATATTTCGTCGGCACAATATATGTGGTGTATCTTGAAATTGGGATTCCAATGCTTTCATCAATGCCAACTCTCTGTCGGTGACAAAAATGGTTGGCCTCTTCCCTACCAAATCAAACATCTCTTTCAACATTCGGAGAATCCAATCATAAGCATCTGTCTGATCATCAGACATTAAAACACATGCAACAGGAAAGGTCTTCCAGGTTGATGTGAATCCAACGATCTAGAAAAGCGGCATTTTGTGCCTATATTTACATAACAAATAAAAAATTAAAATAATTCAAAGCAGAGCACGCATACTTAAATAGGTTGTAAGTACTTACTTATTTGTCTTATATGTCGCATCCATGATAAGCACATATGGGAATGACCTTAAAAAATTAACTGATTCTGGGTGAGCAAAGAACAACTCACTCGCAACACCGTCAGCAAACGTTCTATGTCTTTCAAAATAATTGAACATGTTCGCTTTGTGCAGAAATTGTTGCACAATTGTTCTCCCCTGCTGGCCTTCTCTCTTCGCCTTTTGCTTGGCATTCCTGATGGTCTTAACCACACTTACGTTATCTATAAATGCTTCCCTAATGTGGCCTAGTATCAACGATGGCTTCATGTGACCTGTTATTAAATCCTTTGCAACCTTGTATTCTTCCGGTTTCAACCTACTGTAATACTGGTTTCCCTCCATATACCTGACAAGGGGATGGTTATGAACTCCATGCGTGACTTTGATTCTCCAACGGTTAGGCATCACCCGATGACATTTAATGCGAAACATACAACCACACCGTCTAGATGTCGCCTTTCTCTTCTTCACAACCATGTTTGGCTCATCAAGACGTTTATGAATCCGACGCTTGCCATGTCTCTCACAGTACAACCAACAATTGTTTTGGTCAGAGCGTGATATGACTAACACCATATTGTTTCCTTTGGCTTTATCCCGAGCATCCTTGACAACTTCATCTTTAGAGTCCCAAGTTTTACAGTCTTTAAACAGGTATTTCAAATCCAGATACTCAGTAACGTCAGACAGTTCGTCTTCATCGTTCAACGAGTTTAAGTCACTCCCAGACTGTTCGTGGTCGAAACTTATGTAAGCATCAATGTTGTCAAGCTGAAGGGAACAACGAAAACACAACGTCAACGATTCCAAGAATAACCTCAAAAACAGTTTTCGAGACTACAACATAGACTCGGCTAAATTTGTTGAGTTTAATACATAAGCTCGGTAAATACAGTTGAGGGTAATACATAACCTCGGCATATATTACCGAGGTTAATATGCAAGCTCAAAACATATTGCGAATGTATTGTATGATACGTTGTTTTGGTTATCAGAGGGCCTATCAACCAATATGAAATAAAAATTAAGGTATAAAAATTGAATCTTGCTATAAAATTAAAACTTACATCAACATCTTCTTCACCCGATTGTTGTTCCGATTGATTTCCATGATTTGCGTCCATCGTCCGACCTCAACTTAGTCAATTTAGGTTAAAACGTAAGACGGAAGGTTCTCTACTTACTAGGGATATAATGAACTAGGTATATAATGAACTATGTATATAATGATTAACGTATATATAAAAATATTAGTTTTTATCTCTTTCCATATTTCTAACAAAATCTGATTTTGTTTAATATTTGATTTTTTAAAGATAAAAAACATTTCCATGATTTGCATCCATCCTCTCCTAATATTAAGCCTCCTAATATCTTCCTAATTTATAAATATCTTCCTGATTTTTGAAAGATAAAAAAACGTTTTCAAGTCTTCTCCTTGGTTCCCTTCTTCTCTATCGCATATATATGACATCCTTCGCCACCGTCGATCGCCAATCACCCTCCAGTCAGCCCATCGGCAGCCCTCCGTCGTCGTCCTCGAGCGTTGGGAATAACCCATTGGCTCCTGCACGCTCCCTCGCGCCCATCCGAGGCATGTTGTCGCCGTTCTCCCTTATTAATTGAGCTTATTGCATTAGCTCGGTCAATTTGTTTGAGGCTATATTATTAACTCGGTTAAATGTTTTGAGCTTACTTATTATGCTCGATCGCCTTTTCAAATTTGTATTGATATCCGACGATACTTTACACAATCATCACTAATATGTACCATCAAAATATATCGATCGAAATATAAATTTTTATTGATAATAATATGCTCGTTACAATCTAACATCCATGGAAGAACAACTTATAAATAAAACTAATCATTCGATTGAAATAGAAAGAATAAATATTAATTATTTTTCGACTTCTTCCCTCTCGGTGATCTTTTGGGACCTTCTTCTTTAACGATAGGTAAATCCGCAACTGGAAGTGCAAGCACCCGTTTGCCCGCTTTAACCAGTTGTTGAAGACTGGGATGCTTGCTTAGCTCGTAATGGTTTAATTCTTCTTCATACATCTCCTCGAGGGTATATTGATACCCCGTTCCTTTGCGTATGTTTGAGGCGACAAGTGATGGGCCAAATTCCTCCATCAAATTCCTCATGAATGTTCGAACTTCAACAAGGTCGCGAACATGTTGTTTGTGTTTTTCCGCCATCTTTTGGAGTTGTGACTACTTTGTAGCACTATGGAGGTCTTATATAGAATTTATTGGCGGCCAAACCCTAAATTTTCCCTCCCAATCCATTTATTTTTCCCTCCAAAATTTTCCCTCCCAATCCATTTATTTTTCCCTCCAAAACCATCCCGGGCTTTTGTAGGCACCGTTGTGGTAAATTCAACCTTATTACGAGGTTATGTGTTAAGCTCATCAAACTTTGCCGAGCTCCCAACATCACCGCACCAAATAAGGCCGAGTCTATTTCATAAGCTCGGTAGATTTTATTGAGCTTCTTCTATATCCTAAGAATAAAAAAATTGAAGTAAAAAATTCATGGGTTATTGGAAATCGAACCTAAGATGTTGTGAAATATGTGCAGGGGTAGAACCAATGGGATAACGACTTTTATTGACTAATATTAGATTTCAATATTATTTGTTCATAAAATAACCGTCACTTTAACATATATATCTATATTTCTATATAACATATAAAGTTAGCTTAAAATATTTAGATTCACAACAATAAAAATATATCTTTTTAGATTAATAATATACCCCTCTAATAAAAAGTCAACGTACTAAAACCTCCAACCATTAGTACAAGTTGAAAAAAAAAATTAAAGTTTTTTTTATAAATAATAATAAATCTAAGAGGAAAAAATAGAAAGATTATTTATTTACATAATGATAAGTCTAGAATTTAACCTAATAAAAATAAATAATAATATAAATAAATGAATAAATCTATATAACTTATAAAAGAGGATTTCATTTTGCCCAATAAATTAAATGCATTAACGAAATATATCCTTAAAAATTAGGAAAACTTTTAGATTAAAAATAATAACAATATATCTATTTAGATTAACCATTTTAAAATTAATATTGTAAATCATAATAATCATACTATTTTTATTTGAAATCATAATAATCATATAAATAGGCATAAACATCAATTTTTAATTAAAAAATCAATATATTAAATTTTAAGAATGAACTTATAAAAGATATTTTTTTGCCCACTAAATTCATTCACTGAATGCTTTCTTATTAGTTAGAAATATCCTTTTTAGATTAACATTACTCATTTATTTAATTTCATCATTTTAAAATTAATATTAGAAATCATAATATATCATATTAATTTGAATAAATAGAAGCAAGAAAAATGTTAGTTGTATAATGTTTGTGGTGTTAAATATAAATATTAGTATGAAGCACGAACAACTATACATTTGATAACAATTTAGTGGTTAAAGTTCATCATAAATAATCTCAATATATTTATACAAAAATATTTTTCCCTATTGATAAATCTTTAATAATTATAACATAAAAATATTATTTTATATATAATTTATATAAAAAAAATTTAGACTCGTGCGTAGCACAGGCCAAAACACTAGTGGATAGATGTATTTGTCATGAATGTAATATCAATAGAGGTAATTTAAGATTTCAATATTACTTGTCGAACTGACATATATCAATATTTTTTTTTCATGAAACCATCGTCAATGCAACGTGGATGTAATTCCTAATTGTTTTTCTATTGCTAATACATTAGATTTCCATAGCATAACAACAGTCACTACCAATGGCTTGTTATTTAGATTAGTACAGGTAATGTAGCTCCAACTAATTACATTTTTCTTATTTACATATAGGGTATTTTGTGTAACTGCAACCTGTATTAAAAAAATGAGTTTCAAGCTACATTGGAAATAATTTACATACAATGGAACGAATTCTTCTTGACCAATGTGGAGATTCTCAACTTATCCCTGAGTTCTTCGCAGATCATTGCTTAATAGTGTGATTTTGTTCTCCGTTATTCTCTCTCTATTTTTGTAATTCTGTTATTTTTTTACTTCATTAATTAATTAGCTTAACATGTCAAATCTAATTTTGAGGATAGGGGGAAGTGGCCACTTGAAACAATTACTATAAGATAAAACATTAAAATATGCATTAATCTATTTCATGTATTTTTAATAACAACTAATTTGCTATTTAGATAAAGTTATGATATTGATTTAGTCACTGAGAGTTACAATCAAAAGTGGGGAAAACAACATTTTCTAAACTAATTTAGTTATTTAGTCTGTCTCATCCTTAGAAGCACATGAATTTGCATTATAACAAGATTCATCACACATACCTCTGAACAATTTAATGAATTAATGCAATACGTGTCAATGAGGCTATTTTATAACCTCAACAACATTAGTCAAGCTCCCTCAATAACCTCAACAACATAAGCCGAGCTCCCTACTTAAGCTCAACAACAGAAGCCGAGGTTATTTATTAAGCTCGTCTTAAATGTATGCGAATTTAGATAAGATCTTCAAAAGGGTCCTTATAAACATCAAAAAAATTACACGAGGCTCAATTACAACCTCATTTTTTATTGCCGAGTTTACGTATTAAGCTCGTACCATCCTGCCGAGCTGATGCATTAACCTCGTTTTTATTTTCCGAGATCTTCCTTCGACGGTTTTTTCGAACGAAAACCAAAAACTGCCATTCGATAATCACTTAAATCGACCAATATACCCATTCGTGTGTTGATTGATTAATTTCATCGATTTTAGGCTGTTTTCAATGAAAACTGTTCGTTCAACAGATTTAGGTTTCGCTTCGGGAAGAGAGAGTGTTGTCCCTTTTTGCAACGTGTTCGGAAAAATTGAAAAGGACCTGTGATAATTTAGGTGAAATTATCTTGTCAATAGCCATTCCGACGTCTTGCCTAAAGCCCTTATGTTAAATGTCCCGTTTGCTTTCCTTCTTGAATTCACTTACAGAACAAGGTCGTCTGCCAAAGCTCCTCGGCGGTGATTGGAACGACGAAGGTGCTGGGCTCCAATCGGCGGCGGCTCGGGCAGGGATTGGCAACGGCAATCGGCGCTGGGGTGGTCGATGGGCAGCAGTAGCACTCGGACAAGGGTCGAAGGCGGCGCGATGGTGGTCGCGGGCGGAGGCAATGATGGCGGGAATCCGAGACGGCATGGCTCGTCTGCACTGCAATGGGTTCCGGGGGCGAAGGCAGTGGCTCGGCGGCGCAGGGCGGCTTCTCAGGTCGACTCGGCTGCTGTGGTGGTGGACTGCGGCAATCGAAACGGGCTCGGGGAGGCTACTCACGGTGACTTTGAGAGAGGAGGAGGAAGAGTTGCTTCGGTTGCTGTGGAGATCGACGAGGGCCTCCTCCTACCCTATTTATAGGACTTGGAAATGAAAGAGATAGGGAGGAAGAGGTTGATCCCTATCCTGAGATCTCGGATTTGGCTGAGAGTGGGGATAATCCCTTTGGGTTTATCTGATAGAAGATACGTGCTTAGGAAGAACAGAAAGGTGAAAGAATCCCCTCTTTTATTTTTACCTTATAAGTAAAAAAAAATAAGTGGGTCTTAATTTACGCTAGAAATAATAGGCATTTTCTATTGGGTTTTCTCTTGTAGAAATGAAGTATGGTTTTGACTATATATTATACATATGTTTGGAATGCATATATATATATATATTAGCGGAAAGAAACATTATTTAATTTAACTTTATAAATTAAATAAATTAAATAGCAAGAATGTTTAGAGAAGAATATTAAAATAAGATAATTACTCTAATTTATGTTATATATATCTTATGTGAATTTATTGGTTTCCCAAATTCACATAGTATAGTATAATATCATTTAAAGAAATATCCCAAAAATAATTTGGGGTATTTCATACCTCCCTCCTTAAAATAAATTTCGTCCCGAAACTTAGAAGAAGAAAAAGGAAAGAGAAATGAGTTGAAGATAGGATAGTAACCTCGAAATAGATGAGAGAATATAGATTGATCAAAGCAGAGCTAGGTGTATTTAACAATAGTTCCCGAATGGGTAGAATTTAAGCATGTTTCGCTTAATGTACTTATCGAATATGTGAGCGATGAGAATTACATCTAAAGCAACTCATTGCTTTCTAAACTCCTCAATGGCAAAGTTTGAAAATTTTAACCCTATGAAAACAGTGTCTCTCAATAGCTATAAATATCTAAAATAAGGATAATAAAATTTTGAAAGACATCTTTTAATATTCACACTCGTTGCTCAGGATAAGTGAACTCGCATCACATAAGAAACGGGATTAACTAGCTTGTCATTGGCTTTCGTCTCAGCCCCATCTGACTTCCTTTTCTAGGTTGTCAAATGGCCCGGCCGGGTGGCTTTGAAGGCAACCATTGTGAAAAAACTAGTCAGCCTTATTCATATGAGTTGAGTTATGGCTCTTCGTCTTCTAGTTTATCGATATGAATGTTGTCCGGTTCTTCAGCACATGCGTCCTTGCGTCCTTGTCTTCTTCATAATCATAAATCGTGAATATCTATATTTAAAATTATTATTCTCAAGCTTTTACCAATGAGAGTTCGGTTGCTCGATCATGAAAAGAATAGATGAGATATATAACCCATGATCGTTTAATACTGTCCAGATTTAGGAAAGATGAACCTACCTGCATAAAGAGTTACTAATTATCCCACTGAAGGACCTTACATATGACATATCGATCGTTAATCACTAATTTCACATGCGGGTACTAGTCCTGCTTATACAGAAGTAAAATAGAGGAGCCCTTCTAGAGTCTATAGGGAGCACTTCCGACTTTTTTTCGATATCTATAAAACCACGGGCTGACCAACTTGATATAGAATCAGAAGTATCAACATACTAGAGCTGACTGTATAACATGAGAGCAGTATTAGTAGGGAGGTGTGCGAAGCTTATATGGTATTCAACGTTAGAATATTGCCAATTCGCACACCAATTCATCACTTTGACTCGAACCTATAAGGTTGTAAAGATGAATCCAAAATTGACTAGTTATAATAATAATTCCGAAAAGTTGATTCCTAGATATGGAGTTCATTGGAATACTCGCACAATGACTCACTTTATTGAAATGCTAGAACAGATTAACATAAAGAAATTACTAAACAGATTGACGTTGCACAAATTTATTTTTTTTCCAGTGTAGCTTACTCCTGTTCGTCAGCCTCGGTAATGGCATCTAAAGTGTAAAGCTTAGGACCTTGCTTAGACGTTCCTTCCATTGGGGCCTTGTTCTTACTCCGCATTATAGGTTCCGGTGCAGCTTGCATCTTATGACCCCATGGTTGAGGTGGGTTTGTTGTTGAGTTTGGAGCTCGTGGTGCAACTGCTGAAGCTTGTTGTGACCGAGCTTGACCATCACCCGAGTTCCTACAAAACTTCTCCATATGTCCATACCTCCCACATCCTCTACAAACTCGAGTGTTCTCCTCACATGCAGGTCTCTTATGACCTAGCTTACCGCAGTTGTGGCAAACTATTGGCTGACCACCTCTCACAAAGATAGTATCCTGACCTAGCCGGGTGCGCCCAGCTGCCGACCCCTCAACAGATGCAGAAGAAGCTGGCCTCTTTGAGCCAGAATATTGTTGACGATCTCTCCTTCGATCGTACATCTCATGAGTCCTTCTGCTTTCATCAAGAGTAGTCTCAACTCTATATGCTGTGTCAATATAAGCATCAAGAGTCTTGTTTTTGTAAGCCAACATCTGCAGCTTCAGCTCCGGGTACATCCATTCATGGAAATAATCAACCTTGTGCTTCCCAGTTTATACGAGTTCCTCAACGTAGGGCAGCAACTCATAAAACTTGTTCACCAGTTGAGCTAATTTCATCCCTTGGGTGTTGGGGTAGAGGAACTCTTTTTTTTTTTTTCTACCCTTAGCGACGGAGAGAAGTAGTGGTTGGTAACAAGCTTCTTGAAGACCTCCCAAGAAGGATCATTGGCCCAAGTGTGGTAGGCAGCCTCCCACCACTGCCCAGCTGCGCCCTTTAGATACAAAGCAACAATATGTACCTTAGTGTCGTCGGTGCAGTGGATACCTCTGACGACTTTCTCAATATGCGTGAACCACTGGACCACTTTCACTACTAGAATACTGCAATTAGACATCATATGATTTAAGTCTGTCAAAAAAGTAACCGATGTTAAATTAAGCTATTACATCGGATAATAAATTTGTGATGTTAAAAACGCTTAAAACAATTGTTGAATTTTTTGACAGATGTTAAATTATTAATTTAAAATAACAAATAAACGCTCGGCCGATGAAATTTTGTAAGTGTTTGAAGTTTGAATGCCCGCCCATACTTGGATTATTTTTTTAAACACCCGCCCATAGTGAAAATAGGAGTTATTTCCTTTCCGGGCTTGTCTGAACAGATTGAGAACACCTCTTGACCCTCTCTCCGAAATCTCTCTGGCTCACCTCGCCTGAATGTCACCACCCCCCCCCCTACCGCCACCACCGCCACTACTGTCCTCCACCGCCGCCGTCGCCGCTACTACCACCACCTCTCTTCTCCTGACTTTCATCCTCGTCTTCTCCTCATGTTTCTACAGATCTGAGAGCTCCTCTTTCCCTCTGATAAAACCTAGCCGCCATCCTTCTCTCCTCATGTCTCTATAGATCTGAAACCTAGACATACGTGGTTGCCTCCCCGCCATCGCCCTGACTCGCACCCGCAACTGCGTCCCCCAGATCCTGGCCAACCCTCACCAGCATCGTCCATCTCGGCCGCCCCTGACCATCTAGGGTTTCTTCTTCTTCTCCACTCACATCCTCTGTCCCGGCCCACTCCCTTGCCTTAGCGCCGACACCGGTATCTCATATTCCTTCTTCATCTTCAAAATCCAAACAATACCAAAACCCTAATCCCTCAAATCTCCAAAAATCCATGATGATGCCCCAAATCTCAAAAGAAAACGCCCTCAGATTCTCAAAAAGAGGGACATCCCTAAATGTCTTAGATTCGGAAGCAAAAGTATTTGGAAGCATTAGACAGGTAAGACGAAGTTTAATTGGTGGAGTTTCTCATTTCAGGTTGATTCAATTGTATTTCCATTTTTCACTTTTTAGTTATTGTTGCTATTATTTTGTTTAACATGGATTTTGTTTTGGTTCTAATCTTGAAATGGCCGATTTTGATGATTGTGCTATTGTAGATCTGAGATCTCTGCTAAAGCAGTACATATTCTTGTGAATGGCTTGAAGATATTCTCCACATTCAATGAAGACCTATTCAAGGAGAAAACACTGCTTCTAACTCTGACCAATTTTAGGTACCGTATTACACAGTTCTCTTAATGCTCCTTTACTAGACAACTTATAATATCTTGTAATCTATAATTATTATATTATGTTATGATTTTTTGTTGATGCAAATGTTGTTGGTTGGTACTAGTAAATATAATGATGTCAATCAGTTTGGAATGGGTTGGTCATTAATTAACCTTTATAGAATATGGATTTGTTGCTTACAAAAATTGGTGCACTGATTTAGTGTTATTACTTTTGCATAAATGTTACTAGTCTATCTATATGACCCAATGTCCCAATGTAGATAATTAAAAGTTAGGCTTATTTATTTTAACAGTTTCCGTATTCTTGTTTACAACTTGAATTGGTAGCACCAGATTTGCAAGAATCCAAGGCATAATCCTGATATTAGGATCCTTTTTGTGGATCACAGTTGTGCTCGACCTAAATTTCAGTGTTCTTTTTAATGTTTAAAATGCATATGGATCGTTGATACTTGAGCATAATCATATTAAGCTTAGCAGCAGTTCATTTTTTGCATAATCATATAGATGCTCTTATTTCAATTTCTCTCTCTTTTTTTTGTGCCTTGTTGACTTGTTGCCAAGTTTATCTTCCCTTTAATAAACTTCATCAATTCATCTAGAATTCTAAGTATTTGTATTTACAACTACTTGGGGATCTCAATCAAGTATGCATTTATAGTTCTAGTAATCATCCTTTTACTTCCAATTCAATTATGCATGATTTGAGTTTTTACTGGTCTCTTGGTCTTTAGTTTTGAACTTTGGTTTGCTTGTTGCCTAAAGCCCTTTGCAGCTGGTCAACATTATTTGTTGCACTTTCTCTTATTTATCCTCATGCATAATTTGAGTTTTTAGCGGTCACTTGGTCTTTATCTTTGATTTTTTTTCTTTGCTTCTTGCCTAAAGTGTTGTCCAAAATTATTTGTTACATTTTCTTCTATTTATCCTCAAATGTGCCAATGTTATTCCAGTTTATGCATCTTAAATGTCAGTTCTTTCAGAAATAAGGTTAACATTACCTTCAACTAACCTTCCCTTTGAAACTATGGAAAACGGTTAAACAAATTAGGTCTAGGATCTGGATTCTGTGATTTTTAGTGATCTTGTTTTAAGTGTTACATGTTTGACTTATTTCACTTCACTTGAGGTTTAGTTCGAGTTGGACAAAGGGGTCATTTTGAACCAAATAATTTAGTGCTATCTACATACTATGTGGGTCTGTTGTACTTGTTTTGACTTAGTAGTTCATGTTGGGAATGCTGAATTCCATATTTCCTCATATTTCTATATAAATTCCCTCCTTTATTACCGAAAAAAATTATATTATAAGAAAAATTCATTGTAGTTAAGTTGATTGTTCTGTAATTTCTGTGAACATAAAGGGCCATGATTTACGTGAAAATAATTTTGGTTTTATATAAATTCTAGTCCTTTGAAAGTGAAGTTGTTTATATTTGTGTTGTGGCAAATGACAATCGTGACCTAAAATACACGTTGTGTGCTTTAGATGAGTTCTTGTTCATTCAGTCAAAGAATATAATTCAGTAGCTTACCCCAGATCGAGGTTCTGATCCATATCCAAGATTACTAGAATGAGGAGTTTGAAAGTGACTGGAAGGACTTCACAAGCATTTCCCTATATTCTATTTGATTCTGATTTTTAGAATCTGATAAACACCCATCACAGTTCTAACCTTTTCTTTTCTCTTCTCATGATATTCATTTTTTACTATACATTCTTTGTGACACTTGATTGATCTAATCTACTTTCTAAAAATGAAGAAAATGTGACTCTTCTTTAGTGTAATTACCTAAGATTTATGTTGCTGCAAAGAGACATCACTTGTATTCTTTTTACCTTTATGTATTTATGTATGCCTAAATAGTATCAGAACCATTGTTTCACTGCATTATTTTCATGTGTACTGGCTTTTGATGCCGTCTATACATTTACTGATAGATTTTCTTCTACTTGATGTTATCGCAAATGGTTCCCTTGATGTTATTCGATCTTTAATGGTTATGGAAATATGCAATACAGTTATCTCGATTCAAAAGTAAGTCTTTCTTCTTATTTATCTTTAAACTCGCTGAAATATGGTTCTTGTACAAAATCTTGGGAGTTATTGTAGTGTAATGAAACTTATCTTTCACTCGTAAAATCTTGAGACTCCGATGAATCAGGAAAGCAAGGATTACAATTTAATGTATGTAAGTAGTTCTCCTTGATTTTAATAGTTGATTCTATCTCCCCAGTCTATGGGAAAACATGTTTTGTTATAAACTAGGGCAAAAGAACAGGGGATAATATGAGATTGTATTCAATTGAATTTCTTGTAGAGTATCCACCAATACATATATAGGAGTCATATCCTTGGGTTCCAAGTATAAGATAAATCTATCTACAAAAGGCAAAACTCTATCTTAGTAAAGTGTATATCTTTGTACATCCACATAATAATATTATAACACTCCCCCTTGGATGTAAAATCTTTATTTCGCCAACTGCCTCGTTAAAAACCTAGCTAGGAAAACCCAATGGGACAAAACCATAGCTTAGGGAAAAAGAGTGCAGCCTTCTACGGACGCTCTTGTTGTTCTGCCTCATTAAAAACCTTGTCAGGAAAACCCAGTGGGATAAAACCTGGTCGACGGGAAAAAGAGTGCACTGCGTGTATACTCCCCCTGAATTCAACATCCTCCTCGAAGTCTTCTCATTCCTCTTAATATCGCCGTCTTCATGAGCTTATGGTCGAATCTCAACATTGTCTTTGATGTGTATAAGCTGGAATGTCTTCCTGATTGACTTTGACGCGCTTGACTTTCATGTATTGTTGTTGAGCTGCTTTGGATGCATAAGCATAAGGTACTTCAGGACCTAGTGTGCTTTTCATTGTTGATCTGGGGGATCTGATGTATTAAATGGTGCTTAAGTTGCCTCATTAAAAACCTTACCTTGGAAAAACCCGGTGGGATAAAAACCAAGAACAAGGAAAAGAGTACAACTTTGTATGGTACTTCGGGACCTAATAAAATGTCACCCCTTTCACAAGTATAGGTAATTCATGTACTCTAATAAGAATCTTTAACCAACTGCATGTGACAGAATTTTGATAATAATGCTTCAGGCATTTTTAATCGATCCTTTCCATTTATATGGGTATGCACTTACAACGTTCGTCATTTACATTTGGAGCCAAAATTATATTCACTCCTGGTGAATACATTCTAATGTAACCTTTAATAGGCTTTTGTCCAACTCCAATCAATTTGTCTTTATATTTTCCTTTGTACGAACACCCACTTAAAACCAATTGATACTACACTTTTCAATGTTGGAGCTACAGGTTCAAAAACTTCATGCTTAAATAATTCATCTTTGCATGAATTATTTCTTTCTAGAATTTGGGATATACCATGTATCCTTGTGAGGAGAGTTGTCTCGTTAAAAACTTTGCTTTGGAAAAACCCAAATGGGACAAAAACCAAAGTTAATGAAAAAAGTACAACTTTTCTCCCCCTCAATTTAGCATATAAATCACCAATTTTATAAAAACATGCTACTTATGGACTTAATATCATTTCCCAATCTAATCAAAGATGAAAAGATCATTTGTCTTCATATCGTAATATATCTCTCTTTCTACACTCGAGCTATAGGTCGAGATATTTTTAGAGCTTTCAGCTAATTTCCAACTAATCATCTGCTTATTGGATAATCAAGGATCAGGTCATTTCAAAACTTTTCATAATCAATTCTAACACTGTCGACGTTCATGAAATCTCTTCAAGAGTTTTATACTAGTGGACATATCACCATTGTTTGAAGTTACTACTAGAACCTCGATCTAAATTGTAACGGCCCAGAATTAGGATTTATGGGTTACGTTTCAAGGGATAAAACCCCTTGTTCGGATCTTGCAATCCAGGTACGGGTCGAGGTTTCAAACTCATTTTAAGATTTGTAGAAGAGGGATTTCAAACCCTAAAGTATCGTAGGGCCGTTGGGTACCCTTAACCTGTCCTAAGACTATGTCGCGGAAACCATTTCAAACGGAAGTAAAGCGGAAGCAAAGTACAGATACAAGTGCCACGGCGGAGCCGGGTCAAAACGGAATCAAAAGTATAAATCCAAAATAATATAATCAGAGTCTGGTGAAGTCTATAACTCCAGCGCTCACTCTCCGCCGACAAAATGACCCGCGCAATAAGCAAACAGCACCGATAGGATGAACATAAATAATTCCTAAAAAAAATTGATTTGGAGCGGGATCAGATCGATGCCCACTTAACTCTGCATCCCAACCATAAGCACACATATACGCTATACCTAATAAAGATGCTCTAATGCAGTACAAAATTCAAACACACTAGCGGGGTATATATATCAACAATCAAGGTCAATGCATCATGATGAGGTTATCGTAATAATCCGACCTAATGTTATACAAGAACACATAAGAGCAGCATAGTATCTATCACATATGGCAACCATGACCATATAATAAGTCAAGAATGGCATGCAATTAGACGAAGGGTCACATTCAGAAAGCATAGATCTTACAGGATGCTAGCGATACATGACGTGATACAAGCATAGTCAAGAGTCATTAACAGGAGCTCAACATAGTATTCGCGAAATATGAGGCATAATCAAAATAACAAGAAGAGCATCATTGGCGACATATTATAATCATGTTAAGAGCGAACCATCATAGAGCACATATATAGTACAGTAGTCATCACATCATAGAACAAGTACAACAAGTGATCCTTTTAGTGAGTTATATTGGGAATCATAAGCCCTACCAAACACTACTAGCACTTATCAAACATTAACACAATCAAGGTAACTCGACTAAATCCATTCTAACATTTATTCGTCATGCGTATGCGAAATCATGATATAGTGTGGTGTGTGATCATGCGAAGTGTGGAGTCATACGTTCATGCAAGCACGATATGATATCATAGAGTAATAGGGGAAATACCGCCAAGCGATGACATGTAAGCATGCTAGGATCAAGCATCACAGAAATTAAGCAAGGGAGTCATCGAATTCAACATTAATCCAATCAGGATGAGTAAAACATTTTAAGAGAACAACAAGAGGGAAGAAACACACTATCAGGGACCTAGCTCGAGAGAGATTCAACAGTAGTGTAGGCAAGGTATAATTCGCACAAGTCATGATCAAAGGTCCTATATGGCACTAATGGCTCAACATAACACGCGATACATACATGCAACTAATCATGGCGACACGTAAGAAATTAATTCAATCACATTCCAACAATCTAGAAACATGAGGAAGGTTTTACGATGTATAACACGAGTTTAAGTAATGAAAATATGACTAGAATACGAGGCATGAGCTCAAATCAACACATACTAGGATAAAACATGCATTTCTCAAGACTCATTTATACCACATACTCTCCATCCAACGCAAGTAATCACACAACAACACAAATTGCGAAACAATCAACCTTAATTAATCTGACGAATACAGAACAGATGGGAATACTATAGGTTCTTGTTACCAAAGGATAATAAGCATTGACACGTCATCATCCAACATGCTAAGACGATCATCTATCAGCATTCATACAAAGAGGAGTTGATCACACTATCATGGACCTAACCAAGGAGAAAACAACTATCATGTAGGTTCATATCATATGGTCCATGCTTCAAATCAACCATACAGGCAATACAATAGGCCAAGTGGACATGCTATGACAACATATAATCATGATGGAAAACAAGGCATAACATGAGTAACCTTATACTAATATGATCATTTGCGAGGCACACACGGAAGATTACATAATCAAGCAATGCAATTCAGAGAGAGTCACCATTACAACCGGACAGAGATCCCTAAGGGCAACCATTGACTTTTCCCAACCGACTTATCTCCCCTCTTTCCCGTGTGACTCTGGTACGACTCTTCATGGCAAGAAGACACTAGTTGATTATAAGGAAAGACAGCCCCATAAACTCCTCACTTTTAACTCAAGTGACATCAAGAACTTCCAACACTCACTCAGACAACCTAACATCCAACCATAATTCCCGAAACAATGTGTTTACCAACCCAATTTCCCGGGGAAGACACTGGCATCCAAGAAAGGCTAGATAGACCGTCAATGGGTTAACAAACATAGTGGAAGGGGTTGTTCCACACAAGTTGGGTTTGACCACACAGAAACAAGGGTAGTCCCACTATCCCGTTTTCACAGGTCAGTCAATACACATTTAATTATTAGACATACCCATCAGATATCTAGCATAGCAAGCACTCAACACAGAATTAGTTAGTGACATTCATAATGACCTCCTTGGAGTCTTCCAGACCCATCTGTAAAGAACAAGCTAATATTTCGCCTACCTATTTCCAACTACATCCAATAGGGATGGTCTAACGTCTTTCTACCCACTCGATCCCCTCTTTAGTCGATTTTCCATATTTTATGATAAGCCAAGTTCATTACTTAGTCCAATTTGGGTTAGACATCTTAAGTTCATTTTGCCCCTTTAAAAAACTTTCATATCCTTTGAAATTCATGGGCGGTTTTCCAAAACATACACTCGACCCTTGTGTACCCGAATTGCACAACCTCAGCTCTGATACCATCTTTGTAACGGCCCAGAATTAGGATTTCTGGGTTACGTTTCAAGGGATAAAACCCCTTGTTCGGATCTTGCAATCCAGGTACGGGTCGAGGTTTCAAACTCATTTTAAGATTTGTAGAAGAGGGATTTCAAACCCTAAAGTATCGTAGGGCCGTTGGGTACCCTTAACCTGTCCTAAGACTATGTCGCGGAAACCATTTCAAACGGAAGTAAAGCGGAAGCAAAGTACAGATACAAGTGCCACGGCGGAGCCGGGTCAAAACGGAGTCAAAAGTATAAATCCAAAACAATATAATCAGAGTCTGGTGAAGTCTATAACTCCAGCGCTCACTCTCCGCCGACAAAATGACCCGCGCAATAAGCAAACAGCACCGATAGGATGAACATAAATAATTCCTAAAAAAAATTGATTTGGAGCGGGATCAGATCGATGCCCACTTAACTCTGCATCCCAACCATAAGCACACATATACGCTATACCTAATAAAGATGCTCTAATGCAGTACGAAATTCAAACACA
Source organism: Persicaria tinctoria (assembly GCA_037127255.1). Lineage (NCBI taxonomy): Eukaryota > Viridiplantae > Streptophyta > Magnoliopsida > Caryophyllales > Polygonaceae > Persicaria > Persicaria tinctoria. The sequence goes on along the minus strand of JBANSL010000002.1, from coordinate 85,745,796 downwards.
CTAGCATGCTCCTAGTTCATAGTAATGTGCAGAAATACTGTAAAGGGCCCAAGACAATGCCAAGTGGCATATCCCTCTCCTACCTCCACCCCTTCCGACAGGCGGAGATTGGCCAGCTCGTGAATGCATTCATTCATAATAGGGCGGCACGCATGCCTAACCCGCTCCACAATAAAGCCCGCAGGCATATCATAATATAAGGAAGTACTCGATTGACTCAGGGTACCCGATGAGGCTGGGCTACCCTATGACCCTAGCAAAGACTCTAGGACTATCACAGATAACGGCCGTTCTGTTTACAAACACATAGAGAAATAGAATGCTCAACGATCAATGCAACCTAGCATGGTACTACATGGCATGCTGATCATGAATGCAACACCTAGTATATCATGCACTTAAAGCAGGGAATAGCTCTATTCAATCTGAGTAAGCTCCGAAGAGACTTACCTGAAATGCAGAACAACAGCATAATACAAGCAAGGGCCCAAATGCAAGTCCAAAGCAATCCAAAAGCAATACACACCTAACATCAAGTCATTTCCATAAGCTATCGGGCTAACATTCATATACACAGAGCCCAAGTTCCCAACATTCTCAAAACCAATCGATAGTAAAACCATTTTCCAAAACATTTCCGATACGATCAACATCAACCAAAATCATTCACTCCCGATCAACCTCATTGATAAAATCGTACCAACCATATTTTCCAACTTTTAATCTCAGATTAAGTCAACTCATTTCCAAAACAATTTCCCAAATCCTCTCTGGTCAAAATCCATTAATAAAATATTATCCTTTAAATCCACTTACTATTATTATTTTATCAACCAACTCCGACAAGGTTAGATCATTTCCAAAAATCCTCTTCTTAATTTCTATTAAATTCTTTTCCATTCATCAAATCAATTTCCAACCTTGAAAACCTTTTCCCAATTCTCTTTCAAATCCAAGTCCAAATAATATATTTTAAATCCCTTTATATTTTAAGATCCATAAATTAATAATATATATATAATCCAATTAGTTAATAATTTAACAATTTTCGAAAATTACCCGAAATCAAGTCTTATATTTAATACACATTTTATAAACACAATCCATGACAAAATTAGGGCCAAAGGAAAGAATAGGCCCAAAAGAGAGGAACCCAGCCCATGGAAACAGAAGCCCAACTCTCGGCCAGATCCGGATCCAAATAAGCCCAAACCCATCCCCAAAAGCTGAACCGGCTCATTTCCTTCTGAAAAGCCCAAACCGAACCGGTTTTATTTTAAAAGAAGCCGAACCGGACCCTAAACAAAAGGAAAAGAAAACCAGGCCCGACCGGCCTCTGTTCATCGCCTCCTTCAGGAGTCCCTGTGCGAAAATCCGGAAGAGGGAAGGAAAGATTTGGGGCTCGCCGGATTTATGCCTACCATCCCGCTCTCTCTCTAGCCTTTCCGATATCCCCATAACAAAACAAGAAAGAAGGAGAAGAGGGGAGTGTGCTCACCAAGGGTCTCGAAGGTTCGCCGGAGAGGAAAGCGTCGGGGCTCGATTGAGCTTCGTCGGCGTCGGAACAGGGAGATCTCGGCCTAGAACGATAATAGGAGGTGAAAAGGTGGATCTTTACAAGGCTTTGGATCGGAAATTGAAGGATTGAAGGCATACCGTTCGGTTTTGGGGAAAACAGGAGAACGAGGAGGAGGTGGCGGCGGAGGTTACTAGCGGTGCCGACCGTTACTGGTGGCTGCTGGCGAGGTTCCGTCTGCTTCTTCTAACGACGTCAGAGGGAGGAGGAACTGCTGGGCGCGACTCGCAAAAGAGGGAGGAGAAATGGAGCTTTGGTGAGGCTCGGCTCGGCTCACTGTTTCTCGACAAAACAAGGGATGCTCCTTGTGCTCGCGACGATGGCGCGGCGCTGGTTACCGGCGACGAACGACGAGGAGGAGGAAGGTGATGCCTGGAGACATCAGAAATGGAGGGAGAGACAACGGAACGAAGTGGTGGCGGCAAGAGCAGGAGAATGAGAGGCTTGTATATGGAGATGAGTAGCTGGGTTTTAGAGATAAGGTGAGGAGGGGATGGATAAGGGTGAAGGGTGATCTGAATTGAGTGAAGGAGAGGGGTCCACTACAGCTTTCGTTTGGCAGATTGCCCCAAATAGGGGTGGCAGTACAGTAGAGGTAGGAGGAGGGAAAGTGGGTGTTTAGCCACAAAGAGGAATTGAGGGGGAAGATGTTGACTGGGATTGTTCACACAAAATAGAAAGATGACAAAGTAACATATGTTCTCAAAGGTTACAATTCAACATACCCGGAAATAAACTTTAAAACCCGCTCACTCAACATTTACCCGACTCGATCAAAATAACGTTTTAAAATTTCGAAGATGTCGACATCCCAAAGTTTATTTCAAATTCCGAGGCGAAACGATAGAATTTTCTTTCACGGTTAAAATTTAGGCCGGAATTCGCTTTAAGAGTTTCAATTTCGATTTAGTAATTTAAAGACGAGTTTTCCTTAAAATATCCGAATTATTATTATTATTAAATCCATTTTATATTATTTGTTGAAATTTATTATTTAAAAATCCGGGCCTTTACATCATCCACCTCTAAAAACAAGTCTCGTCCCCGAGACTAAACCCAAAATAAAGTAGGGGATGAAGTTTGAAATTGATGAGTCCTAGGACCATGTCCAAGAACCTTGTAATCATCTCGGTTGCGTCTTCCGGGATTCTCACAACATTCTAGTCACAGTCGTGACATCTCCAATTGGCCTTGACAAGTATGCGATAAGCGCCCCTATCACATACTCGCTTCGACTTCTCGGAAGTACCACAACTCCCTACAATATAATCACTAGGTCTTAGCAAGCACCCTACAAGCGCCCTCATAAAATGCTTGTATCCACTTCGTGAAGTATCATAGAGTTGCCCGGGTTTGAAAAGTTTCTAAAGAGATTCCGCAATTGAAAATAAAGATTAACCTTAAAATCGTTGAAATCCTCGGCAACGTTTACTCTTTCTAAGTAATTCCTTTTCAACCGCTCAAAATCTTTAAATAAGACGTTTAACCAAGTAACTTTACACCAAAACAAGTCAAATCCCTTCAACTCAAGATTTCGTCAAAATGTTCCAAAACCAATTTAGGTCCCCACATATCAATCAATCAATTTCAGAAGTCAAGAGGTGGAATCATCCACCTCTAAGAGCTAATCCCATATTCTCTTCCTAGTTTCCAGATCATGCAACATCATTCACATCTCAACAATTATCATAACCAAAAGTCTCATCAACTCTTCTCTAAGCATAATACCATAAGTCTTCTCACACATGGCAAGTCTCACATCATATCATAGTCACAAGCCATCACATAACCGTCTAACATTAATATAAACATGCCAACAAGTCTCAAGCACCAAAGAAACAACAAGCCGCAACATACTACGAGTCATAAGGTATGTCTATATCATACTAAAGGCATCACAAGTGCATAATAGAATGTTCATCACTCATCACGTAACCACACATGTCCAGAAATCAACGAGTTAGGTGTTATGGGTTAGTACGTCAGTACACATCAAATCTCACAATCGCATATCGATATCGCAACACAAGTAGAACAGATTCATCATGTTAACATATCAACACAACAAGGTCATACTATTAAGATTCAGAAAAAAGGAAAGATCCAACCATATACCAAGCATCACATGCTAACCTACTCACAAAACATCATTTCAACTCCTTACAATACCATATAACGATCATTTTGAAATTTGGTATCATTATCTCATATATACAATCATATATATTCATCCTCAAAGTCATATTCATCATATAACATACTCACAATCATGCTTAACGATCATATAACATAACATCATGCTTTATTACCTCATAATATAATATCATGTTTTCACATAGCAACATGTCCTTATTTCATGATTCATATATCATATCATAACATGCTTCTAAACGATATAGTAGGATAGCAATGCATCAATATATCATGGTAACACTTGTCACTACCAACTACATTTTAATATTGCATAACAACATGTAATATCATTCTGTATCAGATTCGTCATGGTCGTTATCTAATTATCAGGCAAGCACATATAAACAAATCATAAAATCAAGAAAATTCTCACATCATACCAGTCAAAATAAAACAAAATCCCCACTCGCCCATCTCCACTCTCAAGTCAAGACTAATCCTCTTCTAGACTCGCCAACGCCAACTCAAACAAAAATCCCCCAAAGAAATCCCAATTCATCTCGATGCTCGAATCTTACCCCTCCTTCTGCCGATCACTACCACACCATCCACCTCTAAGAACTCACTCCTATGTCTAACCTCACGCCCGAGTACCTGCTTACACTATGTCCTCAACACCCACAAAGGCCATTTCTTACACTTCTCACACTTCCCAAGGTTTCACAAGCATCTTGCCCTGCTAATCACACATCTCCTCTAGAAATTACCCCCACCTAGGATTCACCTAGAAAGTTCATCGGGACCACCAAGGATTTCCTCCTATAGATCCCAACTCAACCGGCCTTACCTAACCCAACATCCCTCTCTTCATGACTTATCTCGTAATACCATCGATCATCCCAACCGCCCAAAATTCCTTCACCACTCTTCTACCATGCTACCAATGACCTCACCCACAGGTTTAAAGGAGAAACAATCATGGAATCGTCAGACATAAGATCTACATTAGGTCAACCAGCATTTATAAACATAACATCATGGGTTCAACAAGTCTCAATTTACCATCATGCTCAATAATCATTGCACACATCATATATGAACGTAATCAAGTCAAGCTAGCAGGTTGCATTATAACCTTATCAGATACAATTCAGGTCTCTTAGCATATGTAGTTCACAATTTACAGGCAAAGAAATTCAAATCATGCTTAGCAACTTAGAGTAGCAACACGTCAAGACATCATGGTACATTAGATCTATAAGGCATCACCTCATATCATTATTCATGACAGACAATTAGGCAACAATCATCACCGAGTCAGCACATCAACACATAAATCCCATCGTCTGGTCAGTGCAATATCGTCGTCAACAAATTCAAAGGGGTTAGCAATTCGAACGGAGAACAATCCCGCTTGCAAATCATATCGTACACAGTAACCATAATCCTCGATGCGTGCCTGTTCCGCCGACATCATAGATCCTGAGGCCCGTGGGTTATGGGCCCACGCTTCCGTCACGTTGCTCTATAACTATCCAACTTCCTTTCTCTTTACCGTGCGGTCACTCGTTCAATGCATCACGGGGAAGTCCAAGTTAGCAGAGATAGGGGAATGACAAGGACAGACAACCCAATGTTCACTTCGGAACCAAACATAGACCAAGGCTAAAGGACGACAAGACTAGAGACAAGACTTTGACCCGAGAGTGACAACGATTGCCCCTATGAAAATCTATGAGGTTACAATTTGTGACAGGCAGCAAGGGTTCGTCTCAAGCAATCAACCATATCAACCCACACTAACATGTGCCTATCTCGAAGATCAACGACATACATGTACATTAAAAGGCACATTCGAGTTCTACCTTGAGGGGCGTGCGAGACAAGCTAACAGTCTATCAATTCATGAAAGTCATAATGCCTAGTAGTCTTAAGCGAGATATGCGGGATTTACCAAACATAACCATTATCACATACATGAGCAATGCACTAGCGGGGTATATATATCAACAATCAAGGTCAATGCATCATGATGAGGTTATCGTAATAATCCGACCTAATGTTATACAAGAACACATAAGAGCAGCATAGTATCTATCACATATGGCAACCATGACCATATAATAAGTCAAGAATGGCATGCAATTAGACGAAGGGTCACATTCAGAAAGCATAGATCTTACAGGATGCTAGCGATACATGACGTGATACAAGCATAGTCAAGAGTCATTAACAGGAGCTCAACATAGTATTCGCGAAATATGAGGCATAATCAAAATAACAAGAAGAGCATCATTGGCGACATATTATAATCATGTTAAGAGCGAACCATCATAGAGCACATATATAGTACAGTAGTCATCACATCATAGAACAAGTACAACAAGTGATCCTTTTAGTGAGTTATATTGGGAATCATAAGCCCTACCAAACACTACTAGCACTTATCAAACATTAACACAATCAAGGTAACTCGACTAAATCCATTCTAACATTTATTCGTCATGCGTATGCGAAATCATGATATAGTGTGGTGTGTGATCATGCGAAGTGTGGAGTCATACGTTCATGCAAGCACGATATGATATCATAGAGTAATAGGGGAAATACCGCCAAGCGATGACATGTAAGCATGCTAGGATCAAGCATCACAGAAATTAAGCAAGGGAGTCATCGAATTCAACATTAATCCAATCAGAATGAGTAAAACATTTTAAGAGAACAACAAGAGGGAAGAAACACACTATCAGGGACCTAACTCGAGAGAGATTCAACAGTAGTGTAGGCAAGGTATAATTCGCACAAGTCATGATCAAAGGTCCTATATGGCACTAATGGCTCAACATAACACGCGATACATACATGCAACTAATCATGGCGACACGTAAGAAATTAATTCAATCACATTCCAACAATCTAGAAACATGAGGAAGGGTTTACGATGTATAACACGAGTTTAAGTAATGAAAATATGACTAGAATACGGGGCATGAGCTCAAATCAACACATACTAGGATAAAACATGCATTTCTCAAGACTCATTTATACCACATACTCTCCATCCAACGCAAGTAATCACACAACAACACAAATTGCGAAACAATCAACCTTAATTAATCTGACGAATACAGAACAGATGGGAATACTATAGGTTCTTGTTACCAAAGGATAATAAGCATTGACACGTCATCATCCAACATGCTAAGACGATCATCTATCAGCATTCATACAAAGAGGAGTTGATCACACTATCATGGACCTAACCAAGGAGAAAACAACTATCATGTAGGTTCATATCATATGGTCCATGCTTCAAATCAACCATACAGGCAATACAATAGGCCAAGTGGACATGTTATGACAACATATAATCATGATGGAAAACAAGGCATAACATGAGTAACCTTATACTAATATGATCATTTGCGAGGCACACACGGAAGATTACATAATCAAGCAATGCAATTCAGAGAGAGTCACCATTACAACCGGACAGAGATCCCTAAGGGCAACCATTGACTTTTCCCAACCGACTTATCTCCCCTCTTTCCCGTGTGACTCTGGTACGACTCTTCATGGCAAGAAGACACTAGTTGATTATAAGGAAAGACAGCCCCATAAACTCCTCACTTTTAACTCAAGTGACATCAAGAACTTCCAACACTCACTCAGACAACCTAACATCCAACCATAATTCCCGAAACAATGTGTTTACCAACCCAATTTCCCGGGGAAGACACTGGCATCCAAGAAAGGCTAGATAGACCGTCAATGGGTTAACAAACATAGTGGAAGGGGTTGTTCCACACAAGTTGGGTTTGACCACACAGAAACAAGGGTAGTCCCACTATCCCGTTTTCACAGGTCAGTCAATACACATTTAATTATTAGACATACCCATCAGATATCTAGCATAGCAAGCACTCAACACAGAATTAGTTAGTGACATTCATAATGACCTCCTTGGAGTCTTCCAGACCCATCTGTAAAGAACAAGCTAATATTTCGCCTACCTATTTCCAACTACATCCAATAGGGATGGTCTAACGTCTTTCTACCCACTCGATCCCCTCTTTAGTCGATTTTCCATATTTTATGATAAGCCAAGTTCATTACTTAGTCCAATTTGGGTTAGACATCTTAAGTTCATTTTGCCCCTTTAAAAAACTTTCATATCCTTTGAAATTCATGGGCGGTTTTCCAAAACATACACTCGACCCTTGTGTACCCGAATTGCACAACCTCAGCTCTGATACCATCTTTGTAACGGCCCAGAATTAGGATTTCTGGGTTACGTTTCAAGGGATAAAACCCCTTGTTCGGATCTTGCAATCCAGGTACGGGTCGAGGTTTCAAACTCATTTTAAGATTTGTAGAAGAGGGATTTCAAACCCTAAAGTATCGTAGGGCCGTTGGGTACCCTTAACCTGTCCTAAGACTATGTCGCGGAAACCATTTCAAACGGAAGTAAAGCGGAAGCAAAGTACAGATACAAGTGCCACGGCGGAGCCGGGTCAAAACGGAGTCAAAAGTATAAATCCAAAACAATATAATCAGAGTCTGGTGAAGTCTATAACTCCAGCGCTCACTCTCCGCCGACAAAATGACCCGCGCAATAAGCAAACAGCACCGATAGGATGAACATAAATAATTCCTAAAAAAAATTGATTTGGAGCGGGATCAGATCGATGCCCACTTAACTCTGCATCCCAACCATAAGCACACATATACGCTATACCTAATAAAGATGCTCTAATGCAGTACGAAATTCAAACACACTAGCATGCTCCTAGTTCATAGTAATGTGCAGAAATACTGTAAAGGGCCCAAGACAATGTCAAGTGGCATATCCCTCTCCTACCTCCACCCCTTCCGACAGGCGGAGACTGGCCAGCTCGTGAATGCATTCATTCATAATAGGGCGGCACGCATGCCTAACCCGCTCCACAATAAAGCCCGCAGGCATATCATAATATAAGGAAGTACTCGATTGACTCAGGGTACCCGATGAGGCTGGGCTACCCTATGACCCTAGCAAAGACTCTAGGACTATCACAGATAACGGCCGTTCTGTTTACAAACACATAGAGAAATAGAATGCTAAACGATCAATGCAACCTAGCATGGTACTACATGGCATGCTGATCATGAATGCAACACCTAGTATATCATGCACTTAAAGCAGGGAATAGCTCTATTCAATCTGAGTAAGCTCCGAAGAGACTTACCTAAAATGCAGAACAACAGCATAATACAAGCAAGGGCCCAAATGCAAGTCCAAAGCAATCCAAAAGCAATACACACCTAACATCAAGTCATTTCCATAAGCTATCGAGCTAACATTCATATACACAGAGCCCAAGTTCCCAACATTCTCAAAACCAATCGATAGTAAAACCATTTTCCAAAACATTTCCGATACGATCAACATCAACCAAAATCATTCACTCCCGATCAACCTCATTGATAAAATCGTACCAACCATATTTTCCAACTTTTAATCTCAGATTAAGTCAACTCATTTCCAAAACAATTCCCCAAATCCTCTCTGGTCAAAATCCATTAATAAAATATTATCCTTTAAATCCACTTACTATTATTATTTTATCAACCAACTCCGACAAGGTTAGATCATTTCCAAAAATCCTCTTCTTAATTTCTATTAAATTCTTTTCCATTCATCAAATCAATTTCCAACCTTGAAAACCTTTTCCCAATTCTCTTTCAAATCCAAGTCCAAATAATATATTTTAAATCCCTTTATATTTTAAGATCCATAAATTAATAATATATATATAATCCAATTAGTTAATAATTTAACAATTTTCGAAAATTACCCGAAATCAAGTCTTATATTTAATACACATTTTATAAACACAATCCATGACAAAATTAGGGCCAAAGGAAAGAATAGGCCCAAAAGAGAGGAACCCAGCCCATGGAAACAGAAGCCCAACTCTCGGCCAGATCCGGATCCAAATAAGCCCAAACCCATCCCCAAAAGCTGAACCGGCTCATTTCCTTCTGAAAAGCCCAAACCGAACCGGTTTTATTTTAAAAGAAGCCGAACCGGACCCTAAACAAAAGGAAAAGAAAACCAGGCCCGACCGGCCTCTGTTCATCGCCTCCTTCAGGAGTCCCTGTGCGAAAATCCGGAAGAGGGAAGGAAAGATTTGGGGCTCGCCGGATTTATGCCTACCATCCCGCTCTCTCTCTAGCCTTTCCGATATCCCCATAACAAAACAAGAAAGAAGGAGAAGAGGGGAGTGTGCTCACCAAGGGTCTCGAAGGTTCGCCGGAGAGGAAAGCGTCGGGGCTCGATTGAGCTTCGTCGGCGTCGGAACAGGGAGATCTCGGCCTAGAACGATAATAGGAGGTGAAAAGGTGGATCTTTACAAGGCTTTGGATCGGAAATTAAAGGATTGAAGGCATACCGTTCGGTTTTGGGGAAAACAGGAGAACGAGGAGGAGGTGGCGGCGGAGGTTACTAGCGGCGCCGACCGTTACTGGTGGCTGCTGGCGAGGTTCCGTCTGCTTCTTCTAACGACGTCAGAGGGAGAAGGAACTGCTGGGCGCGACTCGCAAAAGAGGGAGGAGAAATGGAGCTTTGGTGAGGCTCGGCTCGGCTCACTGTTTCTCGACAAAACAAGGGATGCTCCTTGTGCTCGCGACGATGGCGCGGCGCTGGTTACCGGCGACGAACGACGAGGAGGAGGAAGGTGATGCCTGGAGACATCAGAAATGGAGGGAGAGACAACGGAACGAAGTGGTGGCGGCAAGAGCAGGAGAAGGAGAGGCTTGTATATGGAGATGAGTAGCTGGGTTTTAGAGATAAGGTGAGGAGGGGATGGATAAGGGTGAAGGGTGATCTGAATTGAGTGAAGGAGAGGGGTCTACTACAGCTTTCGTTTGGCAGATTGCCCCAAATAGGGGTGGCAGTACAGTAGAGGTAGGAGGAGGGAAGGTGGGTGTTTAGCCACAAAGAGGAATTGAGGGGGAAGATGTTGACTGGGATTGTTCACACAAAATAGAAAGATGACAAAGTAACATATGTTCTCAAAGGTTACAATTCAACATACCCGGAAATAAACTTTAAAACCCGCTCACTCGACATTTACCCGACTCGATCAAAATAACGTTTTAAAATTTCGAAGATGTCGACATCCCAAAGTTTATTTCAAATTCCGAGGCGAAACGATAGAATTTTCTTTCACGGTTAAAATTTAGGCCGGAATTCGCTTTAAGAGTTTCAATTTCGATTTAGTAATTTAAAGACGAGTTTTCCTTAAAATATCCGAATTATTATTATTATTAAATCCATTTTATATTATTTGTTGAAATTTATTATTTAAAAATCCGGGCCTTTACATAAATCATGCTAGTACATTGGTTTACTTCTCTTCCATGCAATATATTGCTTCTTGATCTTCTTTTCCTCTCCCCCTAAATACCGAGTATTTTATCATCCGTGATAAACTCTAGGTATTTGATCATCTATGGGGACTCAATCCTCCATATACATCAACTTTCTTGATTTACAACAACTTAGTGTAATCTGGGGAGATTTTGGAGTCTATACTGATCATGTCGATGCCTATACTGAACATGTAAATATCAAGCTCTCTACTGGAGATAAATGACAAGAAGGAGAATTTATTCTATTGTTGACCAAAATCAAATCAATCTCTTGATATTCATGTATGCTTGTTAGCTATTATTGATGACTCTACTGGGTCATTCCATGCGTTAGCATTATTCTAAATGATTATCTCATAAGTAACGACTTCACTTGGTCGATTTAATCGTCAGCTTCTCAATGCTCATTTATCCAACACATCAATTTCATTGATATCGTTTCCATATTACATCCATATTTCCAATATGGGTAATCTATTTATTATGTGTTGAATCTTCTTTTGACAACCTCGACTAGAGGAAAACCAATGCTTCTCGCAATTATCGGCTTTCACGATCCCAAATTTATCTTTCATAACTCCTTCTCTTTAGAGTGTTTTGACGCTCTTCTAGAGTCATTTTCTCATATGAGTTTACTGATTGATTATATCAACAGACCTTCGAGGACTAATTTTGATGCTCTTCTGGAGATATGTATAATGTTTAATTATGCCAAGTATAGACTTTATACAAATACTCATTAGTTATTTCATCCTGAAAACTTCAGGTTTTCCATATCATCAAGTACCAAGCTCTAAACAATTCTAACATTATCATGCGATGATTCATTCACAGTTTGGGAGATTACAAATCCAATAGGTAAACCATCATCTTTGACTTGTTCTTCCACATTCTCCTTGATGTGGGAGTCGACTCATACATGATTATCTATAATCATTTTCAAAATTATGACCAGTATCCTAACAACGGTCGCGCGCACCGTATCCTCTTTATGTCATCTGCTAGAGGTAACAATATATATTGCATCTGGCAATAAAAGATGTTGTTATGAACCATATGTCATTTAGCTAGCTATTTAATTGAGTTCTACCATACCCAAGTAGATTAAGAACAAGATCCCACAATAAAGAGTCTTCGGGCTCTCAAGAATAAATTTATCGATTTCACACAATTTAACAAGGATTTGCTTCAAACTCTTCTCCCAAATCATCATTGGTTGAATAAAATTGGCATCATCTACCCATAATGGTTTCTTCAAGAAACATTTCCAATGCATATACATATACATAAAATGTAAATCAAATCAAATAGATAAATAAAACATAGATTCCATGTAGCTTCAAATAGCCAAATTATACTAATAACAAACCAAATACGACCAAGTTTGCATAATCAAATGTGTTGGATCATCTAGGCTCTTTCGTTGATAATCTTTCATATGTAGGGATAAGTTCATCTACTTCAAGAGATAAATTTTATTAACACAAACAATATATATAATATAAAACCACATATGTTTACGACATACCAACTCTTAACAAGTTGTTTCTTCTGGAAACACTTTGAGTTTTGTGCAAAAGTACATTCAAAAATATATACACCTCACAAGCAAATAATAAAAATGATCTCAGTAAATTAAAATAAATGCACTACAGATAATTAAAATTTATTCGGCCACTGCAGGTGGATATCAATTCAGATATTGATCATTTGTTTCAATAAACACTATCATTCACAAATACTGTAGGTTCAATAACTATCTCAAATTTCAATTTCAATAATTTCATCATCATCTATGAGAGAAAATGTCTTTTCTTATTTGCATGCAATTACTTTGGGGGATATAATACAAATCAACTTCATGATACATAAATAATGTCAACTTCTGGTGACCAGAAAACAAATAAGTTTAACCACTTCAGGAGTTTATATTTCACCTTCTATGAAACAAATCATATATGAAATAATTTACAAGTGCAAGATGGAATCAACAATATCATCTTAGCGCATTACTACAAATATGAGGCTAATATTTTAATCGATGCATGATGACGTTATTTATTTATCAACATATCAATGTAGCAATTCATTTAGATATCATTATCATGTATCTATCCAATATACGGTCAATTTACCCAATAGTCACTACAACAGAAAAGCCTTTTAGCGACTAAAATTTTAGCGATGAATTATTTTTCCTCGGCAAATATGGGATTTGGCGACGAACATATCCGCTCCTCACAAAATGGCACATGAACTTTAGCAAGAAACCTATATTCCTCGTTAAAAGTGGTATTCAACGACAAATTTTTTTATTCGTCGCTAATTGATAGTATAATGTGGTCGCGTAAATCATAAGGAAAATAGCGACGAATTTGGAGGTTTTATTGAGGAATGTTTTCATCGCTAAAAATACATTCATCGAGAAATTTTTTATTTTGTCATTATTTGTTTGGTGGGAATTACGTCAAGCCCGCCAAATTTATTAGTGAGAAAGATTTTAATTACTCGCTAAAAGTATGTGTTTCTCAAGGAAAATATTTGTCGCTAAACATATTAATCATCGAGGAAACTTCATTTTCGACGTTATTGGCTTGAGTGAAATATGGAAAATTTCTCAAATTCATCAATGAGAAAAGTTTCAATTCCTCGCCATATGTTCATGTTTTACGAGAAATATTTTGTCGTTGAAATAACCATTTAGTGAGGAAACATCAGTTTCGTCGCTACTTCTATTGGGAAAACTCAGCAAATTTATTGGCGAGAAATATTGTTATTTCTTGCTAAAAATATTTATTTTTCGATGAAAAAATGTGTCCCTAAACATATCAATTTGAGAGAAAATATCATTCATTATTATTGGTTTATGTGAAATTAGAGCAAATAACGACTCAATTTCAACGGTAAAGTATGTTGTTCTTGGAGCGGTCTTTCCTTTTTATTTATCTCTTTCTAGAAAAAAAAATAGAAATAAATTAAGAAGCAATATATTTAGGTAAGAAAGAATACACACAAAGCTAAAATAATTTAAGGTATTTATGGTCAATATATATTAAGATAAATAAGAAAATAAAAATAAACTTAAGGTCCTGGGTTTGAAAAAAGATAAATATTTATAATAGTGTAATCTGGTTATAAATGTTGAGAAATTTGATATGAAGGGGTGTATCAAGAAGTGATGAATGTGATAAGAAGAATTTCAAACATGATCATAGCCGCGGAAAATATTGAGTTGCTTGCTTGTAGAGATTGAAATGGAAGCTCGAAGTAGGGGCATGCAGAAGGCAAAAAAAAAAACCAACGTATATAAAGAGTTTTATCACGGACAAAGACTACTCTTTTTTTTGAGAAATTTGCCATTGTTGACATTTGATATCATTGATATAAACATAGCCTATGCGGGATTTGAACCCGCATATTTGTGCTTAGACACATTGCTTTTCCATTTAAGCTAATAGGCTTGAAATCCATGTTTTGGATTTTATGAAACAATAGCTAACTCTTCCGCAGGAAAAAAAAAGTATCAAAGTCACCTGTTTTTTATTAATAAAGAAAAAAAAAACTCATGAGTTCCTCAAAGATGAAGCAAAAGTATCCAAGCCTCTTCATTGCCTATTTTTGCTGCATATCGTGTCCACACTTACTGATGATATATAGCAGCTGCAGCGCCAACAGAAACGCACACTTACTTTCTCTCATTCTATTTTCTGTCAGCTGGTTGCAATGACCCTTGTCTGTTTCCTCAAGCCTCCCAGCAACTACGTGATTCTCTTTTTTTTTTCCCTATTGCATCATAGGGTCTGCTGTATTATCCTTTTTTTCATCATTAATAGCAATAGTGTCCAAGACAGAATTACATGAGTAATTCTGTGCAATTGTATCACCAATTGCCTCTCTAGCACTCTTGCAATTTACATTCCTATTTTGCTTCTTAGTTATTCTTCCACTCTTCATTCCATTCCCCTCAACAGTTGTGTACATTTATTTTGTGTTGTCATACCAGTCCCTTTTTCATTCAATTCATTACACAGCAATAGCACTTTCAACTTGAACCTCCCCTGCCCTCATATCCTCTCCGTCGTTACAGCAGTGCTCTTTGGCATTGGCTTGGCAGCAACACTATTAACAGTTGCAACACTTGGTTTTGGCTGCCAGATCTGTTTTGCATCCACTCTCCCACTCTTATCCTTTATATTTGAATTGGGCATTTATCAATCATTTAAACTATAGATAATCTCTGGCCAAATTCTAGCCTTCAATAATTCCCAAAAATATACCAAAAAAATTGACGAGAGAAGTTCCCCAAAGATAAAAAGTAAAAAGTAAAAAGCTTCATCTAAGCTTAGACGAATATTTAATGAGCCTCTGTTCAACTACTAAAGTGAATCTAAGTTCAGAAGTAAGGTAAAAAAAATATTAAACTTATCAAGGTAGCAACAGGTAAGACTTATCTTACATGAACAAGTGAATAGACAATATAATATAAGAAAACAGTGATAATTCAAGTTCAATGACCATGTCAGATACAACAAGATATTCCATGTTACTAAAAAACGAAAGTTTAAGCACATAGATTTTATGAAAAGTTGGGAAATAGACATACTGAAATGGTCATATTGCTGCTCAAATGTAAAAACATAAGGCAGAATACAGCCGAGTCCAAGGCACTCATTTTCTATCAACGATAAGAAAGCCAATCTCCTGCTCAAGGAGAGAAAGATCTATATAAATAAGATTCTCAATGAGAAAAATCATTCTCAAAGCCAACAATGATCAAACTTCAAAGCAAGCTTCTCCCTATGTGTCATATTCCATAAATGTTCACGTACTTACCGTGTATGTTGAATGCTTATCCTCATGCAACTTTAGGTTTAAGGCAATTGGAAGGTGATGCGCCTCATAGAATTTTGCAGGTGGTAGGTTGTTATTTTTTTGAAGAGGCTTAAAATCTAGTCTAGGTTGGGTCACTATTCTGGATGGAACTCAGGAGATGCTTACCAATGGGTAAGTCGAGCCTCTATTATGGATTTTGCTTTTTTCTGCAGTCATCTTCTTTACCAAAAGTTTACTTTCGATTGGCTGAAAACCTGAATTTAATAATGTATGAAACAAGATCTTTGTGCAAACAAGATCAACAACTACCCATAAACGTAAAATAATCTAAATTGGAAATTTTGCAATCCATGACCCAAACTATATGTTTGTGCCAATAAGTAAAATAACAACCTCATAATTATATATTTGAACAAGTGGAGTTGGGATAAGGAGGCTGATCCTAAGGTGTATGCAGTAATCTGTTGAGCAAGACTTTGTCAAACTAAATTTGGACAATAATAAAAGTATGTTGCCATGTCTAATTGATTGGTTGAGGAGGTGATCCTATATGCTTTTCTGTTGTGTTGCTCTGTCCTACATTCCATTAAATGTGAATCATTCAGAGGACAATTTGTTTCTTGCTAGCTTGCCATTCAGAAACATGAAACTGGAATCGATCAGTTCTTAGTTTGAATATCAAATTTCTCCATTTTTTCTCCTATAAATCACAGGTACACGGAATTGATTCTAAAATTTCACAAACCCTAACTATCCCTATTCAGAAATTAAACTTCAATATGAAAATCTAACATTGTAGCATAAACTTTGACATAGGAAAGTGGAAATTTACCTTTGAATTGAAATTTGCCCTAAATTAGTGAATCCCGGAAGAAAGCGGCCACTGGCGTCGAGGTCGAAGACCGCCAACCGGAGTGGTAATAGCCGGCGTCGATGTTCACGGCGGGCGGCGCCGCGGTTGTCGGTGATAGCCGGACGGAGGTCGAGAGCAAACGAGGAGGGCTTGGAACGAGGAGGGCGAGGGCGCACTGGCTTACTGCGTTAAAAAAAAAGCTAGAACAGAGATGATCCAAAAACAAAGTATAAATTTTCCATTACTTTACCTATTTTTAATTAAATAAAAGTTAACACGGCATTTTTTTAATATTACCACTAATATATTTATGTGTAAAATATAATTAAAAAATATGATTTAATGACTTAAAAATAATCTAGATATAAAAATAATAGGATCTTATATACCATTATGATCCTACATGCGAATATAATACTCTAAAAAAATGCTTATTATAAGAAATTTAAAATATTTTTACTTTAAATATAAGAAATTTTCATTATATTTGATTAGTTTATAGTAAATTATTTATCTGTATGAATTGTATGATATTATTTTAAATTTATGAAGTTTTCATATCTCATGCCATAGATATTATTATACATATTCACTCATAAATAATATTATATATTTTTAATTTGTCTAAAAAGAAAATTGATAAAATATATGGGTAGATTAAAAAAAAATTAGTTGGGACCATATACATAGAGGGATAGAGATTGAGTTTAGTAAATAATATTATATAAAAAAATATAAAATAAATGGATGGATAAAAATTGAGGAGAAAGTTGATATAATATATCCCTATTTAACAAAATTGGGTAAAATCTTGTAAAATATATTCATATCTAATGAAATTGGATAAAGTAATTATTGATAAAGTCATTTAATTAATATGACCATGTAATATATTGATAAAGTTATTATCATCTAAAAATATCTATCTATTCTATTATACGGAGTATATAATAAAGGAGAAATTGCATGACACACATGACGACTTCTCCTAAATCATAGTAGTATACTAGTATTAACCAATCACAATTTTTTCAAATAATCAATACTCCATATATGCATAAGATAATTTTTTTATCTAACTATATTTAATCAATATATCTATATATGCATAAGATAAATCATCAATATATCTATATATATGCATAAGATGAAGTTTTATTCTAGCTCTATTTTATCAATATATCTATATATGTATACGATAAAATTTGACTCAATTTGATTAAATATGAATATAGTTCTGGAAGATCTTAACTAATTTTAAAGAGTATTGATGATGACACTTTATAAATTATTGTCTACATGGTGCCTTTTAATGTATATACCATAGTTCTTTAGAATGTTGTCTAATGTTTAGAGGTGAAATTAAACTTGTAAAAAAAATCATTAAGTTTATTCTAATTTGATTTTTTTAGAATCTTGTTTAAAAAAATATATATGTTTTGTTAATAAATTTTAGATTATTTATTGATTTTTTAGGTTAAAGATCGAATAACCATATACTAGTATTCGTTGCCCATATTGTTACGCGTTTTTTTAATAAATTGTATTTTATTATATTAATTATATTAAAATGTTGTATTAGATTATTAATTGGCATGACTCAAAAAAATATAATCAAATTGACGTGGCTCACAAAACTAAAATCATATATGAATATATCATATATTCAATTTGATATAAAAGGTAAGATAATTGACTAAATATTCCTTCTTCATCTATCAAAATCTTGACGACATGGTAAATATTTATATATAGATATATAATATCCAATTTGATCTAAAACGTAGAATAATTGACCAAATATTGGATATATTATTTGATATAAAAAGACAAGTTTTCTAAGTAATTAAGATACAAAGTTAAATATTTATAAAAATAAGTGGGATCATTAATTGAGACGACAAAATTATATTGGCTCATTAATTGACGCACCTCAAAAAGATAACAACATATTAACCCATAATAATACGACACATATGCAAATCGCGATAAAATCCATTTCAGACCTCTGTTTTAGTATATATATATTATAAATATTTATTTTATATAAAAAAATATAATTATAAAAAGTTAGTTAATGTGGACTAATATTAACATTCTTAAGTAAACAAACCTAATGTCCAATCTAATATTTTATTAGTGAAATTAAACTTGTATTTAATTTGTCGATCTGCTTCTATTTGCTAAAAATGAATCAAATAAAATACATACCTATAATGTTAGATGTTTAAAAAGTATAAATTAAACTAGTATTTAATTTGATACGTCACAATATACTTTTTTTTTTATCAGTTACATCACAATATGTCAAATTGTCAATATACGAATGAACATTAGTATTTATATTTGCAATTTAAATAACAATATAAAAATCATTATAATTAAATATTTTTTTTATTTAATTTCAAAGCGCTTAAATCTAACATGTTTGCATCAAAACCCTATCTATTCGGACGCAGTCAGGCGAACAGGCGAAGGGCGAACGCGAATCCAGGATTCCAGTCCCTCCTCTCCTCATCCGGTTCTCCACCGCCCGCCGCCCGCCTTCCGCCTTCGACTGTTCAACATCAACGCCGGCCATCTTTGAACCGGTTGGCCGCCTTCGACTGTTCGACATCTCCACCCAACTTCTTCAGCCAGTGATTCAGGATTCAAGATTAATTAACCTCTTGAGTTTTCGATTCAAAGGTACAATTGCAATTTTCTATGTTAAAGTCTATACATTATGAATTAGATTTTCAATTCAATTTGAAACACTTGAAAGTTAGAAGGTTAGATTTTCAAATTGAAGTGCAATTTTTTAACAGGTATATTTAGGGTTTGTGAGTTTTCAGCTGTTTGTGTTGGTTTCTGTCTTACTGGTTTCGGTATCTGCTGAAATTGAGTAGAATCTGTATTTAAATGTCGGTTGGGTGGGTACTTGCTTGAGTCTGTTTTGAGAGTGTGCTAATTGTGCTAGGGCTGAGCTTTATTGATGATATTGGTTTGATTTGTGATCTTACGATTCTTACTAGCATGCATTGTTGAATTGAATTTAGAAGTGGAACTTGACTGTTTCAATCAAACAAGAAAGAAATTTAGAAACCCCACGTACACTAAACCTCAAATTTGTTTCTCTCAAGCATCCAATGTCTCCTTTTCCTTGTGTATTTTTGTTGCTTTTCATCTCTTTTTTGGTAAAGGTGAAACCTTTTATTTGTGGCACGACTTGCTTGGATTTACTGTTCTCTCATCTAGCCTCTTATTTATTTGATTTATCTTCTTGCACCTAGTTACTCAAACTGCAATTGGGTAGTTTTACTGGCTTAGTTTATTAATCTATGAAAACAGAGAAGGGGATCTTCTTACTGTTGTGAATTGTGAATGGAGATCGGGAATTGTGAATGGAGGTCACCTTTTTTTCTTTAAAAACTATCCAACTGTTGTGAATTGTGAATGGAGATCGGGATATAGAAGGGAATCTTCTTACTCATTCATATAATTATGAATGTTCATTCACTTAACCTCACTGCCATAAATTCGTATATTTCAACTCTTTTTTGCAGCTTGTTGTTGCTGATATTAGCATTCTTTTGCACCTCCTCCTATTGTTAATGTATTGGTAATGTATGATTCAGTTCAATATTACTAAGTATGAATTCAATGCTGGTTGCTATATAGTTTCTAATTTATTTTACTTATAGATTGACAACGAGGCATAGTGTATAACTCTTGACCTTCGGCCTTCAGATGCCATTAATATTGTTGTAAGATGCCAGATATTTATATTTCTACTTCGACATTGTCTTCCCTTTGTGAATTATCTATGGCCATCACTAACCAAGTTTCTATAGAAGGGGCTCTCATCATTTTAAACTTATATTGATTCATTAAGCTTTTGTAAAGAGTCCATCTTTCATTAGTTTTTCTAGACCTGATAAAAAGGTTATTTAAGCAATTTATGACAGCTGTGCATGAATAGAAACTAAAGGCTTAAACAATAATGCATTAGTCTATATTGGATATCTAGTAACCTATTGTTTGTTTGTAAATTTAAATGAATTCATTTAATTTAAATTTAAATTTTCTCGTTTGTAGGTAGATACGACACTTGATACTCCCTGAGGCTCTCTTTCGATGAATTGATCTAAGCAGACTAGTTGGAGTGAGCGCTCCCTGCCCTACCTATTTAGTTCATGCAACATTCTCTTCCATCATCTTGGGTAAGTTCCTCATTCTTGATATATTATGATTATTTCTTCATGAATTTATTTCCAAATGTAGCCAAAAATATAATCTTTTTTACCATCTTACTGCATTAGTGTCGGAGCCTCCTAGTGTTGATTAGCATCAGATTTCATTATGACTGCGTGTGAATTCTTTGTTGCATTCATTTGGCTATAAAGGTGATACTGTGGAAGCATTGCTGCGTCATAGAGGCTGGTTGTTTACAGGTCTGCTATTTTGTAAGCACTTTTTGCTTGCAAAGCCTAAATTAGTAGTTCCTTTCAAGTTGTTTGTTTCTGTCCTCTTAAATGTGTTGTTTCTAAAAAACTGTCTTGTGGGAATAATCTGCTGACATTATCAGTGCCAGGTGTAAAAAAAACTTAAGTTATTTATTTTCCTCCATGTCACTTCATGTCCTTTTTCTTAGGCATATATTCTTAGAGTGAGTATTTTACTACAGTCAAAATCTTAGACATGCAAAATCATAGATTCATCAAGTCTTAGCTATAGTCTTGCTGCTGTTTGGTCTTGTTTTTATTTATCAGGTTGATGGATGCATTGCTTGAATATACCCTTCAAGCAAGTCCTTACCAAAGCAAATAAAAATCTTAATGCTTCATAATGAGATTCTAGAATTGCTATTTGAGTATGTATTTGTGCATGTTCATCTTTTCTTGTAACTTCTTTGTTTTGGCATATTATTGGAAGTAAAAGAGCAATGAAATTCCTGTAATGCTGTTATGAACTTTCTTGTATCTAAAGTAAAACCGCATGCACATGGTGAAAATTGTCCTTTAATTTTGCAACTACCTTCCCTTGCCGTGTTTGAGTACAAAGTGTTTGTGTATTTGCTATTTCTCATTTTGAGAAATAAAATTATTATGCTGTATTGTTATCTTCATTGTTTTTATTTCAGCTGTCTTGTAAGCTTGCTTCTCTACAACTTTCATTCGGGACTTATTGTGCATTAGGCATTAGCATAAACATGATGATTTGCTGAATGACTATCTTGATCTAATAATATTAGATTCTAGTTGAATTGGTATCCATATCCTTTTACTATCTGCCAAATATGTGGTCTGTCTGCAATGCTGTTATTGAATTACAGAACTTGCAGCCAGAATTGTCTCTCTTGCCAGTGACCTTTCTTAATGAAAGGAATAACATATATGTTCATATGCCTTTCCAGTGACTGCTTTGCAATGTTGTTAATAAAACATTGAATGTATAAAGATATTGGGTGCTGATTTTTCTAGTCCCATTCCACAGGTTTGTGCGTGTAAAGCTGTCGGATGTGCGCAAAGAAGTTCAATGCCCTATATGCTTAGGTAACCATTAGTGACCCTTGATTCTTTTGCGTTTTCACCTTTCTCCATCTTTTGTTCTATCAATAAACATTTTTATTGCTGCAGACTTCTTTTTTCAAACCTTTTACTAGTAACTGATTATTTGATTTATGCACTTTTTGCAGCTTCATATCCGGGTTTCATCTATCTGGGCATTTCCTTCCCGTGCAAGAGCTTCCAATCCAGGTATAGTAATGTCTTCTCTCTTTAGCTTTGGTAGAGCAGTATTATAACCAGAGCAATTATTTAAGAAACATTATTATTGTGATTATTACTCGCATTGTGGTAGTGTCACATTACCTAACAAGGATGTATAAATTGGGTAGTTGGCAGCTGTGTTGTTTGTTTTGACATATTGTGGGAGCACCTTTACCGTTTGGAAGGTGGTCAAATAATATTAAGCTTTACCGTTTGGAGTACTTTAATAATCATGTGTCTGGGTGATTGTGACTGCATTGTGTATTTGATCATTAAAACTTGTGGTTGATTGAAGGGTTCTCATCCTACTATGTGTTATGATCATTACTGCCATTATGTAGAATCTGTATTTTACCTTTTTATATATGCCCTTTGCAGATACCTTTTCTGTTAGCACTTTGAGAGTTCAACTCCTTATGGCAGAGATCCTCTCATAGAGTAAGTTGGAAGTCCCAAGTGTTTTAGTCAAAAGTACTTGACATGATCTTAACATAGACTAGTTTACATTAATATTCGCCTTATATTTATGCATGCCCTTTGCAGATATGGCTATCAGATTACGATACTCTAGATGTTGATGTTGGTAGGCAACCTCGATCTTATGGATAACTTGGCAGCAAGTTTCAACCATTTATTCTGACTTGCTTTTTATGTCGAGTCTATTCTCAATAGAATTCAGTAATTGGTTAATTATGTGATGATGATATTTTATTCTTTTACGGTTAGCTGCATGCCTAGACTCTATTTTTTTCAAGTCTTGTATATATATACTTAATGGTTGCAAAATTGAAGTTATGGTAGGGTTGTTCAAGAGGAAGTGAATGGGATATGTATTTAGCTCTAATGTGTTCCTAAACGGAAAAAATGCAAATCACAGGACAAGGAAAGATAATATTATTTTATTTAAGCCTATTAGCTCAAATGGTAGAGCGACGTGCTTAAGCACGAAGATGCAGGTTCAAATCCTGCATAGGCTACTATAATAATTAGAAAAAAAAATTACTATTTATCATTAACGAGGAAATAAATATTTTAGCGAGAAAATCACTTTTATCAATAAATATATATTCAGCTATATTCTCGAATCCTTCACCTATTTTCGCGACAAAATGTATGTCTTTTTGCGATGAAAATTTTAGCCGTCAATAAAATGAACACAATTTAACGTCATCATTAACGACGAAAAAAAAATATTAGCGATGAAATTGCATTTGACGCCATACACATTCAATGACTATTTTTTATTCTTTTCACTTGATTGGCGACAAAAAGTGTTGACTTTTTTCGAGGAAATTATTAGTCACTAATGGTTATTGGCGAGACAAAAATTGTTTCATCGCTAATACTTTTAGCGACAATTTTTTTTCCTCGATTAACCTTTCTTTGACGAGCTTTTCGCGATGAACGGACGACGAAATGTATTTCCTCGCCAAATCTCTTTAGCGACAAAAACTCAATTTTTAGCGATGAAAAATTTCCCCGCTAATAAGCATTTCTGTTGTAGTGAGTCATATCTATATGCATCGTCAATCCTCAATCGTACATGCTTTATCCATTCTTTAAATTCTTATATATCAAAGCATATTAGCACTATGTCATGATGTATGATATAAAATCTATATGTGCAAACAATAACATCATTTTGCAATTAGCAACTAAATGATAATCCATATTTAATGTACGAGATCAACTCATAACACATATATAATCACTTATGATCAAAAGGCACAAAAATCACAACTTAAATACATGATGTTTAGGCTTACTTGGCCACAAGCTCGATCGCATATACCAATATTGAGAAATCAGTCAAACTCCATCCCGAGCCTTAAAGTTGAGCCTAACTCGTATAGACTCACTACCAAGTAGAGTTCAATCTTCTAGGATTCGCCTCCTTTTACCATGATATCCTAGTGTGGATCCGTGGACAAACCACTCACATGACATCATCCATCACCAAATCAAAATATTAATAAATTATAATCGTGGTTTATTTAAAACACATATCATGTAATGTAATTCTATCCATCTTTATATAAGGCCTTAGACCTTTTGAAATTCTAATTAATCAAGCAAGGAAAGTCAGCGTACCTCTTATGTGAGCAACGCGTACATAATCATGCACACTCCAAAACAAATTTACAATATTATCATAATGCCTTATTTTGATTAACTTTCCAATTGGCAATAATCTATATTTATTCAGTATCTACTTCAAGAGATATGATAAAACTATAATATACAAACAAAACAAAATAATCATTACTCATCGCTACATGGATGATACTTATTGTTTCATCACTACGGGGATGAAATTTATCACTCACATCAAGTGATCCATAATATCAATTTATTTACTTTCATCCACTTCGAGTGATTTAATATTTTCTACTTCGGGAGACCAATTAAGTTATTTATAAACAAAATAATAAATTAGAAAAAAAAAACAAATTGCACGTGATGTGATCCATAATATCAATTTATTTACTTTCATCCACTTCGAGTGATTTAATATTTTCTACTTCGGGAGACCAATTAAGTTATTTATAAATAAAATAATAAATTAGAAAAAAAAACAAATTGCACTTACCCCCACGACGGCACAGAACTCTAGGGCTAATCAATCTACTGGATAAATTGATTTTATATTTGATTCATCCACTTCCACTTTGGGTTGATATAATTTATGTATACACATAGGGTGTGTTTATCTATTTTACGAGTTAAATCTCATCACTTTGGGGATGGAGATCGGAACCTTCAGGGCTGATTTTGTAATTAACACAAAAAAAACCGCACCATAATTATTCGTTTCTCCGTTCCTCTTCTGGGAAACGACGTTCATTTTCAGGCCTGGAGGCATATACGAATTAAGTTTGGGTCTTTGTAATATATCTCACCAAAAACCCGAATCAGTGGCTCCAAATCCGTCGGAAGATCTCCCTTGTGAAGGACAAGACAAGCATCGGCATCACCAATGCGGCTGGGATCGCCAACGGGAAGTGGGAGGAGGTGGCGGAGATTGTAAGCGCGCGGGCCAGCGCCGGCACCGGGAAACCAGCGATCAATAGATGTCCAGTGCAAGAATCGGATCGACACCGTCAAGAGGAAGTATAAGGGCGAGAAGGCGAAGATCGCCTCCTGCGCGAGCCCGTCCAATTGGATTTTCTTCGACTGTCTCGAGCGACTCCTTGGAATCGGAAACCCTAACTCCACCGCATCCTCTGCCAAGATCTCGCAAGCATCGGCCTCAAAGAATCCAGCGCTTCCTCAATTTCGCAACAGAGCCTTGCGTTCCTCCGACGGAACAACGACCGAACCGCCGAGGACCGACCACCGACGCGGCGTTGTTTGAGTATGCGGCATCAGAACAGAAAAAGGGGATTAGGGTTCTAATATAGATACGAAGATAACGAATTTACAACGAATAGACGATTTTCATGCAGCCTACACCATGAGATATTTAATACTGTAGTTCATAATTAATCATAAAATACGATAATCAATGAATGATCTCAGTATGCAGTGGTATACCATGATGATATGATTATTCGAAGGAACGATGATATAATTAATTACGATGATACGATAATGATGAAAGACAAAGGAATTATGATGAAATACAGTAGGTTCAGCCACGTATGTTATAAACACAGAGAATAGTAAAAGATTAGGCTTTTACACATATAATATATAGCAAATCGGATGAATTAGGAGCATAATGTCGAACATGAAATTTGGCAAGGAGGGGATGAACGACAACCACCATTGAGATCGAGAGGGGGGAATTGATTTCGTATATATGTAAAAATAGATTGAACATACGTACCTTATCACAGGGCGGATCAAACGTGTTATAAACTAGGGCAAAAGAAGAGGGGATAATATGAGATTGTATTCAATTGAATTTCTTGTAGAGTATCCACCAATACATATATAGGAGTCCTATCTTTGGGCTCCAAGTATAAGATAAATCTATCTATAAAAGGCAAAACTCTATCTTAGTAAAGTGTATATCTTTGTACATCCACATAATAATATTATAACATGTTTATAGTTTTCTTAATTTTTAAAAATCCCCCCTCATCATTTTCTACTCAATAGGTGCACTGGAAAAGTGTTTCAAGTACCCATCATTTGTAAAAGTGTATCTTTCAAGTACATATCATGTAAAATATTTGTAAATGTTGATTTCACATTTATATTAATGTATATATTGATTAAAATACCCATCATTTGCATAATCTTATTTTATGAGCTCAGTGTGTTGTGTATCAAACGAAAAAACATCGGATTATAAATGAAAAGTGATGTGTTTTAATAGCTATAAGATCGAACTATTACGTAAAAATGGATGTTAGTATCATTATAAATATCGTTTAAATAATCTAAATCAATGTATAACATATATTTTTACATCACAATGTTAATATGAATTGATATATATTGTTAACAATAACATCTATATAAAAATTTAAAATGATGTCCATTTCATATTAATACATCAGTTATATACATATTTTATGCGATGGATCATTTTAAAAGAATAAAAAATCACAAATTATATATATGAAAATAATATACACAAAATCAATATAATAAAAAGATGTCTATTTTGTTTTGATACATTGATTATTTTAAAAAAAGTGATGTAAATGAAAAATAAGGAGGCTTTAACAACAAGTAAACATGTCAAAAATAAATTTGAGGGGTTGATTTATATCTATATTCAAAATAATATAGATGTTTTAACTCGGAAAAGGCATATGCTTAAAACCGATGTGAGAAGTTTTGATCTTTTACTACACGCACATAGAGATCGGAAATTTTTTTGAAAGACATCTGTTCACAATAGATGTCTAATTACAATTTTCTAGTAGTAATTTGAACGGCTCACCAGTTCCATCATAGCTATCCACCTTGCTGGCATTGACCGATTTCAGGACATTGTTGTAGGTGTCCATCGGTCCAGTTGGGTGGTTAGGCGGAGGGTTAGGTGCCCCTCGATCTCCATTTGTTGCAGCCCGTGAGGAGGGGGACGCCTATCCTCTCCCACTACCAGAGCCACAGCTTCTCTCACCATTCCTTTCAGGGCTTGAAAGAGCTCCTTGTTCAGCATGTTGCCAGCTGAGATGTGCTGCCTCTGGCTGGCATAAGAAGCCCTAGCCTGACTTTGGCCGCCATTTTGCCTCTGGCTGGCGTGAGAAGCCCTAGCTTGACTTTGGGCACCATTCTGTGATGGATCCCCTGACTGAACCACCCGCTCCATTCGTGAGTTCGAAATATGATTCTCCACTCGATGAGAGTTAGGTGGCGGCATGATGGGCTCAGTAGCGGCTTTGGTACGTCCCCTAGTATTCATGATCTGAAGGTAGGAGATACTATATTAATCAACTCGATGAGATAATCCGGAAAGCGAGATTTAGAACAAGAATAAAGAATATAAGCTTAGTCTATGGCAGGAGCAGGAGCGTGAGCAGGACTATCGGACCATTATTTTAAAATTATTTTCAAAACTGCTTACTTTTTGTAAATAGAACCTAGTTTTGATTAAAAAAAAACCTTTGAAATTCACCTTAGAAATTATTTTGAAATCCGAATGAAAACGTTTTAAAACCTATTGCTCTAATACCACCTTCTGTAACACCCCTTTTTAGATCCCAAAGGAGTGTTACATCGCCAGTGAATCCACAGACTTTAATGTCTTTGAATTCACCTGAGGCTTATAGGGACATGCAACCATGCTCCCATAAACAACATGAGAATTTAAATACAATAGAATATGCGGACGTGAATAAAATTCATTAGTTTAAATATTTGATCATAATAAGATAAAAATTCCAAAACCATAAAGTATGCATAATTCCAAAATAACTGAAATTAAAGTAACGATGCGGAAACTTTTAGAGGTTCAAAACTTGTAAAAATATTCAATAAATGACAGTATGCTCTTTAACTCTCTCCTGCTCTGCTGCTTGCACTAGACCTGTGGAATATGGTCTGATGTTTCGTGAGAACGAAGGACACCAGCCATCCAATAAGTAGGATGGTTAGTACAATAAAGACTAGCAAATGATAGGGAAAATGTTCAGACTTTAACCTTACAGTGACCACAAAATGGTATATCTCAGGTTAAGGGAAAGACACGAATATTTATAGTAGAAACTGAATGAAAAGGATAAAAATTCACACATGACTCGGATGATCATAACGATCGATTATAAGATAAGAAAATGAATTATACTCGATGCAGATAAGTACAATAACTGAAATGATCACCTATTTAACAGTCGATAATAAAGATAACGATAATACTAAATACTACGTGGTACCGGTCGGGCCTTTAACAAGGACCACGACCTACATCAGATCGTTGTTTTATCACCCCGCAGAGAATGCATTCTGGGATGGTGTTTCGTGAAACCTTGTAAGGCGGTGGCTTAACGAACCACAACCTGCAAGTCAGCCTACTGCATAACTTGCCAAAGGCATAAAGCCATTCGCATCACGTGGTGCGCATTTTAACATATCGTAACTAAGCATCATATGGTGCCTATCTTATCATACATAAACAATTTATACTAGGTGATCATAATAACGACAGTAAATCAAACAGGGACAAGCATGGATAATTCAAAGGGTATTACTATCACATGCCACTAGTTTGCATGAAAGAACAAGCAGAATATCATGCACTTTAGGAAGAAGAAAATGGGCAACTTTTACCTATCTCGTGTTATAAACAAACAATCACATTTAAACTGCATATCACTATAATTCATTTAATAATTGCCCATTAATTTAACTCATGCCAATTTATGATTAAAAAGATAAATTACATCAAGCAGACCTGTATGCAATTTATCGAAATTGGCAAGGAAATTGGCCACAGGGCCGCATTCGACACGGAAGAATTTAAAACGTACGTCAAAGGAAAATCACGAAACATGCAAAAGGCATTGAACGAAATCACTTGCCTTGACTTTCGATGATCAACTGATGACAACCAGACAAGATTTTAGCATTTGTCGAATCCAATGGAAAAAGGAAATTTAATATTGATATTTTACGAAATTAACTTTACTTAACTCAATTTGAAATTGAATTAATTCTATAAAGTTAAATATTATATACCAATATGAATTCCTCGGGGAGCGGGATCCGGCGTGAGTGCTTCGAGATTTCTTAGTGTCGCTGAAACGGGCAAGAATCGAACAGTTTAGAAATATTGGCTACTTACTTTAATAAGTAATTAACTTAGGGCCAAAAACGGAAATTGTATAAAACAAGGGAAGCTTTTGTAATTTAATCAAAAGAGATTAAATGTCCCGTTTGCTTTCCTTCTTGAATTCACTTACAGAACAAGGCCGTCTGCCAAAGCTCCTCGGCGGTGATTGGAACGGCGAAGGTGCTGGGCTCCAATATGGGGGATTAAATGTCGGGGGATTTTGCAAAATAGTCACCAAAATGGGCTTATTTTGCGAAATGTCCGCGTTTTGGGACAATTTTGTAAAATATCCTAAAGAAAAGCCTCCTCCCTCTCTCCCACACGCCTTTCTCTCTTCTCTGGCTCTGCCTCTCCGCACGCTCTCTCTTTCTTCCTCCCGAACTGCTTAACGGCGATTGTAAGCGAGGCCAAGATCTATGGCTTCGGCGCCGGATCTGAAGCAATTCCGTCCATCTTCCTCCTTTCCTCCTTGTCGCTGCCGCAGCCGCTCCGCCTCGCGCCGCCTCGCACCCTCCCTCGACCAGATCTGAATTCACCATCTATGTCCAATTGATTATGAAGTCGAATTCCAGTCGAATTGATTCTAGTCGAATTCCAGTCGAATTCGACTAATTGATTCTGAAATTGAATTCCAGTCGAATTCTAGTTGCAATTGATTGACGGAGATCTAGAGGATTGACGGGAGTAGAGGCGTGAGCGTCGGCGACCGAGAGTGCTCGAGATGGAGATCGAGACCGCCGGAGAGCGAGAATGCCGGAGCGAAGTCGAGCAACGGCCGAGTGAGGTCGAGCGAGCCGGAGGCCTACAAACGCTGGATCTAGAGAGACGAAGGTTGAAGAAGGACTTAGCGAGCGGGGGAGGGAGGGAGGCGGTGGTGAGCGAGCGTCGGAGCGAGGGAGGGAGCGAGTGGCACCGGAGTGAAGGAGGCCGGATCGAGCGAGGCCGGAGCGAGCCGGCGGAGGTGGCGGCGAGGGCGGATCTAGACGGGTTCCTCTTCGCAGCAATCGCAGGAAGAAGAAAGACTTTTGATGAAATTACAAAAATCACCATACAAATATGAGAAATTAAAAAAAATATCTATATTTTATTATGTGATCCATAATCTATATTTTTATTTTTATTTTTGCACAACAAAATGTTATATTTGCACAACATACGATTATATTTGCACAATTTACGGTTATATTTGCACGACAAAATGTTAAGAAAAAAATAAAAAATGAAAAATAAAACTAGACTTGCTTCAATTTATTCTGAATCGTTTACAGTTTATTGAGAAAGTATGAAATTATATTAAGATAAAATAAGGTCATGTTAAAAATAAATTCACAAGTCTCGATTCTCGTGCAACTCTTAAAACAGAGTCGTGCAATTCTTACAACAGAGTCGTGCAACTCTTAAAACAAGAGTCGTACGTACAACTCTTAAAACCGAGTCGTGCAACTCTTAAAACCGAGTCGTGCAACTCTTCAAACAGATGCGTGCAACTCTTACAAGAGAATCATGCAACTCTTAAAACAAGAGTCGTGCAACTCTTACAACAGAGTCGTGCAACTATTAAAACAGAGTCGTGCAACTCTTAAAACAGAGTTGTGCAACTCTTATAACAATATTGAGAGAAAATAAAATCATGTTGAGAACAATTTCACAACTCACGATTGTTGTGCAAAAAATAACCTATTGTTGAGCAAAAATAAGAGTAAGTTGTGCAAATATGACCAAGTCTAGTTTTTTTTGTTTTTTTTTTTTACATTTTGTCGTGCAAATATAAGAGTACGTTGTGCAAATTTAACCATAAGTTGTGCAAATATAACATTTTGTTGTGCAAATATTTTTTTTTCACCAATCCCCCATGTTGTGCAATTATTGTCTATTGATGAGCAAAAATAAAGTATTGATGAGCAAAAATAAGAGCATGTGTTGCAATAATTTATTGAGAAAGTATGAAATTATATTGAGAGAAAATAAGATCATGTTGAGAACAAAATCACCTGTCTCGATTGTAATGCAAAAATAACATATAGTTGAGCAAAAATAAGATGATGTTGAGCAAAATATCACCAATCCCCCATGTTGTGCAATTATAGTCTATTGATGAGCAAAAATAAGATCATGTTATGCAATAATCTATTAAAAAAAGTATAAAATTATATTTAAAGTAAGATCATGTTGAGACACAATTTCACAAGTCTCGAATGTGTGCAAAAATAAAGTATTGATGAGAAAAAATAAGAGCATGTTGTGCAAATATAACCGTAAGTTGTGCAAATATGAATCAAATCTTTTTTTTATTTTATTTTTTTTTAACATTTTGTCGTGCAAATATAAGAGTACGATGTGCAAATATAACCGTAAGTTGTGCAAATATGATCCAAGTCTAGTTTAGAGCTGCACTTTTTCCGTGTCAGCACTTTTTTTCCCATGTCAGCACTGTCTTAGAGTTGCACAACTCTGTCTTAGTCTTGAGTTCTCATGTTTCGGTTTCTTCGTTTTCTTGAAGAACAATTTATACGTGTATGTCACTTAAGTTATTCGAAAAAATAACTTCGAAACGGATAAAAGAGAACACAATAACAGAAAGCAAATACATTATGTGCTAACTGCATTTTTATTTCTAGCTACTTTTCTTACAACAGAGATACATTCAAAACTGATCTTTCATTATTCTAGGATGATGACATGTGCTCAAATCTTCTTGGATAAAAGGCCCTATAAATATTGTACATCCCATCAGAATGAATCGATGGGAAATATTACAAGTAATACAAACTTCTGAAAATAGCCAGAGGGAGGCAACTAATGTATGATTGTAAATAACATGGTAGCTACATATCTGACCACTTCCACTTCGTTGTTGTATGCATAACCCCACACATTCCTTAACAATACTAGGACCAACCTTACCAATGCTTCTTGAGTTACAGCCAAAAATAAAACTACTAGTACTGCATATCTTGCAGCATGTGGATGGCCTGCTCCCAGTTCATTAGAAACACGAGTGTTGTATAAGAAACAGCAACTTATAGTTCATTCTGCATCTTTTTTATACATGTCACAAGTTTTGTCAAAAAATACAGTTCCTCCAATTTTGAGGGCAAAAAGTTTCCAGTCGAAGAAAGATCTAACTAAATCACATGCAAAATACGCTGATCAGAAGAAAAATACTAGCCTGACTGCACAACTAAGCCGGAAGGGTATCATCCATATGGTTTGCAGCTGTATTAAAACTGAAATAGAAATAGAGAACATAAAATTGCTGAAGATATATTAGATATATCAGAAATATAGATAAAAATGCAGAATGTAACAAGATACAAACCAGATAGAAAGAAGTGATGTTTCGATTTCAGGATTGGGCAGGAGACCAGCTAAGAATACCGTCAGTTCAAATGACCAATTTGTCAAACTGCTCAGAATAAAGGAATATGTGTGTGTGTGTGTGTGTGTGTGTGTGTGAGTGTGTGTGTGTGTGTGTGTGTGCGCCATCAATAAATGTCACAAGATGCTCAATCGAAATGATCACTCTTTGGCATAGCCTCCTAAGCTCGAGAACTTACCAAACCATAAAAGCAGAAGGAATGGCAAGTTTTATAAAGTTGGATAAATCACACAGGGCTTCCCTTGAGTACCCAGTCCATGTTTTTACACATGAAGGTGAAAACTTGACATAAAGAGCCAAGAATAGAACATTAACCCAATAGAAGATGACATTTGCTAGAGCAGCGCCTCTAGTTCCAAGTCCAGATTTTAGTACGAGAATCCAACAAGACAATATGTGCAGTAAAGGTGAGATTTCAGTGGTTATTATCATTGGGAAAACAATGCTTTGAGTTTGCAAAAATTTAATAAGACAATGAAGAAGGTTGTATCCAATCAGGCTAGGGATCAAGAATAAGGCATATTTTTCAGCCTCTGCTGCTATCTGAGGGTTTTGGCCTAAAGCAATATGGATGGCTTATTTGAACACAAGAATTACCCTATAAATTTGCAGAACATACCTCAAGAAAGACAGAAGCAGGCCCACACATGTGCTTAGCAACCAAGCAACAAAACCATACTGGAAAAATAGAAAGAACAATTAGAAATCTCAAGTCTTTTTGTATAAATCACAATGAACAAAGACAGATAGTATCCAATTAGACTTCATGGTATAAGAATTGAATGGAAAATGACATGTGGCTTGATTATGAAGACAATGCTGAATCACTGAGCTTATTTGAACACAAGAATTAACCTATATACATCAATCAAAAGGTTACTATGAAAACTCCAAAAGAAAGAAAGAAACATATGTACATTTATAATCATATAAATTACCAACAGAATTATAGTGTAGAAGCTGCATTGTACATAGCAGATTTGATCTTGAAGATCAAAGAGGTGGCGTAGTATGCACCAAGACCGAGATGAACACCATTGACAAGGACAAGGTTACAAATCGTATAAAAACGCTGAAAAGGAGTTTTATGATGCTTTGCTCAATGCCATCAACAACAGCGTCAAATGACTGGCGTACAAATCCAAGAGAAGGGACATCCCTATGAGTTCCATGTAAAGGTAAGCATCATAGTGATAAAAACAGAAATGCAAAGTGCGAAAGCTAAAAATATGGAGGCTAGAGCAGTTCATATGAAAGAACTACCTATTAATCATGTTGGTATAAACGAAAGCATAGAATGATTTACATTCAAATCTATTTATAACATCTGCAGCTGCTGTGGTACTTGATTCATATCTTTGGATGGCAAGTTTCTAGTAAATCTATTTAGGAGCTAAATGCAAGTCAGGTCATATGATTATTTAAGGTACTTTGTATTTTTTAAGGTTTGATTAGATGATATCTACCCAAGTCAATGAAAATTTCAGGAGATAAAACATGGAGAATTCAAAATGAAATGACTCTAATAAAGAAAGCAAAAGAGCATGTTCAGCAACGAAACTAACAACCATTCCGCTCAAGTAAAGATAGGATATGCTTTAACCCAGTTGCTGCATGATAACACCTGGGAACAAGATCTCAAAGGGAACAAAACAAGATCTCAAAGGGAACAAGCACACTCTTGACAGCTTCTGTTAACACCTAGGACAGAAGGCTATGCCAAAATTGCAATACCAGAGTACATAACTAGTAAACTGATATATTAACGAATGTGCATCCAACAATGAGAAATTGAAAACCATGAAATATGCTAACAAGAATTAAGTTGTCAGCACAAGGAATCTCATATTCGATGGGAAGCACGAGTAAATATATTTGAAAGGAAAACTGAAGGAAATAGAACAAGGATCTGGAATAAATCTCGCACTGATTTACTCAAACATGCAGTTCCTGGAGAATTCAAGAAGGATGCCAAAAATTAATCAGATTGAATCCAAGCTTTCATAACAAACAAACTAAATTGTATTACTCAAACTAGGCACATCAAATCATACCATACATCACAAGTAGCTTACGAAAGCTTATGAGATAACAATAAGATCAATAAATGGAGCAATAACAGTATCAATAAATATGATGAATCAACAACATGAACAAGAGACACAACAAATGGCATCAGGAAGCAGTCAACCACGATTATGCAAATGTTTATAGAACCATGAAAGGGAATCAACACAATATCTGCTGCATTCATTCATCCTTTGTTTTCTGACCAGCCTAAAACACATGTGCTAAGAATGTTTTCTTCAGAGAATGCACAAATATAATTATATAGACCGATGCAGAATCCATTCAAGCTACTAGAAAGAAACACTTGATCAATTATACTCATTTTCTACAAACTTTAAAACATGAGTTGACAATCCACTCTCTTCTGACTTGAAGCATCATCATCAGCTTCTAAATAGGTTCGGAAATTCAATTTGAAGATCTACAGTTGTAAAAGCAAGAGCTAGAACAGGTGAAATGATCAAACAATCACAGATTTTTCATTGTGTCGAACCTATGAGCCGAAATTAGTGGGTGAGCAAAGATAAGGAGATGCTCAATACAAATTTTTCCAGATTGCAACCTTGAATTCATAGAAAATTAATGGAGAAAAACCCTAATTCGGTCAAATTTGAAGTCAATTTAGGTTAAGATGTTACCTGTGTGAAACGCGGAGAGGAAAGAAGCTGATTTGGCCGCTCCGGATTCTCAGATCCGGCCATCGCTCCCTCGCTCGGCCTCCCTCGCTCCAAGGAGACGAGAAGATCCGAGATCTGCCGGAGGAGATCCGGCGATGCTCCCGCACCCTCTCTTCCTTGCCCAGCCTCGCTTGCTCGCTCGAGGAGATCTCGGATCCAGCGCTCGCTCGATCGACCTCGCACCGGAGCTCGCTCCGCCGCTCGCTCGAGAGCTCCATTGCCTGAAATTGGAGAGACTATGGGATTGAGGGCAACGATCAGAAAAAAAAAATTAAAAAAATTGAGAATTAGTGTATATAGTGGGCATTTTGCTAAATTGTCAAAAAATGTGGTCATTTTGCAAAATCGTCCAAAAAAAGCGTCGGTGTTGCAAAATTTCTCTTAAATGTCCCGTTTGCTTTCCTTCTTGAATTCACTTACAGAACAAGGCCGTTTGCCAAAGCTCCTAGGCGGTGATTGGAACGGCGAAGGTGATGGGCTCCAATCGGCGACGGCCCGGGAAGCGATTGGCGGCGGCGTTCGGCGCTGGGTGGTCGATGGGTAGCAGTAGCACTCGGACAAGGGTCGAAGGTGGCGCGATGGTGGTCGCGGGCGGAGGCAATGATGGCGGGAATCCGAGATGGCATGGCTCGTCTGCACTGCGATGGGTTCCGGGGGCGAAGGCAGTGGCTCGGCAGCGCAGGGCGGCTGCTCAGGTCGACTCGGGTGCTGCGGTGGTGGACTGCGGCAATCGAAACCGGCTCGGGGCGGCTACTCACGGTGACTTTGAGAGAGGAGGAGGAAGGCTTGCTTCGGTTGTTGTGGAGATCGACGAGGGCCTCCTCTTATTTATAGGACTTGGAAATGAAAGAGATAGGGAGGAAAAGGTTTTTCCTCATCCTGAGCTATCGGATTTGGCTGAGAGTGAGGATAATTCCCTTTGGGTTTATCTGATAGAAGATACGTGGTTAGGAAGAAGAGAAAGGTAAAAGAATCCCTCTTTTATTTTTACCTTAGTAAAAAAAAAATAAGTGGCCCTTAATTTGGGCTAGAAATAATAGGCATTTTCTATTGGGTTTTCTCTTGTAGAAATGAAGTATGGTTTTGACTATATATTATACATATGTTTGGAATGCATATATATATATATATATATATATTAGCGGAAAGAAACATTATTTAATTTAACTTTATAAATTAAATAAATTAAATAGCAAGAATGTTTAGAGAAGAATATTAAAGTAATATAATTATTCTAATTTATATTTTATATATATATATATATATATCTTATGTGAATTTATTGGTTTGCCAAATTCACATAGTATAGTATAATATCATTTAAAGAAATATCCCAAAAATAATTTGGGTATTTCAGAAATGGCTTAAAAGATCAGGTTTTGTGGGTCTTACTGTGGTAGAAAGAGCCAAATTTGTAATGGATTTCAAGTGTTTGATGATTTCAACATTTAATTCAA
The DNA here is from genome assembly GCA_037127255.1 of Persicaria tinctoria. Lineage (NCBI taxonomy): Eukaryota > Viridiplantae > Streptophyta > Magnoliopsida > Caryophyllales > Polygonaceae > Persicaria > Persicaria tinctoria. The sequence goes on along the minus strand of JBANSL010000002.1, from coordinate 85,708,424 downwards.
ACCTTTTTGACACTTTCAAGATGGAGATGTATGTACAGCTATTTGTTCTGGCATAGTGATGAAGTTCTGACTGCAATTTAAAGCTTTGGATTTTGCTTATTTAAGGTCATGAAAGAGATAAACAAGTGTTATGAGCTCACCCACCGGCTAGGAAGTGGAGTTGTCTACTTGGGCTCATTGCGAATGGGGCCGAATCATCCTCATTATATGCAAGCATTCATATTAGGGAAGGATGTAAGTTGTTTCAGTCTAGATTTCATAGCTTAGGTACTCCAATCCCGAGTTAAAGTGTGGATCATACAAGCACATATAGAGATGAAATGTTTTTGAGTTTGTTTATCCATGGCTTTCTATTTGAGCTTGATATTATATGACTTGCTTTTTGTGCAGATTGTTGAACTGTTTGATTGCACTTCATGGACATGAGCAGGTTCGGGGCTAATGGATGCAGCCACCAAAGACGTGCTAGAAGCTGGGAAGCCGGTTGGTGGATTTAAGAAAAGGTCTCAATATTAATTCTCATGCACAAATATAAATCAATTGCAGAACGTTACATTACCTATTCAAACGTTTCAGTATTCCTAAATAAGAATTTGAAACTCCTAATTGAATGTGATATATATCCATTTTTATCATCTACATTCCATGCATGGTTTATGTGAGAACCCACATAATCACTATATTAATTAATTAGAAAAATATATAACACAATTGTAACATATTAAAATTCATTTTTATGTTTTTTTTACGTACTTCTCTCATCTAAAATCAATATATGCCATTTTAGCTTAATTGTTCAAGATTAATTGTTCTTTTTAAAATATATATTAACTTTAGTTTAATTTAATCTTTGAATATAAATTGAAACTTAATGTTTTGACAACAAGAAGATTCAAATGCGTACAAGTTACAAAACATTTAATGAAGAATCACAATGGTTTTAAACGGTTTCACCAATTGACTATTTTAAATATTGTCATTTTGATTTTTAAACTTTAATTCTAGACCTTTGGATGAGTAAAAATGGATGAACAAGATTGAAATCAAATTTTAAATCAATTTCAAAAATATTAAAAGTGACATTTGGTATGAGTTTAATTTGTGTTTTCTTGATTCTCTCTTTGTAATGTTATAGTGTTGTTTTATACATTACTGATTTGGTTTGATTGAGATTATCTCTATTAATGGTTTGAATCTCGCCTGGATTTGAAGGTTATTGAGTCGCCAGTTAGCCACCGAGAAGCACAACACGTCTCCACCGATGTGCCGCTGCAATCGACGTCGATCAAGGATAGTTCATTTGGATCTATCTCTCCATTCAAATTCCTTCGAGTTCCACCCTAGGAGATGGGAGGTATCATTTGGACCCATCTTTATTTCACTTCTTCACTGCTCTATTCCCAAATATACATAGATTAACAATCATATATTGGTTTACTTATGTGTCTGTTAATTATGTACAATTTCAATACCTGGGTTAAAGTGGGGATTTTGAGTGTCTCTTTCATATGGCGAGATTAAATTGGGATTTATGTTAATGAATTTATCGCTACAAGATGGCAGAAGGGGAGCACCTCTCTATATATTTCTTTTAATTTTTACAATTTAATACCTATTAGTAATATATTACTCCCTCCGTTAATTAAAACATGACGTTTTACTATTCATGCACGCATTTTTAGGTGTTAAAAACTATATAAAATATTAACTTTTTTAATATTATTTTTTAATAATATTATACTTATTACACAATTAAGTACGAATCTATAAAAGCAAATTTATAAAAATATTAATATTTTATATAGTTTTTATCGTTTTAAAAAAGTGTGCATGAATAATAAACGACATGTTTTGATTAACAGAGGGAGAGGGAGTATTAAATAAATTGTAACAAAGATCGGGGGCTGGAGCGGGATGATGTGCCAATTGAATCCGCGCGGATTAACCACTAGATCCGTCCATCAGGTATTTTCTCTCTCCCCTCAAGCCCTCTTCAGCTCCTTCATCTCCTCCTTCTCCTTCTGTGTTCATTTCAAGCCAAGCGCCACCGGGTCCAAGAATCGGCAGATCTGATTCCGAGCGAGCCCATGAATCGCCAACGCCACAGCCCTTCTCCTCCTCCCTTGTTTTCCGTTCAAACATCCGGTAAGGCCATCCTTTCCATCTTTTCGGATCGATTTCATACGAAGGCTCCACCTTTACGCCTCTTAGCTTCGTTCTAGGCCAGGTGGGAGCAGCTCGAGCATTCGGCGAGTCGAATCGGACTCCGACGCCCTCCGACGCGCTTTAATCTCCCTCGGTGAGCTTCGACCCTTCTTTCCCCTTTCTCCTGTCTCGTTTCCGGTGTATTGGTGTTCCTGGTAGTCGGGAAGGTCGGGGATGGCCGGGTTGCAGGCGAGGCGTCTGCCGGCGAAGGCTCCTCTTCTCCTCCCTTTCTTCCGTTCCGAACAGTGAGCAGGGAGGGAGAAGCGGTTCAGCTGGCCGGCCCACCTTCCTTCTTTTTTTTCATTGGTCCGTTCCGGTTCATTTAAATTGCTGGTCCGGTTCATTCCCTTAGAGATCAGATTGGGTTGGTTATAAGAATATGGGCTGGGTTTGGATCCGAAAATAGTTGGGTTTCGGGTTTGGGCCTCCTTCAACTGGGCTGCTGGGTGGGTTTCCTTTTATATTGTCACATGTTATGATGAGTATTTTGGAGATTTTATATATGTATTATATTATATAATGATATTATGTGGTGTTTAATAGATTTTTTTTTTATAAATGATAAAGTGATTTAGTATTGTTTTGGATTGTTAAAATGGATTGAGTTTTGGTGTTTTATTTTATTTAAATATTGTTGGTTTTGATTATAAATGTAATTTATAAAGATAGATTTACTTTGGTGTTTAAATTACATAAATATTGATTGTTAAAATATTTAAAAGGGGGTTTTATGTTTTGAAATAAAAATGCCGGAATTATTCTATAATTGGATTTTGAGAGATTTATTATAAGGTTTAAATGTTTAATGTCGGAATTTGGCCAAGTATGATTTGAGAAATTATTTTGAATATGAGTTGACTTAACTTGAGATTTAAGAGTTTGGAAAACTTTGAGAAAATGATTTACTTGTTTCAACTCGGTGAATTTATTGTTGAATCCTGCTTGAAGAATTTTGTGGATTTTAAATAAGATATGAAATGAGGTATGATCGGAAATGAGATGTGTGAAGTTATGTGTGATAGTTAGGGGCGCCTTGTGTGATTTAGATAGACTTATGCATATCTGTATATTTGTTAGGTGATTGTTGCTTGTTGGACTTCGCTTGCGATATCTTTTGTTGTTCGGCATTTCAGGTAAGTTCCCTAGGGGGCTTACTCAGGTTGGACATTCATGCCTGTTGATGCATTTTATGTTAGGTGTTGCATATGCATAAAAGCATGCCATGTAGTATCCTGTTTAGGTTGCACTAATTGAATGAGCATCTGCTTACTTTATACGTTTGAAACAGAACGGCCGTTATCTGTGATAGTCCTAGAGTCTTTGCTAGGGTTATAGGACGGCCCAGTCCCATCGGGTCCCGTCTTGAGTCAATCGAGTCATGGAACTTCCTTATATTATGAGCTGCCTGCGGGCTTTATTTGTAACGACCCAGAATTATAATTTCCGGGTTACGTTTCAAGGGATAAAACCCCTTGTTCGGATCTTGCAATCCAGGTACGGGTCGATGTTTCAACTCATTTTAAAATTAGAAGAAAGAGGGATTTCAAACCCTAAAAACCCCGAAGGGCCGTTGGGTACCCTTAACCTGTCCTATGACTATGTCGCGGAATCCATTTCAAACAAAAAGTAAAGCGGAAGCAAGTGAAGATACAAGTCCCACGGCAGAGCCGGTTAAAACCAAATCATGAGTGGGTAACTACCATTTTACTAAGTTAGAATATTAGCTAGATTCTTCGATTCGCCAAAAGGGAACCCCGTCATATAGACATCGAGCACTCAAATCTGCAGAAAATATCTTTAAAAGAAGAACGGGGAAAGGAGTCAGATCGAGCCACTCATGCGGGACCGGCAGTCCTCGCTGAGGCCACAAAGTATGTGCTATACCTAATAAAGATGCTCTAATGCAGTACGAAAGTCAAACACACTAGCATGCCCCTAGGTATAATAATGTGCATAAATACTGTAAAGGGCCCAAGACAATGCCAAATGGCATATCCCTCTCCTACCTCCCCCCCCCCCCCTTCCGATAGGGCGAAGACTGGAGCTCGTGAATGCATTCCATCATAATCGGGCGGCACGCATGCCTAACCCGCTCCACAATAAAGCCCGCAGGCATAATATAAGGAAGTTCAAGACTCGATTGACTCAGGGTACCCGATGACGCTGGGCTACCCTATGACCCTAGCAAAGACTCTAGGACTGTCACAGATAACGGTCGTTCTGTTTCAAACGCATAAAGTAAGCAGATGCTCATTCAATTAGTGCAACATAAACATGATACTACATGGCATGCTTTTATGCATATGCAACACCTAACATAAAATGCAACAACAGGCATGAATGTCCAACCTGAGTAAGCCCCCTAGGGAACTTACCTGAAAATGCAGAACAGCAAGATAACACAAGCAAGAGCCCAAATGCAAGTCCAAAGCAATCCAAAGGCAGTACACACCTATCATCAAGCCATTTTCATAAGCCACCGGACCAACATTCATACGCACGAAATCCAAGTTCCCAACATACTCAAAACCAATCGATAGTGAAACCGTTTTCCAAAACCTTTCCGATACGATCAACATCAACCAAAAATCATTATTCCAATCAAACCCATTGATAAATCTTACCAATAATATTTTCAAACTCATTTCCCGAAGTTTTCCAACTCTTAAATATCAAGTTAAGTCAACTCATATTCAAAACATTTTCTCAACCATAATTGGCCAAAACCCGTTTATAAAACGTTAAATCTTTAATCGACTTTAAACCTCGTTTTACCCAAATGACCCGGCATCTCAATAAAACAATTTAAAATAATATAATGACTTTCGCATAAATTAATATCTTCATATAAGTAATTACATTCTTGGAATATTTCAAGATAATGTTTAAATCATAATTTCAGAATTTAAATTTAATAACAATCAAGCAATTATAACATAACACCTTATAAGATCATATAAATAACAACAATAAAACAACAGCCTTAATAGGACCAGCCCAACCCGAATAAAAGGCCCAAGAGAAAGACCCGGATCCGGCCCAATGCCCAGCCCAAACTGAAGGGGATTAATGAACCGGTTAATTTAGGGTAAACCGGCCGGTTCGAGAAAAAAAAATAGAAGAACCCGTCTCCCTCTTTCAGATTGAACAGAGACGACGACGGAAAGGAGGGAAGCTCGGCCTTCCGGCGGACGTTTCGACTCGAGGTTTTACCCAGTTGATCAGAACACAATCCCGACCACGACTCGACCAGAATGGAGGAACCGACGCAAGAAACGAAGGGAGAACAATAGGACTTACAACGCACGACTCCGAGGGCTTCTCCGGCTTCAACGGTGGCGCTCTGGCTGCGATTGGAGGGAAAGGAGCTCCGGCTGAGGTTAGGAAAGGACAAGGAATAATCAAAAACTGATTTTGGTGGAAATTGAACCGAAATCGAATAAAAGAACGGAATCGACCTCTTTCGTACGAAGACAGGGGAAAGTGACGCGGAAGGGGCTCCGGAGGTGCTCCTGGCTCGGCTGGCTTGGAGTTCTTCTTCCTCTTCAACCTTCTGAAGACGGAGGGAGTTGCTACTCTAATGGAAGCGAGGAGAGGGGCTCGGTGTAGCCTCTCCGACGACGACGGCGATGAAGAATGGCGAGACAGATCTGGGAGGTCTCCGGCGGCTGCTGAGCGACGGAAAGAAGGGTGGTGGCTTCTGTCGGCGTCGGTTTTCCTAGGAGGAAGAAGCAAGGGCTGGTGGCGGAAGCAAGGAACAAGGTGGAGGCGAGTGGTGTTGAATGCCAAAGAGAGAAAAGGGGGTTCTCTGGGTTTTGAAATCAAATGAGTGAGATGGGTGAGGTGAATCAAACAAGACACACAGAGGAGGAGTGGGCAGCAAGGAGGCGTGGGTAGTGTTTTGACCAAATGTCCTAATGGGGAGGAAAGTATGGGATAAGAGGAGGGAGGGACTGTGAGTGTTGGAACTAAGTGGGAAAGAAAACAATTTGTGACATGTGAAGAGCTGTTGCTCCTCAGAGAGAGAGAGTGAGGAGAGGTTACTACAAATCATGAAATTCCGAATCTCAAAAAAATACCCGAAAACAAATCTCAAAACCCGCTATTTGATCTTATCTTGCCCCGATCGTAATAAAGTTTAAATCTTTCAACCCGAATTTAATATTGGAATCCGAACATCATCTTTCAAATTCTCGGTGTATGAAAGAGGAAATAAAACCTATTTTGCATAAATTTCAAAAATTAAGATTTGAAAATCCGGGCCTTTACATCATCCACCTCTAAAAACAAGTCTCGTCCCCGAGACTAAAACTAAAACAAAATAGGGGATGAAGTTTGAAATTGATGAGTCTAAGGACCATGTCCAAGGATCTTGTAATCATCTCGGTTGCGTCTTCCGGGATTCTCACAACATCCTAGTCACGATCGTGACACCTCCAATTGGCCTTGACAAGTATGCAATAAGCGCCCCTATCACATCCTCGCTTCGACTTTTCGGAAGTACCACAACTCTCTACAATATCATCACTAGGTCTTAGCAAGCACCCTACAAGCGCCCTCATAAAATGTTGGTATCCACTTGATGAAGTATCATAGGGTTGCCCGGGTTTGAAAAGTTTCAAAGGGGATTCCGCAATTGAAAAAGATTGGCCTCAAAATCGTTGAAATTCTCGATAACTTTTATTCCTTACAGATCTAAGCTAATCCTATTCAAAACCGTTCAAATCTGCAAATCCAACGTTTAAACAAACAACTTACACAAAAACAAGTAAAATCGTATCGATCAAAATTTCGTCAAAATCCTCCAAAACCAAATCAGCTTCCCACATAACAATCCATCACATTCAAAAGCTCGGAGGTGGAATCATCCACCTCTAAGGGCTAATCCCATATTCTCTTCCTAGTTTCCAGAATCATTCAATCATCATTCTGAACTCACTATGAACATAAGCCAATCAACTCAAATCATCATTAGCCATCTCTCACATGGCAAAACTCAACATCAACCATGATAATCTCAGCGAATCATAAGGTATATCTATATCATACTGAAGGCATCACAAATGCATCATCGAATTCTCATAACTTATCACGCAAGCACACATGTCAAGAAGTCAATGGGTTAGGTGTTATGGAATTAGTGCATCAGTACACATCAAATCTCACAATCGCATATCGATATCGCAACACAAGTAGAACAGATTCATCACGTTAACATATCAACACAACAAGGTCATGCTATTAAGATTAAGAAAAAGGAAGATCAAGTAGTATATAAATCATCAAAATGTCAATATGCCCTAAAAGACAGCATGAAGGTTCGATAATATAAAAACAATGTAATAAGAAATACTCTAGAAGGGGGGTTGAATAGAGTATGCCCGTTTTTCGCAGAAAGTCTCAAGACTTTTGGAGCTTGTACCAAAACCTTTGAGATAACCTGAATCACAGAGTTAGACAATTCGAACCAAGTGCGGAAATAAGGTAAAGCAATAAGTAAAGGACGCAACGAATTGTTAACGAGGTTCGGCACGAACTTGGCCTACGTCCCCGCCTAGGGTTCTTCCACAACCGTAGGATTCAACCGGCTTTTATTTATTCACAAAGCTTAGGATCCTAATAGCTCACCGAGAAGCCTCTCTCCTATACAATTGCAATCTAGTCAACTCACGTTCCCTTGGAGTCCTAGACCAATCTAGAAGAGCCCCACCTCTCTCAGCTATCTAGTACAATCTTCTTACTCTCAGTGAATCAATCGCCTAGTGTTCACTTCCTGAGTTACAAACTCTCGAGTATAACACTCTCTCGAAATATATCCTATAAGCTCACTGTGTATCTCTCAAATGCTTTGAAACAAAATATAAGACTCTTAAGAACAAGCAGAGAGAACACGTTGAAGAGAGATCGTAAACTTGAGGGCTGATTGTGCAATGATATTCTTGAAGTGCGTCAGTCCTCTCTCTCTTCTTCATCTCCTTTATATAGTGAAGATCATCAGTGCCACTTGAGGAAGGAATCTTCTCCAACGGCTAAGAGAGGATCATGGCTTGAGTGCAATCTTCTATCTTTGGAAACTTCGGAAGCCATGATCTCGATTTGATCTTTCTCAGCTATGAACGCTTAAGGAAGGAGATATAATTCAAATAGCTTCCTGAAAGGTTAGTGAATATATAATAATAATATGGAAGCATATAATAACATAATATAATATTCGGACATAATAACATATAGAGCAGGTTTTGTATTTCATCAATACTGTTAAAGCTCCAAGACCTTTGACACGAACAGACTGTCAAGGCCTATGAAACTTATTCCAATTCTCATCAAGGGAGTGGAGTTATCAATCTCCCCCTTGATGAAAGACAAAACATGTGCATCCCTGCAACTTAGTCAAACAGATATATCATAAGCACAATCGGACTAAGTACCTGCATGGGTTAGACGAATGTTGGATCATAAGATTAACATGAAAAACAACCAACAAAGTAAAACAAAAACAAGGTCTTCCAAGACCCAAACAGTTTTAAAGTCTAAACCATCATCAAATCATCTCCCCCTTTTTGTCTTTCAACAAAGGGAGGAGGGTAAAAATATTCTCCAAAATCAGACTTACTAAAACAATTCAAAATTCAAAAGTTCCTTTCAAATCTTAAAGGCAAGAAAAGATTTATCCGATTTTAAAATGATTTCCACAAATAAACTATACTCGGATAAAATAAAATCGGTAACATATAAAGAAGGTTAAAACCATTAATACTATATTTGATCAAATATCTAAAAAGATATTAACCAAATATATGATCCGTTATATGTGCTCTACTGTTGAGCTCACAACCTTTGAAATGAGGTTCAAGGATCTTGACACTGAGTAGAAATTATCTTTCGTAAAGGGAAAGCTACCCCTACGAAAGTGCATCCCTGTTAAGCATTCCGATCTCACGTCTAATGAAGGTGAACCTGTCCTCTGCCAAAGACTTAGTAAAAATGTCAGCCCATTGATAATCAGTAGAAATAAAAGATATGGACACATCACCTTTTTCAACATGATCTCTAATGAAATGATGTCTTACATCAATATGCTTGGTCCTTGAATGCTGAACAGGATTCTTAGTGATGGATATGGCACTTGTATTGTCACACTTAATTGGGATACCTTTGAGGTTAATGTCAAGATCTCGCATTTGTTGAGCTATCCAAAGGATTTGGGAGCAACAGGCTCCAGCTGCAATGTATTCGGCTTCTGCAATGGATAGGGCAACTGAGTTTTGCTTCTTTGAGTGCCAACTGACGAAAGATGCTCCTAAGAATTGGCAACATCCTGATGTGCTCTTCCTATCCACCTTATAGCCTGCAAAATCATTCTCATCTAGCTTGTTTCGAAATACCCATCGAGTGCCAATGACTGATTGATGCTTTGGCCTAGGCTTCAAGGTCCAGACTTTGTTTCTTTCAAATTCGTTGAGCTCACTTTGCATAGCAATGATCCAGTCTGGCTCTTGAAGGGCCTCATCTACCTTCTTTGGTTCAATAAGAGAAACAAACGCGTGAAAAGCACAAAGATCTTTAAGTTTAGAACGAGTTTGAACACTAGAAGTAGGGTCAGAAATGATATCCTTTAATGAGTGTGATGAGGAGTATTTGAATTTCCTTCTGCTAGTCTCAGCTCCTTGATTCGTCACACTAGTAGGATTAACTTATAGTACATCTGACTCCGTGGATCTGTTCGGTTCAGTTACAGCAGTTTCTGACGTCTCAACACTGTTGGATTGGACACCAAGGGCTTTGGACGAACCTTCAACACCTTGGGCCAATTCTTCAGTGTTAAGAATCGGTTCCTGCATGTTCCTTTTCTCTGTGTTCTTGATAGCAACATCATCACCATCCTCGTTCTCTGTATGGATGTTAAGATCTAGATCTGCAACACTTTCACTCAAAGAACCGTAATTGCATTCATCAAATATGATAACAAGCATGAACTTTTTTTACCATTGGGAGATTTGACTCGCATATGACCACATAAATCCATATGTAAAAGTTCAAGGGGTCTAGAAGTACTTACAACCTTTTTGGGTTTGAAAGAGCTACGTGTTTGTTTACCTCGTGTGCATGCTTTGCACATCTCAATACCTTTGAAGTCCATCTCAGGTAGTCCTCTTACAAGCCCTTTGGTCACAAGCTTCTGAAGTGTATGTGGGCTTACATGACCGAGTCTCCTGTGCCAGAGCTTTGGATCGTCCGTCAAAGCCTTTAGACAGGATAAGCTTCCTCGTGCCACTTGCTCAGCATTCACGACATAGATGTTGTTATAACGATAGACAATTAGAACTATTTCACCTGTATCTTCTCTGCGCACTAAACATCTTTTCTTGTTAAAACCAACATCATTACCATAATCACATAGTTGAGAAATACTAAGCAAATTATACTTCAAATAATTAACAAGATAAACATTTTTAAAACAGTGGTTAGGATCACTCCCAACACTACCAATACCAACGATGTCGCACTTTCCTTTGTCACCAAGAGTGATTGTTCATGTGGATTGCTCCTTTAGATCATGAAAGAGAGAACTCTTCCCACTCATATGCCTCGAGCATCCACTATATATAATCCATTTTTTCTCCTTCACCTTGGTGATCTCCTGCAAAACAAACATCAACCTTTTTGGCTAGACCAGTGAGCAAATTTAGATCCTTTATTGGGATAAACCATATTTGGTAAAATAGTGCCTTTGGGGACCCAAACTTGCATTATCCGTTCTTTTCTCAAGTGAATAGGAAATGTATTGCGAATAATATGAGGATCCTTTCTTCTATAGGGGCAGGTCTCTCTTACATGTCCCTTTCTCGCACAGTGGTGACATATATGAGAGGTTCTGCTACCTTTTGCCTTTACAAAAGTGGTAATGTGTTGCTTCTTTAAAAACCTCGGGTTGTAACCAATACCACTTCTGTTTAGAGAATTTTGTTGCTCACCCAACATCCTATCAAGAGTGCCCTTGGATTTGGTAAAACTTATGAGGGCTGTCTGTTGGTCTTGAATCTTATTATTCAGGGAGATCTTCTCGTTCTCTAAGTCATGATGTTCACTTCTCAGAGACGAGAGATCTTGCTTGAGTTCAGATTTCTCTGAGTCAAGAGTCTTGACTTTAATGTCAAGACCTGAATAAGAAGTTTCAAGACTTTTGACCCGCCTAGACAGTTCCTCAATAGTTCTTTCCTGGTCCACGGTTTTCCTGATAAGAGTGTTAGTTTGAGCAATAAGTTTCTCTTCATTGGCAATCATATTAGAAAGGAATTCCGATAGTACCTCTTTTGGACTTGCCATAAGCTCTCTTACGGTTACCTCAAGTTGCTTATCATGGGATTCATCTCCTATGGCCATGAGACAAAGGTTGGCCTTTTCATCATCGGAATTTGAGTCACCTTTCTTGAATTGACTCTTCTTCTTTTGAGGGCAATCTTTCACTAGATGGTCTCGAAATTTAGAAGACTCTGATCCATCTTTGTTGTTGAATTGCTTCTTCATCTTGAGGATTCGAGAAAGACCCCTTGTAATGAGATCGAAGGGATCATCCTCATCATCGTCCTCATCATCCGAATCAGACACATCTTTGGGCTCATCCTTCTTAGACTTGAGCGCCAAGTTCTTAGTGCTTGTTGGAAGTTCTCCATCGTCTTCATTGAGAATCATCTCATGTGTGATCAGCTTCCCAAGCAAGTCATCAAGGGGTAGAGTGGTGAGATCTTGGGCTTCCTCTATGGCTGTCACTTTCGGGCCCCATTTGTCTTTTGGGAGGCACCTCAATATCTTCCTCACTTTCTCAACATTCTCAAAGGTCTTGCCGAGAGAGTCAAGGTTGTTCGTGATTTCTGTGAACCGTGTGAACATGGCCTTAATGGACTCATCAGGCTTCATTTTGAAGAGTTCATACTTTCGAAGGAAGATGCTGATTTTGGTGTCCTTCACTTGACTGGTTCCTTCGTAGGTGACGATCAGCTTGTCCCAAATCTCTTTAGCTGACCTACAAGATGAAATACGGTTAAACTCATCAGTACTAAGACCACAATAAAGTAAGTTTATAGCCCTGTAGTTTTTGGAGACGAGTTCAAGATCCGCTTGGATGTAATCAGCCTCGGTCTTCGCGACTTTGCTTCCACTAGGTCCGTCTTTCATAGGAATCTTCGGACCATTCTCTATAATGTTCCAAAGTTCCAGATCTTGATCTATATGAACATTTTCATCAAGGATCTCCAGTGGACAAAGTTGTTTCCCACGAAGAGTGGTGGTCTAATGGTAGACCTTCCCTGTGCAAATCCTCTGCTTGCTTCACCAGACATGATCGAAAACTCACAAGATTGTTAGATTAAAAACAGTGAGTAAAGCTCTGATACCAATTGAAGGATCGATAATATAAAAACAATGTAATAAGAAATACTCTAGAAGGGGGGTTGAATAGAGTATGCCCGTTTTTCGCAGAAAGTCTCAAGACTTTTGGAGCTTGTACCAAAACCTTTGAGATAACCTGAATCACAGAGTTAGACAATTCGAACCAAGTGCGGAAATAAGGTAAAGCAATAAGTAAAGGACGCAACGAATTGTTAACGAGGTTCGGCACGAACTTGGCCTACGTCCCCGCCTAGGGTTCTTCCACAACCCTAGGATTCAACCGGCTTTTATTGATTCACAAAGCTTAGGATCCTAATAGCTCACCGAGAAGCCTCTCTCCTATACAATTGCAATCTAGTCAACTCACGTTCCCTTGGAGTACTAGACCAATCTAGAAGAGCCCTACCTCTCTCAGCTATCTAGTACAATCCTCTTACTCTCAGTGAATCAATCGCCTAGTGTTCACTTCCTGAGTTACAAACTCTCGAGTATAACACTCTCTCGAAATATATCCTATAAGCTCACTGTGTATCTCTCAAATGCTTTGAAACAAAATATAAGACTCTTAAGAACAAGCAGAGAGAACACGCTGAAGAGAGATCGTAAACTTGAGGGCGGATTGTGCAATGATATTCTTGAAGTGCGTCAGTCCTCTCTCTCTTCTTCATCTCCTTTATATAGTGAAGATCATCAGTGCCACTTGAGGAAGGAATCTTCTCCAACGGCTAAGAGAGGATCATGGCTTGAGTGCAATCTTCTATCTTTGGAAACTTCGGAAGCCATGATCTCGATTTGATCTTTCTCAGCTATGAACGCTTAAGGAAGGAGATATAATTCAAATAGCTTCCTGAAAGGTTAGTGAATATATAATAATAATATGGAAGCATATAATAACATAATATAATATTCGGACATAATAACATATAGAGCAGGTTTTGTATTTCATCAATACTGTTAAAGCTCCAAGACCTTTGACACGAACAGACTGTCAAGGCCTATGAAACTTATTCCAATTCTCATCAAGGGAGTGGAGTTATCACAGCACCTTAACTCGCCGCAAAACCATATAACGATCATTTAGAAATCATGCGCCATTATCTCATATATATACGAATCATGTCCATACTTCAAGTGATTTTCATCATTTACATAATCAATAGTCGTGCTAGTCAGCCATATAATACATTATCATGCTTACTACAACATAATGAAACATCATGCTTCCACATAATATATAGCACATCATTATCTCATAGTTCATACTCATCATTACTTCATATATCATGATAACACTAGTCACTACAAATTAGATTTCAGTATTGCATAACAACATGTAATGTCATTCCATATCAGGTCTTATCATGTTCGCTATTTAACATCATGCCAGCAGATATAAATAAATCACATAATAAAGAAATCCTCACATCATACCAGTCAAAATAACTTCAATCCCCACTCGCCCATCTCCACACTCAAGCCAAGACTAATCTTCTTCTAGACTCGCCAACGTCAACTCAGACAAAATTCCCCCCAAAGAAATCCCTATTCATCTCGATGCTCAAATCTCGCCCTCATTCCACCAAACTCTCACACACACCATCCACCTCTAAGAATCCAACTCCTATCTCTAACTCCACACCCGAGTACCCTCTCATACTATATCCTCACTTCTCTTAAGGTCATTTCTTACACTTCCCAAGATATCACCAGCATCATGCCTTGCAAAATTCCTAAATCTCACTCAGTCTTACCTAAACCAACATCTCTCTCTTGTGACTTATCTCATAACATCCCCGATCATCCTAACAACTCAAGATCTTTCACCACTCTTCTATCACGCTACCAACGACCTCACCCACAGGTTTAAGGAAGAAGCAATAATTAAAATCATCAAATATAAGGTCTACATCATGTCAACTAGCATTTATAAACATAACATCATGGGTTCAACAAGTTTCAGTTTATCACCATGCTCAATAATCATTGCAAACATCATATATGAACATACTGAAGTCAAGCTAACATGTTGCACTTTAACCTTATCAGATACAATTCAGGTCTCTTAGCATATGTAGTTCACATTTTACAGGCAAAGGAATTCAAATCATGCTTAGCAACTTAGAGTAGCAACACGTCAAGACATCATGGTACATTAGATCCATAAGACATCACATCATATCATCATAGACGACAGACAATCAGGCAATAGTCATCATCAAGTCAGCACATCAACTCATAAATGTCACCATCAAGGCAATGCAACATAGTTATCAACATATTCACAAAGGTTAGCAATTCAAACGGAGGACACTCCCGCTTGCAAGTCATATCGTACTCGGTAACCGCAATCCTCAAAACGTGCTCACCCTGCCGACATTGTTGATCCTGAGGCCTGTGGGTTATGGGCCCACGCTTCCTCTGCGCTGCTCTATCGCTATCTAACTTCTTGTTTCCCTTTTTTTTTCGTGCGGTCTCTCGTCCAATGTATCGCGCATGAGTCTAAGTTTGCAAAGATATGGGAGTGACAAGAGCGAACAACCCAATGTTCCTTTCGGAGCCAAACATAGACCAAGGCTAAGAACGACAAGACTAAAGACAAGACTTTGACCCGAGTATAGCAATGATGCCCTTATGGAAGTCTATTAGGTTGCAATTGTGACGAGCAAAATGAATTCATCATGGAGCACATCAGTCACATTAATCCACACTAACATGTACCTATCTCAAGGAGAACGACATGCATATTCATTCCAAAAGACACAATCGAGTCCTACACGGATGCATGCGAGACAAGTTAACAGTCTATTATTCCACGGAAGCAGAGATGCCTAACAACTTCAAGCAAGATATGCGGAACCAGTAATGATCATGCAAGATTGAAAGTCATTTGGTATTTAACGAGGATGACAAATATCATGTATATGAACAATGCACGAGCATGGTACACACATCAACAATTGAGTTCAACCATAGCATGACGAGGTATATCACAACAAGTAGATTAAGCATCATACAAGAACATATAGGAGCATCATAGTAACTACTTCATCTTAACACACTGGTTATATAATAGATCAAGCATGACACGTAATCATACGACGAGATACACGTATAAAGAACATGTCCTACATGATACTAGCAACACATCATGTGATACAGGCACAGTCAAGAGTCATAAAAAGGGGGGTTAACAGGGTGTTCACGAAACATGAGCCATCATCAAAAGAATGCTTATCGAATCATATCGAATCACATCATAGAAGAAGTATGACATGTAATCATTTAGCGGGTCATATTAGAAAGCATAAGCCCTACAGGATACTACTAGCACATATAAAAGCATGAATACAATCCAGATAATTCGACCAAATTCATTCTAACATTTAGGTGTCATGTGTATGCGGAATCCTGATATAGCGTGGTGTGTGATCATGCGAGGTGCCAAGTCATACATCCATGCAAGCACGAGAGGATGTCATAACGTAATAGGGAAACACTACCGAGTGATAACATGTAAGCATGCTATGATAAACCATCACCGAAAGCAATCGATCATCGAATTCAACATCAATCTAATTGCATGAGTAAGACATGCTAAGATAACAGGAGGGAAGGATCACACTATCAGGGACCTAGTTCGAGAGAGAATCAGCAATAATGCAAGCAAGATATAATTCACACGAGTCACAACCAAGGATCCTACATGATACTAAAGGCTCAACATAACATACGACACATGCAAGCAACTAATCATGACGACACGTAAGAAATCAATTCAATCACATTCCAACAATATAGAAGCACGAGGAAGGTTTAACGATGTATAATACTCCCTCTGTTAATTAAAACTTGTCGTTTACTATTCATGCACGCTTTTTTAGAACGATAAAAACTATATAAAATATTAACTTTTTTTTAAATTTGTTTTTATAAATTCATACTTAATAGTAATAAGTATGATATTATTTAAAAAAATTATTAAAAAAGTTAATATTTTATATAGTTTTTAACACCTAAAAATGCGTGCGTGAATAGTAAAACGTCAAGTTTTAATTAACGGAGGGAGTACAAGTTTAAGTAATGGCAATATGACTAGTATACGGGGACATGAGCTCAAATCAACACATACTAGGATAAAACATGCATTTCTCAAGACTCAATTATATCACATATTCTCCATCCAACGCAAGTAATCACACAACAATGCAAATGGAAAAACAACCAACGTTAATTAATCTAACGAATACAGAACAGATGGGCATACTATAGATTCTTGTCACAAAAGGATAATAAGCAATGACACATCAGCATCCATCATGCTAAGCAAATCATCTACAACACTCATACAAGGGGGAGTTGATCACACTATCATGAACCTAATCAAGGAGGAAATAACGATCGTGTAGGTTCACATCCTATGGTTCATCCTTCCAATCAATCATATGATCAATAGGCCAAGTAAACATGCTATAACAACATACAATCATGATAGAAGACAAGACACAACACGTGACTTAAGTAATATAATCAATCACATATGTAATAGCATGAGCAGTCTATACTAATGGTCATTCGCAAGGTATATGCAGGAGGCTATAAGATCATGTCATGCAATTCAGAGAGAGTCATCATTACAACCGGACAGAGATACTTAAGGGCAACCATTGACTTTTCCCAACCGACTCATCACCCATCTTTCCCGTGGGACTCCGATACGACTCTTCATGGCAAAGAGACATTAGTTGATCATCATAAGAATAAGGAAGGACAACCCCAAAAACACCTTACTTCTAACTCAAAGTGACATCCAGAACTTCCAATACTTACTCAGACAAACTTAACATCCAACCATGATTCCCGACACAATGTGTTTACCAACCCAATTTCCTGTGGAAGACACTGACATCCAGAAAAAGGCTAGATAGAACCGTCAAGGGGTTAACATAGTGGAAGGGGTTGTTCCACACAAGCTGGTTTTGACCACACAGAAAAAAGGGTACTCCCACTATCCCGTTTACATAGATCAGTCAATACACATTTAATTGTTAAGCATACCAATCAGACTTTAGCATATCAAACACTCAGCATAGAATAAGTCAATGACAATTATAATGACCATGTTCAAGGGAAATCGTTCTCAGGCTAAATATATAAAGCACATCAAGCTATCTAATGTCGCTCTTCGAGGAGCGACTGACCGGAGGGGCAAAAACCTCGCGATCCTACCTAACTTGCCACTCCAACCACCTTGGTGCAATCTCATTGGAGTCTTCCGGACCCTCTATAAAGAGCAAACTAGTATTTTGCCTACCGTTCCCAACTACACCCAATAGGGGTGATCTAGCGCCTTTGCTACCCACTCGCGTCCCCGTTTGGTCGGTTTTCCTCTTTTATAACAAGTCAAATTCGTTACTTAGTCCGATTTGGGTTAGGCATCTTAAGTTCATTTTACCCCTTTAAATCCTTTTCAAAAGTCCTTGAAATTTGTGGGCGATTTTCAAAACATACACTCGACCCTTGTGTACCCGAATTGCACAACCTCAGCTCTGATACCATCTTTGTAACGGTCCAGAATTATAATTTCCGGGTTACGTTTCAAGGGATAAAACCCCTTGTTCGGATCTTGCATTCCAGGTACGGGTCGAGGTTTCAACTCATTTTAAAATTAGAAGAAAGAGGGATTTCAAACCCTAAAAACCTCGAAGGGCCATTGGGTACCCTTAACATGTCCTAAGACTATGTCGCGGAATCCATTTCAAACGAAAAGTAAAGCGGAAGCAAGTGAAGATACAAGTGCCACGGCAGAGCCGGTTAAAACCAAATCATGAGTGGGTAACTGTTGTGAGCTGAATCTGCCATGTTTTACAGTAACTTTTATATCGATTTCTGTATACATTGCATTCATTTGGGCTAAGATAGTACAGAATCTATGTAGTTTATGTTTATTTGCAAAATTATGGAATCTGCACCAGTTTCTGTTTAATTCACAGAAATCGAGATGTTTTACAACAATTCTACAGAAGGTCGGAAAAGCTCGGAAAACCACTACAGAAGTCCAAGGTCAAAGCAGCGGAACAAGTCTATGAGCCAAGGCTACTCGACCTCGAGTAGGCCTACTCAACCTCGACAAGCCATGTCTGAGCAACCTTGTCGACAGAGCCTGATCGAGAGAGCCAGACCCCCCAGCTCCGGGACTCTACTCGATCTCGACGAAGCCCTGGTCGAGATCGACGAAGCCCAAAGTCATGCCCGAAGTCGACGAGGAGAGCTGCCCGAGAAGCTGAGGACTAAGCCGAGGACGACCAGGAGCACTCGCTGCCAGCGACTCGACTTGCTGCAGCGGATTGTTCGCTGCCGCGGAAGAGGCAACTCGCTTCCAGCGGATGAAGCAACTCGCGGGAGCGGAAAGGAAGGGGCACCACCCAACTCGACCTCGAGGAGCCTTTGTCGAGGTCGACAAGATCCTGACGCCAGATCCGGAGCCCATCGAGGAGAGTCACTCGAGAAGACCTAGTCGGCAACCCACCTTACTCGAAGTCGACTAGGGCTTGTCGAGATCGACGAGCACCTGAGCCCCAGTCCGAGCACATCGAGCACACCAACCCGAGGAAGCCCAGTCGACGAGCCATCCTTGTCGAGGTCGACGAGTCGTGGTCGATCTCGAGTAGAGCCGCGTTCCAGAAGCTTCTCGACTTAGCTTGTCCGACTAGACTTGGCTTTCCTTGGGCGCAAAGGCGGAAGATTCTATCCAAATCCATCGAAGATCTATCCAAATACATCAAGTTCTATCCAAGGAGACAAGATCTATCAACATCATGAAGACTTACCATAATTAGTTTTATCTTTTCCTTTATGGATTTATTTCCTTAAAACATTTATTTATCTTTTATACTTTTAGATATAGATTTAGATAGAGATAGATATTTCTTTCCTAGATTAGCTAGGGAATGAAGCCTATAAATAAAGCCTAGGGGGCTCAGTTTCATTCATTCCAATTCAATTCAAGATCACAATTCCAAGAGACACAGTTCCACAGAGAAGTTTAGGAGTTCTAAGGTTTTTAGGGTTTTGGCATTCTGCGAAAGTTGATTGCCAGGATTGTAAAGGCTTTGAATATAGTTTTATGCAAGTTTCTTTTTATACATCAATGTCTGCGATTGCGATGAAGCGTGAGTAGTCCACCCACTTCTGGGGCTGAGGTGAGCCCGACGGTGGTCATGTGAGGCGATGCGATAAAGGTCAGATCTTTTTGTGCGATTCATCTTCTATCCCTATAAGCATGATTCTTTTGCGAGATTTGAAGGTGATCCTTGTTTGTGTTATTGAAGCGAAAGTGATCTTAATGCAACTTGGATTAATTATGTGAAAAAGGGTTAGTAACAATTAGGGTTTATGCGAGAGCCTCTATTTGCCTATTTGTTAATAACGAAAGTTATTTGATGGAAAGCATGATCTTTTATGCCTTTATGTGTTACTTTGCATGGTTATCGTTGTGGTGTTGAAACCCTGGCTTTGGAAGTCTTTTAGCATATTGAAGTTTATTTCTGTCGAAATTCTGCGTTTGTCTTTAAATTCTGCAATTTTAAGTTTTTCTGCATTGTTACTCGATACAGAGGAGATCTTGTCGATCTCGAGGAGGACCTTTGTCGAGGTCGAGTAGAACTTTGTTTGTCGAGTTGATTGCCTTTGTTTTCTGTTTTCATTACTGCTCTTGTCGAGATAGAGGACAGCTACTCGAGATCGAGTAGCTTCTGTGTCCTTGCTTTTAGTTTCTGCTTTGCTTCTGTTTTGCTTTGTTCTTTGCTTTACTTTCTGTCTTTAGTTTCTTTGCTTTTGTTTTAGTTGCCCTTGCCGGGTTTATTTGTTTCTTTTCTGTTTCTGTGTTTCTGTCTTTCTGCTGCTTCTGTGAGAATTTACAGCTACCTAAGAACTGCTGACGTGCTTCCTCGTGGATTCGATCCTGACTTTTCTCTTACGACAACGGGAGGAATTCTTGTATTATTTGCTGAGATAGGGAAGTCAGTCTGAACTATATTTCATATTTATTTCATACTTGACCATCCTCCTGCAACAACAAATTGGCGCCGTTGCCGGGGAAGCAATCAATCACGCCTTAGATAGTCAGTTCTCACTGTTTCTTTGAGTTAGTTTGCAGGTGTATGCGTCGTTCTGGTCAAACACCTGAGTTTGACGCCTTAGACGAACCGGAACGCCTTTTTCACATCAGAGCTAAACTACAAAGAGCCATGGCAGCTGCGGAGACACAGGAACAGCTGATCGCTAGGCTTACCAGGGAATTAGCCGCTAAGGATGCTGCTATCGCCGCTGAGAGAGCAGCAAGGGAACAAGCAGCTGAACGCGCGAGGCAAGCGGAAACTGAGCTTGCCCAATATCCAACCACTGCTGAGGATTATATGCATCCGACTCTCATCGTGCCTGAATCGGCGATTCTTATCCCTGAAAACTCTTTTGAAATTCGCACTCAGTTTCTTATAGAGCTTAAAAATAATGCCTTTTATGGTAGATTTAATGAGTGTCCTCTTGAACATATTACTAATTTTCATGATATGTGCCGTACTCTTGCAGAAGGTACAACTCTGGAATATGTCAAGATGAAATCTTTTCGCTGGTCTCTCGCTGGGCCTACATTGAAATGGCTGGAAGGGCTGAAAGCAAAATCACTTACAACCTGGGCTCAAGTAGAGCAAGAGTTTCTGAACAAATTCTTCCCACCTGCCAAAACAGCACATCTCCGCCAGAAAATCACCGCCTTCAAACAGCAGAAAGGGGAACCAATGGCAAAGGCATGGGAGCGCTACTAGGAACTTCTACGATCTTGCCCTACTCATGGACAGCCACCCTACATCATCCAAGAGATCTTCTTCAACTCTCTGGATCAAGTCACTAAGGACAGAATCAACAATTATACTCGCTACGAGTATCTGACGATGCCGCCAAGTGACGCATGGGGTGTGCTAGAGAAGCTCACCAACTACGACAACACCATCCATGCCCCTATATGAGCCATCTAAAGAGATTGATCCTGATGTTAGGGAGAAATACTACAGAGACCAGAATAAGAAGTTCATCAAGCAAGTCAAATATCTCTCTGTCAACCAGCCTTTCATAGAATGCGGATCGCAAAGGCACGCCACTCCTGAGTGCCCACACACAGAGCAAGTCAGGCTGGCAGAGCATCATGAGGATGCAGCTTACGCAGGGGGTCCAAATCGCTACATGGGGGACCAAAGGTTTCAGCAACCACAATTGAACCAAAGTGTCCCTAGGAATCCCCCGCCCTACAGAGCTCCAGGACATCCAGAAAGGGAGCAGAAAAAGGATGATATACAGACAGTCCTGGAGGAAATACGGAGGAACCACTCAGAGACTAGACAATCTTTCAACTCCGTCTATACTCAGATGCAAGGTGTCAACTCTAGGCTTGGGGAAATTGATATCTGGAGGAAATCAGTTGATACACAGATTGGTCAGCTAGCAGCCGGAATCCCCAGACAGTCAGGGACACTTCCAGGATCTTCATAACCAAATCCTAAGAGAAAGACTGGAAACGTCGCTGCTGTAAAACTCAGAAGCGGTCATCAACTGCAAGAGCCAGAGGTCGGGAACCAGCAGAACAACGAGGAACAGCAAGTCGATCTCGACAAATCCGTGGTCGAAGGACTAGTCGACCTCGACAAAGGACTCGTCGACCTCGAGGAGAGCCTGCCAAAATCTTCGTCTGCACCACACAGCCACTCGACTGGGCCTAATCTGGTCGATGTCGACAAAGGCCTTGCTGATGTCGAGGAGCCCCTGGTCGAAGTAGAGAAATCTGCAGCAACTCCGACGTCTGTTCTGGCTCCGACGCAGAAAAAGAAGCTGCCTTTCCCCACAAAATCTCTAAAGGACCCGGCAGAGAAAAAGTTTCAGCGCTTCATCAAGATGCTTCAGAAGCTCAACGTCACCATCCCCTTCACAGAAGCTCTCAATGAAATGCCATCCTATGTCAAGTTCCTGAAGGAGATCCTGAGCAAAAAGCAATCGATGGCAGAAATCACAGAGGAGTGCAACCATCTGGACATATTGGAGAAGAGGCCGGATCCAGGTGCCTTGGAGCCTGTGGATGCTAGACTATACATGGCCAACAACACGGTGGTCATTCCAACAGGCATGGTGGAAAATGTCCCAGTACAAGTAGGTAAATTCTTCGTTCCTGCTGATTTCTTGGCAACGGTGGATGCCAACATAAGCGTAAGGAAAAGAGTGCTCACCTTCAACATCGGCGATGAGGTCATTGAGTATTCCTTTAACAAAACTGAAAGGCATACTGGTCCAATGGAAGAGGTCAAATCTATCTCAGCTGGCTACATCACCTGCGGGGAACCCAAAGTCAGAAATATGACCCCTGAAGAGATAGAAAAGAGGGATATGGAGGCCCAGGTGGAGGAGATCATGGCAATCCTTAAGGAGAACACAGAGAATCCAATCGAAACAGACCAAAGTAAGTCGTTATGGATTAATTATTTTTCGGATGCCTTGACAGGGACTAAGTGTGGGGTCAAGATCGACCAGGGCTCCTCGACATCGAGTAGAACCCTAGTCGATCTCGACCAGACCAAGGCGACTCCACCAGCACCAGCTTCGTCGAGCAGCAAACCAAAGGAGCCGCCCTACTCGATCTCGAGTAGGCTCGTCGAGATCGACCACCAGAACCCTAAGTCGACTCGGCTTTCCTCGACGTTGGCGACTCTAGGACCAGAACCAGCCTCGTCGATCTCGACTAGTCTTGTCGAGATCGACCACCACCCGGCGCCACCAGACCCGCCTTCCTCGACGAGCAAGCCACCAGGAGGAGAAGGCTACTCGATCTCGAGTAGCCTTGTCGAGATCGACAAGACCACGTCTTCCTCGACGGCACCTTCCTCGACGCTGCAGACACCAGGACCAGAGCCCTACTCGAGGTCGACCAGGCTCGTCGAGATCGACCAGACCCTGTCTTCGTCGACTTCTGAATCTTCGAGCAGACCACCATCAAGACCAGCAGGCTTGTCGAGATCGACTAACCCTAGTCGAGATCGACCAAACACCGTTGTCCCCGATTCCGTTTCTGCAAAGGTGAGTCAAGGTATGGATCTTTCTTCTCCTATTTTCATTAAAGATTTATCTATACATGGGAGAGGTCTGCCTTGGTATGTGCGATTGTGCAGGATATCCAATGATGAGCCTAAGGAGTATGAAGTTGGAGATAAGCTCTATGTCTCTAAATCAAAGGATCATTGGTTTCCTAACAAATTCAACAAGAAGCGGATGGGACCTTTTGTGGTGAACAAGATCCATTCTGGAGGATTACAGCTGATGGACAAGAATGGAGTCCTATTTGAAGCCCAAGATACATGGGCCCTGCAGATGCCACCTTGAGCATTAATGGAAAGTCGGCCTAGCGACTATAAAATCTAGGGCATGTACATAGACTTTTTAGGACATTTGAGACTTTGTTTTTGTTTTTGGTTTTGAACATTTTGGTTTTTGTTATTTCTATTATAGGTATATGTCTTCTAACTTTTCAGGTCAATGGATGGAACCAAATTACATTAACACTCGGCCTAGGAGGTGCTCCATTCGAAATTTTACGGCTCTGCACTCATGTCTTGTGAGTTTCTTTCTTTACCCTTTACATTATTTTATATACAGTGAGGACACTGTAATGTTTAAGTATGGGGTGAGGGAAGGGCTTACTTTGTGCATATTTGATTCCATCTGACATTATGTGTGCATTATTTTCTTAGAATTGCTACATGGCTATTTTGGAATGCATTATTGATTTATGTGAATTTCCAAAAATGTGTTGAAAAATGACCCCCATTGAAAATTTTGGTTAATGTCATGGAAGCTTATATTGAACTCGACGATGCAAAAATTGGATTCATTAGAGATATAGCATGAAATTGCCTAGTAAAGGGAAGTCACAATGAAATGCATATTTTATTGAAAACCATGAAAGGAGGTAAAATTTGAAGTTGCTTTTGACATGTTGCATGATAAAATGATTGAGGACTTTATATTTCCATATAATGCTCATATTGTTATATCCTAGCCTTACCTATGCTTATGCATCACAAAAGCCATAATATGCCTTATTTCAATTATTGCTCCACATGATCTAAATATTGCCATTCTTTACCTTATCCGGGGATTATGTTGAGAATGATGTTACATTATGGAGATTGTTATATGGTTGTTTGTGTTGTTGTTATCATTATTGGAGTTTGGAAAGGAAATTGTTTGAGTATATGGAAAATTTAACGAGTGAAAGAAAATCCAATCACCTCAGGAGATAAAGGTGGATTGACCCTGCTCTATGAGATAATAGTTTGGAGAGATGGGACACATTGTGAGGAGTCCGACGCACTAAGTATCCGGGGCCATTCATGACACCCATGTTTGTGACTCGCGAGAAGGCAGTGCTGAGGTTAGAGAGGTAAAAGTATTATTATTGAGAAAAGCAATATGAAAGGTGATGAATTATATAGGAGAAAGAATGTGGAATGAAACTCAAAATTTGGAAATAATCCATTTCCCCGGATCATAAACACCACATTGCAAAAATTGCCCACCTTTTAGCCTTTTACCAATCTACTCCTTCATGAGCTTAAATTAAAGTCTTCTTGATTATCAATGCTTTGTCACTTATATTGTTTTTGCATAACCATCCTTTTGTGAGTAGATGTTGCTTTTACATATTTACACATGCATGAATCTGTGACACTAGTACCTTTTCGAGGATGATAATTGATTGCAGGGTTATATGAGAATGAATCTAAGATGTTGAGAGTTTTAAATTCTTCCCCTGAATGACAAATAAAAGTATTGCTTGAGGACAATTAAGCAAGCTTAAGTATGGGGTGTTTGTTGTGAGCTGAATCTGCCATGTTTTATAGTAACTTTTATATCAATTTCTGTATACATTGCATTCATTTGGGCTAAGATAGTACAGAATCTATGTAGTTTATGTTTATTTGCAAAATTATGGAATCTACACCAGTTTCTGTTTAATTCGCAGAAATCGAGACGTTTTACAGCAATTCTACAGAAGGTCGGAAAAGCTCGGAAAATCACTACAGAAGTCCAAGGTCAAAGCAGCGGAACAAGTCTACGAGCCAAGGCTACTCGACCTCGAGTAGGCCTACTCGACCTCGACAAGCCATGTCCGAGCAACCTTGTCGACAGAGCCTGATCGAGAGAGCCAGACCCCCCAACTCCGGGACTCTACTCGATCTCGACGAAGCCCTGGTCGAGATCGACGAAGCCCAAAGTCATGCCCGGAGTCGACGAGGAGAGCTGCCCGAGAAGCTGAGGACTAAGCCGAGGACGACCAGGAGCACTCGCTGCCAGCGACTCGACTCGCTGCAGCGGACCGTTCGCTGCCGCGGAAGAGGCAACTCGCTGCCAGCGGATGAAGCAACTCGCGGGAGCGGAAAGGAAGGGGCACCACCCAACTCGACCTCGAGGAGCCTTTGTCGAGGTCGACAAGATCCTGACGCCAGATCCGGAGCCCATCGAGGAGAGTCACTCGAGAAGACCTAGTCGGCAAGCCACCTTACTCGAATTCGACTAGGGCTTGTCGAGATCGACGAGCACCTGAGCCCCAGTCCGAGCACATCGAGCACACCAACCCGAGGAAGCCCAGTCGACGAGCCATCCTTGTCGAGGTCGACGAGTCGTGGTCGATCTCGAGTAGAGCCGCGTTCCAGAAGCTTCTCGACTTAGCTTGTCCGACTAGACTTGGCTTTCCTTGGGCGCAAAGGCGGAAGATTCTATCCAAATCCATCGAAGATCTATCCAAATACATCAAGTTCTATCCAATGAGACAAGATCTATCAACATCATGAAGACTTACCATAATTAGTTTTATCTTTTCCTTTATGGATTTATTTCCTTAAAACATTTATTTATCTTTTATACTTTTAGATATAGATTTAGATAGAGATAGATATTTCTTTCCTAGATTAGCTAGGGAATGAAGCCTATAAATAAAGCCTAGGGGGCTCAGTTTCATTCATTCCAATTCAATTCAAGATCACAATTCCAAGAGACACAGTTCCACAGAGAAGTTTAGGAGTTCTAAGGTTTTTAGGGTTTTGGCATTCTGCGAAAGTTGATTGCCAGGATTGTAAAGGCTTTGAATATAGTTTTATGCAAGTTTCTTTTTATACATCAATGTCTGCGATTGCGATGAAGCGTGAGTAGTCCACCCACTTCTGGGGCTGAGGTGAGCCCGACGGTGGTCATGTGAGGCGATGCGATAAAGGTCAGATCTTTTTGTGCGATTCATCTTCTATCCCTATAAGCATGATTCTTTTGCGAGATTTGAAGGTGATCCTTGTTTGTGTTATTGAAGCAAAAGTGATCTTAATGCAACTTGGATTAATTATGTGAAAAAGGGTTAGTAACAATTAGGGTTTATGCGAGAGCCTCTATTTGCCTATTTGTTAATAACGAAAGTTATTTGATGGAAAGCATGATCTTTTATGCCTTTATGTGTTACTTTGCATGGTTATCGTTGTGGTGTTGAAACCCTGGCTTTGGAAGTCTTTTAGCATATTGAAGTTTATTTCTGTCGAAATTCCGCGTTTGTCTTTAAATTCTGCAATTTTAAGTTTTTCTGCATTGTTACTCGATACAGAGGAGAT
The DNA here is from genome assembly GCA_037127255.1 of Persicaria tinctoria. Lineage (NCBI taxonomy): Eukaryota > Viridiplantae > Streptophyta > Magnoliopsida > Caryophyllales > Polygonaceae > Persicaria > Persicaria tinctoria. Next base: position 85,681,140 of record JBANSL010000002.1, on the reverse strand, counting down.
CTTGTCGATCTCGAGGAGGACCTTTGTCGAGGTCGAGTAGAACTTTGTTTGTCGAGTTGATTGCCTTTGTTTTCTGTTTTCATTACTGCTCTTGTCGAGATAGAGGACAGCTACTCGAGATCGAGTAGCTTCTGTGTCCTTGCTTTTAGTTTCTGCTTTGCTTCTGTTTTGCTTTGTTCTTTGCTTTACTTTCTGTCTTTAGTTTCTTTGCTTTTGTTTTAGTTGCCCTTGCCGGGTTTATTTGTTTCTTTTCTGTTTCTGTGTTTCTGTCTTTCTGCTGCTTCTGTGAGAATTTACAGCTACCTAAGAACTGCTGACGTGCTTCCTCGTGGATTCGATCCTGACTTTTCTCTTACTACAACGGGAGGAAGTCTTGTATTATTTGCTGAGACAGGGAAGTCAGTCTGAACTATATTTCATATTTATTTCATACTTGACCATCCTCCTGCAACAACAGTAACTACCATTTTACTAAGTTAGAATATTAGCTAGATTCTTCGATTCGCCAAAAGGGAACCCCGTCATATAGACATCGAGCACTCAAATCTGCAGAAAATACCTTTAAAAGAAGAACGGGGAAAGGAGTCAGATCGAGCCACTCATGCGGGACCGGCAGTCCTCGCTGAGGCCACATAGTATGTGCTATACCTAATAAAGATGCTCTAATGCAGTACGAAAGTCAAACACACTAGCATGCCCCTAGGTATAATAATGTGCATAAATACTGTAAAGGGCCCAAGACAATGCCAAATGGCATATCCCTCTCCTACCTCCCCCCCCCCCTTCCGATAGGGCGGAGACTGGCCAGCTCGTGAATGCATTCCATCATAATCGGGCGGCACGCATGCCTAACCCGCTCCACAATAAAGCCCGCGGGCATAATATAAGGAAGTTCAAGACTCGATTGACTCAGGGTACCCGATGAGGCTGGGCTACCCTATGACCCTAGCAAAGACTCTAGGACTGTCACAGATAACGGCCGTTCTGTTTCAAACGCATAAAGTAAGCAGATGCTCATTCAATTAGTGCAACCTAAACATGATACTACATGGCATGCTTTTATGCATATGCAACACCTAACATAAAATGCAACAACAGGCATGAATGTCCAACCTGAGTAAGCCCCCTAGGGAACTTACCTGAAAATGCAGAACAGCAAGATAACACAAGCAAGAGCCCAAATGCAAGTCCAAAGCAATCCAAAGGTAGTACACACCTATCATCAAGCCATTTTCATAAGCCACCGGACCAACATTCATACGCACGAAATCCAAGTTCCCAACATACTCAAAACCAATCGATAGTGAAACCGTTTTCCAAAACCTTTCCGATACGATCAACATCAACCAAAAATCATTATTCCAATCAAACCCATTGATAAATCTTACCAATAATATTTTCAAACTCATTTCCCGAAGTTTTCCAACTCTTAAATATCAAGTTAAGTCAACTCATATTCAAAACATTTTCTCAACCATAATTGGCCAAAACCCGTTTATAAAACGTTAAATCTTTAATCGACTTTAAACCTCGTTTTACCCAAATGACCCGGCATCTCAATAAAACAATTTAAAATAATATAATGACTTTCGCATAAATTAATATCTTCATATAAGTAATTACATTCTTGGAATATTTCAAGATAATGTTTAAATCATAATTTCAGAATTTAAATTTAATAACAATCAAGCAATTATAACATAACACCTTATAAGATCATATAAATAACAACAATAAAACAACAGCCTTAATAGGACCAGCCCAACCCGAATAAAAGGCCCAAGAGAAAGACCCGGATCCGGCCCAATGCCCAGCCCAAACTGAAGGGGATTAATGAACCGGTTAATTTAGGGTAAACCGGCCGGTTCGAGAAAAAAAAATAGAAGAACCCGTCTCCCTCCTTCAGATTGAACAGAGACGACGACGGAAAGGAGGGAAGCTCGGCCTTCCGGCGGATGTTTCGACTCGAGGTTTTACCCAGTTGATCAGAACACAATCCCGACCACGACTCGACCAGAATGGAGTAAACGACGCAAGAAACGAAGGGAGAACAAGAGGACTTACAACGCACGACTCCGAGGGCTTCTCCGGCTTCAACGGCGGCGCTCTGGCTGCGATTGGAGGGAAAGGAGCTCCGGCTGAGGTTAGGAAAGGACAACGAATAATCAAAAACTGATTTTGGTGGAAATTGAACCGAAATCGAATAAAAGAACGGAATCGACCTCTTTCGTACGAAGACAGGGGAAAGTGGCGCGGAAGGGGCTCCAGAGGTGCTCCTGGCTCGGCTGGCTTGGAGTTCTTCTTCCTCTTCAACCTTCTGGAGACGGAGGGAGTTGCTACTCTAATGGAAGCGAGGAGAGGGGCTCTGTGTGGCCTCTCCGACGACGACGGCGACGAAGAATGGCGAGACGGATCTGGGAGGTCTCCTGCGGCTGCTGAGCGACGGAAAGGAGGGTGGTGGCTTCTGTCGGCGTCGGTTTGCCCAGGAGGAAGAAGCAAGGGCTGGTGGCGGAAGCAAGGAACAAGGTGTAGGCGAGTGGTGTTGAATGCCAAAGAGAGAAAAGGGGGTTCTCTGGGTTTTGAAATCAAATGAGTGAGATGGGTGAGGTGAATCAAACAAGACACACAAGGGAGGAGTGGGCAGCAAGGAGGCGTGGGTAGTGTTTTGACCAAATGTCCAAATGGGGAGGAAAGTATGGGATAAGAGGAGAAAGGGACTGTGAGTGTTGGAACTAAGTGGGAAAGAAAACAATTTGTGACATGTGAAGAGTTGTTGCTTCTCAGAGAGAGAGAGGGAGGAGAGATTACTACAAATCCTGAAATTCCGAATCTCAAAAAAATACCCGAAAACAAATCTCAAAACCCGCTATTTGATCTTATCTTGCCCCGATCGTAATAAAGTTTAAATTTTTCAACCCGAATTTAATATTGGAATCCGAACATCATCTTTCAAATTATCGGTGTATGAAAGCGGAAATAAAACCTATTTTGCATAAATTCCAAAAATTAAGGTTTGAAAATCCGGGCCTTTACATTATTGTGGATACGGGTTGGGCATGCGTGCCGCCTGATTATTATGGAATGCATTCACGAGCTGGCCAGTCTCCGCCCTATCGGAAGGGGGTGGAAGTAGGAGAGGGACATGCCAGTTGGCATTCTGTGAGCGCCTTAATTGTCTTTCCGTATATGAACTAGGAGCATGCTAGTGTCTTTAACTTTTGTACTACATTAGAACATCTTTATTAGGTATAGCACATACTATGTGGCCTCAGCGAGGACTGCCGGTCCCGCATGAGTGGCTCGATCTGACTCCTTTCCCCGTTCTTTTTTTTAAAGGTATTTTCTGCAGATTTTGAGTGCTCGATGTCTATATGACGGGGTTCCCTTTTTGCGAATCGAAGAACCTAGCTAATTCTCTAACTCTTTATAAATGGTAATCACCCACTTATTTTTGGTTTTGACCTGGCTCTGCCGTGGCATTTGTATCTTAATTTTGCTTCCGTTTGAAATGAATTTCACGAGTTAGTCCCTAGGACAGGTTAAGGATACCCAACGGCCCTACGATACTTTTAGGGTTCAAAATCCCTCTTTATTACTGACGTTAAAAATGAGTTTAAAACCTCGACCCGTACCTGGATTGCAAGATCCGAACAAGGGGTTTCATCCCTTGAAACGTAACCCGGAAATCATAATTCTGGGCCGTTACATCCTCCAACGAACTCTCAAGCACCTCCACGTTCGGGGCGAACATGAACCCGAACTCCTCCTCGACCATGATCGTCCCCTTTATGCTTGGGAGCCTTGACGCCATCACCGACGTCCCGCTCATCATTGCCTCCATCGGTCTCAAGTCCAGCCCCTGAGGCCGCAGTGTCGGGTCCACGAACACGTCGATGCCATTATAAAATGCTTGGAACTCGGATAGGCCGATATATTATATGTATTATAAGAAGGGGCAGTTACTATACATGCCATATTTTTTGCCTATATTAGGAAATTGTCCCCCACCCTCTCCATATTAGCAAAATGTCCACACCAAAAATAGAGTTGCTGAAATTTTTGTTTTCAACAATTTTTTTTCCCGCGAAATTTAGTTTTTTTTTTCCGCATTGTTGAAACCGAAGTTGCTTAAATTGAGTTCTTTTTTTCCACGTTTCCGAAATTACCGAAGTTGCTGAAACCCCTGTGTCACCCTCTATTTCAGCAGTTTTTTTTTCGCGTTACTGTTTTTTTTCGCGTTGCCGAAACCGGAGTTGCTGAAACCCCGATTTCAGCACTGTTGTTGATGCTGAAACCCTGATTTCAGCAACGTTGTTAATGCTAAACCCCCGTTTTCAGCAACATTGTTGATGCCGAAACCCCGATCTCAACAACGTTGTTGATTTTGAAACCCCGATTTCAACAACGTTGTTGATGCTGAAATATTGTTGCTGAAATCGTGTTACGGGATATAAATTTTAGCATATGTAGGATTCGAACCCACGTATTTGTGCATAGCACATCGCTCTACCATTGAGCTAAGAGGCTTTTAAAAGAGATTTAAAGCATTTCAATATTCATTTCAGGCTTTCAGTATTTATTACATGCGAAAATAAATATAAAAAATATTAAAGGGGGAAGCAAGAAATCTAACATTTGTAAAGGCCTACGAATTGATTAAAAGTTTGCTGAAATGAATCAATAGGCAATTAGCATACATATAAGCCTGAATCAATAGGCAATTAGCATACATATATTATTTTGCTGAAATGAATTGCTAAAACAATTACAGCAAATTAAACATAAAATCAGTATTGTTGAAGCAAGAATCGGAAACTAAAGTAGTGTGAGCAAAAAATCATCTCAAATCAAACATAAATTCCGAATGGATGGAGGACAACTAATTAATCTTTGCAGCAAATCAAACATATTGAGCAAATTCTGAATGAGCGAATCTTTTTCAGCAGCAAATCAAACATAAATTTTTTTAAAAAAAAAGGACAACTAATCTTTGCAATGCTCGAATAAGCAACAGATTGAGCGAATTTCGAATGGATCGAGGTACTGTGAGCGAAATCATCTCAAATTGAAGACATGCAAACAAAATCCGGAGAGAGATGGAGAGAAGGAGTCGGTACCTTGTAGACAAAAGAGATTTGACTTCAGAAGCCACTTCTGATCGAGCCACTAATCCAGATCTGGAGCTCCGAGAGAAGTGGTGGCCCGACCTGGAGTTCCAACAGCGATGGTGGGGGTTGTCGTGGTCGCCAGGGGTGGATGTTGGCGGAGGAAACACTGGAGGATGCGGTGGTCGGCAAAAAGGGCGATGGTGGTGAGCGCGAGAACAGAGGAGCAAGAGGGAGGCGGTGATTGAGCGAGACTGGAGGAGTGATAAAGAACAACGGCGACGATGGAGGACGAGGGAGGACGCTCGATCCGGCACCGATCTGAGATCCGGCAAGGGGGAGGCGCGTGGAGGAGGTGTAGTCGCCGGATCTGCACCCGGAGGAGGTGGATCTGAGCAGATTCAAGTCCGGCGCGTTGATCTCCTTTGCCTGGATTCAAGTCCGGCGACGGAAACGGTGGAGCGAAGAGGTCGGTATCCTCCTCGTCATCATCTTCAGCATGAGGAACGGTTGCCGTGTTGAGCGAGAGAGAATGAAGGGCGAGGAAGAGAGCGAGAGAAGGAGGAGCCGCCAGAATGCCAGATGCTGAAACGCTCCAAATCTCTTAGATTAGGTTAAAATCTCAGGGGCAATTTTGTCCAAAAAATTAGAGGTGGACAAAAACCTAATTTGCTTGACTTAGAAGACACTCCCTCAATAAAGGCAAAAAAAAAGACCCGTTGGGCAAATTTTCTCTTATAAGAAATCAATTTCAATCGAATTTGTTAATGTTTTACATTAATATATACACTATTGATGAAAAGAAACAAGATATTTAATAATTAATGTTATTGTAGAAATGCACTATTGATGAAAATATCTGAATGGGTAGAAGTTGATAGAGAAAGATTATCAATTCCAATCAAATTTGTTAATGTTTTATATTAATATATACAAAATTTGATATTTCTTTTTCTTTTTCTTTTTTAAAATCTTTTGGAAAGACAATGCTCTTTTATATATATTATGTTTGTTAATGTTATTGTAGAGAAGCAAAATTGGTGGAATTTTTGTGATCTTTGATGAAAGACGGAAAGATTGATCGAGTATTTTTTTTTTTCTCAATTTATTTATATATCATTGCTTTAATGTCATGATATTTCCATTTTTATCATTAGCTGAATCGTTTATGTTTATATTAAATAATTTTAAGTGTATTATAAAGTCAGATTAAAACTTGTCCCGTGCATTGTACGAGCATGCTCACTGGTATTATTAAAAATTGTGTGGGGAATTATACTAGTTGATTATAATTAATGTACATGGCGTAGGTGATTTCTATTGGTTATCAATTACTATGTTAAGGTAAACAAGAGCTTTTAAAGTTCACGCGAAAAAAACCCTAAACACTCTCTTTTTAGAGAGTTTGGGTTTTGCCGCCGCCGCCATCACCATGGCCTCCCTTCCAGCCTCCACCGCCTCACCGTCGGTTCTCGGCTCACCACCGCTCTCGGCCCACCCCAGCCTTACAAACGACCCTCCACCTAGGCTTTCCGTCGCTTTCGGCCACCGCCACCGACCATTCGCTGCCTCGCCCAGCAGCTTCACCGCTCAACAGCCCCGACAATCCTCGCCCTGCCGGCATTTTTCAGCCCCGTCAGCCTCGGCCTCCGCGGCTCCGCCCTTGCGCTGAAGCTTCCCCGGCAAGATCTCGTCCTTCAGCTCTAAGCCCCGCGTCCTCAACCTCCCACGGCTCCGCTCCTGCCTCCCTCGGCTCCGCCATCCAGCCACCGCTGTGGCACCTTCGGCTCCGCCATCCTGCAACTCTCCCCTTGGTTGCTAGCCTTCGCCTTGGGTCGTGGTGATAGCGTTTGATCAACGCCTCCTTCTCTTCTTGGATAAACAAAATTAAAAATCCAATTTTCAATCTTGCTAGTCTGTATCCTTTCCTTTTGATTGTTGTTTTATTTTTTCGCCTATTGCTCATTTTGTCCGTCTCTATTTTGGCTTGCACTTGTGCAGCTTATTATGATCTTGTTATCATCCTTGAGAGGATAAGATGGGTTTTTAGGGTTAAAATGTGCAATGGTTTGGTTAGGATTTAGGCTTGCGGATTGGTGTGCAGTGTTGTTCATATTGTCCTGCAGGCTTCATGTGAACGGTGGTCGATTTGCTATGTTCGTAGACGTCGTGGAGTGCGATCGATATCTGATGGCTCTACTGGAGTCCATCATCTGAGATATCCGCTTGGTTCCCCAGAGTTCTCTGTCTGTGTGCGTCTTCTCTTTGGCTGTTTGATTGATTGTTCTGCTAGCTTGTAGTTTCGGTGTAGGACGACTTGTACGTTTTATTACTGCTTTTATTTTTTGTCATTTGCTTCAGTCATTTGCTTCGGTTTGTTTTTCGATTGTAAATGATGGTTAGTCCATCCACCGACTTGCTCGGTCCCTCGGTTTCTCTAGGCTTATCTGGAGAACCGAATTCTTATCTTGCTAAAAAAAAATAAAAAAATTACTATGTTAAGGTCCGTTTTTCAAAAATAAACAAGTAAATAAAAATCAAGGAATTCTCTATCGACAAAAATGTCAGGACAACGGCTAATTCAAAACCTAACCAACTTATGGTTTCATATATATCCATTTTTCCAAAAAAAAAAAAAAACGTTTTAGATCCAAACATTAAGGTCGAGGCGACCAATACATGTGGCTAAAAAATCACCCATTTACTCACCTCACCCTTAATTGTGTGCCATTATTTTACATAGACGATCTAAAATACTCCATAAAACAATCACACACACACAGAGAGTTAAAACTGAAATTAAAACCCATATGAGATGTGGAGATGAGATGAAAGGGTAGAAAAGCAGCAGATGTGGCAAGGCGTCTACCATTTGTGTATCTGAGCTCACGTGTTCACCCCCAAATCCCCTCATCTGCCCGTCTCTCGTCCAGTAACCAAACCTACCCCCAAACACCCTCCTTTACTACACCTACCCTCTCTCTTTATACACTCGAGACTCGATCTCATATTCTCATATCTATCCTTATATATACCTTCTCAACCCCCTCTTTCACTCCCACAACTACCATCCCGGCCTTCTCCCCTTTCCAACTTCATCATCCACATCCGACGTATCGATTTCGATGGCTCCGTCAGTCGAGCAGATCAGGAAGGCCCAGCGTGCCGAGGGCCCCGCTACCGTCCTTGCCATCGGCACCGCCACCCCTCCCAACTGTGTCTCCCAAGCCGACTACCCCGACTACTACTTCCGCGTCACCAATAGCGACCACATGACCGACCTCAAGGAGAAGTTCCGCCGCATGTGTACGTCTTAATATCTATATCTATATTTAAAATCTGTGTTACTGTTCCATTAATGACATATATGTACGTGACATATATTTATAGGCGATAAGTCGATGATCGAGAAGCGTTACATGTACTTGACGGAGGAGATCTTGAAGGAGAACCCAAACATGTGTGCCTACATGGACAAGTCTCTAGACTCCCGCCAGGACATGGTCGTGACGGAGGTGCCGCGGCTCGGGAAGGAGGCGGCCCAGAAGGCGATCAAGGAGTGGGGGCAGGCCAAGTCCAAGATCACCCATGTGATCATGTGCACCACCTCCGGAGTCGACATGCCGGGGGCAGACTACCAGCTCACCAAGCTCCTCGGCCTCCGGACATCCGTCAAGCGGTTCATGATGTACCAGCAAGGCTGCTTCGCCGGCGGCACTGTCCTCCGTCTCGCCAAGGATTTGGCGGAGAACAACAAGGGCGCCCGAGTCCTCGTCGTGTGCTCCGAGATCACCGCGGTTTGCTTCCGTGGGCCCACCGACACCCACTTGGACTCCATGGTTGGCCAGGCCTTGTTCGGCGATGGCGCTGGAGCGGTCATCATTGGGGCTGACCCTGACTTGTCCATCGAAAAGCCCATCTTCGAGCTCGTGTGGACCGCCCAAACCATCCTGCCTGACTCCGAAGGCGCCATCGATGGCCATTTGCGCGAAGTTGGGCTCACCTTCCATCTCCTTAAGGACGTTCCCGGGCTGATCTCGAAGAACATCGACAAGTCTCTTAAGGAGGCTTTCTCTCCTCTCAACATCGACGATTGGAACTCCCTCTTCTGGATTGCACACCCCGGTAACTTATATATATAACCGATTTAATTTGCTTAGTTTAATGTGGCCCTATAAGGTTTGAAATTGTGTACTAAAGTCATTAATTGATTCGATGCGATGAATAGGCGGTCCAGCGATCCTAGACCAAGTGGAGGCGAAGCTGGGGCTGAAGCAGGAGAAGCTCAAGGCGACGAGGCAAGTGTTGAACGACTATGGAAACATGTCGAGTGCGTGTGTGCTCTTCATCATGGATGAGATGAGGAAGAAGTCGGTCGAGAATGGGCACGCAACCACCGGAGAAGGCTTGGATTGGGGAGTCTTGTTCGGGTTCGGCCCAGGGCTTACAGTTGAGACTGTGGTTCTACACAGTGTACCGGTTGCTCACTAGAGCTTGCGATCTTTGTGAGAGGTCGATCGATATTACTTACTTAAGGTGTGATCGATATTCCTATTTTTAATTCAAGTGTTAACAAACTTAATGTTATATACAGTGTACTTGAAAAATTATAGACTGCTCAAATTCTCAATTTTCTAAACTCCACCCTTTAAAAGTGTTAATTATACATGTTTAAAATTTCCCTCTTTTTTAAAGGATATATTTAACTTAAATTAAGAGTAATGAAAATTAGTAACCTCTTGTATCATTATATAAAGGGCCAGTTACTATACAGGTCATATTTTTTGCCTATATTAGAAAATTGTCCTCCACCCTCTCCATATTAGCAAAATATCCACCATAAAATAAAGTTGCTGAAAATTTTTGTTTTCAGCAAAAAAAAAATAAAAATATTCCACGAAATTGTTGAAACCCATGTGCCACCCTGTGTCACCATCTGTTTCAACAGTTTCTTTTCCGCTTATTTTCGTTTTTTTTGCGTTTCCAGAATTGCTGAAACCCATGTGCCACCCTCTGTTTCAGCAGTTTTTTTTTTCCGCGTTTCCAGAGTTGCTGAAATCCCGATTTCAACACTGTTGTTGCTACCGAAACCCCGATTTCAGCAACGTTGCTGATGCTGAAATTGTTGCTGAAACCGTGTTATGAGATATAAAATTTAGCCTATGCGGGATTCGAACCCACGTATTTGTGCATAAGCACATTGCTCTACCATTGAGCTAAGAGGCTTTTAAAGGAGATTTAAAGCAAGTTCAACAACAACAAATTCAGTAAATTCTAGTTTTAAAGCAAGTTCAGCAACAATAATTTCAGCAAATTCTAATCTGAAAAAATAAATATATAGATGCGGTGGTTAAACCAAGGTAACGAAAAGAAGTTTCTCTACCGGCCTTTTACATTAGCTAATTAAAAACATCGGCTCTACCAGCTAAAAGTGTTGAAACCGGAGTTGAATCATAATCAATTTCAATTCAATAAACCTAGTTACGATAAAATCAAGTAACACAAAAAAATAAAATCTCAAACTAGCATTTCTTTCAAAGAAATTGCTATTTACACATCTTTAATCATGCACATTCCTCTCAATAAGCCTAAATCCAACAAACATATATTATTTTGCTGAAATTAGCATACATATATTATTTTGCTGAAATGAATCAATAGGCAATTAGCATACATATAAGCCTGAATCAATAGGCAATTAGCATACATACATTATTTTGCTGAAATGAATTGCAGACATACATTCAATAAATTGTGAGATTGGAGGAGATGCAACGCAAATTCAGATTGCTAATCTAAAAGAGAAACACAAATTGCAGCATCTAGGTAGATTATCATCATTGATCGAATAACATAGTTCAATACCTTGTAGGGTTTTGTCCTTCTCCAAACAAATTGCAGCATAGTGAGTACCAGTGAGGTCTATGAGTGCAAACTGCCAATTTCTGGTGATATTATACGTGTCATTTGTAGCTTCAATGCCTGCTTCTGATGTCTGGCAAGCACAAACGAGAAAGAAATATTGGGGATGAAATAACCAAGACACGAGATAGAGCAAAGTAATACCAACTGTTGTATGCTGGTGCTGAAATAATGTTGGCAGATTTGATCCTCAATCAACCAAGAAATGAAGGGTAAATGTTTCCCTGATGTAAAATAAATAAATCAAGCATGCCAAGACATAGGAAAGCTGTAATTTATCATTTACATGTTTCAACAGTCCACCTTTTAAGTATCACATTTTCTTTTACAACAGCTATCCTATGAGATAAGAGTCCCTGAATAAAACAATCTCTCACTGAAGCAATATACCACACAAGACACAAGTAAGCTATAGAGACTCATAACTGATAAGAAACACGAATCTGTTGAGAGTACATGAGAAGAGGTGAACATGAGTCGTTTCTCAAAACACGAGTTTTTTGCTAATAGAAGAGAGTATTGTGATATAGATATATCATAACACACTAATAAAGCAAGTCAATCTGAAAAGTCCTAGAACATACCCTAAAATCAGCATACTCTGGAAAACCAAGATCACTTTTTCTGAGAGCCTTCAGAGGGATGCTGAAGGTCTTAAATGGAGAAGCTGAGAAACCCTTCCCTAACGCTTTGACATATGCCTCCTGAAATTATCAACAATGTGAAATTGTGAATGATCAGCTTTATATGCTGGAAAAGCAGGCTAATTCATATCAAACCATCAAGCTTATCAATGAAACTAAAGAGACTACTGAGCTCTGAAATGTTACAGTTCTAAATTTTTCCATGCTACCAGGGAATTAGATGTTAGCAAACCTTCCATGCTTTTGAAGCAGAGATCTACGAACTGATTGTGTAGGATGTGCAGTGAGGACCAGATCTACAATCTGGTTTTTCAGGGCATCAAAAAACTCTTATGGGGACTTGTTTAGCTTCCCAACGAGTTTCTTGAATGTCTCTTCAAAATCTGATTCAGTTGTTGTAGAGTTTTCATCAGCAAAGTCACCCTTCTTCAACTTGATCCTACGACGATAGGCAATCTGAACTTCCTCAGCCAAGTTTGCCAAGTTAAGCATGTGGGAGAAAGAGAAAGAGAAAGAAATTGAAATGGTAACGCATTTCAGCAATTGTTGAAATGCTGAAATTCAGGTCAACTTCGTGAACACGATACGAAACATCACCCCAAGTTCAATCTGAACAGGTCAACTTCCCACCTTAAATCCAGGAAAAAAAAAGAGGATCTAATCTAGATTAATGGTGCATTATGTAAACACAACTCCAAATCAAATCACATGAGTCATTCAATCAAAGACAAATGTGAATTGTGATCCAGATTTCTATTGCCACAAAAACTAGGGATCCACAACTCAATAGGAAGTAAGTAAAATCCACTGATTTCTATTGCCACAATCTAAATCAAGCCAAATATAAGGATTTTCACTGATTTCTATTGCCACAAAAACTGAACATTCCAAGACAGATGTCTTTATTTTCTCGTATCTTTCTTCACTTAGAATGATATCCACAACTCAAAGTAAGTAAAATCCACAAAAATTTTCACCATAGAATCAACATCATTTTGTTCTACTGTAATCTGCTGAAACCAATCTGCTGAAACATATTTGCATAACTCACCATTATTGACTTATGTTGAAATCGATACAGACCTGAAAAAGGACGTTTCCGGCATCCGCCTCCACTCCGTCGTCTCCCCTCCCTCCGCTGCCTCAGCAACACTAGCGCCGCCTCCGACCTCGGCCAATGGCAAAAGCCAAAGAAATTAAGTTCAAAAGTGGAATTTAGATGCTAAATTATTCAAGCTTTCTTCACTCTTACCACTTGCATTTTCTACAGGCGCTTCATCCTGTTTCTTCTTCTTCCCTTGGACTAGACAGATAACACCGACGACACCAATCAGTCCAGCGGCTGTTGCTCCAGTGATCTCCCCAATAACCACTTTCGACGAGGACTTTTTCACCACATCCAATCAAAGAAAATGTATTCTAAAGTTCAAGTTTGAATTCATGTAACTGGTTGGATTTAAAACAATAATCCGTGAGCAACAAGCACCTAACCATAATGATAATTTGTCTGAAAAAACAAAAATCCCCCAAATTGCAGGTTTGGTGATGGAGGACTGGTTCATGTTAGCATTTGCTGACATATAACAAAATTCAAAATCCCCAAAATCAATACCTAGAAGAGGCAGTGCTTCTCGTCGGAGTCACGAATCGGCGTCTCGATGAGGAGGTTGTACAGATCGGCGTTCATGGAAGCGAAGCTCAGCAGTCGAAATCGGCGTCCATGGCAGAAATCCGATTTCAGATTTCAGAACATCCGATTTCAGAGCTTCGATCGATCGAAGAATCTCTGGTGCAGACGAACTTGCTGAAATCGAGACAGTGAGGGAGGAAGGGTAGCGAAGGAGAAGGGCGGCGCCGTCCCTCACCAGATCTGAACATCATCCATGGCTGCTAACGAAGGAGAAGGGCGGCTTCGCTGATCCAACGGAGAGGGAGGGAGGCCCGTCAAGATCCCGTGTCCTCCTCCGTGCTCCCCTCCGGCAATAACCGTCCACATCCGGTCGCCTCCGGGCTCTCCGCCGCCAGATCCGGGGATCTCGTGGAGCGTCGTAACAAGGCGGAAGTTCCTGAGGCGGTGGTCGCCTGATGCCAACACCTTGCCGGAGGGAGAACGGATTTGCAGACGAATTCGCCATTGACGGAGGGAACAGATCTGGGCTGCGATTTCGAAAGGAGAGGGAGAGAGCAGGAAGAGGAACGAGTTTTACTTTTGTGCTGAAACGGCGATGGAAATCTTTAATTTTGTCACGAAGTGGACAAAACCCTAATTTGCCATAATTAGAGGACACTCTCTCAATATGGTCAAAAATTTACGCCTTCGACGCAAATTTTCTCTTATATAAAAAGGTCGAAGAGGTAAGTTATTTGTTTTAAATTAACTAACACCCACACTCTTCTTATTCAGTAGCCTTAAAGTTTTTATCAAAAAAAGTAGCCTTAAAGTGGTAGCCAAAAGGGTGGGAGTTTTGGGATCAAATCCTCTGTCTCTTCCCCTGTCTCCTCTCACAAAATTACCCAACTTTTTAATGTTTTAATCTACTTTTTTTGTTTTGTTTTATTTTCTTTTTTTTTTTAATGTTGAACCGTGAGGAGGGGACACCGGGGAGGGCCAAACAGGGGGACATACGATTTGATCCCGGGAGTTTTATTAGTATTTAGAATAATGGACAACTAGTACTTTTCCCGTACCTTGTACGGATGAGTATTTTTATTGAAATTTACCGCTTTAGTTCCCCCTCATACCATGAATATATTTCGTTTCATTTGAATTGTTGCTATGTTATCAATTACAACCCCTGTTATAATACAATAACACTTACAATCACAAACAAAAGTCTCATAATTTCGGTCAAGTTTGATATCTTAAACAAAATATTCGACACATTAATTTTCTAATAACATATTGCTCTTCCTTCTTGTCATGTTTTTATTCGAAATCTTTGATTATCATGATGAAGTATTTTTTTTCTTGAGAAAATCAATACTTCAAATTTAACAAAAAATAGTAAATCACCTGCTTCTACGCTTCTCCTAGTATCCATCCTAATTGAAGGCAAAAAAAAAAGAAACTTTATAGTTTTTTAGCTTTAAAAAACCGAATTCGGGTCCTTTATGATATTTTATCTATTACACATCATTCTACACCTTTTAAATTGATCTAAATTAAAAACCAGTTTGATAAATATACTTTAAGTTTAAATGTATAAACCCTATATAGCTAAAGAATTTAAAAAATGAACAATCAAAGGACTATAAGGTATTAATGTCATTTTTTGTTGCCCTTAACATCTTAGCAAGAGCATGAATATCTTTTTAGCATCCACCATTGTTACAAAGGCCACAAAACACAAACGTTTACATGAAGATGTGATTCTGTACTGACTTACTCCCTCCAATTGGATCCAATCTCAAATCAAATATAAAAACAAACCCAAAATGAAAAAGAAACTACCACAAGAATTATAAAAAAAAAAAATTATCAAGCCCGTCAAGTGAACCAACATTTGATTATCTTAGGAACTACTCAAATGTTAAATGTTCACAATCTTCCTTCATCGCAAATTTTCCTTCATTAGTTCCTCGCAATGTTCCTTCAAAACTCGATGTAGAAAACATTATTATAACTCAAATCAAGAGAAAATGATCGATAAATTCTACTACTATTAGATTCAGATGGGTAAGATAGTAAGGCTTGTGAATTCCAATCGTCGATATCGTCGATTCTAAAAAAAGATAAATATCATGGGAAAATCACACCAAAATGAAATATCTCCCAAAATAGAAACATTAAAAAACAAAATTACATGGATATCTATGATGAATCATTTTAAGGCCACATTTTGCAAGGATAATGAGTATTTTTTTTATCTAAATATCATGTTCATGTAAAACATCGCATACAACAAAGATAAAATCACGTAATTTTACACAAACATGCTCAAACACTTAAACAAATTTCATCAATATATTTTTGCTTTATATGAATAGGCACAAAGGTAATGTTCAAATGTCAATCTTGTCATATTAAAATCATAAAGAACGATTTATACACACATTAAGCTATTGCATTTTTCGTGTGTATCGATATATTATCTAATATATCATGTCATAGATTGATAAAACATTTGTTTAATCCTCCAATTTAATCAGCCTCAATTTTCCTGAACTGGTAAATATATATAAATCTCCAAAAGGAAGGAAGGAACTCCAATTTAATCAACCCCGATTTTACTTATACACACATCAAGCTATCATCAACTAACCAAAAATTTATTTGTGTGCATTAACTAACCAATAAATTTCATTCTCATATTGCAAATATGTAAATATAACCATATAAGCATTTCATCAAACACCTTATGTGCAATACATTAACCCAAAATCATTTAACTTAATAAACCCCAATTTCACTTATACACACATCAAGATACCATCAAGTAAACAATAATTTATTTGTGTGCATTAACTAAACAATAAATTTCAGTATCATGATGCAAATATCTAAATATATCCAAATAAGCATTTAATCGAACACCTTATGTGCAATACATTAACCCAAAATCCTCCAACTTAATCAACCTCAATTTCACTTATACAATATCAACCTACCACCTATGATACCTACATGAACACCTATTTCACAAGATAAAAGTACTAAAACGCAAGGAACAACAATATACACACTACAAAAAAAAATGAAACAACAAAATCGAGAGGACAACAAATAGCCACAGACCCAAGTCATGGATTTTGGGTTGGATGTTGTACAACATCCAACCCAATTTTCACAAATATTTAAGGAGACAACAAATAGCCATAGACCCAAGTCATGGATTTAATTACCTAAACAAAATCGAGAGGAGAGGTGAATGTCATCTGAGTTGGTCGATCAAAGGAGAGGAGAGGCCAACAGTTGGTAGAAGTTTGGTGTATTGGAACACCAAGAGGAGAGGCGAGGAGCCGATACTTCAAAATCCTCGTCAAGTTCACCCTTTTCATGTCTTTATAAATATGATGGGTTTTGTTCATTTTAAAAAATACACAATGCTAATGAAAACGAATTTCATTCCCATGAAATGTATCACACCCCTGCTGTGAAACATCCTGACAACATACACACTGCTAATGAAAACTATTTTTACGCCTATAATATAGTTCACACCGTGTCTATGAAAATTAATGACAAAGGGAAACAAATTCCTTCAATGTTAAGCTCGTCTTAAGTTAAGTTTCCTCAAAAAAAAAAAAGCTCGTCTTAAGTTCGTCTAAGATAACATGGGAATCCTTATATTCTAAATTGACATACGAAACTGATTTTCTATCACTTCGTAGAGAGAGTACAACATATATCATCAATGACATATGATATGCATTGCAAATACTAATTTGAAACAAAAAAAAAAAGTAAAGACCATGATATAAATGAAATCAACTTGGGAGTTTAAAATATCATGAACAACAAACACAACAACACATTAGTTATTATATAAATCACAACACATTACAACTAAACACAACAGTAAGTATCCACCAATCTTTGTGTCTGATGTGAACTAAACTTTGAAGGTAATCAAATAAAATCATCCAAAACCTCAAATGAATTAACACAAAATTGAAAACGGAATTATGAAATTTGACAATGGAACTGTCCCAGAAATAGCCACATCACAATTATATTCACATGAGCTAGCATCAATCACAAATCAAAACTTCATTAATTGAAATTCCTTAGCAAAACAATTTTTTTTTTGTACATAACAAAAAAAATCAAAGATGATACAACATACCTTGGCAGCGATTTAGTTTCAGCAATAGATTGCTTATAGTTTCAATCGTACGAAGAATTCAAGACTTCGTCAAATGGTCACAAGTTTTGAAGGATGATATATTTGCATCACCAACAACCCATATGTATCATTGCAACACTTGGTAAAAGACGATATGATTAGCGATATTGGTATCTTGAATATGGATGTTTATAAACTACGATTGCAATTGCTTGAAAAAAGAGTGAAACAGATCAAAACTGAAGCTTTAAGACACTAGCAAATGTGTGAGAGGAACGAATTCGAGAAATACAAATCGAAATTAATTGCTCAGAAAGGAAAATTGGATACATGATCGATTAAAGCAACCAAATTAGAGTTCTAGATGAACAAAGAAATCGGAAATTAACACATGGTACCTTTGCTCTCCTTCAACAGCGGCGGGGGTGGATGGTAGTGGTTATAAGGCATAGCCACTTCTTCTTCTTTTGGTGCTTTAAGAATCTGATTAGACAAAAGATTTAACATGCACGTAATCTTCGAAGCTCAAGACCCAGGAGTATATTTTCCTTTGACCTCATAACCTGCAAAAAGTTCACATCAACACTCAATTCGAATTTAAACTTGGAATGTACTCACATGTTACAGTATTCATCAACAACTACAATATGAGGAATTGGCGTTTTCGAGTCTTACTTATCAAAAAGACTCAAAAGGCTATTGAGCCACCAGATTCAAGGGGGCAAAAATACTAAAACCATGCTAAATGAAATCAAATACCATAAAATGAGCCTCATGAAGAAACTCCTTACAGTTCCCAAAACAAAAGCAAATTTACCAGTCAGTGCATCCCTCGCACGTACTGCACCATCAGGTCATCTAGATTGTAAGGCATTTCACACTTGCAATACCTACAGAAAATTCAATCAACGAAACCAACAACCAAAGACAATTTTTGAAAGGACTCTACCGAGCACTCACAACACGAAAATTACATCGGCTTCAACAAATTCAACAAAGAACGATCAAATTCAACATCAAAGGAAATATGTACTCAAATCAACATATGATTGATACTTCAAGAGGAACCAATGACTCTATCCTTCAAAGCATTGTGTTCATTTGCACAAAGATAAATCCAAACCCTAATTTTGAAAGCATAAGAAAGAGGGAGGGATTCCAAGCATACCAAAACTCTAAAACACCCAAAAAACAAAATTGACAAACGTTTACCCTAAAATCCAAAATTGACATGGATGACATGTTGAATTATCCTTACTGGACCCCTAAATAGACCAACTTTGTTTCCCCTTTTTTCCATTTGGATGGAAGCAATTGCAGAGAGCCATCCTCCAACTTCGACTAAGGCCTCTACTATTTTAGGGGAGAACATCAAGGTTACAATTGGCGAAATTAGCAGAAAATGAGGGATTAAGTTTTGAGTCCTCACCAATTCAAAGGGTCGAGAAAACCAATTCTACAGGAGATGGAGAAAGACTGACAAAGGAGCAATGAATTGTTACCTCATCTGCCTGCCACCCAATCGCACTAGGGCTCCCCCCGATTGCCACCTCCAGCCCTCGCCGACTACGTCACCGCCGATTAATCGCTCTATGGCCGCTCACCCATCACGCACCGCCTCCACAACGACACCTCCCAATTATTTCTGAGGAAGAAGATAATTGTGAGGAATGACATGAAAGAGGAATCCAATTTCAGAGGAAGCAATTGTAGAAGAGAACGTGGGGAGAGAGACTGCAAAGTGAACAAACGGTTCAAGAGAGAACGTGATTGGAATTCTTAGGGTTGAAGAGAGAACGTGCGCTTCTTACCTTTGCTCAGTGAATGACACATGGCTCAGATTTTTACAAAGACTTTGCTTCTGGTTTTATAAGTATAAGGGGTGGATAGACTATTAGACATTAGATATTTTTTACTTTTTCGTATTTATTAGTCTTATTGTATTTAATATTAAAACTTGATTTTCACCACCATAATATTTTTCACACCCTGCATGTAAATCAAACTGAATAAAATGAATAATTTATACTTTTACTCGTTTCAAGGTTGTGTATATTTTCATGAGAATTCAATTACTTCAAATTGACCTACGTACAATAGATGATTTATTTTCAGAAGTTTTCAAGAGTTTGAGACATCTAACTATGACGCAGTTTCAAGAGCTTGGTAATTAAAGCATATCTTGAGTGACATTCAACTTGACATCCCATCTTCATGGTCTCTTTGAAGGAGGTGGCTCCAATAGGAAGTACCTTGCACTCATGCTTGAACAAATATGTTAATATATAGTTCTATACTTGTCATGCTCGAAGAATACAACATGAATAAGAAACAAATAAGCACCCGAATAGCAAGCTTGTTCTCTGCAAGTGATCCACCATTTATCACATTCACATTGAAAGCAAGGGTGAGCAATATTATCTTTTTTTTTCTAGTAAGCTCAACAATGTGCTACATTTAATCCTCCCACGGTCAGGTATAACAATTAAAAGATTTGATTTAAATGAGGAGTATACATTTCCATAGCTCAAATGTCATATACATATAAAAATATATTGTAGTATTATGCAAATGCAATTAAAAAATAGTTTAAAAGGTGAACCGTACTACATTATTGTAGAGCACAATCAATGAATCATCTACTCATCTAACCATGGCATCAAAAGGGTACAAAGGAATCTTCCTGACCATGGCTTCAACCTTGCAAGCAGTTAGGGGGACAAAAAACATTCACTTCAAGCTTTGAGTGGATGAAATAATATCAGATAGCAAATTCCTATATTCATATTCACATACTCCGTTTAGCTATCGTTGACTTGGATACTCTTCATACCGGTGATGAATATTTTCGAAAGGAAAATGAGTACGGTCGAGTACCGGTATAATACAGTATATAAGATACTTTTTGCTTGCACATGTAAAGGTCTTTAATTAATTAGACATGATATAAGTTCAAACAAAGACGGAACGTTCAAACCATAAAACTAAACTAACATGGTAGAAATTCTAAAGACAAAGTGCAAATCAACATAGAAATCCAAGCAAACCCATGTTCATCAAATTGAATTTAGATAGCTTCCTTAAACCCAACTAAAGTCAAATTTTTCATATTTTTCAAAAAAAAAAAACTCTAATTTTTTGATACATTTTATCAAACACCTTGTGTGCAATTACTTCATCAATAAAATCCATTTCCATATTTCAAATGTATCCACTCCTTCTTAGAGACATTTAATCAAACACCTTAAATGCAAAGATTAAACCCAAAATATAACAACTTTAGAACCTCCAATTTGACTAATAAATCCCAATATATAATGCAATCATCCATACAAGCACAAGAAGATGAAAGCTAATTAAAGTGAAGTTGTAATCATAAAACCAAATCAACCTAGACTAACCATCTAAACGTTGCATCATCTCCCTCAAATTTCTTTCATTCTTTATCTTCAGGCTTGAAGAAATGGGGGAGTGAAAGCCCATTGCATATCAAAATAGGAATTAATAATTTAGAACTCAAATAAATCAACCATAGTAGAAGAAGAGGAAATACCATTTGTTGGAGGAGATCGCAAGCCAACGTCGACGATCGATGCCCATTCTAACCGAGGTTTTTAATTTGCAAGAGAGTTTCCATTTAGTGGGGCCGATTCCACTGCCGTCAACTAAATCGCCTCCCGCGACTCGCCCTCGTCTTCCCACCACCCGATTGAGCAGCCTTCGATCATCGTCACCCGATTGAGCAACCTTCGATTGTATTAGGAATCAAGGAGGAGGAAAAACATAGCAAGAATATGGAAGTTTAAAAGGGAATTAGGGAGAAAAAGGGAGAACGTGGTTAGATGAAAGGAAGCAAATTGTCTCCCACGGTTGAATTGAGAGAAGGCGGGTGAAGAAGAAGATAACTGTGTGGCTTCTACAAAGTGAACGGTTGAAGAAGAACGTGGTTGCAGTTTAAATTCCTAGGGTTGCTTAGTGTTGACACGTGGCACAAATTTTTACAAAGACTTTGCTTCTGAAATTATAAGTATAAGGGGTGGATATTAATTTACCTTGGTCAATACATACAAATGCCAAATTTAAGTTGATAAGCAATAAATTAAAGCGCGAATGGTTTTTTATTTTATTTTATTTTATGTGTCTATGTGTGTGTGAGAAATGATGGATTTTCCAATAAATAGCCAATTAATTCAAAACCAATTTCCTAAATAAAATTGTGGTGAACAAAAATTGTGATTTGATCATTTCTTAATTGGAACATTGAATTTCTATAATATCTATAATCTATAATAATATAATAATCCTAGAAAAGTTGTGTCAGTTCACCGTAAATGCATACCTCATTACTTCTAAATATTATACGGAGTATCAATTTAAATTTCAAAATTATAATTTCTTGAATTAATAAAAATAATGTCTATTTTTCATCTTCCAAAATTTATATGTTTATTAATTAATTTTGTTATTAGATTGAATGTCTTAAATTCAAATAAATAAATGACCATCTTTTCATCTTAAAATGATTCAATGCTAACTTCCTCATATTCAAAGTAGTAATCTTCCCCTCACAACCTCAATTTATATACCTAATAAATCTCATATTTATGTTATTCTAAATTATATATCTCATGAATTAATTAATTTTCTTGCAAAACAACCCTATATATTTAACATAGGTTGATTAGGAGGAACAAAATATGTGAACGAGAAGAAGTTCATAGTTACCCTAAAAAAAGAAGAAGTCCATAGAAAAAGAGTCTCGATTGAGAAGAAATAGATATATAAAGTAATATTTTGCATCTTATTATTAATTGTTTTATATATATATATATATATATATATATATATATATATATATATATACCAAAGAAGAGGGATTTTGAGACATATAAAAAAATAAGTTACAATTATGTAACAAAGAAGAGAGATTTTTAAATTAAATCAATTAAATGGTATTAATGTATATTATTATATCAATATCAATAAAAATTAATGTCAAAGCGCATGTATAATAAAAGTTTGATTATGTTTAATATTAATTGAATTAGATACCTAATAGAGTATATCAGCTAATTAAATGAGCAAACAATGTAACTAAAATATGTCCCGTGCATCGTACGGACAAGCTCACTAGTTAAAATTTATGTTCACACGTACCGAGCTAAATTGAAAGCCGGGTTAAGCGAAGAAAAAGAAGAGCACGCCGCTCCTCTCTCTCCTCTCGCCTCTTCGTCTTCTTCAAATAATATTAATTTCTCTTAGACTACTTCAATCCTCTTCGGCTCTTCCATTCTTCAAGGTTATTGAAATCTTAGCCAAAATTATGGCGGTTCAACGGATCTATCAAGGGGATTCAAGGCTCTATAAAAAGATGGCTCGGCTGACCCTGGGGAGGTTCACTGCTTCAGCAGTTCAGTAGTTGTTTCTTCATAGTTCACAATCACTCCGTCCGACTCAACCCTCCATTCCGTCCGACTTCATTCCTTGGAGGCGCCGTCACGCCAGTTTTGGCGATTGGCAGCTTTGCAGCAGGTTACCGACGGTCTTCTCTGAGCTGAGATCTTCCGACAGCAGCAGGTCGGAGCCGAGGTCGATCCATTTCGACAGCAACCCTTCCTTCTGACAGTCACAGGTCGCCGGCGGTCGAGGTTCATTCCGGTTGCAGAAGTTGCAGGTAGAATTAGAGTTTTATAAATTGATTTAGCAGTTTAGGGTTTATGTAATTTGGATCAATAATTTGTTTCTAAATTAGCTTGTGCAATTGTTTCTACATATTCAATTGTGTCCTGCACTCCTGCACTTTCGATGCTCCATTAATCTCTGTTAGGTTGTTTCACTCCATGTTTGATAATTTTTGTATTTGGGTGCATATTCTTATTTGTTTAGATGTTTGATAAATTTTCAATTAATTATGTCTTCTAGTTCTAGATTTAGAAAATTGGAATACTGATGTCCATGTTTTATGCCATGTTTTATATCTACTTTTATATCGATTTCTGCATGCACTTCATGCATTTGGGTTAGATTTATACAGAATCTATGTAGTTTATGCTTAATTTCCAAATTATAGAGTTTACACTAGTTTTTGTTCAAATTCGCAGAAATCGGACGTACTTTGGAGCTTAAAGGAAAACTCATGAAGAAGCTAAGGATGGTGCAGCCGGAGAAAAGGCCATTTTTCGGCATTCATCATTCTGAGTCAAGTTCTGATGTCTTCATGAGAGTTGTAGCCCTCGAAAAGTGTTTTCCAACACATGCTCATATGCGTCAATCCGACGAACGGGAACTCGGGAAAGTGCGTTTAAAGAATAGAACGAGAAGCTGAGCACAGAACGAGAAACTGAGCACATGTCAATATTGACTCATTCTAGTCAATATCGACTCAATCTGGTCGAAAATTCAAAAGTCAAATCGATATGGACCAGAAGCAAGAAGTGAAGAAAAGGGCAAGTCGATATTGACCTAAGTAAGTCAATATCGACCTAAAAATCGACTCAATATTGACCCTCAGAAACCAAAACCGAGCCAAGACGGAGAGAAGCTGCAGATTCAACTCGATATTGACCGGTTCTAGGTCAATATCGACTAAAAGTCACTCAAATTTTCATCCTAGGAGCCGGAATCGAGTAGCAGAAGAGAAAAGCTGAGAAACGTTAGTCAATATCGACATGCCTTGGTCGATATCGACTTACACCCAGCGACGTCACCAATCCGATTTCGGGCTTTACTTAAAGTTTTATCCCGAATCCGTTGGAGATATTTTCGGGAGGAGATTCCTTGCGCATGAAGACTTGAGAGATTTTATCTTTTTATTTTTCCTAAGGGTTAAAAACATTTAATTACCCTAGGATTTATCTAGTTTTATCTTATTTAGATATATTTATTTCCAAGTAAAATTATATCTTCTATGGTAGATAGAGATATAGATAGAGATTTCCTTCCTTGATTTGCAAGGATTGGAAGCCTATAAATAAAGCCCATGGGGCTGAGTTTTATTGATTCAATTCGGAAGCTAGAGAGGTAGTTCCAAAGAGAAGTTTTAGGAGTTCAAAGGTTTTAGGGTTTTGGCATTCAACGAAAGTTGGAGTGCCGAGATTGTAAAGACTTTGAATATAGTTAATGCAAGTTTCTTTTCATTCAACAATGTCTACAATTGCGATGAACAGCGAGTAGTCCACTCACTTCTAGGGTCGGGGCGAGCCCGACGATAGCCATGCGTGTTTGAGGTAAAGATCCGACCTTTATCATGTTTTGAGCATCTACTACCTTTTATGTGTTTATTACCCATTCAATGGAGATCCATGCTAACAACTTGGATTGTAAACATAAAATCGGTAGATACAATTAGGGTTTCTTGAAAGAGTTGTCTAATTGTTGGAAAAGGCGAAAGCTTGATCCTTCGATGCAATTTGCACGATTATCGTTATTTAACTTGCCTTATGCATGCTTGGTTATTGTCGTTGCAAACCCCGATCTTGGAAGTTTTCGTTTATATCAAGTTTATTCCGAAATCTACCAAAGCTTTGTTCTTTATTTTATTTTATTTTTTTCTACTGTCGCCCTACTCGATATTGACCTCCTATAGGTCGATATCGACTTTTGACTCTCGATCCAGAAAGATCGCTGCTCGTTTGTGTCTCCGAACAGGTCGATTTTGAGGAAGAACCAGTCGATATTGACTGACCTAAGTCGATATTGAGTGACTCTGACCAGAAATTGATCGACTTGCCAAAAGTTGCCCAAAATTGACTGAACTAAGTCAATATCGACTGTCTCTAGTCAATATTGAGTTGTTCCCTGGAGTCGAAATCGGGTGAGATTTCTCCGCTGACACGCTTCCTCGAGGATCGATCCTGACTTCCCGCTGCTACATCAGAAGGAGGTCTTGTAATTATTTGCAAGGGACGGAATCTGGTTTGCTCTACTTTATTCATATTTTATTTGCAATCTCGATTTCCTCCTTTCGACAAATACGTTAGACAAAAACGTAATAGGAAAAGAAAAATTGAAGAGTTAATTAAGTCTCAAAAAGGGGCTCTTGATAAGTTTATATTGAGAGAACCACAAGATAATGTAGGAAATCCTATTGTTGATGTGGTGGAACAAGCTAATTTAGAAAATGATATTGTTGATGTGGTTGAGCAAGTTAATTTAGAAAATCCTATTGTTGATGTTGTTGAACAAGCTATAATTAGAAAATCTTATTGTTGATGTGGATACTCGTGGGTGTGACATTGAAACTAATGGTGGTGAAACCTTAAATGGTGAACCCATTGATATGTCAATCCATGGGTGGTGAATCCGTTGATGTTGTTAGTGATGATAATGCTAATGATGATGTTAGTGATGATAGTGCTCATATTCATAATATTTTTCATCCAAGAGTTTGGGATTCTCTGGATTCTAAGATGATTGAAGAGTTAGAAAATTTGAATCCGGTAGCCAAAAACGTAATAGGAAAAGAAAAATTGAAGAGTTAATTAAGTCTCAAAAAGGGGCTCTTGATAAGTTTGTATTGAGAGAACCACAAGATAATGTAGGAAATCCTATTGTTGATGTGGTGGAACAAGCTAATTTAGAAAATGATATTGTTGATGTGGTTGAGCAAGTTAATTTAGAAAATCCTATTGTTGATGTTGTTGAACAAGCTAATTTAGAAAATCTTATGGTTGATGTAGATACTCATGAGTGTGACATTGAAACTAATGGTGGTGAAACCTTAAATGGTGAACCCATTGATATGTCAATCCATGGGTGGTGAATCTGTTGATGTTGTTAGTGATGATAATGCTAATGATGATGTTAGTGATGATAGTGCTCATATTCATAATATTTTTTATCCAAGAGTTTGGGATTCTCTAGATTCTAACATAATTGATATACTAGTAGCAAAAGGTCTTCAAAGGGATATGTCTATTCTAAAAGGTCCTAAGGATAAATATTCTAGACGGTTTTCTTTATCATTTTATACTGGAGTTTTATCTAATGGAGAAAAGGTTGGTAGAGATTGGCTTGTTTATTCAAAAGAACTTGACAAAGTGTTTTGCTTTTGTTATAAAATATTTAAGAAAGGGAAAGGTCAACTAGCAAATGAGGGTTTTGGAGATTTGAGACATTGGCTATAGACTTAAGAATATGACCATTTGGTATGATTTGCGTCTAAGGCTCCAAACTAATCAAACTATTGATAAGGTTGCTCAAAATCTACTTGAGAAAGAGAAAGATCATTGGAGGAAAGTCTTGGTAAGAATTATATCAATAGTGAAATTTCTTGGAAAACATAATCTTTCATTTCGAGGTAGTAATGAAAAATTGTTTCAACCTACATCCACCAGGGATTATAAGTGGATCTGGAAGCTGAACCTCCCTCCTAGAATTAAAAACCTACTTTGGAAAATATCTACTGACAGTTTGTGGCCTATGAGCAAAGTGCCCTTTCACCAGAGCTACGGTTGCGGCCTATGAGCAAAGTGTAAACAAAACTGCAACACTTATCCCCAACCATTGCATTGATATAGATAGTATTGTTACATCAAATGCAGACAAGAAGTTGATAGAAGAACTCTGCTTTATATGGCAAAGAATATGGGAATCTAGAAATGAATTGATTTTCAGGAAAAAAAAACTCTCCATACGCCTCATCAGATCGTTGTAAAAGTAATCATAGACCTCAGAGATTGGCATAATGCGATCAAAACTAACAATGAAATTTCACCCATAAGCAAGAAGAGAAGAAGAAACCATATTAAATGGATGAGACCATCTAGGACTATCTGCAAAATAAACGTAGATGGTTCTTTTATACCCACTGGCTCTTGCCGGGTGGGTGGGATTATTAGGGACCATCAGGGTTCTGTGATTGATATCTTTCAATATGAAGTGAATACGACTTCTGCTATCCAAACAGAAGCAAATGATGTATGTGCAGGTATAAACTTAGCAATAGCTAAAGGACTACGAAGAGTCATAATGGAAGGGGACTGCTTGGAGGTTACCAAGGCAATCAATGACAACAACTATGTGAGATGGGAAATTCTAAGAGAAGTGGAGCTCATCAATAAACTTAGCTGTAATTTCAAGAGCATAGAATTCAGACACTGCTACAGGGAAGCAAACAAGGCTGCTGATTATATAGTTAAGTCTAGGAATATTTGTACGCTTTCGAACCTCCCTACCTGTAGGGATCTCTGTAACATCATCCAGTTGGATGATCATGGTGGTATCTTACCTAGGTAGGATCTACCTAATTTTTACCTACTGTAAAAAAAAAACTAACAATGGAAATTTCTTAGGCTTGATAGCAATGTTGGAGGAGTTTGACCCAATTGTTAAAGTACATGTGGAACGCATTGAAAGGGAAAAAATTTATTTCCACTACCTTGGTTATAGAATTCATAATGAGTTGATAATTTTACTTTCCTCTACTATTAAATATGATATTATTACTAGAGTAAAAAAATGCTAAGTATTTTTCTGTAATTCTTGATTTTACTCCGGATATAAGCCAGCATCAAGAGCAAATGTCTTTGATATTAAGATATGTAGATGTCTCTTCGAGTTCGGTTAGTATCGAAGAATCGTTTTTGGGATTTTTAGAAGTGAATGATACAACCGGACAAGGATTGTTTAATGTTTTACAAGCTGAATTGAAATGCCTTGGTCTTGATATTGATGATGTTAGAGGGCAAAGTTTTGATAATGGTTCTAACATGAAAGGAAAACACCAAGGGGTGCAAAAAAAAAACTTTTAGACATAAATCCTAGAGCTTTTCATACATCTTGTGCTTCTCATAGTCTTAACTTGACGTTATGTGACATGGCCAACACTAGTGGTAAAGCTAGAGACTTTTTTGGAATTATCCAACGTATTTACACGATATTTGCTAATTCTACAAAGAGATGGCAAATTTTTAAGGATAATGTAAAAGGATTGACGGTTAAATCATTATCATTTACTCGATGGGAAAGCATGGTTGAAAGTGTTAAAGCTATAAGATTTCAAATTGTGGAGGTAAGAGAGGCTTTACTTCAAGTAGCCGAAAGTGATAATGATTCTAAAATAAGAAGTGAAGCTAATTCGTTGGCACAAAATGAACTTGGTGATTGTGAGTTTTTAGTGTCAATAGTCATTTGGTATGAAGTTCTTTATGCAATTAATCCGGTTAGCAAGAATTTACAATCGAAAGATATGCTTGTTGATGTTGCTACTGAGAAAATAAAGGGGCTGATTTCCTTCTGAAAAATATAGGGAAACTAGTTATTTAGATGCCTTATAAACAACAAAAGAAATTGCAAGTACAATGAATATTGATCCAGTATTTCCTCAAAGGCGTCAAATTCAAAGGAAAAAACAGTTTGATGAGAATTCTAATGATGATGATGTTCAATCTAGAGAAGAGACATTTAGGGTGAACTATTTCTTATTTATTGTTGATCAAGCAATTAGTTCACTTACCAAGAGGTTTGAGCAATATGATGAATATGAAAACATTTTTGGTTTCTTATTCACATCTAAGAAGTTATACTCTTTAGAGAATGCACAATTAAAGACTTCTCGCAATAATATTGAAGCTGCACTTAAGAAAAAAGATATTACAAGATTCTTTGTCTAGAGAAGTGATGCAACCTATTGACATTTTGAACTATTTAAAACGTGTTGGTTGATGTAACGACCCAAAAGTATGGATATCCGAATATGCCTCCATAAATCCACTTAGAGGATTTATAAGGTTCGGATGATCCGGTTATTCAGGGAACGTTATAGAAGAGTTTTGAATTCTTCCATGAGCTTTAGATCTTACAACCGAGTACGAGTTATTTAGTTAAGTTATTTGTTTTAAGCGGAAACGATGGTTTTTGAAAGTGGGGATTTCGAACCCCTAGAACTGCGCGCGCCCGTTGGAGGCGTTTACCTGTCTTAGGTACTATCGTGTAAATGATTTTCAAGTCAGAAATATAAAGTACGGAGATAACGTACATCAAAGTCGCCGCAGCATAGCCGGGTCAAAACCAAATCAAAGTAAGCGAGAAAGTAAAGAGTGCGTAAGTCATGCCTCACTCGCTCTAATCGTCCCAAAAGGCCCGTCCCGACAACCATCCACATAAGTAAGTCATATCGGGTAAGGGGTACCTGAATCTAAAAACAAGAAATAAATCGGGGTCAATCATCGGAAATATGCACACTCAATGTCATATAAAGAGACATACTTAAACTACATGAATGTTAAAATGTAACACATAAGCAAGTGTATAGATATATATAAATGCGAAATAAACACACAAGTGCCCGTATCATCATTAATCATCATCATCATCACCATCATACCATAATATCTTCTCAAACATATTCATCCTTCTCAAACATACTCATTCTTTCTCATCATAAGTATTTCATCATTTCATTCTTGTTCCATCTAGTATAAGTCATCTATTCATATTTTGACGGTCGTCCTACCATATACATATAGCATACATATGAATTGTTGGATTTACCAAGTTCATCCTACGTCATATTACCGGTTTATATTCCTAAACATGTTACTAGGTCGCGTGATGCATGAAGACTCTCGATAAGACAAAGAGTATCACATAAATCCATCATGAGTAAGTCCAGGGGGCTTACCTGGAGTCCGAAGAATAAGCAAGCAATAAAATGCGCAACCAAGGATCCAATCAACGAGAGCCTAGTCATTTCATTAAGCTTTCATTAGGTGGTATTCTAATGCATGGTGCCCAACCTAATAATCAACATACATCCACATGAGGTTCACGATTCTATAGATTATGTACTTCGGTTAAGTGATTCAGACTTAACCAGTTATAATCTATATCGTATTATCACATAATCGATTTTTTTCTTATCGGATCATAAGCCAAGTTATGGATATACTTCATTTCCTTATTTTATATGCTCTAAGTTTCGGTTATGTCATCATATATTTAATCATATTCTTAGCATTCCCTTAACCATGTTTTTTAATCGAGTCATTATAAACATTGGTTACTAAAATTATAATAACCCTTGATCCAACCGTTGGATCGCCCTCAATTTTGGAGGACAGTTAGTCCAAATTACAGAGGCACATATATCCATTTTGTTTTTTGACGTTTTTGCAATAAAACGTAACCAAAACACATAGAGGCTCCACTTCCTAAGCCCTTTCCAAGCACACAAGATCTATTCCTAGAGAGGGGGAAGGCGAATGAGGGATTACCTAGCGAGGATGCCAAGAACGGACCTGAGACAACTTCCGAGACCTTTGGGACCTTCCAAACACCTTGTTCATATTTGTCAAAAACCCCATACAAATGGGTTAGGACTTTGCTTGAAAATGAAGAAGAGGGGTCATAAAAGAAGTTACTCAGTTTTGAAAGAAAAGGATGGAGCTTACCAAGAAAACAAGTCAAGAACTCAAGACCTCTCAAGGAACACTTTCTGCAGCCTTAAAGGTGCACGTTTTTGGCAGGGCAAACGAGCTCAGATTCTTTTTTTTTAGATATGTACGGAAAGTTGGGTTCAATAGCCATAGCCACTGACTTTGCTCCAATTGAATCAATATTGAGGGAGATATGCAAGTTTTGGTGCAAGGTGTCCAAAAAGGACCTACAATGGAGGAGGAGGGGGGTTTCTTTGGGTTTTCAAGAAGAGTGTCGGCTAGGTCTTGTGTGGATGGATTCCTTGAGCTGTTGGGGTCAGTTTATAAAGAGAAGGAGGAGGCAAGAGACTCATTTAGTCAAGCCATCAAGTGGCTAGCCATAGGAAACACAAGGGGGACAAGGGTAGCTAGGCCTAGGTAGGTTGGCCTCTTATTCAAAGGGAGTGGGTGAAACTCGTTGGCCAAGGGGGAGGATGGGGCGGCTGACCTAGCCATCTCACAACGTAATTTCGAGCCCGAGACGCGTTAAAATCTGATAAGTTCGTAAAAGACTAGAAAAGGTGGCTCGGAAATATATTTCCATAATTAAATACGTCCAATGACATGCATGAAAATTTTAAAATTTTCCGGGATTTTATGATTATAAGGGAGGATAATACTCGGATTATCCTGCGGATATTTTCTAAATATTAATTAAATTTCGGTCTTTACAATTGCTTCCCTAATGTAATTATTGTTTATAGAATCTTGTTGACTATTCCTGTTACTGTTGCATCTGCAGAAATAAGTTTTTCAAAGTTGAAGTTGCTGAAATCGTACTTGCGAGCAACAATGACACAAGAGAGACTCAATTGATTAGCTTTGATATCAATCGAGAAGGATCTTTTGGACAAAGTAGATTACGAAGAATTGATTGAGAGCTTTGTTACAAACAATGTTAGGAGGGTGATGCTTTTCAAGTGAATGAAAATGTGAAGTGTGCATTAGGTTGGAGTTGTTTTGATTAAGAACTATTTGATAAGTCAAGTTTTTTGTTGTTATTTTGATTGAGAACTATTTGATAAGTTAAGTATTTTGTTGTTATTATGAATAAAAATTATTTTCTTACTTTTGTGTTATATACAGGGCCTCCGAAACCCATTGACCTTGTTCAACTAGGTTTTGCACAGGGCCTCCGAAACCCATTGGCCGGCCCTGTGTGCAAGGGTGGATAATATATGATGGATGATGTGACAATACAACATCATCATTATTTTTTTTAGTCGGAGACACTTGGACCAAAAAAAAACCAAGATTTGATCATAAGAAAATCATGCATTGGGCCCAAGTAAATGACCGAAATATTTAGCAACAGTGAACAGGAAAATGGAGCAAACAATGCAATGAGTCATCTCAGTCCATAAATAGGTCAAGGACAAAGTGGGAGGTGGAAATCGGAAGAGGGTGGTGATAATTGGGTTGGTGGTGAAGGCGGAGAATTGGGGTAGCAACTTATCCAAGAAAAAAGGTTGAATGTACGTCGAAAATACACAGCGACCCTCTATAAATCGATGGATCGGGATCGGGTATATGCTAGGGATTGGCTTGGGTAGATGAGGGTCAGATTCACAAGGGATGGTAATGACGGGGATTGGTAGTGTTGATGGGAGTCACAAGGGAGTGGTGATGGGAATCAGTGAATCACCCGCAATAGGGATGATGGTTGTGCGCTAGTGGTGCATTAGTGGGGGTGGCAATTGGGAAATAGTAGAGAGAGAAGAGTCTCTCTCTAAAATTGCTTTAATTTTTTTTAATTTTTAATATTTTTCAAATATGTAAAACACCTGGAAATTAAAAAAAAAATCAAACACCTAAATAGTTGTTGCAAAAATGGCTATATTATTTCGATTTTTCTATCATATGCTCCAAGGACATAGGATAAGAAAACAAATTGGGAAATATTTTCCCTAGATGCACCCGGTTCAACCATTTTTAAACGCGTTAGCTATATACACCCCAAATCATGCACGTCCTTAAGGACGTTCATGGTTAAAAGGGGTTAAATAATTTTTTTTTAAAGTTAATTAGTCACAAGACTTGCACGTCCTTAAGGAGGTGCATTTTCAGCCTTGTGATTTGTGGTGTATATAACCACACACTTTTTAAATTATATTATGACGTTCATTGATTTCCTTTTAGGGTTTTCTTTCTCAATTAAATATTCTTATTCTATTCCTTTAGGCACAAATATACAAACCGATATTATTTATTTTATTAATTTTTTCATCAACTTTTGTTATTATTTTATTAATTCTATTTCCCAAAAATACTTTTTGAATTTAGGGTAGCTCCCTAATTTTTAAAAAAAAATTGCCTAATTTTTAAAAGGGGAAATTGCAAAAAAAAAAAAATAGCTTAACATTTAGGGGTTGCGCTTAATAGTCTGAACTAAAAAAAAAATGCAGAAAATAGCCTCAAGTATTTACTTGGTTGCAGAAAATAGCCTCAAGCTACATTCAAATTTAAATAATTACCTTCAAATTCAAATTAATTATAAAAAATAGTCTTAAGTTGCCTTTAAATTCAAATAAATTATAAAACCTCTTCAAAATAGTTTTTATTTAAACAAATTATATATAAAAAAAATGGTACACTTAATTATTGTTATCTAAACTCATAGCTAAATTAATTATAAAAACCATCTCAAACCATATAAATATAACTTAAATTTTTTATTTAAAAAATTAATTAGATTATTTACATATATCATTAAAAGTAAATAAATACTTAAGCTTCTATTTGCAATTGATCTAATAAGCTTCTATTCACCATTTCTTAAGATTTTTTTAAAATTTATTTATTTACACAATTTATATGATAATTAAAGGTGGTTTTATAATTAATTTAATGATGAATTTAGCTAATAATGACTTAGTGAGGAAAATAAATTATGAGAAGTGGTAGATTTTAGGAATAAAAATTATGAGAAGTGATGATTTTTTAAAAATAAAAATTGTTTTGGAGAAGTTTTGTAATTAATTTGAATTTAAAGGCAACTTAAGGCTTTTTTTATCATTAATTTGAATTTAAATGTAATTATTTGAACGTAGCTTTAGGCTATTTTCTGCAACAAAGTAAATATTTGAGGCTTATTTATGCATTTTTTATAGTTCATATTTTTTGCAATTTCCCTTTTTAAAAAGATCGTAGTAAATGTGAAGGTTCTTGGGATTTCAAACCACGAAGCTCCTAGCTCAATGCCTCAATCAACAGCTCCAACTCCATGCCTCCATTATCTAGATTCTGGAGTCCTCTATGAATCAATTTTATTTTCGCTTGACTTCAGTCCACTTTTAATACATTAAAAACTTCGAATTGGGTTTGATGCAGAAGATCAGCGATTCAGCATCAACATCACACCACCAAATTGCTTTATTAAAATTCATTTCACATCTTGTTCAAGTTTAAATTGATTTTTAAAGCCTTGCAGTTGCAGTTGCAGCCTGAAGGGGCAAGAGCCCCACACGCCCAGGAAAAAAACCACCACACTGCTCTTTCTTTCTCCCCTTTTCTAGAGTACAAATGGCGGTGGATAGGTGGCGGTGTGTGAGCTTTTCCTGTTCTTCATCTTCTCTATTTAACGGTAACCAAATTTTGGGGAAACATGGAATCGGCGCTTCTGTGCTTAATCGCCGCCGCCGCCGCCACCGCGGTGTTTTCAGCACCGGCGCACGGCGGCTTCCACCGGACCGCCAGCGCCTTTGCTCTTGAGAGAGCGTTTCCGGTGAACCAGATGGTGGAAATCGAAGCTCTCAGTGCTCGAGACAGCGCTCGTCATTCTCGATTGCTGCAAGGTGTCGGTGGAGTGGTGGATTTCTCCGTTACCGGCACCTCTGATCCATACCTAATCGGGTAACTTTACAATTTCTTTGTTTTCGGTGCTTTCTTGTTTGAATTCTTGGGCTGGTTACCATTTCATTTCTGTCGCTTTATGCTTTCTGTTCTTTTGTTGAATTCTGGAATCAGAACGAATTCTTATCAAAACTGTGTTATCCATCAGTACTAATTTACAAGAATGTAAAATTTTGGTTGTTTGATTACATTGGTCTCCCTAAATGATAAGTTCAGCTGAAAGCAACTATGCAATTGCTATATAGCATTTATGCATCTTTAATCCTAATTGCTTTGATTTTTGTCCGGATTTGTGTTGTTGATCGTTTTGCTGGTGTAAATTCAGGCTTTATTTTACAAGAGTGAAAATTGGGACTCCACCAAGGGAATACAATGTCCAGATTGATACTGGGAGTGATCTCTTGTGGATTACCTGCAACTCTTGTATCGACTGCCCACGAAGCAGTGGACTCGGAGTAGGTTCTTTAATTTGAAGCTAATAAATTTGGTTTTTCAGTTTATTTGTGGAATTTTCTGTTCATGTAATTGAGGGTGGCTGTGGTTGCTCACAGATTGATCTTAGTTTCTATGATGCTACTGGATCGTCAACTGCTGCCTTAGTTTCCTGTTCAGACCCGGCGTGTGCTTCCGTCAGCCCGACAACAGCAGCTATGTGCTCTACTCAGACTGATCAGTGTAGTTACTCATTTCAATATGGAGATGGAAGCGGAACATCAGGGTTTTATGTGTCTGATATGTTTTACTTTGACATGATTCTTGGAAACTCTATGATTGCTAACTCTTCTGCATCCATTCTTTTCGGGTAAGATACTGTATTTCCTGGGATTGCTTTATTTTTTATTTTGTCCTCAATTCGAAATGTTGGCTAAGAACTTTCACTCCTTTAGCATTATCTTATGGTCACAGCAGAGATCTTTTGATTGGGGTTTTATTGAGCTAATGTGCAATCATATGATTATTTTGTTGACTACATGAAATCTTCTTGCTTTAATCCGGATGTATTTAATTTACACTCTTGAATTCTATGTAGTATGGATATCATCTCTCTGCCAATTCATGCGACTCAGTAGACTTCGCTTGTTTTTCCCGAGATCAGGTGCAGCAGTTATCAGTCCGGAGACTTGACTAAATCAGACAGAGCAATTGATGGAATTTTTGGTTTTGGTCAGCCGAGTTTATCCGTCATATCACAATTATCATCCCAGGGAATAACACCAAAAGTATTCTCCCACTGCCTGAAAGGAGACAATAATGGTGGGGGAATACTGGTTCTTGGTGAGATTCTGGATCCGAGTATCGTCTTTAGCCCTCTTGTTCCATCACAGTATGTATCTGATCTGCTCTGATATTGATGTTTTCTTTTTTGACTGATCTACTTTTGCTCTAGTCATGACACCTCATTCTTTTGCATCTATGGTTCAATCTTTAAATTCAATTGCATAAATGTTCTTTCTATTTTGATTCAACATCTTTAAGTTCACCATATGTTACATGGTTTATGTTCTATGATAATTTAACTAACTTGTTACTAGTTTTAATTGATGTATTCATTTCTTTCATGAGTATACAACTCAGTTCTATGATGTGGGCGATGTGGTTTCTCTTCTGCCTTGAATTTCTTTCGTGTTAATGAACCTTTATGTCGTGACGCTGACTGAATCCAATCCATAAATCCGGTTTGGGGTACAGTCAGTTCACCGAGAGGATATTGATCACTTCTCCTAATGGCTTGTAAATGAAAATAACTCACCTCATGAACCGCTTGCTGAGAAGTGACTGTTGGGGTAGACAAGTTCGGAATTACTACCATTTTATTCTCATCAACCGTATCTTTTCTATAATAGCTTCATCAGTTCTGTCGTTCTTGAAACCTGTAACCCCAAAACTCTATTTTATAAAGCAAGGATAAAGATTTGGTCATATCTTTTGGTTTATTCGTTTCAAGGGTCATTGGACCCTTGCACTTCTCTTACAAAGATAAATCCCTGTGGTTTGATGTTTAATCATTCAAATTTCAGGCCTCATTATAATCTGAACCTCCAAAGCATCGCTGTGAATGGGCAGTTATTGCCAATTGATCCAGAAGTCTTTGCAACATCCAGCAACCAAGGAACAATTATCGACTCTGGAACAACATTGACATATCTGGTTGAAGAGGCATATGATCCTTTTGTTAGAGTGGTAAGCTACAGTGCACTGATGGTGGTACCATTTCCGGGAGAATAGTAATGCAACTTGAATACATCACTCCCACATCTCATTTATGAAGTAAGTTCATCTTTTTCATGTGCCTTCTGGTGTTACATTTGCAGATAACTGACATGGTTTTGCAAACTGTGAAGACTGTTGTTTCGAAAGGAAATCAATGTTACTTGGTCCCAATGAGGTTTGTTGATCTTATGCTTCCAGTTATTTATTTTGACACTGATCTCTCTTGTAGGCCACACATTGGCCACATTACCATTCCATGAATCACTGGTATTTCTCCTTGCAGTGTAAATGATATATTTCCTGGTGTGAGCTTAAACTTTGCGGGAGGTGCTTCCTTGGTTTTGAAGCCAGAAGAGTATCTTGTACATGTGGGCCTTGTCGTGAGTGCTGTGAACTAACAAACCCATCATTATATTCTATTAACATGTCTTTGAAGGCCAATCATGCAGAAATCATAATACTGTTAACCATTACAGGGTGGTGCTCCAATGTGGTGCATGGGGTTTCAGAAAGTTCAAGGTCGAGGAGTTACTATTCTAGGAGGTAACCTAGCTAGCAACTTTACTCTTGCTACTACATTCATCTCATCGAATCAATTAGTAATGTGGTGCATATGAAGCAATTTGCAGGGAACTATTTTATTTCTTTTCGCTTAGTCTTAGGCTATCAAAGTTGTAATATTTTGGCATTTATCTTAAACCATTGCAACATATTATATTTTGATTTTGAAGTTGCTGAGTTGCGTGGGATATTGCAGACCTTGTTCTAAAGGACAAAGTATTTGTCTATGATCTTGCTCATCAGAGGATTGGTTGGGCTAACTACAACTGTGAGTTACACCCTTGAGTTTCTTTGACCTTCAATGACACTGCGTCACTGCCAGTTAGAACAATGATTCTGGTGTCACTTGCATAATTATCTATGTCCACATCATTCAGGTTCATCTGTTAACGTCTCCATAACTTTTGCCCGGGATGAGTATGTTGACGCCGGTCAGCACAGTGTCAGCTCCTCTCCCCCGAATTTCGGACTGATATCTGTAGTTGGAGTTCTGGAGGCTCTTGTTATGGCCCAAATCTTTCTGCACTTCTTCCTCAGCTCGCTCGCTTAAATATCGTACAGTACTGTTCTACCCCCAAAATTGCAAACCTTGCTATGTTGACCTCTTACCTGTATCAGTCGACAAGGCCGGGATTGGAAACTCGGCAGAGTGAAGCAGTTCAAGGCCTGGCTTGGCATGGATTCTTTAAGCGTCTCCAGAGTTGTCCTATTTATCGCTGTTAGTTTAGTTGTAACCATTGTTTACCTACAAAGGATGCTTGTCCATAATATGAAATGAACATTTGTACATTGTAAAAAGACGTTATCTCTGATTAGGGGTGTTATTCGAGCCGAACAAGCCGAGCTTAGATGGTCAAGCTTTTTAAACGAGCTTTCTTTTTTGTTGCAGTTTGGCTTGACTTGTTTTAGTATGTGAACGAGCTTGAACCGAACTTTTTGAGATATTCGAGCCTAAATTGAACGAGTCGAGCTTTCAACTGAGCTTAAAATGATGTAAAGGCTCGACTTGTTTAGGCAAGGGAGCGAGGCCTATCTCTTATCCAATCCCAACAACCAACATTGAATTCATATCGATAAAACAATGTTGCCAATTGCAAATAAAAATAACAATATAAGATTGATCGATTAAGAAATCAGAAACCCTTCCATGTGGATAAAATCTCCATGAAAACCTCGGCGACCAACTCCTTATCGGCAGCCCTAACGAACTCCCCGAACTCCTCCTTCAGATCACACACCTTCCCAAACCTCACCAAGTACCTCAAGCACTCACTCTTCAGCCCCTCCAATCCGTACATCCAGGCGCTCCGGAGCCTCTCCAGCACGTTCCCGACGTCGATGTCCTCCATCAGGCTGGCGTGGCACGCCTCCTTGAGGTCCGCCACGTCGTACTTGTCGGCCGCCCCAAGGAGGGCGATGCGCTGGCGGAGAAACTCCTCGTCGTCTACGCTTCCATAGAGGTACGAGATAAAGGCCCGGCAGGCGGATGGCGACATGTCCGGGATGGAGACAGTGGAGAGGCGGCTCTCCATGAGGTTGTGTGAGAACATGCTGCGGAAGACTGGTGAGCGGGCCGCCAAGATGGCCCGGTGGGCTTGGATCGTGACGCCGTCTGAGGCGTGGATGACGATGTCGGTGAGGATCGAGTCGGTTAGCATTCTGCTGAGCGAGGATAGGGCGCTGGCGTCGGAGGTCCTGCGCGGGAAGAGTGCCTCCTCCCAAATGGATCGGGGCTCTCCACCCTGTTTAACATTATTTTGTAATATGTAAGAAAAAGGTTTATTATCCGAACATACCACTAAATCATTCAAACACACTTATAAAAATCCGTTTTTATACGTATCACAATGAAATAAGTTAAGCTTGAGACCGGCCTAAAGTTGGACTTGAGCATTCAAATGTATTCATATTTGACTTATTTATAAAATAAACGAGTTTGAACCGAGTTTTTTTTCAAATATTAAGCAATCATATTTGCTCAAAACATAGTAATTAAAGGAAATTTAAATTTCACAAAAATTCGAGTTTAAGTCAAACGAGCCGAGCTTTGAACTGATTTTAAAAATGTGCTCATAATCGACTTGTTTAGAAAATAAATAGACTTGAACCGAGTTTCTATCGAGTCGAACTGGAGCTACTTGAGTCACTTAACAGCCCTATTAAAAAGTAAGCTAGGGGATGTACATATTTTTTATTTTCAACTAATTGAAAATGTGTATAAAAAAATACTACATCCGTTCGGAAAAACTTGACACTTTACTATTCATGCACGTTTTTTTAGGAAATAAAAACTATATAAAATATCTAGTTTTTTTAATAATTTTTTTAACAACTTCGTAGTTATTATTAATAAGTACAAACTTGTTAAAAAAAATTTATAAAAAAATGAATATTTTATATAGTTTTTATCGTTCTAAAAAAGCGTGCATGAATAGTAAAAGACAAGTTTTGCCGGAGGGAGTAATGTTATAAATGAAAGATAAAGAGATAGTTAGGGAACAAATTAAAGGCAAACAAAGAAAGGTAAAGTATAAAAGCACGCAATTGAAAATTAAAATAAGTTTATTGAGGCCAATCCCCGTAGTACTACGTATGACTATATTTTTTTTTTGGTAGAATACGTATGACTATATATGACTATTGAGGAAAAGAAACTAAGTTTTCAAGTTTGACTTAATTGTTGACCATTTATTCAGGACATTTAATTATGGGGTAAAATCCACCTATGGTCCCTAAATTTTGACCAAATATTCAAACGGGTCTCTGAACTCTATTTTTATTCATTGAAGTTCCTGAACTTTGATACTTTGTACACAGTTGGTCCCTCTATTAGTAAATTTGTTAAATATGTGTTAATTAATTATATGGAATCAATGTATTTTTATATTAATTACATGAGTTAGGTTATACAATTGTAATTGCCCGGTATTTGTTTTACTAAAGTAAAAAATTAAGCTTTTTTCTTTTCAAAAGTCATCATATATAATATTTTTTCTTAAAACAAAGTATATTTAAAAAAATATTTTTATCAAAAAAATTTCTATTTTGTTTTACCAAATGTTATAATTTTCCAATAATAATTTATTTTAAAGAGTAAAATTTCCCTTTTTAATTAAAAACAGAGTTTATTTAGTTAACACAAATATAATTTCTTTTTTATAGCAAAAGTAGAGTTTTTTTTTTTTAACAAAACACATTTTAATTTTTTTAATTAAATAAGAAATTTTCGGTCATTAAAATACTTTAAAATAAAATATCAACGGAAAATTATACCATTTTGTTGGAAAATAGAAAGTTTTTTTTTATTATAAAAAATACTTTTTAAAAACATATATTTATAATATAATATAATTTTTTTTACTTTAGTAAAACAAAT
Source organism: Persicaria tinctoria (assembly GCA_037127255.1). Lineage (NCBI taxonomy): Eukaryota > Viridiplantae > Streptophyta > Magnoliopsida > Caryophyllales > Polygonaceae > Persicaria > Persicaria tinctoria. The sequence continues at coordinate 85,640,268 of JBANSL010000002.1, read as the reverse complement.
ATCAAGCAATTACATGTGTATAACCTAACTTATTCAATTACCAAAATACATTGAATCTATATCATTATTTAACACATATTTAACAAATTTACTAATAGAGGGACCAAATGTGTACAATGTATCAAAGTTCAGGGACTTTAATGAACAAAAATAAAGTTCAGGGACTCATTTGAACATTTGATCAGTCGAACCAAGTTTTTAAGTAATATACGGTGATTGTTGATCGCTCTTTATTTACAAATTTAAGGAAAGAAAATTGGATTTTTTAAGGGTCATATAAACGTATATTATGATAAATATAATAAGACAGTAATTGGGTACTGCACAAGTCTAAATAAAAATATGAATGTGAATAATTGAATATTAATTAGGAGGGGTAAGGAAGGAGCTTACGGGAAGGGCGGAAGGAGACTTAAGGTCAAGAAATTCGAGTTCAATGATGAACCTTCCTGTTCCTGTTGATGCCAATTCCATCTCCCATACGAACTCCTCACTGCTCTTCATCTGCTTGTCTCTTATTTCTGTTCATTTTTACACCATTTCCAAACTTCTTAATTGATTTATAACCAAATTATACTTAATTCTTTTCTTTTTTTTTTGAAAAAAAATAATTGTTATCTTACTAATTATTGGTTTTGCTTGAGTGGTTAAATTACCAACAAAACATATGACCCTAATAAATTACATTACATAACATAGGTATATATCTTCGGTTTTTCTAACTACGTTCCACTTCCAAAGATATAGAATAAAAAATTCAATCAGAAAATATTCAGCAAATTTATTTTTTTTTTAACTTTTTTAACCTATTAACTGTTGGGTAAAGACGGGTAGCTCACAATGGATCACGTGTGACTCGGATGGATCAGGGTCAACTTACGAATGAGAACTTTTATTATATATTTGTACACATGTACACCTCTCACAAATACAAGACTCGTGTACACCACTCGACTCAAAAGACTAACCTCACTCTTTGGTGAACCACACACTCGTGTGATCGAGACACCCTCATACTCAGTCGATCATACCTACAGACCAACTCACATACTCTAGTGTATAATCGAGACACCCTCGTTCTCAATCGATTTTAGAATAGATTAATGTACAAGTGTTATTTAGATGGAATACGTGGGTGTTATTTGAAATGTACACTACAGATATAGGCCCATAAATGAAAGTGAAAAGACCCTTTGGAGTTTGGATGATCTCCGAATTGTCAACAAAAATCCAACCAAGAAAAATGGGTGTCTGGATTTGGAATATATTGCAATCCCCACTCAACACTTGGCTCTAACCACCAACCACCAGTCCACCCCCGTCGACTTACTCAACCAATCCACACGTAGGATCCAATTTCAATAGAGGTTAATTATGAAATAATCCACTTCAAAAGAATATATATATATATATATATATATATATATATATATATATGTAAATGTAGTGTATTTTTTAAGCAAATACATATATATATATATCCTTATATCATAAAGCATAAAAATAACAATCTTTTTAAACTATACATTAGGGATAAAGTTAAGGAGTCTAGATATGGATTACCCCAAAAAGTTTATAACGGTTTCTCTAGAATAAGAGCACTCATTTGAAAAAATTTATAACGATTTTATTTTTTTTATAAAAAAATTTTCCCATGAATGTATTTATAAACACTAAAAGGGCCCGTTTGTTTGAACGGAGGTAAAGTAAACAGATTCATTGCTTTATGGAGAAGGGAAAGGTAAGAGAAACTGTTAACCTAGTATTTTGTTTGGTTAGATTAGAGAAAGTAATCGATTAACCTTACCCTATTTAAATGCAAGTAATCCAACAAAAATACACAAAGAAGCAATTCAGGAAAAACGAATGAAAAAAAAACAAGCAAATCTAATTTCAATTTTGGGAGTTAGAATCATCTGCATACACCATTTCTCTATCACAATATCAATGGAACTCACCATTAATGTCATTTGATGACCAATTGGAGAGCCAATAGAACAGAAAATCCATTGACAATATAGGATTTCAACACAATTTCAACATCCAAAGATTGATCAAAGGGATTCATCGTAATTCTTGAGTCTAGAGCAGTCGGTCATGCTATCCAAAATCACTGACCATGGCTAGCAGTTAACCCTCATGAGTCATGGTGGAGAAGGCATAGGCACGAGTGTGGAGGAGAAGGTGTAGCGGCGCCCTGACCGTGCTCCGATTCTATCTCATCTCGGCGACGCTGTCAAATCGGAGGAGAAGGAGGTATCGGATCGGTGACTCTGCTCCAATCCAATTACCGTTGTTCGATCTCTTCTTCTTCACTGGAATGGAAGGGGAGGAAGAGATCCGACCATCCATGACCCTAATTGACACCACAGGGAGTCCGATTTTGGTTCGGGGATGGAGATTTGATGGAAAACGAGGAGGATGGTGATCAAATCAACGAAAAACGAGAAAGAGGATTGAGATTCAACCGAAAACAAGAGTCGGGATGGAGATCAGATCGACGAAAAACAGAGGATGGAGATTCGACGAAGAACGAGAACGGGAATGGAGATCTGATGGAAGTGAGCGAGAGAGTGGTTGGGGGAGTCAGAGAAGTAAACATAAGATGTTCGCGTGAAACAAGAGGGTGAAGTAGTAAACCCTCTTTTTTTTAGGGTAAACAAATGGGTTTAATTCATTGAGGCCCATAACAGTAATAATCCTTTGAGGGGTTAAACCAAACAAAATTTTATGGGCCAAGGTCTAATATTCCTTTCCCTTGTAAGATTTTTAGTCAAACAAACGAGCCCTAAATTTGTTTACAAGAATAACGTATCAACTAAGATCTTAAGTAGGTAAAATCTTTAAAGTGGGAGAATTTTTAAAGGGAAAAAGAAAAGAAAAGAAAAGAAAGGAAGAAAAATACTTACAAAAAAAAAAAAAGGAAGAAAAATGTAAAGGGAAAATACCAGGGTGAAGCAGGGGCTTGCGGTCGCCGGAGGAACAGAGGAGTCTAACCACAAAACTGGCAATGGGCGGATTCTCCCTCGTGAAGGTCGACACCTCCGGGAACACTTTCACCACCATCCCTCTGCTTCTCTCCACCGCTATGTGCCTTGCTTGTTCAACCAAAACTCATCAACTCCTTAATTTGATCCCATTTTCATTTCATTGAATTTGGGGGTAATTACAAGTAATTAAAGACGAATTAAGAAACAGCTCCAATCCAAGCATTCAATTGGGATGGGTTTCAGTTGTCACTCACCAGTTCCACTTGCCGATCTTGAAAGGGTTGGATTTCCGGTAGGTGTAAGACGACAAGTTGCCGATCCTCCATTGGGCCAGGCGCGACGTCGTGGAAACCCTGTACTCGGAATCCACTGTCATTCTGTAGGTGGCGATCGCGTCTCTGATTTCATGGACGCAATCCAAAACCCCTTCCACCAACTCCCCTGTTTTCCCCAGATTTCCTGCAACTTATTATATCGCCCAGCCTCGCCTCCCCCGTCAAGGAAGAATCTATAAAGATTCGATCTTTAAGCTATTGCCTTGCTTGTCGATCCTTTAAGTTAAATGGCTCCATTTCTATCACGCAAGGTATTGTGTTTGTGTGAGATTGGGAATTGCGGGTGGAGGGGCTCTCTTTGGAGAGCTGAGAAGCACCAGAGTTTGGATTTCGTACTCCCTCCGTTCCAAAATACATGGGCTTTTGGTTTTCGGCACGCTTTTTAAGGAGCGAAAAACTCTATAAATATTACTTTTTAGTTAATTTTTTTTATATAATTTGATACTTATTACTAATAAGTATCGAATTATATAAAAAATTTAATTAAAAAAATAATATTTCATAGAGTTTTCCGCTCCTTAAAAAACGTGTCAAAAAGAAAAAACCCATCTATTTTGGAACGGAGGTAGTATTTATTAATCTTTCTGGAGTTGATCTGATGGGGTTGGGTTTTGGGAGACACTTTATTGGGAATTGTTGAACTGCCTATTGTAAATGAAAAGTTAATAGACCTTTTGGATTATTAGTTTTTTTTTTTTTTTTTTTACAAGAGATAATGCATCTGATGTACCAAAATCGGGTGAGATTTGTAAAATTAGCCCCCTTCTTGAAAATATTGCAAAAATAGTAAAAGGCTTGAACAAATGACAAAAAATAACCGGTTTCTTACGGGGGTAGAAGGTAAGCGGCGGCGCAGACCCCGGAGGAGGATATCGGCGGCGGAACAACCATCTCCTCCGTCTGCAATCCATCTCTCGGACGGTTCTGGCCGGAATCCAAACTCACACCTCTCTCCTCCTTCCTCCTCCAATTGTCCGGTCTGAATATGTGCCGGCTCCGTCTTCGATTCAACAACTACCGACTTCGATTTGAGCCCCCACTCCCGACTCCAATTCATCCGACAAGAGCGACGCTCACTCCCGACTCCGATTCCTCCGGCGAAAGCCGGAATCTGAACCCGCACCTCTCTCTCCTTCTTCCTCCTCCAATTGCCCGAATCTGTGCCGCCGCTGGAGAAGGCCGGAATCCGAACCATCACCTCTCTCCTTCTTCTTCCTCCGACCTCCTCCAATTGTCCGAATCTGGGCCACCTCCGATTTCTTATGGTCCGCCTCTTGGGTTGTTGCCGTTAGCATCGTCCCCTTGTACTTTCCCTTCAGAAAGCTCCCGTCCACACAGAACACCTACGACATGAGCAAAGGATACAGTTGCCACACATTTGAAGGGACATGACACGAATGTCAATGTGTATGGCTTACAAAACCTTTGAACTGGCACATTGTCAAATTAGTAGTGATTGGGACGTACCTTGCAAAGTTGGGGGACTGCCCTCCTCCAGACCCCGAGGCTGATGAAAGCATATTTGAACTGCTTGTTTGAATCCCACCGGACCCAGGTATGTGTTCATGGGTTCACTGCATGGCCGGGTAATGTCATGACCCTCTTCGAAGGAGCCCCCCAACTGGAAGGAAGTTTCATGGGACGGTTCACCATTCCATTCTAAAATGTCCTCGTCGTCACTACTGAGACATATGACCGATTTCCCATCGTCTTTGTCCTTCACTTTGCTTGACCTCTTTGGTTGATGCGTTATCGTGGTTGTGCAGGTTTCAGGCGTTGAATTGTCCATGACAGAGGTTGGAAATTCTGTGCCATCATCTCGGTTTTCTGTGCCGGACATGGAATTTCGTATGCCAAACTTTGTACTCTCCATGTGCATCGGCTCGTTGATGCCCAGGTACGCAGAAGGGACTGCACCTCCGTATGTGTTGGTTTTCGGAGACAAGTCTATCACCATAGACTGAAGGCCTGCTTGGGTGCCAATTTCTTTCAATGACACGTACAACGGAGAGGAACACACTCATTCTCCTATGGTCGAGTTGAGAAACTTGAACGCATCCCAGTCGGACTGGTCGTACACTGGTCGACCATAATCGTAAAAAATACGAGCTCTTTCTCCCTTGCACTCGTAAAAGCATAAAATGGTTTTAGCAATTTCAATGGGGATATGAACAAAAGGGAAGTAATTATGTCCATAAAGAAACCCACAAGATAGCTTACCCATTTTTGTTAATGTCCACTGTATGGTATTGGCACGTGTTACTTTTCCTCTCGCATGTTGAACTCAGTTGCTGTCCCGTTTTCTTGGATGTCCGGCATGTAATTGGTAATTGGCCTCACCTTTGCCTCTCGATCACCTTCAATGGAGACCCTCTTAATTTCTCACATTGAGCTTCTTAAGCTTCCCTTTATTTTGGCAGAAGATAGAAGAGAATTTAAAAGTTTCCTTAATCATTGCTCCCTCCCTTTTTTGGGCGCAAAAAATGTAAAGGTATGGGTATTTTTTTTTGGTCAAAATAAAGGTATGGGTATTTAATGCACACATTACATCACCCCCCCCCCCCCCACCCACATGTCATCATCCCCATCTCTTAGTGGATTAATTTTTTTTATTATTATTATTATTTTACCGGGAACCGGTGGTGACTTGGAGGTGTTATCCCCCCATGCAATATTTACCCCCCCCCCCCCCCTCCCCACTATTTATGCCAAAGTGGCAAAAAATTGGTATATTTCTGCAAATAATCCTTTTTATAATGATAAAAAGATATATAAATTTTTTTTAACAATTTTATGATTATTATTGTTAAAAATGGATATTTTCAACAATATTTTAAGCTACAAGATAAGGCCATAAGAGTAAGTTAATAGTTTAATTATTATGGAGTATATGTTTTTTCGAATGGAGGAAGTATAAAGTTACAAAACAAATCACATGTCTATGAATACTCAACAAAAATCCAACCAAGAAAAAGGTCTCTCAAATTGGAATATATTGCAACGGTATTTTTATCCTTTAGTGATATAGAATAAACGGATTTTTCGCCAGGTAACCTTGAGGTCTTGCATATTTCGCGTGATACCCAACTTTTTTTTACATATTTTACCAAATAACCCTGAGGTTTTATTTTTTTTCGCCAAATAACCCTAAGGTTTGATCTTTTTCGCCAAATAACCCTGTATCCCAAATTCACGTTTTTTTAATGATTCCTTTGTTAAATAACATTTAAAAAAAACAAAAAAAAAAAACAAAACTACCTAGTTGGTGAATTTGGGAGATTGAGTATGGCAAAGAACGAGTACAAATCGAAAAAAAAAAACAAAAAAAAAAACAAATTTGAATTTGTATTGTATTCTTGGGTGGTGGTGTTTGTTTTATGTATAGTTCTTGTTGCACTTGTTAGACTTCAAAACCTATCATTTGTATGTGTTTTCATTCAAGCAAGCAATACGAAAACTTGCATCATTAGAAGTAAACAGAAACAATGGTTTCTCAACATCTTAAAGCAATAAGAAATCAAACATACGCTGCAAAATGGGCTAATGCTGGACAATATTTAGTAGGAAATCCACACAACCAAGTCAAAAGAAGGCAATCCAAATTAGCCTTCACATAAGAAAGACACAACCAATTCAAAAGAAAGCAATCCAAATCTTAGCCTTAACATAAGAAAAGCACCCATGATGCGAACAGCGACTATTGACTTCCCGGATTCCATGGGGCTGAGCGGAGACAAAGGAATTCAATTTGAGCAGAGACAAATGAAGAAAGAGAAGAAGAAAACAACCAATGAAGAACAACTCCAAGATGTGATGTGCTCAGCCCCAAGAATTCGATAAAAGTGTAACAAGTGCCACAAGAACTACACATAAAACAAACACCACCACCCAAGAATACAATACAAATCCGGATTTTTTTTTTCGATTTGTACTTGTTCTTTGCCATGGTCAATCTCCCAAATTCACCATAAGTGGTTTTATTATCTTCTTTTTTTAATGTTATTTAATAAAGGAATTATTAAAAAAAAAACGTGAATTTGGGATACAAGGTTATTTGGCGAAAAAGATAAAACCTTAGGGTTATTTGGAGAAAAAAAATAAAACCTCGGGGTTATTTGACGAAATATGTAAAAAAGTTGGGTACCACGCGAAATATGCAAGATCTCAGGGTTACCTGGTGAAAAATCCGTAGAATAAAAACTTAAATTGAAAATAGTAAATCCTACGGAAATTTCGCGAGGTAACCCTGTGGTTTCGCCTAATTCGCGTGGTAAACAAGAGTTTCAGATATTTCGCCTGGTAATCGCGCTCAGAAAGTTTACTTTGGCCAAAAAACGTCAGTTTTAATTATAGGTGGGTAAGTAATGTAATATTAACCAAACTGATGGATTATTTCCACAAATACCAATATTTTCAATCTTCTATCTCAACAACGAAGACAAGATGAGCAGCAGTAGCCGAGGGCGATAGCAGAGGGAGGAGAAGGCGATAGCAGAGGCAGGCCGGCCGACAGCTTTAGCGGCAGCGACGGTTGAGAGAGGCCGCGGCGGCGGCGGCGGCGCGGGCGGCAACTGGCAGTGGTCGGCGACTCGGTCAGTGGTGGTGGGTTGCGATTTAAGGTGAGTTTTCCCGAGCTCGAAAATTTTGAATAGATTCGACCGAGATTTCCATGTACTATCTATCAATTTAGTTCTTATTGAGTGGTATGAGTGATATAGGGTGTGAAACTGAGCCCAAATCATGGTTTGTACATTCGAATTTTGAATTATGAATTTTAGGGTTAGGGGGTCCGAAAATTTGGGGTTTTTTTATTTTGGTTTGTAGGGATCCGAAATGTATGATCTAATGAGAAATAATCTTTGTTTGATTTTATTTTGGGGGGTTTTTAGTCACTTGTGTCTCGGCTGATAGACAATCTCTATTTTCTTCCCAAACTTTGAGTTCATTTTTATGCAGGGAATCTCTAGTTTCTTCCCAAAATTTGGGGCTTTTTTGGTTATGGTTTGTAGGGAATTTTGATGTGGAGAGAAATGAGTTAATGGACTTATCTTCTGCCCTTGTATCTGAGAGGAAAACTGCTGCTACAGAGGCGTCAAAAATTCTTGAAGTTTGGCAAACCATATAGTTATCATCTATGTCAGTAGAATGGTTCTTTAGATTTTTAAGTGAGAGTGAGAGATTTCAGTTAAACCTTAAGCTTAATCTACACAAATAATGAGGGGTCGGTTTTTGAAGATTTGCTAATCCATTTGTTCTTAATTTTCTGATTTTCGTGAATCCTTCTTGGCTTACTCTAGATAAATGACTAGTTAGTTGGTATTATCATTTACTGGTTTAATCATTTACCTCTTACATGCATCATTGCAGATTCAATTGTTTGAAGATTGATGTCAAGAGGGCATTTGGTCTAGTTGTATCACTGCCACATGATATATTTTGAAATCCTAGTTTCCAATCTTGCTGAATCAGACAATGACTTACTTTAGAATGATGACTGAATGCTCCTTATTATTATTAATTAGAAAGAAAGATAACAATCCTTGTTTGAGAGTGAGTTTTTATTTGTGTGACAACATTTTTTTCTTTCTCTGCCAACTTCTTGAATATATAGGATTAATGATAATCTATTCTAATGAAATATGGAACAAACAAGAAAATATTACAAAAATCCTACAAGTTCCCAATAGAAGGCACATTGTTGGTGCAACTCTCTTTTGTTTTGCCATCAACTCTCTTGTTGAATGTTGAACAAGCATTGACCACATTTGTTTAATTAACCTATTAGCTCAAATGGTAGAGCAATGTGTTATTACACATGGTGTGGGTTCGAGTCCCACATAGGTTGATCCGTAAAATTAAAAGTGGTATCCGTTGTCACAACTTTGTTTTCGGCATCATCGTGGCAGTAATATGTCATTCTCTTATTTTTCTTCTTTCCGCTTTTTGTAATATGTATATAGCCTACATGGGATTCGAATCCACATCTTGTGCCTAAGCACATTGCTCTACCGGTTGAGCTAATAGGCTAAAAATTTGTAAGAAAAAATTTAAAAACAATAGGCATGTTTATGCCTAAACCTACCACAAAGAAGACATATATATAGACATGTCAATACAAAGATTAAAAATAAAATAAAAATGAGAACATATGTATGCAGGATGAGGATATAATCAGAGCATCCACAGGAAACTGGCGTTTTCTGCTGAGGAGTAGAAGACGGAATTGCTTGAGCAGCTAGCCGAGATGGAGGGTGCAAGTGAGTTCTTCGCAATGTCAGACCTGCAACTCAACAAGGTGAACCAGTTCTATAAGACAAAGGAGAGTGAATTTCTCGAGAAGGGAGAATCGTTGAAGCAGCAAATGGAGATTCTCGTTGAGCTCAAGACTGCTCTCAAGCAAAAGCATGAGAGAGGAGCTAAATCTAATGAATTCAATAGAGACAGTCCTTTATTTGAGCTAAATCTATTTCATGCCACATATTATGTGGTAATATGAGAAACAACTTACTTTGAACTTTGCTTTGATCGTATATTTTGCAGAGTTGAAAAATATACGCAAATCCTATCAATCATTTAACTTCTCACCCTCCTCCATTTTTACCCTTTTTTTTAGATGATCTTATTGAGAAAACCGAGCAAGAACAGAGCATACATGATGATAATACAGAAGAAGGTGAGCTAAGATATGCTTGCCTGTGATAAATTTCATATAATTTTATAGGTTATTAGCAGACGAGGTTGAGAATCTATTTGTCAAACACTTCACTCAAGGCGATCACAAGAAGGCAATGAAGTACCTCAAGCCAAATCATCAGAAGGAATCTCGTGCAGCAACCCTCTTCACAGGTAAGCTATATTTTTGTCTGGCTGTTCTTCTCCTGATAATAAAGTGCACAACAATCCAAGAAGAAACACCAGTTGCTATTGCCTCCCGGATCAAAAACCCATTCTTTCCGACTTCCGTTACCTGACATGTATCGATTAAAAACACTCCACCAGAATCGAAGACAAAACTAAGGCCTCTTCCAGCGAGAGCAGCGACCCAAGAATCAGATTGCACCTTCTCAAACCAGGGCCTCAATGACAAGATGGCAAGATTTCACAATTCAAGTCTAAATAACAGCTATTTTTTCTTGGAATGAAAGATAAAAGATAGACTGAGAGTACAGGGAGCAATTCAAGATCAGCAAAGCACATAATTGCTAATACAGCACATGAGGAGAACATATAGAATTGACGATCATTGACATACATCCTTGATCACACACCCATTACTATACATTGATAGATCCCTATAAACAACAACCAAAAAACCCCCTAAAATTTTCGGACCCCTTAACCCTAAAATTCATAATTCGAAATTCAAAGTTTTAAACCATGATTTGAGCTCGATTTCACACCCTAGATCACTAATCTCACTCAATAAGAAGTAAATTGATAGATAGTACATGGAAATTTCGGTCGAATCTTCAGAATTTTCAAAATCTGAAAACTCACCTTAAATCGCAGCCCACCACCACCGACCGAGTTCCACACCACCGCCAGCCACCGCCCGTGCCTCCGCCGCCCCTTTCACACCCGTCGACGCCTGTGGAGCCGGCCCTGAGGTCCTCGGCCTGCATCTCCTCCGGCTTCTCCTCCCCCAGCGATACTTTTCTCCATTTCTTCAATCCTTCGTTTAGATCTATTTTCAATGTTTCTATTTGTAAAACGCCTCCACAACTTTTATTAATATTACACTATTCACCCGCCCATAACTTTAAAATCAAGTTTTTTGGCCAAAGTAAACTTTCTGGGCGCGAAACGAAAAATTTCGAAACCTCAGGGTTACCAGACGAAATATCTGAAACCCTTGTTTACCATGCGAATTAGGCAAAACTACAGGGTTACCTCGCGAAATTTCCGTAAATCCTATAAAAAAAATAAACCAGTTAAAATTTGAAAATAATTTTTAAATTAGGGCTCTTATCATAATACTTTTATGGTATATACCATACTAATAAAATTGATATTCCAATCCACACCTAATAATAACTACAAAAGTATTTTTATTAAAATTATCTTTATTAAAAGTTTGATTAAATTTCCAAATAAAATTCAATAATATTTTCAACATTTAGAAACCCGGCCCTCCAAATAAAAATGGAATTTAAGAATTTTACACTTTTCCCCCTAATATATTATTGAATTTTTTATCTTACCATATATATAATTTAAAAATATTCAAGTTTAAACTTAAAATTTTGAGTATAAAATATTAAAATATAAGATATTTAATGAAGTTCTAATAAAAATATATGGTGGTTGGTATTTTGTTGATGAAACCCATTTAATTAAGGTTTCTTATAATGCTATAATAGATGGTTAAATGTCAAAGTTTATATTTAACGGGTGAATTGATGTAAGTTTCCATTGTTTATTAGAAAGTGAAAAAACGGTGTGATGCTAATAAAGTAATAATGGTTGTGAGTCTTGTGACTATTCATAGCTCCACCTACCTAGTTGGGTGTGGATTTCAGCCGCCCTTGAAAGTTAGAAGTAGTTTGTTGGAAATTTTACGAAATCCCCACCACTGCATATTTTCATATAAAAACATTTAATATTTTATGGGGGGAAATGTGGTAATTGAATTACGAGGAAACTAGTTAAATAATTAAGGGAAAACTAATTAAAATACCCTAACCTTTGCGGTTATGGTAAAAATATATCTTCAACTTTCAAATGTAATAAAAATATCCCGACCTTTGAAGGTAGTGGTAATATATTACCACGGGTTTTCTAACGCATCAAAAATGCTAACAAGGTAACCTACGTGGATTTTTTTTGGCAAGGGTTTTTTTTGAACGGTTTCCTTAGGAAAATAAATAAATTGTTGGACCGTGTTCATACCCAACGTCTTTTCCTCCCTCATTTCTTCTTCCATGGTCGCCTCTTGAATTGTCTTCCAGACAGCTCATGGTTCCTCTTCAATGATTGTCTTCCTCCCTCGTTGTCACCTATTTGGAGCTGTCTCTCTCACATCTTCTTTCTCTTTAATTCGTTCACGGACTTGGATGAGTAAGTTTTATTTTTTCCCCATTTAGTTGTTGATGTTGTTGTCGCTTTAGTTTTGTTGTCGGTTTGGTGTTAGGAATAGAATAGTCGTGTTGTGTAAATTTGTGGCAATTATGACCGGATTAGTTGCTTGGTTAAATCAATTTCATTTTTCGGGTTTAATTAATTTTGTTGTCGGAATTTTTTTCCTAAGGAAACCGTTCAAGGAATCTCAATTTTAATGCTAATTTGTAAAAAGACTTTCATGCAGGCTACCTTGTCAAAAAAAAAAATCCACGTAGGCTACCTTGTTGAAATTTTTGATCCGTGAGAAAACTCGTAGTAATATATTACCACTGCCCTCAAAGGTAGGGATATTTTTATTACTTTTTAAAGTTCATGATATATTTTTACCATACCCCCAAAGGTGGGGTATTTTAATTAGTTTTTCCAATAATTAATCCTCATCTTCGAGTCATTAAAATTTCTTATCTAAATGCAGAGTGAAAAATATGGCCTCCATATAAAAATGCTGAATCACTATTTTGCTTGAATATGATTTGTTTAATACAGACTTGTGATGACCCGAAGATCCCCTGATTTAACCTTCACCGGAGAATTGGATAAAGAAACTAGAGATATTGAGAAAGAGAAGTAGGTAGAAGTTGTGTATTGATTACACACAATCGAGTGGGGATAATAACTTTGAGTTATGGGCCAAGCCCTATGCAATTCCTATCAGGCCCAATTATTTACTTAAGCCTATGACAATACTATACAATACATTTTCTTGATTTTTCTTATTTTCAACTTTAGGATCAAACTAGCCTATAACCTATAACCTATAACCTATAACCTATAACCTATAACCTATAACCTGTGCACCACGCACGGGATTTTAAATTAATCTAAGTAAACTAATTATATTTTTCTGATGTTATCGTATTACGTAAATTTTTCTAATAATTTAAACTAACAAAACGATATTGCTAACTATTTTAATAATTTACTAATAATTTTAATAATTTTTTAATTCTTCTATGATTATTATTTGCCTACTCTATTTTTTTATTAAGTTAAGAACATAGGCGTATTATTAATTAATTTGCATTATATACACATAGAAGAATTAATTTGCATTATATACACATAGTAGAAGGATTTTTTTTGAAATATTCACAATTAAATAAATTAGCAAAATGTTCATGATTTTAAAATATTTACCAAAATGTTAAAAAATTGCAGGTCCGGTAGAAACACGAGATTAAATCCGCATGTTACATGTAAATCCAATTTTTAAACCCGGGCTTGGAAGAGATATGTACTTTTCTTATAGACACGCAGATGAAGTTTTGTATTTTTTTTTTAAAATACCTAGACATCGGGGTTGAATAGTATGGTACCCGTGCGTAAAGTATGAGATTTATAAATTATTTTATACAATGTTCCCTATCATAATACATATAAACAAAGTTTAATTAGTTAGATAAAAAATAAAATAATATTTTTCTTCATTATTTAAAAACCAGTTGATCATCTCAAAGCTAGTGAATGTGATGGAATCAGTGGGTGTAATCTGTATCTAGTTATGCAACTGCGGTAAAAGCCTTAATATAGTATTTGATAGGTATATTTTTCAACTTTATCACTAGCTGTATTTTATTTTTCAAATATTTTCCAACTTTATCAAAGCATACTTGATATATTTAATTTCATTAATTATAAATAAATAAAATTTATATTAAATAACTTATATTTTCAATATATATATATGAGTTATATAAATTCTTAATTATAATATATTTATAATTTTATTTACATTTATAAAATGTAAACAATTTGAAATATATGCTAAATAAAAGTATCTACTACGTATATATTATGGTTGAATATTATATGAAAAATCAATAAAATTTATTTCACTAATATATGGTTGTAAAAATAACAATTGAAATTTGATTCATTCAATTCAAAATTTCAAACGGTTTAGAAAAACGTTTTTTTTTTCATTAAAAAAACAGTTTTTTTTTTGCATAAAAAGCAGTTTTTGAAAGACCAAAAGTTGTAGAATTTTTTTAAAAACAATTCTCTAAATACACATGTCAAATTTTAATTGGTGGTGTAGAATTATGTGTATCACCATCCGAGAAAGAGAGGGGCACAAAATAAGAGTTGATTAAGAAAGGGAGGGGTAAAATTGGAAAAAAAAATTCTAATAATTTAAACTAACAAAACGATATTGCTAACTATTTTAATAATTTACTAATAATTTTAATAATTTTGTAGTACGTTATGATTATTATTTGCCTACTCTATTATTTTTTATTAAGTTAAGAACATAGGCGTATTATTAGTTAATTTGCATTATATACACATAGAAGAATTAATTTGCATTATATACACATAGAAGAAGGTTTTTTTTTGAAATATTCACAATTAAATAAATTAGCAAAATGTTCATGACTTTAAAATCTTTACCAAAATGCTAAAAAATTGCAGGTCCGATAGAAACACGAGATTAAATCCGCATGTTACATGTAAATCCAATTTTTGAACCCGTGCTTGGAAGAGATATGTACTTTTCTTATAGACACGCGGATGAAGTTTTTTTTTTAAATACCTAGACATCGGGGTTGAATAGTATGGTACCCGTGCGTAAAGTATGAGATTTATAAATTATTTTATACAATATTCCCTATCATAATACATATAAACAAAGTTTAATTTGTTAGATAAAAAATAAAATAATATTTTTCTTCATTATTTAAAAACCAGTTGATCATCTCAAAGCTAGTGAATGTGATGACATCAGTGGGTGTAATCTGTATCTAGTTATGCAACTGCGGTAAAAGCCTTAAGGGTGTGTTTGGTAACGATATCTAGATATCGATATCGATATCGGTATCGATATCAAGATATCGATATCGGGTGATATCTTTGATATCTTGATATCAAGATATCGGTATCGATATCAAGATATCGATATCGGGCGATATCGGGCGATATCGATATCGATATCGATATCTTGATACCTCCCAAAAAATGAGTATATCAAAATAGGCCAAATTTGATATCTAGATATCAACTGATATCGATATCTGACTCTTACCAAACACAGATATCAGATATCACTTGATATCAAGTGATATATTATGCATACCAAACACTAGATATCGATATCAGTTAATGATATCGATATCTAGCCCTACCAAACACTAGATATCAGATATCAGCCCCGATATCTGATATCTGATATCTAGATATCATTACCAAACACACCCTAATATAGTATTTGATAGGCATATTTTTCAACTTTATCACCAGCTGTATTTTATTTTTCGAATATTTTTCAACTTTATCAAAGCATACTTGATATATTTAATTTCATTAATTATAAATAAATAAAATTTATATCAAATAACTTATATTTTCAATATAGATATAAGTTATATAAATTCTTAATTATAATATATTTACAATTTTACTTACATTTATAAAATGTAAACAATTTGAAATATATGCTAAATAAAAGTATCTACTACATATATATTATGATTGAATATTATATGAAAAATTAATAAAATTTATTTCACTAATATATGGTTGTAAAAATAACAATTGAAATTTGATTCATTCAATTCAAAATTTCAAACGGTTTAAAAAAACGGTTTTTTTTCATTAAAAACAGTTTTTTTTTTTTGCATAAAAAAACAGTTTTTGAAAGACGGAAAGTTGTAGAATATTTAAAAAAAAATTCTCTAAATACACATGTCAAATTTTAATTGGTGGTGTAGAATTATGTGTATCACCATCCGAGAAAGAGAGGGGCACAAAATAAGAGTTGATTAAGAAAGGGAGGGGTAAAATTGGAAAAATAAATAAAAACACATTAGGCCGCCACGTGGATAGCCTAACTATCCTCCAAAGTACTCAGCTTTAAGATATAGGAGGATTGAAATATATGCTAAATAAAAGTATGGACTACGTATATATTATGGCTGAATATTATATGAAAAATTAATAAAATTTATTTCACTAATATATGGTTGTAAAAATAACAATTGAAATTTGATTCATTCAATTCAAAATTTCAAACGGTTTACAAAAACGGTTTTTTTTTCATTAAAAAAACAGTTTTTTTTGCATAAAAAAACAGTTTTTGAAAGACGAAAAGTTATAGAATTTTTTTTAAAAAAATTCTCTAAATACACATGTCAAATTTTAATTGGTGGTGTAGAATTATGTGTATCACCATCCTAGAAAGAGAGGGGCACAAAATAAGAGTTGATTAAGAAAGGGAGGGGTAAAATTGAAAAAAAAAACACATTAGGCCGCCACGTGGATAGCCTAACTATCCTTCAAAGTACTCAGTTTTAAGATATATGAGGATTAACAAGTATGTGGGTTGGAAAAATATACTTTCTACTTAGGCTTCACTTGACAAAACAAGTAGCTTTTTGGAGTTTTTAGTTTTAATATTTTATAGTTTTAAATAAGTTAAATATAAAATTTTATTTTAATTAATTTTAAAATTGGATTTTTAAGACTCACCTTAGTATTTTTCACAAATCTAATCATTTTCTCCTATCTCATGTGCTAGTTTGTATTAGCTTATCTATCAGTTAAGTTACTAAACACCTTAAAAGCTTAAGAACACTTTAATTTGTCATATATTTAACACATTCAATCCATTAGCTTAAGCCATCCTATCAGCTACGTGTTACCAGACATACATAAATCTTATTTGCTTCGGTTATATCACATATGATTTTTCCAACCAATACATACATAAGTTAATAGTTGTTATTATGAAAGATTTCCTAAATTTTAATTAATTTAACTTTTTTTGAATTGATTTCTAAAATACACTTTTATCAGATTGGAAATATTTCTCAATTAAAACTCTCATCCTTTATCCTTGTTCATCGAATTTAATTTGAGCTAATTTCATGCATGTTTAACTAATTTACTAGATTTACAGTTCATTTAAATATAAGGCTAAAATGCAGAAAACACTCTTTAAATAGGCTGTTTTGCGTGAAACCACCCCTAAAAACGAAAATTGCAGAAAACCACCAAAACTGTTTTTCTTTGCAAAGTCCCCATCACCCAATTTTTGTTAATTAAATGTTAAAGTGCATGAAAATCAATTATATCCCTTATTTTTATTATTATTTTACTTTACCCAATCGGTATTAATTAATTTTTACCTTTTAACATGTTTTTCAAAAGTAATTTTTTTAATAAAATATCATTTTTTAAATATAATTTCACACTCATTAGTAAAAAAACTCTATAAAAAATAGATATGATTGATGTTTTATATATTTTAAAAAGTCTATATTACTAAAGGGTTACTCAAAGAAAATACATTTTTACAAAATGATATGTTATACAGTTTTTATTATTCTAAAAATATGTTCACTATTCCACATATGTTTTTAGAATAATAAAAATTATATGAACCATTATTTTTAAAAAAAATTATTTTCTTCAAGTAGCCCTAGTATTACACATTTTTTTATATGTATAAAACATAAATTACACATCAATTTTTTATAGAGTTTTTTGTAAGTATAAAATTATTTTTTTTTTAAAAAAACATTTTTTTATATTTATAGTGTTTTTTGCTTTTGAAAAATATGTCAAAAAGTTAAATATCAACTAATATCAATTGAAATGAGTAAACTAATAATAATAATAATAAGGGGTATAATTAAATTTTCACACACTTTAACATTTAATTAACGAAAATTGGGTGATGGGTGTGACTTTGCAAAGAAAACGGTTTTAAAGGATGGTTTTTTGTAATTTTCGTTTTAAGGGGTGGTTTCACGCAAAATAGCCTATTTAAAGGGTGGTTTTCTGCAATTTGGCCTAAATATAACAATGTAAGGGATTGAGCCGAAATTGTAAGCGGGCTAGATAAAGTACATGGGCCAATAGCTTATATAAGCAGTAATAGGTTGCGGCGGTGGAGGAACTGGATCGTCAAATCGGTCGCTCAAGATCTTTGGTCTCTACTCGGACAGTAAACCAGAATAGCAACATCATAGGACCTAGGGCCCAAGTGGTTTGGCCAATAAGTAGGTCAAAGCTTTCATCCCTTGTGAGAGTTAGAGTTCGAATAGAAGGTAATAGAGTGAAGCTCCCCAGCCATTTCGGGTTAAGAAGATGTGAACCAAGTTCTAATCTTAAGTGATGACCCTTTGATTCATTCTCATAAAGAAAATAAACAAAAACCTAAAATTCTAGGAAGCCGTTGATAGTTAGAATGGAACGAAATGATCTTCTTTTCTTCTTCGGAGGCTGACTGCTGAGCCCACTCCGGCCTCGCTTTTCCATTTCATTGACTTCTTTTTGAATTTCCGGGGGTGCTTGTGGGGAGGGTGTGCCACGACGAACATATGTAACAATTGAGATTATCAAAGAAAATAACAACCTCTCCTACCTCGAATCTCTCCCTCTCCTACCCCAATTAAGTTAACTTCTCTTGTTCATAACATATACATCATACACTTCAATTTACCAAAGAAAACTCAATAAGTACACATAACAAATCATTAATTTTGCTCAGACATTAGATCGTCTAACTCCATAATCAATCTAACTACTCAAACATCAACAGACTCGACATAAACGTATAGAAAAACATGATCATCATAACATAAACAATATCAATGCAATAATCAACGTACCAAACCCACAATGCTTTAAATTGCAATTGACACTCTTAAACTACAAATCCTAAACTTATCTTATTGTAACTCGAAATAAATGTATGACCCTCTTCTTCTTAACCTCTCAAAACCCTATGAATGCTTATTTCTTTCGTGCCTTAACAATGTTTATATAGATGACATCTCAACATAAAAGATCGAATTTTGTAAGTCCGGATAAAATTATGTCTCGTACACCACCAAATCCTCCAATACTCAACCAAATGGCTAAGTATCTGCTCAAGTACCTGGCTAGAGCCGCCCAAGTATGCACCAGGTTGGCCAAGTAATCGTAGCCCATCGTATCTGCTTCACATCGCTTGTGCTCAATCAGCCCCATAAGCGCTCAAGTTGCTCCATATCCTCCATAGAGACCGTGTACTTGCCTGCGTATCCACCTAGCTAGCCAACCACATAGCCACTTAGCCGATATTTTCCTAACCGATCGATAACCATCCTAAGTTATATCATTGCGGATGACTAAACAGAAATTCTCATGTCTAGGATAAAACAATGGTTTAGATTATGATAAGAAATCCCTAATTTTGATGCAATTCAATTTGCATTTTATGCTTGTTCTTCATCTTTTATGCTTCTCTTGCGATTTGGTATTTAATTTTTGTCTCTCAGTACTTTGAACCCCACCCAATTTATGTGCTTGGTTACTAGGTGCACACACGAACCCTCACAAGTGCTAGTAAGCACGTTTTGGCTGTTTAGCATAAGATAAAACATTAAAACCTTATCCACCCCGGATAAGAGCTTAGAGCATGCCACTCGAAAGAAAGAAATGGTGTCCACTGCGAGTAGGAGTGCGAGTCGCCAATGTGGTTGACCAGAGCTTTTTGTTACGAGAGAAAGAGAGAAAACGTGGAAGAAGAAAAATTGAACTCAATTGTATTGAAACCAATTACAAGAGTATTTATACAACTTGCTGAGCAAGTACTCCACACCACTATTTCAACTGAATTTTGTAATTTCAACAACTAAAACAAAATAACCACAAATCAATTACTCTCAACAGCCCCCCTCAAGCTGGAGATTGGTACAATCCAAGCTTGGAGACAATGTACTGGTGTTGTGGTGTGGGAAGAACCTTGGTGAACACATCAGCCAACTGTTCAGAAGAAGGCACATAAGCAAGCTCTAGCAAACCACTCATCACTTTGTCCCGTGTGAAATGGCAATCGACCTCTATGTGTTTAGTGCATTCGTGAAAAACTGGATTCTTTGCAATCTGCATTGCTGAATGGTTGTCACATAAAAGGGTGACAGGTTGGACTGAATCAACACCAAGTTCAAGTAAAAGGCGTACAAGCCATGTGACTTCAGTTGCAGCATTGGCCATTGCACGAAACTCTGATTCTGAAGAGCTACGGGATACCACAGTTTGTTTTTTAGACTTCCAACTCATAGGAGAAGAGCCAAGAAGGAGAATAAAACATGTGACAGAGCATCATGTCATTGGGCAAGCAGCCCAATCAGAGTCAGAAAAAGCTTTAAGCACTGGAGCTTCACAACCATTGAGAAGAATTCCTCTACCAACTGATTGCTTGACATACCGAAGGGTATGAAGAAGTGCATCCCAATGAGGAGTACGAGGACTCTGCATAAATTGGCTTAGAGTCTGAACTGCATAACTCAAGTCAGGTCTGGTGTTTCTGAGGTAATTGAGTTTGCCAATTAGAGTCCTATAAGAGAAGGGATCAAGCAAAGGATCTCCATCTGTTGAATTAAACTTGAGATGCAAAGGTAAAGGAGTAGTGGCAGGCTTATCCAGGCAAGATGAAATTGCAGAAAGCAAATCAGAGGTGAACTTGGATTGAGTCAAGGCAATCCCAGATGGGAGATAGGAGACTTCAATCCCTAGAAAGTAGTGTAGGCGACCCAAATCCTTGATGCTGAAGGTTCTGTCAAGAAACATCTTAAGTTTCTGAATCTCAGAATGATCAGTTCCTGTGATGACAATGTCATCTACATAAACAGCAAGAACAGTGAGGAGGCCAGAGCGTCTCTTGATGAACAAAGAATAGTCGTTCTTGGACTGAACAAACTGAAGAGATAGCAATGCAGACGTGAGCTTATGAAACCATTGCCTTGATGCCTGCTTGAGACCATACAAAGACTTTTTAAGTTTGCAAACCAAATTCAAAGGATTTGGAAGACCCTCAGGCATGACCATATAAACATCCTCATGAAGATCACCATGGAGGAAGGCATTATTCACGTCTAGTTGATGGAGATCCCACTTCCTTGAAGCAACAACATCAACAATAGTCCCGATGGTTGTCATCTTCACCACAGGAGAAAATGTATCATGGAAATCAATGCCTTCCTTTTGTGTGAATCCTTTAGCTACTAATCGAGCTTTATACCTTTCAAGGCTCCCATCAGATTTAAGTTTGACTTTAAAGACCCATCTACACCCAACTGGTGTCTTTCCATGAGGCAAAGGTACCACCTCCCAAGTGCCATTGGCCTGCAAAGCTTCTACTTCTTTCTTCATAGCAGAAATCCAATTAGGATCTAGTGATGCTACTTTGTAGGATGTAGGTTCAAGGTGAGAATAAATGTGGCTTAAGAAAGCAAAATGAGAGTTAGGTAAAGAAAAAGGAGAAGCAACATTGTGAGATGGAGAGATCTCAGAACTAAAGGAACAAACATAATCATTCAAGTAAGAGGGAGCATGATGTGTTCTTGTTGACTTTCTTACTGAAATTGTAGCATCAGTAGCCTGAACAGAAGTTTGATCATTAGGAAAATGATCAAGAGGCTGATCAGGAGGGTTGATTGGGGGTGCAGGATCAGGAGTAGCAATGGGAGTGAAAATAAAATCATAAGGCTGATCCTGCAATGTGGGTAAAGTGGTTGGGGCAACAGGTGGTTTGATGTGAAAAGGAAAATGAGACTCATGAAACACAATGTCTCTGGTGTGGTAAATCTGTTTGGTTTTGATGTATAATGCCTTGTAACCTTTCTTACCAAAGGAGTATCCAATAAGACACAAGGTATAACTCGTGGAAGAAATTTGTCAGTGGATTTAGGCAAAGAAGAAACAAAACACAAACAACCAAATGCTTTGATAAAGGAATAGTCAGGTTGTGAATGAAATAACCTGAAAAAAGGGGTATCAAATTTAAGAGAAGGTAAAGGAGTCCTATTGATGAGAAATGTTGCAGTGAGAATGCATTCTCCCAAATAGGATATAGGTAGATTGGACTGAAATAAAAGGGCACGAGCTACCTCAAGAAGGTGTTTGTGTTTTCTCTCAACAATGCCGTTTTGTTGAGGGGTATAAGGACAAGAGGTTTGGTGAATGATTCCTTTAGATGAGAAAAATTGCAAGGCATTAGAACTACAAAACTCAGCTGCATTGTCAGATCTAACAATCTGAATATGTGCAGAAAACTGGGTGCTCACCATTGCACAAAAGGACTGTAAAAGAGTGAGAGCATTGCTCTTTGAAGACATCAAATAGGTCCATGTGCAGCGGGTAAAGTCATCCACAATGGTAAAAAAATATCGATGACCATTGTGTGTATGGTGTCTATAAGGACCCCAAGTATCAATGTGTATAATCTCAAAAGGCTTGGTGGTTTTGGGGACAGAAACTGGAAAAGGAGATCTGTGTTGTTTGGCTTTGGGACATATTTTGCACAAGTGCAAAGGTTTCTGTGTGCAATCAAGAAAGCTCAGGTGTTTCAGCTGAGAATAAGGGACATGTCCAAGACGACAATGCCCTAATTCAACCAAATGAGAGGACAAAGCAACGGAAGAAGCACAAGTAAAAGGTTTATTCAAAGTAAAATTGTCAACAAGAGCCACATCATTTTTACAACTCTTACAAGAAGAAATCATATTTGTAACATAAAGTTCTTTGACAGCTCTACCAAGCACAAGAGGCTTCTTCATCAAACGGCCCTGAAGGAAACAAAAATTTGGTGTGAAAAGAACATCAAGACTAGTATCAGAAATGATCTTTTTGACAGAAATGAGATTGAAACAAAAAGCAGGAACATAAAGGACATTTTGTAAAGTGAGGGAAGAATTAATGACAACAGGACCATAGAAGGATACAGAAGCTGACTTGCCATTAGACATAGTGATCTGAATAGGTTTAAACAACTGTGTAAGGGAGGTGAAAAAATGTTTATGTGGTGTGAGGTGATCTGTAGCACCACTGTCGATGATCCAAACCGGATTTACTGCAGAAGAAAGGAAGCAAAAATTCGTACCTGCCAAAAATGCTGCAGAATCAGAAGAGGACATATTCGATTTCTGGAGCAAGGCAAGCAGTTGGCTACACTAGTCCTGAGTCAAGCCTGGAGGTGCAGCAACAACATTAGAGGTGGAAGCAGTAGCGCCAGACGAATTAGGGCCTTTGCCAGGTGGATAGCCATGCTTCTTCCAGCATTTATCAACAAGATGACCTCCTACCTTGCAGAACTCACAAAATAAGGCGTGGCCATGAATCTTCCAGCAAGTATCCATGACGTGGCCACCAATCTTGCAATGGTCACAAAATAAGGTGCCACGACCTCCCTGGGAACCTCTACCTGTGGATCCACGTCCATGAGGAGCGGGAGATTGACCTCTGCCAGCAGATCCAGTTGAAGAAGATCTAGAATCAGATGATTTTTGCGAGGCGAAGGCCGTAGAATCAGTAGATCCATGAGGTGGCGGATTACCTAATTCACGTTGTTCTTCTTCCTGGAGAATCAGCTTATAAACCTTAGTGAGAGGTGGTGGAGGTCGCATAATCAAGATCTGAGCTCGCACAACATTATACGATTCATTGAGGCCAGCTAGAAATTGAATTGTCTGTTGATCATCAATCAACTGATGAAGAAGACTAGCAGATCCACAATCACAGACTCGATTCTCAATCAGAGTAAAGTATTCATCCCAAAGCTTCTTCATCTTCGTAAAATAAGATGTAACAGACAACGAACCTTGAGAAATGGAGAACAATTCGCGCTGGATCTGGAAGTTGCGAGTGCGATTGGATCTGGAGAAGCGAGACGCGAGATTGTCCCAAAGCAAAGCAGCGGAGCGGAAGAAGAGGATAGATTCAGCAATATCCTTTTCGACTGAATGAAAAATCCAAGAGATAACCATGTTGTTGCAGCGATCCCACTGAGCTGCAAGAAGAGGATTCTCAGCTGGCCGAACACAGGATCCAGTAACAAATCCAAGTGGACAAAATGTAGTTTGGATGATCAGAATGATGAAGGAATAGCTCATCATTCGGATCAATGGGAGGACAATTGCGATTGAGAATGGGATTTGGATTGGGAATGAGATTGGGATCTGGATCTGCCATTGAAGAAAACTCCTAACTTGACACCATGTTACGAGAGAAAGAGAGAAAATGTGGAAGAAGAAAAACTGAACTCAATTGTATTGAAACCAATTACAAGAGTATTTATACAACTTGCTGAACAAGTACTCCACACCACTATTTCAACTAAATTTTGTAATTTCAACAACTAAAACAAAATAACCACAAATCAATTACTCTCAATACTTTTGAGGGAGACAGTGGAAAAGAATTTGGTTGTGAATCCAATGCAATTGTGTACGCTCCACCCCGTCGGAATCGGGGGTGCCATCGGACCTCGCCTCCAGAGCCGATCATCTTCCAGCGTCCGAATTCGCCGCAGTTGCAGGGCGAATCTAATCACCGATCCCAGTTCCTTTGAGGTTGGACGCTTTCTCGGTAGTTATGGATTCATGAACATCACAAGGTTAGTAAACCGGATGGAGTGTAGTTCCTGTTGCCCTAGTCCAGAAACCGGATTTTAGGTTTCTATGGGGAGGGCCTCAACCATTCCGGAATGGCTCCCCGTAAAGGACTTGTGGTAGTACCATAGGTCCCGGTTCGAACCCTGAATGGCCGACTTCTGGTTCAAAATCTGATTCCTACTGTTATAATTTTACTCAGCTATCCAGGGATCAATCTGGGATTGAGGATGTTAGTAAACTGAAAGTTCAGGATGTTGGGGAAGGCAGCGTGAAGATCAGGTATCACAGTGATAGATAGCTACCATTGCGGTCAATTCAATTTGGTTTATCCTGGTTTCTCTTGGGGTACTATACTGCACTTGGCAGTTGTTCTGCAGGTTATACGAAGGAAGAATAACCCAAGGCCCTATGAGAGGGATCTCCGTTATTCTTAAGGTGATTGATTTGTTTACCTTCCTTCCATGGCTCAACTCAACTCTGATAATGGTATTGATTTCCCCTTTTGCTACAACTGTACTGTCTATGTAAATGTAGGTGTATCCTGGAAAGAGAGCTGGCGGTGTTGAGGCCGACATGATGGCTGCCAATGAGCTGAGTGCACATTCTTTCCTTCAAGTAAAGATAACAACAACTCAGGATACAATGATTCATTATTATCTCCTTTAATTTTCTCCCACTTAATTTCCAATGCTTTGCTGCAATGCAATTGATCTTTCAAGTTTATGTTTTTGCTCCTTTCTTTAGAGCTGTTCTAGAGATTTGTGTCCGAATCTAGTGATTCTTCTTTGAGGGTTTGAGACAAATACCGGCGAGCAGGTCTAGCTTCAATTCTCATATTTTGTTTAGAGCTATTGTAGAGATTTGGGTTCACTTTGACTTGGAAAATTCTCATACTTTCTGTGTTTGCCTTGAAGTGGCTTGCCTTTCGCAGCGATGGTAAACGTAGTGCAGCAGATTATGCTAGAGCTGCCAGTGAGAAAATGAAAACGGTTGACGATGGAAGACAACCGAGTTTTTGGAATCCTTTTGAACTTAAGCAAACAATTAAGTGTAGAAGATATTTTGTCATTAAGTTGCTCTAAGGTGTTATCAGCGGTCTAGCCTATATGCACGACCATGATATTTTACATCAGAGTCTTGGACCAGCATCTGTTGTTCTTAAGTGAGCTATCTACATTTATGAAGCTTTTCTTGGTTTTTTCCATTCCAATTTCCATGTATTACTATCTTTTTCTATGGAATTGCAGTACAATAACAGAGAGAGGTGTTTACTTGGTTCCACGCCTCCGGGATTTGGCATTTTCACTTGATATAAGGTTTTACATACTCTTAATTATTAATGCAATCAAGTTTTGAAACCTTGTTATTTTGAGAAGTAGAGTTTCTATCTTCTTTTCCTTTGAAACCACTTCTCTTTATGTTCCCCAACTCTTTTATTTAAATCTGATTTGCTCACATAGAGTAACTTAACCCTCGAGACAAATGCATGTTCTTCAGGTATTCAGGATTAGAACAAGGCCCTGGAACTTTATCCGAAGGGCTATGGAGGCGAGCAACTGCAGCTGGTGCCTTTAACACTATTGAGAAAAGAGCCTTTGGGATAGCAGATGACATGTGTGTTTATGGAGAAATTCCCCCCCTTAGTTTGTGCTCCAGTATCATCTACTTTTCCTTTTACTGAAACTATAGCTATGATGCAGATATGAAGCTGGTCTTTTATTTGCATACTTGGCCTTTGTTCCCTTCTGTGAACCTGGTGTGATGGACAGCCTATCTCTACAAGTAAGCTATTTTTGCGTAAAACACGATTGATTCCCAATTTTTTTTGGAAATGCATTGTTCAACTATGCAGTAATCACTATTAAACTGGCATCATTAACCTTGCAGAGGCTTATAGAGACCACTTTCAAACTAGACCTTCAATCTACCAGAGAGTAAGTTTGCCTATCATTCACATGCTTCGTAGTATCAGCCCCACCTTTTACTGGTGTTCGGATTTCTCAAGAACTTGCTGCTTGTTGTACCCTTTTCGATTCCGCTTCATTGCAGTAATAAAGCAGCATAGTACATTGATTTGAACCCGATTTTCCACGAGAGGACTAAGCACCTTATCCTTTGATTGTCACAATGTCCGTGATGAGGTTCTCGGGGGCTTCTTGTGAATCCTTGCATATGATCCAATTTGCAGATTTGCTGATGCCTTGACTGAACCATTAGGAGAACAATGACATCGTTTCTTCTAGTCCTAGCCGGGTCTTGTTTCCATTCAAAGTCCCACATGAGGGAGATGTGAGTTAGTTATGGTGGTTAGTAGTTAATCGAGGGGTAAGCAGTTGTAAGTTTGGGGCTATTAAACAGGGAGAGAGAGTTGTATCCCTTCTCATTCATTCTGTCATTTCTCTTCCCTTCAACAGTTCCACTGATTATGATATTAATCATCACTTTTTCTCATTTTCGCGGTGCACAGATATTGTTTGGCCGATGATCGCTTGCTAGAACCCGTCAGGTTTCTCGATCTTGGGGAAGGTGCTGGCTGGGAATTACTTCAGGTACAACAACTCTCAGTGTTCAAATTTTTTTTTTTAAACCATTTTATGGTGGTGGGAATGAGAATTTTTAGTTGTGCTGTGTATGATTGAGTAAAAGCTCAGTAACATCTTGAGAGTGACAGGCAATGCTGAACCCAGATTTTAGGAAGCGGCCGATTGCAGCGGCTGTCCTGAATCATCGTTTCTTAAGGGAGGTCGTTCTTTGACTCTCCAGGGAGCCATACTCTTGTAAGTTGTACTGCTTCAATCATGACCATGGAACTTCCTTCGAATAATCAATCTGCATTTCTGATGTTTGTTTGTACTTTGTACATACATATTTTGTCTGCAGCTAGCAACAAATAGATGATCACTACTCTTGTTCTATTAACTGCACCTTTCTTAGCCCTTCTGATATCAACACTGATATATGGTATCTAGTGTTAGGTATAATCCGGTATCGATATCATACTAATTTGGAGGGTGGTAGCTATCATCTGATATCGATATCGGATATTTAGATATCAAGATATCAAATACCAAATGGTGCAAAGACTATTCTTCATTATGTAGTAAAATTAGACATTGCTATGCTATTAAAGCAATGCTAGATTTTAGATTTTTGTCCCCCGTAGACAAATCTTGTTATCGTCGCTTCTCTTAGCTCTTTCATGCTTGAACTTAATATTCCTGCCCTAACACTGGTTTAACACACATCAAGCACCAAAGAGGTTTGTCCTTGACAATCAACAGGACATGAAGAACACATATCTTGCACATATCTATGTGTCTAACTCACATATTTATAGATGAATTGTTATTTGGAAAACTTGCAAATCAGTTGCAAATTTAAATCATGACATAATCACACAGGTGATCTTATTGCAACAGCAAGTACTACACAAAATCATGACATTGTAAATTTAAATCAAGTAGTAAATTGGCATATGCTGAAATCCACAGTAGTAAAACATCCCTTGTGTTAGTTCCAGCTTGAATCGGCCTATTGAAGATACATCTGGGATGGAAGGCAAGGCTTCACGACGACCTCAAGCGGGACAGCCTTCTGCAAGGTAGCTGCAAACCCTTCTGACATGTCAATCGGCTCATTAGATGGCGCGGACAGCTCGAATCCTTGGAGCAGGCGAGCCAGGGTGAGTGGCATGAACCTCATGACCAGATCTTTCCCGGGGCAAACCCGTCTCCCGGCACCGAACGGAAGGTAAGTGAAGTCGATCCCTCCTTGAACCTCGATCTCCTTCGGCTTCCCCTGCAGGTGCCTCTCCGGCTTGAACTCCTCCGCGTCCCCCGGCCAGACCCTCGGATCCCTCTGCAGCTTCCACAAGTTGCATAGCAACTTTGTGCCCTTCTTTACTTTGTATCCTCCTATGCAGCAGTCTTCCACCGCGTAGTGTGGGGGACTGAGCGACCCTGGAGGGTAGAGCCGCATCGTCTCCTTGATCAAGGCGTCTATGTAGACGAGGCTGTCAATGTCGGCTTCGTCCACCCATCTTTTCCGTCCCACCACGCGCTCTATCTCGCCTTTGGCGCGCTCCATCACCTCGGGGTGGTTCAACAAAAGCGTGACCATCCATGTCATCGCGACAGAGGTGGTGTCTACGGCTCCAGCCATTATAGACTGCGTGCATCGGAACCAAAATCAATTGAATGATCCATGTAGGGAGCTGCAGGTGTTACAATTCGATCGAAACTGACCTCAATTGTGGAGCTGATTACGATATCTTTGGTGTATAAGCCATCAAAGTTAAGCTTCCCTTTGCCTACTTCCCTAAGAAGGACATCAATGAAATCCTCTTCGCCGTGTTGGTGGTGGGGCAAAGACCGTGCCTTGTGCTCTTCGATCCAGCCATTAACGACCTCATCGAACTGTTTAGCTATCCTCTTCATCAGCCGGATGTGGCCCTATGGGTCCAGCCACTCGAGGAAGGAAGAGGGGAAGGCGTCGGAGACAACAGGAAGGGCGAAGGCGAAGAGGAGATCCTTGATGGCCTCATGGACCTTGGTGGAGTCGTCGTTGCTAGGGTCACAGGAGTAGCGCTTCCGGGCGATGAGCATGGTGATCATGTTGACGGATTGGCGCGAAAACCAGTCGCTAAGGACGACCTTGTTATTGTGGATTGAGGATAGGTAGAGGTCTTTGATGAATTCGGAGACCTCGGAGATTTGGAACTGCTTGAGCTCAAGCAGTTTGGTTGGTGAGAGGAGGTCTTGCATTGTGATCTTGCGGGTCTCTCTCCAGTATGCGCCCGAAGCCACTCCGAAATACGCATCGTTGTGGCATATGTATTTTCTGTAACGCACACGTATGAATGTGTTTAAAAATATATATATTAAAAAAATATTTTATAAAAAAATTAATATGCCTTGTGATAAAAAGTTATGGTGATCAATAAGATTGTGAAGTTAGGGAAGTGGCATACCCCAAAGTGGTAGCGGGAGGGCGGGCAGCCAAGGCCTTGTCATTAACGGTAAAGCATTCCTTGGCGGTTTCCCAGCTGTTGACAAATACGACCGGCTTGCTGAAATACCATCGTATTTCCGTTTATTTAATTTTAGAATTTAATTAAATAAAAGTCGGAATTACTTCTTATTTCTATTATTTTAATGTGTCCAGTTCGTAAGATAATTATTTCACATTTTATAATATGAAATGTGGGAAATTAATTTATTTAAATTATTTAAATAAATTAAAGTTTTACAAATAATATTTATATATTATTTATGGGTAAATTAGTGGATGACTAGGTTTATATATATGTGTATATATTATTTACGTATGCACGTAAATAGTATATATATACATTTATATATATAAGTGTATACCTTATACACTTCGGCTTTGTGATCCGGCCCAGTCCAATGTGAAGTTGTCCAACACCGCACACGCCAGTCGCCACACGGGAGAAGAAGTGAAGAATCAGATTTTCTTAAACAAAATTCTATCTTAACTATAGGATAACTAGTAATCTTTGGTCAGATTTTTCAACCTCAAATCTCTATCTTTAGGGGATTTGGATTAGATCAAATTGAAGGGAACGCTGCATTATTCTATTCCAGTTAACCCTCTCGCCATAAACCTTTCCCATTCATTCTCTACAAACCCATCAACAGCGACCGAAGATCACCAATCACCAACTATCTCCGATCACCCTCGACCGCGATTCCGGCGACACCAGGGCTGAAGGCCGCCACCACTGGTCTTCTCCAACACCCAGGCAACCACCGTGCAAGCCCCGACACAGCAGCTCACCGGAAAGACGTCCAAATCGGCGTCGGAAGTTACTGCAGAACAGTGTTCGATAAGCCTACTTTCGGGCTTTGCCACCACCAGCACCGTGGTCGAAAGCCAGAGAAGACGACTTCATCAGAAAGCTTGCAACACCCTCTGTTGAACCCATCTGTTCGTTCCTTCATACCTTCTTCGAGGCAATCACAAGACAGCCTCGAACGTGACTGGTGAGCAGTGTTTCTGTAGTTCAGAAAAACGTGATTTATGTTCGTTTTTCTTTCTTTCCTTCAATCCAAGGGCTGTTATCTGACCAAAATTATTCCTTTCAGATTCATACCATATCCAAGGGTTCATAAGCTCGAAACTTGGACGTTTTCGAGTCTCGTTTGGGTAAGATCCGCTCTATTCATCGCAAGTTGTCGAGTTTCAAACAAGTATGCGATGTTTAATCTAACCTACCTACTGTTTTGGAACAGTTTACAGCCTTCACAGCTCCTGAGATTGTGGGTTACAGAATCGGTTTGGCTTTTGGGAAAAGCAAGGGTAAGTTTTGAACTTTTTAAAAGTTACGGTGCCGTTTCCGTAATTTCTGAAAAGTTACTAATACCCTATTTAATTCTGTAAAATCTCAGGTCCTTTATCAGATTATTTTGCTCAACCACGAATAAGCATTTGGTCGGATTAAGGCAAGTAGTTTGGTTCAATCAGTGCATTTCTGCAAATTTCGTGCCTTTTACGCAATTATTGCTTTTTGTGTCCTTTATAAGTTCCATGCTATGAGTTTGTGATAAATATGCAAGTTAGTTCAGTTTATTTATCAATTCCTTAATCTCACATAGCATGTCAACTCGGGTAATTATGATTTGATCCTATGATTTGAGAAAATTACATTAAATGCCCGAACTTCATAAAAAGCATGATTTGTCCATTTTGTTCCTTCATGCTAGTTAAGTATGGTATATTATTGGTTTTGAATATCCATGCTTGTCAGTTATATTATTTCGTGCACTTTATAGATCTAAAGTGTACATTATACTTTTGTGGTCACCTAGGATGTATTTGTGGATTGGTACTTATACGAGTTGTGTTATTATTATTGTTGTTGTTGTTGTTATTATTGTTATTATGATGTGTATTAAATAATGGAAAAAGGGTAAAGTCAGGTCAAGGTTCGGTTATACCTTGCTCTATAAACGTCTCATGAGATGCCCCTTCGAACTTGCAAATCTCTCGAATGGGTACATCTACCTAAGGGTAGTAGGTCATCCGCCCAGTATATGCGGCCGAGGCCGGTATCACTTGTCCTAAATAAACGATAATGTTGTGTATATTGTGTTATTACTATTATTGCGTTGTACATTACTTACTAATAGGTGACCCACTTTCAGTGACGTTATATCATATTCTTTCCGTACTCGGAATATGATTCCCTAGGATCTCCGGATCCGCATCCCATTCAAACACTCGGTCCTTTTGGATCATCCTGTTATTTTATTTTATTTTGATCAAACGAGTCAAGTTCCACATAAATATTTACTCCTAATTCATATTTTAGTCTACAATCACCAATACCCTTTTATGGTCAATGGGTGGTAGACGGAGTCTTGAACATTTTACTTTCTGCTACTTGCTAGTCGTAAAAAGACTAACCGTCCTATTTTTCTCCTTTGGACGGTTGGGGTCCCTGGTCTGCATACTACACCTCAGCCGTCGACCCACAGGTTTAAGTAAACGGTCTTGAGGCGCTGAAGAATAAAAGATTGCGTTGTTTTCAGTTTATTTGTGTTTTTGAATTAAGGTACAAACTTTTAGAATTTATGGGATTTATTTTATTCATTCCGCTGCTACTATTTGAATATTATTTCCGCTATCGTTATTTCATTATTTCAGTTGTTGTATTTGGACCCTTTGTTTTGGGTAACTTATGTTATTTCAGAATATTACTTTATATTTAAGTCTTCCGCTTATTTAATATTTGTATTTTATCATCTTGTTTATGGGAGCATGGTTGCATGTCCCTATAAGCCTCAGGCGGTTACAAAGACATTAAAGTCTGCGTAATTGCTGGCGCTGCAACATCTCTTCAGTGTATTAAGAAGGGGTGTTACAGAAGGTGGTATCAGAGCTTTTGGTTTTATAACATGAAAATATAAGTTTTGTATACTTCAAAATGAATTTAAAAGTTTGTTTAAAAAAAAAAAAAATGAGTTTAAAACTTTAAGAAAATGTGTTTTTACTCCTAGTGTGAAAAGATGTTTGAATTTTAAAATAGTTAAGCCCTCAAGTACCTAACCTGTAATTGTAGAGTCATTAGTATTCCATTCTTTAAGTGCAAGTCAACTTGGGTATTGACACACTATTACTCTTACTCTTAGATGTCTGCGATTTCTACGAGGGCTAGTGCAGTGACGGGGAAGAGAGTCGCTCCGAACGAGAATGAAGAAGATGAAGTGAATGGGCCCATATGGGTGGACTCTGGAAGTGACTCTAGCGATGATTCAGACTACAACCCAACAAGTGCAGTTCTTGGGAAGAATGTCATTCGTGTCCTCCGTTTAGGAAAGGACCATCCTCCGCCAAGCTATGGAGGCGAAGATGGTATGATTGTCCGAGAAGTAGGGGTTACTCCATGGGTTCCTACCTATGACCAGTTCTGCTATGATGAGATCACTTGGAGGTTGGCTAGATTCTCACAAGTTCATGGTCAAGGTACTCTGGAACATATCGAGGAGGCTGGGAAGCTCATGGAGGAGATCATTGAGCTTCGAGGAAAGCGACTCCAAGGAACCCCTGAAGGACAAGAGCACGAAGAGCGACGGGCTAAGATGCTTG
This sequence comes from Persicaria tinctoria, assembly GCA_037127255.1. Classification (NCBI taxonomy): domain Eukaryota; kingdom Viridiplantae; phylum Streptophyta; class Magnoliopsida; order Caryophyllales; family Polygonaceae; genus Persicaria; species Persicaria tinctoria. The sequence continues at coordinate 85,606,836 of JBANSL010000002.1, read as the reverse complement.
AGTCGTTAAGGACCCGTGATGACTATGAGAATCAGAAGCTAGAAAGATTTAAGAAAGCAGGAGTGCACTTTGTCTACCGGCCCTCTAGTGAAAAAGGGATAGAAGGATGGTACTCTGTTAAGGGTATTGGGAACCTTAAGCACAAGAAGCCAAGAAACACCTAAGTTTTCGATCGCCTGTTCTAAGCTTTCACACTTCTTGCAATAATGGGCAAAGGACCTGCGTGTCCATACATGCCCCTAGCAACTCTGTGTCGTATTATTCCCCGCATTTGGTAGTTTTAAACTCTCTTTAACGTTGATTCAGTATCATGATACTATATAATGCAATTCGATATATATCATGGTATTGTGAGTGATTATGACCTTGTTAAACCATTGGTACTATGCGAATAAATGGAGAATTAATGGCATTGATTTTTGGACATATAGATCATGAACACTCGAGCTGTTCATCGCCGCCCTGGGACACCGTCATAGAGGACTGTGAGCCAGAGGAATATAGACCAGGTGGATGAGGATTCTGTTCCACCCACCGGTGATGCGACTAGGGAACAATCACTGGCTGATCGTGCTGCTTCAGCGCAGCTGAGGGCTGAGAATCGTGCTGCAGTTGCTCGCCGCAGGGCCGCTAGACAGGAGAGAGACTCAAGGAGGGCCCAACGTGAGCACAGCCAACGTGAGCCTAGCCATCAAGAGTCTAGTCATCATGGGACCAACCATCATGGTGACAGTGATAGGGTTGAGCACAGCCCTGATGCAAGCCAGAGTGTGGGTAGCCGTCCTGTGAGTCATAGGAGTAGGTCCACCAGAACTGCAGGGGAAAGCTGGCGTGATGAAATGGTACAGATGATGCGGCAGATTGCTCGTGAGGCTGTGACAGAGGCCATAGCCGGAGTGAACCCACAACCGCCGCCAAATGTACAGACTTCGCGGCAAGCACCACACGTCGTTGAGACTCCTGCTCCAAGCAGAGTGACAGACCTGGGGGACTCTTACTTCAGGGCACTCAAGGCGGTCAATGCTATGAAGCCAGATGACTTTAATGGGTCAAGGGAGCCATATGTTGTAGTTGAGTGGTTGACCCATATGGAGAAGTTGTTCAGAGGTATCGTGTGCACCGACCAGGACAAGGTGCATATTACTGCTGTTCGTCTGAAGGGCGAAGCTGGATTATGGTGGGAGGCTGCTAGATTGGGATGGGAGGCAAATCCGACCTGGGAGGCCTTCAAGCAGTCCCTCACAGATCATTACTTTGCTCCTTCGCTGAGGATTGAGAAGAGGAGAGAATTCTTGACTCCTGCTCCTCTAGGAATGAGGATGGCTGCACTGGTGACTCGATATTATGGGTTACTGCCTTATGCTGGAGATTTGGTCAGGACTGAGAAAGACAGGATTAATTACTTCCATGAGTCCTTACCTGGTCGTATGAAGCTGCAAATGTTGCACAGAGACTACCCTACCTTGGAGGCTTACATTGATGCTGGGTATAGGGTAGAGGCAACGATGGATGAAACTCGGCGGAACCAGGAGTTCGCCAATAGGAAGAAGGGACATCAGAAGCTTTCTGGTGTCAAGAGAGCTGCAGAATCTACCCCAACTGGGGGTGTGAGTGGGGGCAGAGCCCCAACTGGTCAGACTGGAGGGCGCTCTCACAATACTGGTGGGAGGCAGGTGATATGTCATAATTGTGGCAAGGAGGGGCACATCAAACCTGCATCCACGGAGGTACTGAGGATTTGCCGAGGTTGTGACAAGCCAGGCCATATGATACGGTTCTGCAAGACCGCGAATGGGGTGCAGTCTCGTTCTTATCAGGCATCGGCTGCTGCACCAAGGACTCAGAATCAGGGGCAGTTTAGGCCTCCACCGCAGCAACGCAACAACCAGTCCTTTCAGCAGAGGACTCAGGCTCCTACGGGATCGCAACCGACTGTGAACAGGGGAAGCAATGCAGCTGGGCCTTCCAACCCTGGGAAGCGCCTATATGTGATGAGACAGGAGGTAGATGCTAACGCACCAGTGACTCAAGGTATTATTTACCATCATACCGAGTCCATTGATATTTTATTTGATTCTGGTGCTACCCATTCCTTTATTGCTGAGAAGCTTGTTGATAGGCTTAAGCTAGGTAGTGTGCCTTTAGATGATCCTTTTGTAGTCGGACTCCCTGATGGGGGGACAATGATAGGAAAGAAGGTGTTGAGCAAATTTCCTATCACGATTGGGGGTCGAGAGTTCGACGCCGATTTAGTGGTGATTCCGCTTATGCCGCTGGATATCATCTTAGGTATGGATTGGTTAGGGCAACATGGCGCGGTGATTGACTTCGAGCGGAGGATTGTGACGTTATCACCGGATGGCACATGCGTGTGCAAATTCCGCGGGCGCGTTTCCGTTGAGAACGGCCATATTATTAACATGATGCAGGCAGCGAGGCTACTGCGACAAGGCTGTATGGGCCTATTATGCTATTTACCGGACTCTAAGTCCGAGACGGTCACACTCTCCGATATTCCAGTGATTCGGGAATTTCCCGACGTATTTCCTGATGACATTACCGAGTTACCACCGAAGCGCTTTGTTGAGTTCACAATTGATCTGGAACCAGGGACATCTCCACTCTCCAAAGCTCCATATCGTATGTCACCCCTTGAGATGAAGGAGCTGAAGTCTCAATTGGAAGAGCTGTTGGAGAAGGGCTATATCAGGCCTAGTGCGTCGCCATGGGGGGCTCCAGTATTATTTGTGAAGAAGAAGGATGGATCCTTCCGGCTGTGTATTGACTATCGTGAGCTGAATAAAGTGACGATCAAGAACAAGTACCCGTTGCCGCGAATTGATGACTTGCTAGATCAGCTGCAAGGAGCACGGGTGTTCTCCAAGATTGATCTTCGTTCTGGGTATCATCAATTACGGATTCGTGAGGAAGACATTCCGAAGACTGCTTTCCGGACTAGATACGGGCATTATGAGTTTGTAGTGATGCCCTTTGGTTTGACCAACGCACCAGCTGTGTTTATGGAGTTGATGAACAGGTGTTTCCATGACTATCTCGATAAGTTTGTGGTGGTGTTTATCGATGATATTTTGATCTACTCTCCGAGCGAGGAAGCTCATGAGGAGCATCTGCGGACCGCATTGTCAGTGCTGCGACAACATCAGCTTTATGCTAAATTGTCCAAGTGTGACTTCTGGATCAAGCAGGTGACCTTCCTAGGTCATATCATATATGAGGAGGGAGTCATGGTAGATCCTCAGAAGATCTCGGCAGTGAAACATTGGGCGCAGCCGAAGAATGCGAAGGAAGTCCGAAGCTTTCTGGGACTAGCTGGATACTATAGGAGGTTTGTGGAAGGGTTCTCTAAACTTGCCCAGCCACTCACCTCTTTATTGAGGAAGTCTCAGAAGCTCGTGTGGAATGAGAAGTGCGAGCAGAGCTTCCAGGAACTAAAGAAACGGTTGACCACTGCACCGATTCTAGCATTGCCAAGAGATGGAGAAGGATATGTTGTGTACAGTGATGCTTCCAAGCAAAGTCTGGGTTGTGTGCTTATGCAGGATGGCAAGGTGATAGCATATGCTTCTAGGCAACTTAAGCAGTATGAGGAGAACTATCCAGTGCATGATCTGGAGCTAGCTGCTGTGGTCTTTGCTTTAAAGATTTGGCGACACTACCTCTACGGTGTTCGCTGCCAAATCTTCACAGACCACAAGAGTTTGAAGTATGTTTTCACCCAAAAGGAGCTCAATATGCGTCAGAGGAGATGGCTGGAGCTCATCAAAGACTATGACATTGAACTTCTCTATCATCCGGGGAAGGCCAATGTTGTAGCGGATGCTTTAAGCCGGAAGTCTCAGCATGAGGCTATGATCGCATGTTTGACAGAGAGACCTGTTTTGCGCCAGGATTTGTTGAAGTTAGGTGCTGAGGTGTGGTTTGAGAAGAATCGTGGTCAGCTGTGTATGATGGAGGTGCAGTCAGATTTTTTAGAGAAGATTAAGGTAGCGCAGGTCGAAGATACTACATTGGTGCGTTTGTGTGCCGACTTCTTTGAGGGCAAGGCCCCAGGTTTTATTGTTCAGGAGGATGGCTCCTTATGGTTTGGGAAGAGGATTTGTGTTCCGGATGTTCAGGAGCTTAGACAGACCATACTCCATGAGGCTCATTCTTCTGCTTACTCTGTACACCCAGGGTCGAGCAAGATGTACAAAGACCTCCGATGTGGTTATTGGTGGCCAGGGATGAAGCAAGACATAGCCGAGTTGGTGGCTAGATGTTTGGTGTGTCAGCAGGTGAAGATTGAGCATCGACGACCTGCTGGTACATTGCAGCCCCTTCCGGTGCCGGAGTGGAAGTGGGAGCATATCTCAATGGACTTCGTTACAGGCTTACCTCGAGTCCAAGGGCAGAAAGACGCCATTTGGGTGATAGTGGATAGACTCACCAAATGTGCGCACTTTATTGCAATCAGGAGTGATTGGAAGGTGCCGAAGTTAGCAAGGGTGTACATGAAGGAGATCGTCCGACTCCATGGTATCCCGAAGACCATTGTGTCAGACCGCGATGGAAGATTCATCTCCAAGTTTTGGAGAGAACTTCAGGGAGGCCTAGGGACGACCTTGAATTTCAGTACGTCATTCCATCCACAGACCGATGGCCAGTCAGAACGCACTATTCAGACGTTAGAGGACATGTTGAGGGCATGTGTTCTGGATAGACCAACTGATTGGGAGACCAGCTTGAGTTTGATTGAGTTCACTTACAACAATAGCTGGCATGGATCGATCAAAATGGCTCCGTTTGAGGCTTTGTATGGGCGGAAGTGCAGATCGCCAGTATGTTGGGATGAGGCAGCAGATGCACTCATTCTTGGGCCCGAGCTTCTAGAGGAGACTACCATGCAGGTAGGAGTGATCAGGCAACGCATGCTGGCAGCTCAGTGCCGACAGAAGGCATATGCTGACGGCAAGAGGAGGGATCTAGAGTTCCAGGTCGGTGAGAAGGTATTTGTGAAGGTCTCGCCGACGAAAGGAGTGTTCCGATTTGGGAAGCGTGGGAAGCTTAACCCTCGCTTTGTAGGACCATTTGAGATTCTCCAAAAGGTGGGCATAGTTGCTTATCGTTTAGCTTTGCCACCTACCGCTCATCCAGTGCATGACGTCTTCCACATTTCCTTACTCCGGAAGTACGTGCCTGATCCATCTCATGTCTTGACCTATGAAGACATTGAGATCCGTCCTACAGGAACCTATGAGGAGGAACCCGTTCGCATTCTAGAGCGGCGGGAGAAGCAGCTCAGGAATAAAGTTGTGCCTCTAGTAAAGGTGCTCTGGTCTAAGCACGGAACTGAGGCAATGACGTGGGAGACCGAAGCGGATATGAGAGAGAGTTTTCCTTATTTGTTCTCTGCTTAAGTTTCGGGACGAAACTTCTTTTTTGGGGGGAGATATGAAATACCCTCGTATTTCCGTTTATTTAATTTTAGAATTTAATTAAATAAAAGTCGGAATTACTTCTTATTTCTATTATTTTAATGTGTCCAGTTCGTAAGATAATTATTTCACATTTTATAATATGAAATGTGGGAAATTAATTTATTTAAATTATTTAAATAAATTAAAGTTTTACAAATAATATTTATATATTATTTATGGGTAAATTAGTGGATGACTAGGTTTATATATATGTGTATATATTATTTACGTATGCACGTAAATAGTATATATATACATTTATATATATAAGTGTATACCTTATACACTTCGGCTTTGTGATCCGGCCCAGTCCAATGTGAAGTTGTCCAACACCGCACACGCCAGTCGCCACACGGGAGAAGAAGTGAAGAATCAGATTTTCTTAAACAAAATTCTATCTTAACTATAGGATAACTAGTAATCTTTGGTCAGATTTTTCAACCTCAAATCTCTATCTTTAGGGGATTTGGATTAGATCAAATTGAAGGGAACGCTGCATTATTCTATTCCAGTTAACCCTCTCGCCATAAACCTTTCCCATTCATTCTCTACAAACCCATCAACAGCGACCGAAGATCACCAATCACCAACTATCTCCGATCACCCTCGACCGCGATTCCGGCGACACCAGGGCTGAAGGCCGCCACCACTGGTCTTCTCCAACACCCAGGCAACCACCGTGCAAGCCCCGACACAGCAGCTCACCGGAAAGACGTCCAAATCGGCGTCGGAAGTTACTGCAGAACAGTGTTCGATAAGCCTACTTTCGGGCTTTGCCACCACCAGCACCGTGGTCGAAAGCCAGAGAAGACGACTTCATCAGAAAGCTTGCAACACCCTCTGTTGAACCCATCTGTTCGTTCCTTCATACCTTCTTCGAGGCAATCACAAGACAGCCTCGAACGTGACTGGTGAGCAGTGTTTCTGTAGTTCAGAAAAACGTGATTTATGTTCGTTTTTCTTTCTTTCCTTCAATCCAAGGGCTGTTATCTGACCAAAATTATTCCTTTCAGATTCATACCATATCCAAGGGTTCATAAGCTCGAAACTTGGACGTTTTCGAGTCTCGTTTGGGTAAGATCCGCTCTATTCATCGCAAGTTGTCGAGTTTCAAACAAGTATGCGATGTTTAATCTAACCTACCTACTGTTTTGGAACAGTTTACAGCCTTCACAGCTCCTGAGATTGTGGGTTACAGAATCGGTTTGGCTTTTGGGAAAAGCAAGGGTAAGTTTTGAACTTTTTAAAAGTTACGGTGCCGTTTCCGTAATTTCTGAAAAGTTACTAATACCCTATTTAATTCTGTAAAATCTCAGGTCCTTTATCAGATTATTTTGCTCAACCACGAATAAGCATTTGGTCGGATTAAGGCAAGTAGTTTGGTTCAATCAGTGCATTTCTGCAAATTTCGTGCCTTTTACGCAATTATTGCTTTTTGTGTCCTTTATAAGTTCCATGCTATGAGTTTGTGATAAATATGCAAGTTAGTTCAGTTTATTTATCAATTCCTTAATCTCACATAGCATGTCAACTCGGGTAATTATGATTTGATCCTATGATTTGAGAAAATTACATTAAATGCCCGAACTTCATAAAAAGCATGATTTGTCCATTTTGTTCCTTCATGCTAGTTAAGTATGGTATATTATTGGTTTTGAATATCCATGCTTGCCAGTTATATTATTTCGTGCACTTTATAGATCTAAAGTGTACATTATACTTTTGTGGTCACCTAGGATGTATTTGTGGATTGGTACTTATACGAGTTGTGTTATTATTATTGTTGTTGTTGTTGTTATTATTGTTATTATGATGTGTATTAAATAATGGAAAAAGGGTAAAGTCAGGTCAAGGTTCGGTTATACCTTGCTCTATAAACGTCTCATGAGATGCCCCTTCGAACTTGCAAATCTCTCGAATGGGTACATCTACCTAAGGGTAGTAGGTCATCCGCCCAGTATATGCGGCCGAGGCCGGTATCACTTGTCCTAAATAAACGATAATGTTGTGTATATTGTGTTATTACTATTATTGCGTTGTACATTACTTATTAATAGGTGACCCACTTTCAGTGACGTTATATCATATTCTTTCCGTACTCGGAATATGATTCCCTAGGATCTCCGGATCCGCATCCCATTCAAACACTCGGTCCTTTTGGATCATCCTGTTATTTTATTTTATTTTGATCAAACGAGTCAAGTTCCACATAAATATTTACTCCTAATTCATATTTTAGTCTACAATCACCAATACCCTTTTATGGTCAATGGGTGGTAGACGGAGTCTTGAACATTTTACTTTCTGCTACTTGCTAGTCGTAAAAAGACTAACCGTCCTATTTTTCTCCTTTGGACGGTTGGGGTCCCTGGTCTGCATACTACACCTCAGCCGTCGACCCACAGGTTTAAGTAAACGGTCTTGAGGCGCTGAAGAATAAAAGATTGCGTTGTTTTCAGTTTATTTGTGTTTTTGAATTAAGGTACAAACTTTTAGAATTTATGGGATTTATTTTATTCATTCCGCTGCTACTATTTGAATATTATTTCCGCTATCGTTATTTCATTATTTCAGTTGTTGTATTTGGACCCTTTGTTTTGGGTAACTTATGTTATTTCAGAATATTACTTTATATTTAAGTCTTCCGCTTATTTAATATTTGTATTTTATCATCTTGTTTATGGGAGCATGGTTGCATGTCCCTATAAGCCTCAGGCGGTTACAAAGACATTAAAGTCTGCGTAATTGCTGGCGCTGCAACATCTCTTCAGTGTATTAAGAAGGGGTGTTACAGAAGGTGGTATCAGAGCTTTTGGTTTTATAACATGAAAATATAAGTTTTGTATACTTCAAAATGAATTTAAAAGTTTGTTTAAAAAAAAAAAAATGAGTTTAAAACTTTAAGAAAATGTGTTTTTACTCCTAGTGTGAAAAGATGTTTGAATTTTAAAATAGTTAAGCCCTCAAGTACCTAACCTGTAATTGTAGAGTCATTAGTATTCCATTCTTTAAGTGCAAGTCAACTTGGGTATTGACACACTATTACTCTTACTCTTAGATGTCTGCGATTTCTACGAGGGCTAGTGCAGTGACGGGGAAGAGAGTCGCTCCGAACGAGAATGAAGAAGATGAAGTGAATGGGCCCATATGGGTGGACTCTGGAAGTGACTCTAGCGATGATTCAGACTACAACCCAACAAGTGCAGTTCTTGGGAAGAATGTCATTCGTGTCCTCCGTTTAGGAAAGGACCATCCTCCGCCAAGCTATGGAGGCGAAGATGGTATGATTGTCCGAGAAGTAGGGGTTGATATTTATAGTGGGTAACACCTAAGCCCCTATGCTGGCTTGCTATTTACAGAAGGCATTTCCATCGCGAAGTTGAGTTGTATATACTTTTGAGTCAAATCTATGGTTTTAAATTTTATGAGATTTAGAATCGATATTCTGATGTTTAGTTTTGCGTTTATTTACTTTAGTGTTCGTTAAGCACTGCAAATTTGGACTTGAGCTTGATATTATGGATTATTATTATTGTATTATATAAATTATTGAGATGTATTCTACGTTAAAATATAAAGAAATAATCAGTTATAAATCCGACTAGATGACGCTAGACAAGTGACCGTAGCACCTTTTAAAACGTTGTTCCCAATGCACACGTACCCATGCATTGATAGTCGATTTTTTGCCCTCGTTGCTATATAAATTCAAACTTTGAATTTTGAAAAAATACATTTATACACTCAAAATTGGAAATTTTTATTGAAATGTTTTTTTAAAAGAGATAGAGCTACGTGACATCAAATTTTAGGGACATTTAAACCTCTTCTTTCAAATGGGTATTGCAAAAACTCTCTCTTCTCTCTAGAAAGCCCAGAGAGAGAGAGCCCCAATCACGGCATAGCCGTTCTACATCGGCTTCAGCCGCATTACCCCGGCTGCGGCCGTCTCATTTCGGCTTCGACCTCCTTCGAATCTCTGTGGCGCCGCCACTTCGTCGCTCCGGTGAGTTGCCGGTTGTTATTCGCGGTCGGATTAACCCAAGCCCCTTTCTTCTGGGTCTAGTCCTCGTCCCTTCATAAATTATTTGGGGGCTATTGTCAATTTGTGTCTCTTGTTCCTAAATCTATAATCAATTCGTCTGACTCGCTCTTCTCAACCGGATTTCTTCCGTTGAGATTCGTTTGTCCGAGGTGTGAGGTGGGTTGAGTCTGCCTTCCTCCCTCCGCTCTCCAACTCATCCTGCGAATCCCGACTCTGAGTCTCGTCTCCTTGAGGGGCCGTTGTGTGCTTCTCTGCCGTCGCCGGCTATGTCCATCTCCAGCGTCCACCACTGGTGTGTCGAAATCTCTTTCGATGCGCTGTCCGATCTCTTTGGGCAAAGAGTTTTTGTCTGACCTCCGACCCAGTTGGTTCTGTTCCCTCCGTTTGGGCTTCTCGGTGTGGCCGCCGGCTGTTTGGCTCCTCCGATTGTCCTCGGAGTTGCATCCTGTCCAGCTGATCTCCTGGTTGGTGTTTCTTCGCTGGCTACGGATGATAGTGCTTTGGGCCCAAGCTTGAAACACTTGGGCCCGAGACTGTCTTTGATTAAAAAAATCAAATCAAATCAAACGCCGTTCGTTGCAAGTGGTGGTTGATGTCTTGATTTTTTGCAGAACAGCTTGGAGTGCAAGGCTTATTTTTGCCTTGCACAACAAGAACAAAAATAACATAAAGAAATAAATAATTAATTCCGCTTTTTTTTATATTTTAATCAAGTAGAATTTGACAAAATCCCGAAAGGGCTTGAAAAAATCCCGAAAGGCCTTGCGAAAGGGTTTTAGGTGCGTTTGTACAAGGTTGGTTCTCAGAGGCGTTTCCAGTTGTTTCTTGACGTTCCTAGTCTGAGTTGGGGCTCTGGCGTCCGGTGTCGGGTCTGGCTGGCGTCGAGTCGGTGTGCATCGAGGCGACTCCGTGTTTCGGAATTTTCCTTGGAGGGTTCGTCTTCATCGCCCACAGGTACTCCTGATGTACCGCTGGCCAGCGGTGTCGTTGCTTGATGGCGCTTGGCTCTGGGTTTAGTCTACGTTGTCTTCAACTTTTTTGGGTTAGACCCGTTTGTTCGACTGGGGTCGTTTGTTTGCCGCCTTTTGTATTGCACCGTATTTTATTTTTATTATAGTTGTATGTTTGACGGTTCGCCGTCTGCCGACTTTGTCGGCCTCTCGAGGAGCCAGGTTTGTCTGGTCCTCGAATTATTACCTAATAAAAAAAATTTAGGGACATTTCAAAAGAGAGGAAAAACTCTCTCTTTTTTGAGAGAGCACCACCCCTCCTCCGGGAGCATAAATCCGTCCCTCTAGGGCCTCATAAGCCTCTCGTCTACTCTTCTTGGCCCCGGATCTGGTGGCGAGTTCTTTTATCTCCTGCGAGAACCTCAAATCTCCTCCGGGAGCCTAAACCCGTACCCTTTTGGGGGTCTCGGTAGCTTTTCTATTACACTCCTCGACGCCGGATCTGGATGTCGAGCCCTTCAATCGTCGCTTTTATTATCTGATTGATGGATTTGCGCATGTGGGGTGGTACAGTGGTGGTCGGTAGTACGGTGGTGGCCGGATTGAGGCCTTCCTGGTCTTCAGTTCCCCTCCCCTGTTGTCCCTCTTTCTGCCCCCTTTGAATTGTTGTGCGGTTTGGTGTCCATCTGCCTTGTTCGTCGCCGACGAGTGGTTTTCTCTTTGCCTCACTCGTCGTCGCCGTGCGGGTTGCCACCAAACCCATCTCTGGTCCGCCGTCGTTGCGACTTGCTCGTCAGGTGTTGGTACCCATCTTCACTTTCAACCCTTGTCACTGTCTTCCCCCCGAGATCCTTCGCCCCTCCCTCTTCGCTGGCTTCCCGGTTTCGTTCCGTCGGGTTCACCGTCGTCTTGGGATGTCGGCGTAAACAATTTCGGCCGCCTTACCGACTTCAAATGCAGCGTGGCTGGCCTTTGCCTCCCTTGGCTATGAAACCTAGTGCTTTGGGCCCAAGGCTAATCCTTGGGCCCGGGGCTACCCAAATCATGTGCTTTGGACCCAATTTTTTTCCTTGGGCCCGAGTCAGCCCGAATTAAAAATAAAAGATAAAATAATGATAATAAACATAAAATAAAATTTTCAATATTTTTCCTCGAAAGTAAATCCCGCTATGGTTCCAAATTACGATCGTATGAGCGTATACTAAATTCCGCTAGGATTGACTAAATCCCGAAAGGGTTTCTGGTGCATTTTACTCAGGCGGTGTGTGGTTCTACGGTGACGCGGCTTGGCGATCTTCTCTGTGGATTTGGTTTTGGCTATCGAAGTCGGGATATATTGGGGTCGTGGTAGTGTGTATCGTGGCGTCTCCACTACTTGGGTTGACTGCTTCCCTGGAGTTCGTCCTCACTGCCCACAGGATGATCGAGTCCTGATGTATCGCTGACCTACGGTTCTGCTTTAAAGTGGGGCTTGACTTCGTTTGCCGTCTTCGACCTCACCTTGTTTGGTTTAGATCTTCTTAGTTTCGTTTTTCTGTAGAGTGTATTTGTCTGGGTTTGCACCGCTTTGTATTGTTTTATATATGCCGAATCAAAAAAAAAAAAAGATAGAGCTCTCTGACCAAAAAAAAAAAAGAGAGAGATAGAGCTCTTAAGTCAATTTATTAATACGTTTGACTTTTTAACACGTATTTTAAAGAGCTAAAAAGTAAAAACTATATAAAATATCAACTTTTTTTTAAAATTTTTTTTACAACTTAATATTTGTTGGTAATAACTAATAAGTATTAGATTATAAAAAAAAAAGATAAAAGTTAATATATTATATAGTTTTTAGCTCATTAAAATACGTGTTAAAAAGTCAAACGACATCCCTTTTGGATTGGAGGTAGTAATAAAAATAAGCTTCCATATAAATATGACAGAATTGACAAATAAAAAAAATTCCTATTGAAAAAGCTTTTTTTTTGTTCATAGGTAGGTACTTAGACTATTACAATACGGGAGGGGGATTCAAACTCATGACCTATTGATCACTGATCACTGCACATCGTCCTTATTAGCTAAGCTAGCTAGACTTGACACTTAAAAAGCTCTTTAACATTGAATTACTAATTAAGCTTTTTTTTTTTTTTTTTTTTTTTTTTTTTTTACGAATTCAGAAAGAGAGTGAGAGGAGCCAACACTCGTAACTCAAAAAAAAAAAGTTGAAGACTTTGAAAGTCACCGTAGAATATATTAAGGGCTTCGGTCAAGCTTGATAATTAGCTAGGCTGCTTTCGCAGATCATCTATTATGGTCAAGCTTGACAAGCTACTAAGCTATGGTGTTTAGTTGAGCAATTAGTTAGTACTATGGGACTCCCATTTTAGACTCGAATTTTCAACACAAATTTTTTTCAAGTCAATTTTTTTTATAACTTATAATGATAATTGTTTATAATATTGAATATATATATAGAGGCGCTCCAGTGAAAATTAAAATTGCGGTAAAAACCTGTGAGGATCGGCTTTTTAGTCCGATTTACTTACTTTATAACGCGATTATGAATATAACCGATCTATAAAGTCACAAATTTTAGTATGATTTTGAATAAAACCGAGCCATAAAGTCACTATGTAATTTTAAAACATGAGTTTTTTAGCACAATTTTTAGGCTTGATCGAGCTATAATGTCATGTGTCATTTTAAAACTGGAGTTTTTAGCACGGCTTGTAGGTTGAGCCGAGTTGTAAAGTCACCGTGTGATTGAGGTTTTTAGCACATGTTTCAAATAAACCAAGCTATAAATTTAGTGGTCCTTACGATTTTTATCATAATTTGAAATTTTTACCGGAGTCAACCCCTATATATATATATTAGCTTAAATAATCTAACAAATAATATATACTCTAAGAAATAAACGTAAAAGATTGAAGGTAATACGAATAAGGTTATATAAATTTACGTGGGTTATTAAGAAAAAAATGTAATATGAAGCAGGTTATTAGAAAAAGGGCATTAGTAATATGTGGTGTGAACTAATAAAAAAAAAGTAATATGTACTGTGACATGACGAAAATTTTAAAGAGGCAAACAATGGGATAACGTAAGTCGTAAATCATGGCTATTCAAACATAATATTATACTAGTATTATCCCCGCGCGCGCCATGGCGCAATTTTTTATAAGTAAAATCTTACTAATATATTAAATTAATATTATAACATAATTGTAAAAGTTAAGATAATTAAATATTTTGAATTAAACTCATGGGTTGAGAAAACGATTAAAATAGTGTGTGTGTGTATATATATATATATATAGACATTGATTACCAATATTAATTTTATGTTTTCTTATTATTAATTTTTTGTTTTGGATTAATCCCATTGTTTTTTAGAAAAAAACTACTAAAATTATAATTTAGGCTAAGATCAATGTTTTGAATTAAGCTTAAAACAAAATCAAAAAGAGAATTAAAGGAAAAAGAAAAAAATTTAGAAATAAAGAAAATCAAAGAAAATTGGCAAAAAAAATGATCGGTCAAAACTCATAAAATTACTCTAAGCTTGACACGCTGTCCTAATCTCTTCTAAATTAAGAGTTTATATAAACGGTTAGTAAAACTAAATCAAAAATGGAATTAAAGGAAAAAGAAGAAAGAAATTATAAATAAAGAAAATCAAAGAAAAATGGCAAAAAAAAAAAAGATTGGTCAAGACTCCTAAAATTACTCTAAGCTTGACACGTCATCCTAAACTCTTCTAAATTAAGAGTTCATATAAATATAGATGTTTTTTTTAGAAAAAAACTACTAAAATTATAATTTAGGCTAAGATCAATATTTTGAATTAAGTGCAATAGTTAGTAAAATTAAATCAAAAAGAGAATTAAAGGAAAAAGAAGAAAAAAAATTAGAAATAAAAAAAATAAAAATAAAAAGGCAAAAAAAATGATTGGTCAAGACTCATAAAATTACTCTAAGCTTGACACGTCATCCTAAACTCTTCTAAATTATGAGTTTATATAGATATAGATAGTTAGTAAAATTAAATCAAAAAGATAATTAAAGGAAAAAGAAGAAAAAAATTAGAAATAAAAATAATAAAAAAAGGCAAAAAAAATGATTGGTTAAGACTCATAAAATTTACTCTAAGCTTGACACGTCATCCTAAAGTCTTCTAAATTAAGAGTTTATATAGATAGTTAGTAAATTAAATCAAAAAGAGAATTAAAGGAAAAAGAAGAAAAATATTAGAAATAAAAAAAAAGGCAAAAAAATGATTGGTCAAGACTCATAAAATTACTCTAAGCTTGACACGTCATCCTAAACTCTTCTAAATTAAGAGTTTATATAGATATAGATTATTAATGTAATATTATGCATTAATTATAAATCATAAATCATGGCTATCCAAACTTAGATGAAATAAAGTACTCTATTTTAGCTAGGTTTGGATAGCCATGATTTATAATTTATATTATTAATGTAATAATATGCATTAATTATAAAACAAAATTATACATTAATTATAAATCATAAATTATGTTTATCCAAATCATGGCAACTCAACTTTTTCTTTTTATAAATTGTATAGATGTGTAAAAAAAATTAAATATTATGTAATGTAAAAAATTTATAAGACAAAATTGAGATATCATTATTAAATTTAATAATTTATACAGTATCAAGTTAGGGGGAAATGGCATTTAATTTTGAAAAAGAGTGGAGTATATGTTATTTGATATTTAAATAAATTGAGATTTTTTTTATTTTTTATTTTTATAGAGTAACAACTTAGTATATAGCATCATTTCGGATGAGATCAATGAGATCTTTGTTTGATTCTAGTGTAATCCCGGAATAAAAGTGACTAATGTGTACAACCTTATCTGCGACTCAGTTTCCCTCCCGGGGCACATGGGAAAAGGTTGCTCTCTGGAAAGATTTGGTTATCCATTTAATATCCCCCATTAGAAGTTCTATTTTCCAAGGACAATGACCTAGTTGCTTTAAATTTTGGATAATTGTAAGGGAGTCTCCTTCAATGACCAGATTGTGGATGTTTAGTTGGATTGCCTGTAGTAGACCTTCCCTCAAAGTCATAGCCTCCGTCATGACAGGGGTTAATTTTCCAAATCTTTTGTATCCAAGTTTTATTGGGTTGCCACACCAGTCCCGAATGATATAACCTCCGCTACTCGTTCCTTAATGAGAGACAGCTCCATCAAAATTCACTTTCATGAATCATTGGTCCGGTTTCCTCCATTTAATATTCTTTCTGCTAATTTTCCGTAATTTTGTCTTATGTGTTTGATCATGGTCATTATCATCTTCACTTTGGATTGCTTTGAACCAGTTTTCTTGTGTTGCTTTTGCTCTTCTTTCAATTTCATGTATTGAAGGGATTTTACCATCCTTGAATATGATTTGATTTCTGAAGAACCATGTTAGCGACCAGTTTACCGCCAACCGTTCCTTCTCATTTTTGTTAAGTTTTTCTCCCAAGATACTCATGATTTCCTTAATATCTCTTGTTGTCGGATTTGCAAAATCCTCCACTTTCTGAGAATGAAGACAAGAGTTTTTTATGAATGCATACTTGATGAAAAGATGTGCTTCGTCTTCAACTGGTATATCACAAAAGGGACAACCATTCAGAATAGAAACATGTAAAGACCGAAAATTTTAATTATGATTAATTAAGATTTAATTAATTTCCGAGGGATAATTCGATCAATTATCCTTCTTTTGACGATTTTGAAAACCCGGAAAAATTTAAAATTTATGGATGGCATATTTTATATGGAAAGAGGATTACAATTCCAATCTATTGGAATTCGTATGATAAAATTCCGAGAAATATTAGTGAGGCAAAAGCCTTGTCATCCGTTTATTTCGGTAATTTTCGTAACTTGTCGCGACATTTCGGGACGTTGTTTTAACATTAAATTGCTGCCCAAACCACCCCATTTCAGCCCTTTATATGATCAAATATGAGCCATCATTTTGTTGATTAAAGAATAAAACCCCTCCCATGGATTGACACCTTTGAATGACCAAGTCCTATTCCATTCACTATGCTACCTAATACACACCAACTCCTTGACCACCCTTGCCCACCCTTTTGGATCTCTTAAGGACACATTTATGGCCTCATTTAGCCATTCCACACGCCAAAAATCAGAGAAAAGAAGAAGGAA
Organism: Persicaria tinctoria; assembly: GCA_037127255.1. Taxonomy (NCBI): domain Eukaryota; kingdom Viridiplantae; phylum Streptophyta; class Magnoliopsida; order Caryophyllales; family Polygonaceae; genus Persicaria; species Persicaria tinctoria. Next base: position 85,590,179 of record JBANSL010000002.1, on the reverse strand, counting down.
AGAAAGAAAAAGAAAGAGAGAAAGAAAGAGAGAGCAAGTTGCCCTAGCAACCTTGCCAACTTCAAACCACCATAACTCCCTCCTCACTCAAGCTTTTTGGCTGATTCTTGAACCCAAATATCCACAAAATAGAGGCCTTTCCAACCATAGTGAGTTCACAAAAATCCAGTCCCATTAAGCGACCCGTTGAGCCCCGTTTCCGAACCTTATTTACCTTCTAAGTAGGTTTATGGAGGTTAATTCGGGTATTTAAATTTCGGGTCGTTACAAAGTTGGTATCAGAGCCAAGGTTGTTCGACCTGAGTACGCACGAGTTAAAAAAAATTAATTTTCAAAACCCGCCCACCGTTTTGGAAATTTTCAAGGATTTCGAAGTGTTTAAAGGGCAAAGATGAAAACCCTTTGGAAAATGAAAATGGTTAGGATATTTATAGACAAGAGATAGGATCGACGGGTAGAGACAAGGCGATAGGCATCCTTAGAGATGTAGAAGGGTTCGGGTAGAGTGCCTAGCTTTTCCTTACAGACGGGCCTGGAAGACTCCAAGAGAGCAACCATGGTGGTTGGAGTAGGATAGGATTTAGAGGCGGGCTCGCCAAGCTATCCCTCGAAGGATAGCTATATAGTTAGCTTCTGTGCGATATAAAACTGTGCCTACGGGCCATCCCCTTGAAGGGATGTAATTATGTGAGATGAATGTGCCTGAGGGCCGTCTTCCTTGAAGAAGACGTTTTATTTAATTGTATATTGAGTACATTTAAATGTCTAGTTGTCAGCATGGTCGACACCCAGATTATTAGAGGACGCGGGAGACCACGTGGCCGAGGTCGTGGCCGCACTCCTGAGACAGAGACAGAGACTGAGACCGATGTTGAGGTCGAGATCCCCGGGCAGCATGAGGGAGAGGCTGATAGGCAACAACAGGGATCAACGATAGAGAGGGCATTACTTGCGTTGCTAGAGCGAGAGAGATCAGCTGGCGTCACCGACTGGGTGAAGAGACTATCACAGAGTAGCCCGCCTATCTTTCAGGCCGGACCCGGAGAGGATATCGAGCAGTTCTTTAGAGGACTCGAGGGAGTTTTCAGCTTGATTGGAGTACCCGATGCGGAGAGACAGAGGCTTGCGGCTGGGCAGCTTCGAGGAGATGCTTATGACAGATGGCTTGTCTACTGTGATGATCGTACTGCATGGACCTATGAGGAGTTCAGGAAGTTGATGCTGAGAGAGTACTGTCCATCTGGGACACAAGCAGCACGAGAGGTTGCGTTCTTCAGCACCCGCTATGACCCACGACTATCTATCTCCGAGATCGTCTGCCAGTTCAAGAAGGAGCTCGTCTATTGTGGAAAGGTCTGTAACACTGACGAGATGCGCATCCGCATGCTTTCTATGAGGCTTCCGCCAGACGTTCTTCTGATCTCTACCAGCATGGAGGGAATGACATATGACAGATTTCTAGAGATGATCCTTCGCTATGAACAGCAGCTACGTCTGACAGCTGCCCCGTCTTCAGCTTTCCGCACTCCATCTGGCGGAAAGAGGCCACGACCCGCGGAGCACAGATTTGATAGGGGCCCAGGGAAGGGGTTAGCGAGAGGAGGATCGACTAGCGGGACCACTTGGGCCATTCCAGCTGTACCTGTATCATCCTACCGCGAGGCTAGAGTGAGAGCTATTATCTGCCACAGCTGCCGCGAGGAGGGCCACTACCAGACAGACTGCCCTAGGAAGTTCATTTCCTGCTACACGTGTGGAGGGGTAGGACATCGTGCTATCATGTGCCCGCAGGGCGAGAGATCTTCATTCACTCCTGCAGCTTCAGCTTTACGCCTTCCAGAGGCACCGAGACCCGCTCAGATTTCTTATGCACAGGGTCAGGGGAGGGGGACTCCCTTGGGAGCTGGCCGAGGAGATAGTAGCTACGGAGGTGGTCGAGGAGACAACAGCTTTAGAGGAGGACGGGGCCGAGGTGGAGGTCGAGGTAGAGGTAGAGGAGGAGGTCGGGGCGGTCGAGGATCTTACCAGCATCAGCAGGCACAGTCGTCGGCAGGGTCGACAGGACTAGGCCAGGGCAGAGGTTCTGCACAGCTGGCAGCGATAGCTGTAGACACTGATTTCTTACCACCCCCGCCGCCTCGCGCGTTCCCGATGCGGAACGGTGATTCGACAGCTCCGACTTCCATAGGTACGATATCGTTCTGTGACTCTACTCTTCGCATTCTATTCGATACCGGGGCAACCCACTGCTTTATAGCAGATTCATGCGTAGCTAGATTTAAACTTGTATGTTCGGTATGTCCCGCATTAGTAGTGCGTATGGCGGATGGGGCTAGGGTTAGGACGGGGCGTGAGATCCTAGGATGCCCCATTCGGATAGGAGAGCGAGAGTGGCCCACTGACTTGATAGTCATGTCACTGCGGACAGACGAGATGATCCTGGGGATGGATTTTATGAACTTCTATGGGGCAATCCTCAACCTGAGGACCCGTACAGTTTCCATCCTCGCGGAGGATGGGACTGAGCACGAGGTGTGGGGGGACGACCCCAAACGGAACGGAGCCCAGATCAGTGCCGTTCGAGCGGCGAGACTTCTAGACCAGGGATGCACGAGCTACTGGTGTTATGCTTTAGAGGTGGGTCGCGAGCGACCCAGCCTGACAGATGTCCCCGTTGTTAGTGAGTTTGCTGACGTTTTCCCAGACGAGCTACCGGGACTTCCGCCACAGCGGGATGTTGATTTCGCTATACAGTTGGAGCCGGGCACCAGGCCGATTTCGAGGGTCCCGTACAGGATGGCGCCGACAGAGATGGCCGAGCTGAAGGCACAGTTGGAGGAGCTAGCCGGGAAGGGCTACATTAGGCCGAGTGCTTCGCCGTGGGGAGCACCGGTGTTGTTCGTGAAGAAGAAGGATGGGTCGTTGAGGCTATGCATAGATTACAGAGAGTTGAACCGGGCTACGGTGAAGAACCGTTACCCGTTGCCGAGAATAGACGATTTGATGGATCAGCTGCAGGGAGCTGTCGTCTTCTCGAAGATAGATTTGCGTTCGGGTTATCACCAGCTGAGGGTGAAGGCAGAGGACATACCGAAGACGGCCTTTAGGACTAGATACGGACACTATGAGTTTGTGGTTATGCCGTTCGGGCTAACCAACGCGCCAGCCGCCTTCATGGAGTTGATGAACAGGGTCTTCATCGATTTTCTTGACAGATTCGTGGTGGTATTTATCGACGACATCTTGATCTACTCGAGGAGCAGAGAGGAGCATGCTGAGCACCTGAGGATTGTGTTGAGGATTCTGCAGAAGCATAGACTGTTCGGGAAGTTTAGCAAGTGTGAGTTCTGGCTCTCCGAGGTGATGTTTCTTGGTCATGTTATATCCGCAACAGGGATATCAGTAGACGCATCGAAGGTTGATGCTATCGTTGCTTGGGAGGTCCCTAAGAACGTCAGAGATATCAGGTCTTTTCTAGGTTTGGCTAGCTATTACCGACGGTTCGTCGAGGGCTTCTCCAGCATAGCTAGGCCGATGACGCAGCTGACGAAGAAGGGAGTACCCTTCGAGTGGAGCCCGGCGTGCCAGGCCAGTTTTGATCTGCTGAAGCAGAAGTTGACATCCGCGCCAGTGTTAGCACTACCAGAAGGGACGGAGGACTTTGTAGTCTACACGGATGCTTCGAGTTCAGGTTTAGGTTGTGTGCTACAGCAGAGGGATCGGGTCATCGCTTACGCTTCACGCCAGCTGAAGCCAGGGGAGGAGTCATACCCCACGCACGATCTTGAGCTAGCCGCAGTTGTACATGCGCTCAAGATCTGGAGGCACTATCTGTATGGCACGTCAGTGAGGATCATGACCGATCACAAAAATCTGAAGTACATTTTCACGCAGAAAGAGCTGAACATGCGTCAGAGGAGGTGGTTGGAGTTGATCAAGGACTATGAGTTGAAGATTGAGTATCACCCGGGGAAGGCCAATGTGGTGGCCGACGCCTTGAGTCGGAAGACTCGTCAGGAGATTGTTTTGTCCAGATTGACGGCTCGACCTGAGTTGCAGCGGGATCTGATCAGTTTTGGGATAGAGGTCTGGTCACAGCGAGAGAGTGGACAGCTGAGTTTCCTAGAGGTTCAGTCAGAGTTGATGGATGAGATCCGACGAGCGCAGACAGAGTGTCCGCGGATTGCCGATATCCGACAGCGCATGGCCCAAGGCCACTGTAGGTCTTTTACCGTCCGAGATGATGGGATGTTGATGTTGCAGGGACGAGTTGCTGTGGCTGATGTGCACAACCTGAAGCAGAAGATCATGATAGAGGCCCATTCCACTCCTTATTCGGTCCATCCGGGATCGAATAAGATGTACCAGGACTTGAGGAGGACGTTCTGGTGGCGTAGGATGAAGACTGACGTCGCTTTGTTTGTAGCGCGATGTCAGGTCTGCCAGCAGGTGCGGATAGAGCACCAGAAGCCCGGAGGGATGACACGATCACTTCCTGACCCTGTGTGGAAGTGGACGGATATCACGATGGACTTCGTGACAGGATTGAGGAGAGATGTACGAGGCTTTGATGCGATTTGGGTGGTGGTCGACAGGTTGACCAAGACCGCCCATTTCATCCCGATTCAGGAGACATGGCCTGTGTCTGATTTAGTCCGAGCTTTTATCCAGCATATAGTGAGGTTGCATGGGGTTCCCGAGAGGATAGTATCTGATAGAGATGGCCGCTTCACTTCGAGATTCTGGAGGCAGGTGCACGAGGCTCTGGGGAGCAAGTTGCATTTCAGCACGACCTATCACCCGCAGACGGACGGGTAGAGCGAGAGGACGATTCAGACGCTGGAGGATATGCTGAGGGCTTGTGTTTTGGAGTGGGGGAACCTTTGGGTTCGGCATCTTCCCCTAGTATAGTTCTCGTACAACAACATCTATCATTCATCGATCAGGATGGCTCCTTTTGAGGCGTTGTACGGGAGGCGATGCAAGTCGCCTATCTGCTGGGATGAGCCTGCAGACCGAGTGGGGACACTACCACAGTACGTGCAGGAGGCGACAGATCAGGTCAGACGGATCCGAGAGCATCTGAGGGTTGCGCACGACCGACAGAAGAAGTATGCTGATAGGCGCAGGACTGAGTTGGCCTTTGAGGTTGGAGATCATGTCTGGTTGCGAGTGTCACCGACGAGAGGGATCCGACGATTCGGGATGAAGGGCAAGCTGAGCCCTAGATATGTGGGGCCCTTTGAGATCCTCGAGCGAGTAGGAGAGGTAGCTTACAGAGTTGCTTTACCGCCCCGTTTGGCTGGTATACACGATGTCTTCCACGTGTCACAGCTGAGGAAGTACGAGCCAGATCCGAGTCACAGATTGGACTACTCCGGATTAGAGATAGCACCTGACCATACCTTCGTGGAGCATCCGATTGCTGTTCTTGACCGCCGGGTCAAGAAGCTGAGGCGCAGAGAGGTACCGTTGGTACTTATACAGTGGGCTAGGAGAAGCCCCGAGGAGGCCACTTGGGAGACAGAGGAAAGTATACGGGCGAGCTATGGAGATGTATTAGATGAGTTGCTAGCGTCGTATGTACAACCACGTGCAGATATAGCTTTGACTGCGTGAGTGGCCGGTGAGTACCTGGGAAGGGGACCCTTAGCCGTACTATGTGTGATTGGGTGTTTACCTCTGTGATTGAGTGCGCATTTTCTGTGATTGATATGCGTGGTGGGGCCCATGAGCGGTCCTATATGATGTGATTATCATTGATGTGTGATACTTTTTGATATATGACTGATATGATATCGTTATAATTATGTGATTGTTGTGAGTATGGTTGATAAATGATGGTATGTCGGAATATTGAACCTAGGAAAAGGAATAAGGCTTAGCCTTAGAGGTGGATGTTAATCCACCCTCTGTTTTGATTGAGTCGTAATGAGATCATATGTTTGATCCTTAGAGGTGGATTTTGATCCACACTCCTGTTGGGAGAATAGAATGTCGGGAATTGGGTTTGAACTTTAGAGGTGGATGACCACCTCCCGAGAGAGAAGATCGAGCGGAGTCTAGAGGAGTCTAGGCCAAGTCGTGTCAGGACGCCAACACCTTTTAATTGGAATTGATTCGAAAATGATTTGAGTTAAAGCTTCCATGATCCGGGTAAGCTCATTGTGCTTCGCAAAGTGGATACGGACTTTCCGCGACGGCCATCGTGGAATTTCCGCTAAGACCTAGCGGTAGGATGATGATTTCTCTCGAGTTGTGATACTCTTGGGGGTTGAGGCGAGATGTGATGGGGGCGCCCATTCACATGCTCGATGACGCCGTTCGAGACTATTACGGTCGTGACAAAAGCATCATGAGATTCTTGGACGACGCATCCGAGATGATCGCGTGCCTTTTGTTCCGATCCAAGGACTCAAGGTTTAACACCTTCTCCACCGGTTTGAATCTTTTTGGTCTCGGGGACGAGACTTGTTTTAGAGGTGGATGATTGTAAAGACCGAAAATTTTAATTACGATTAATTAAGATTTAATTAATTTCCGAGGGATAATTCGATCAATTATCCTTCTTTTGACGATTTTGAAAACCCGGAAAAATTTAAAATTTATGGATGACATATTTTATATGGAAAGAGGATTACAATTCCAATCTATTGGAATTCGTATGATAAAATTCCGAGAAATATTAGTGAGGCAAAAGCCTTGTCATCCGTTTATTTCGGTAATTTTCGTAACTTGTCGCGACATTTCGGGACGTTGTTTTAACATTAAATTGCTGCCCAAACCACCCCATTTCAGCCCTTTATATGATCAAATATGAGCCATCATTTTGTTGATTAAAGAATAAACCCCCCCCCCCCATGGATTGACACATTTGAATGACCAAGTCCTATTCCATTCACTATGCTACCTAATACACACCAACTCCTTGACCACGCTTGCCCACCCTTTTGGATCTCTTAAGGACACATTTATGGCCTCATTTAGCCATTCCACACGCCAAAAATCAGAGAAAAGAAGAAGGAAAGAAAGAAAAAGAAAGAGAGAAAGAAAGAGAGAGCAAGTTGCCCTAGCAACCTTGCCAACTTCAAACCACCATAACTCCCTCCTCACTCAAGCTTTTTGGCTGATTCTTGAACCCAAATATCCACAAAAGAGAGGCCTTTCCAACCATAGTGAGTTCACAAAAATCCAGTCCCATTAAGCCACCCGTTGAGCCCCGTTTCCGAACCTTATTTACCTTCTAAGTAAGTTTATGGAGGTTAATTCGGGTATTTAAATTTCGGGTCGTTACAAAACACCTCTGTTATTCAATCTCTCATTTGTAGGAAGTCCTTTTTGGTTAACTTTCCAAAGAAAGTTTTTGATTTTTGGAAGAGTGTTTAGTTTCCAAATCCAATAGTTTGGGTCATCAGCTTCTCTATTCGGATTTGTAATAATTTTCATGGCACTAGCCGTTGTAATTTCCAAATCCAATAGTTTTTTTTTTGGGGGGGGGGGGGGGGGGGGGGGGTTGTGGTGGACAAGAGAGCCTCACCATGTTATCCTTTTCTTGATTCTCATCCAATTTTGTCATACCGAAACACAAATAGATACACACTCGGACAAGGAAGAGAAACAAATTAGAAATCAGAAGCCTAGACCAGGCCAATTTATCAACACCGGATGCTTCCATAGGAAATATAACCATGTTTTGACAATAGAGAGGTTTTTTCTTACCGAACCCAGCGGGTCTGCATCGTTGTGTTTCCGGATCCTCAGACTTGTGGCTACCTTCAGTTTTTTGACGACCTTTCCGGGAGATGAGGAGTGAACAACCGTAGCCGTCCACCACAACGATCCAGCCTGAAGCAGCGTCAAGATCAGGCCACCAAAAATCACCCACCATAAGAACGCTTCTCCTTCTTCCCCTTCGACGAATCCTTTTTTTCCTTTTTCTGAAATTTCTCCTCACCTTCTCAACATTCGGCTTCCGATCTCTAACTTTTCAGATCTGCGACCACCGATTCCCTTATTCAAGGGACGAATCATGACAACATAGGTCTTTGAAGAGTTTTGTAATTTTAGAGGTTTGAGAACGATGAAATTGGGGCTTGAGTTTTCCTCAAAGCAGATAAGACTCACCAGATTTCACATCCGAGATGGGGATTTGAGATTCTGGTAATCGAAGAAGGGGGCGCGTGTGATTAGGGTATGACACGTTCATTTTGCACCAAAAGGGGTTTTTCCACCTAGCTAATCTAGATTTTTTTTCTTTTTTCCACCTAGGTAATCGAGATTTTTTTCTTAATAAATAGTGGAGTATATGTTATTTGATATATAAAATGTGAATATAATTTTTTTAAAAAAATTATCATTAAAAAGTACCCTAAATATTTTTTTGTTATAGGTGATGTTGTAGGATTCTCGTGGATAGGGGTGTTATTCGAGTTGAACTTGACATGTTCAAGCTTGTTCGTTTGTTAAACGAGCTCAAGCCGAGTCGGACCTAATTTTTAAACGAGATTTTTATTTTGTTGAAGCTCGTCTTGTTTAGAAAAGGAACGAGCTCAAGCCGGACTTTTTTCGAGCTTTAAGTAGTTCTACTTGGTTATAACCTGTTAACTTAAAGAAAATTTTAGAAATTCAATAGAATTCGAGATATTCGAGCTTTATTCGAACGAGCCAAGCTTCCAACCGAGCTAAAAATTTGTTCAAGCTCGGCATGTTTAAATAAGTGAACGAGCTCGACTCGATCTTTTTCGACCCGATCCTGAGCGGTTCAATTCATATACCAGCCCTATGGATGTCAGGTATTCATGTTAGTCAAAAATTGAGAAACAGGTGATTTTGCAAAAATCAAATTTACAGAAGTTACCGTCGGCGCCGTCTGCCCCCACCTCCGATGTTTTGTCGTCTGCTTCACGTCCGACGTTCCCGTCCTTTCTCTCCATCTCCGTTCGTCAGCGATGGCAAGTGGTTCAGCGGAGGGTCCTACTGACGACTATGAATCATTGATGGAAACGACAGATGCAGAGCTCTTGAAAAGAGCTCGGCGCAATGAGAAAGCCACACCTGAAATCCTTCAATTCCAGGCTGATTTGGTCCAGCGATCCAGAGAGCATATCCAACTTGTGGTATCGCTTCTATTTACACCACTTCCTCAAGCCCTAATTTGCCCCTTTCTCACTGTCATTGCCTCTTTTATGTTTTCTAGGTTTATTGATTTTATGAGTGGAGACTAGGAAGATTTCATATCCTGTACTACTTGTTCGTATTTGAAATTGGAACCTTTGGATAGATGTCATACAATGTCATTTATGAATCTCTTCTATAGTGTGCGATGAGTTCGAAAAGTGTTATGCTTCCAAGACTTATGAATGGAGGACCGATGATGTGAATTTAGTTGTTGAATTGCTTGAATGTCATCATTGTTACAAAACACCACATCAAGTGTTGTAGGACTGGGCTAAATTTATTTTAACATCTGCACGATCATGAAATTCAGTTTTGGATTTACTGGGTGAATCAAGTATCTACTTGCAAGGAGCTATTGATGTGGTTTAATTTTGCATTTTTTTTAAAATAAAATAAAAATGTTGATTCAGTTTAAGCTGAATTTTATGCTTAGGAAGATACTATTGAGGAGTTTATAAACAATGATTTTTTTTTTTGATAAGTGCTGGATATATATTATAGGAGATCAATTCCCGCTAAGTCGACTAGACTAGGCGGGAAGTGATCGAACCATACACGACAGGAAGCGCCAAATGGCATGAGTCTAGCTGCCATATGCGCTACAGTGTTTGCATCCTACGGATATGCGTAAAGGATACAACCAAATTACTTGGGAATAAATCAATAATATCATCACAAACAACATCAATGTATGAATTAGAGGAAGCGGGCCTATTTAGACGGGCAATAAGGTTGGAATCATCTTATTCAATCAACATCGCCTCGAATTCATGGCCTTGCATCGATTACCCCAAAGAGGAGAGTCGAAGCCTCAGCCAAAGCTACTGGCATCGTTCTTGCAAAATGCCTAGTAGTCACCATGAGAATAGCACCTGTAGAATCTCGAAGGACTGCACCTAGACACACCGGTCCATTTAATGGGGCAGCATTAGTGTTAAGCTTTAAGGATTCCGGGGCTGGAGGCGACTAGGAAGTTGCTGAAGGCGCGATGCAAGCCGCTAAAGGAGGTAGAGCCTCGGCTCTCCTGAAGTCGCAGACATACGTACGATATTCGTCCTGAAGGATAGCTGGATTAAATGCCTCATCTGAGAATATCGCCTTGTTACGCATAGTCCAGGCCGCCCAAGCATTAGTGAGGAAATCTCATGCCCCGGCCTCGCTGAAAGCATCGAAAACAGCCTTGAGGGCCTCAATAGGCGTAGTAGATAGGACTCAGGGAAGTTTTGATTCCACTTCTTCAAGAGCATCTAATGCATAGGGTTCCATTCCAACACACTCCATCTACCCATTCTGAACTATTATGGAGGATGAGTTCAAGCTGTGTTGCAATTTAAATATTATTTTTCCAAGTGTATTTATATATATTGAAGTATAAATATAATATTTATAAGTAAAAATTAGCGAAATCGATAAATCCGATATATCCCGATATATCGCCGATATATCATTTTTATTCCTAATCGATACGACCCCGATAGGCGATATTTAGACCCTTGGATAGGAGTGTGGAGACAAAGGTGGAGGTGTTGGAACCTACCCAAGCAATTACAGAGGAGCTGCGAGTAAATAAGGCATGCCAAGTTGTCTCCTCAGAAGTATTGCACCTAGAGCAAATTGGAGAAGCGATCACCCTCTTAAGGAAGAGATTGAAAGCCACACAGAGAAAGTTGTTGCACCATCGCCAACCAAAATGGAGAACTTTGGGAGGGAGTCTTATATGCCATAAGAGACCCCAACCCTTCATACTAGGCACAAGCCGTGAACCTAAGCAGCCCAACCAATACGCTGACTTAACAGAGAAATGCCCTGATTTGTTAGGGAACCAGATGCGAGTGTCCTCGGGTAGGCGATGGCTGAGCGGGATGGAAGTTATGCAATGAACGTCCAATGGGCTAAATGCAGCAGAGAGAGCATGAAAATCCCACATGCAATTGATGGGATCAATGAAGTCTGAGACCATTATATCGAAGCTCATACCTGGCAACAATGATGGGCATACCAGACCTGAGTCCCCCGACACCCAAGCTTCTCCCGCTGCAGGAATGGAATGGCCATTCCCCACTCTCTATCCCAACCCCACAAGTAATCGAGATTTTGCGCCCCATATGATGCGCCAAGAGTAACTAGGCTTGTCTCCCCTGTATGAAGGAAGGAAAGACGATCGCTTAAAGTACTTAGCTTGATAAACTCTATGGAGCAAAGACTCAGGATGTTGAAGGAGGTGCCATCCTTGTCGAGCGAGCAAGGCCTGATTAAATATGCGGAGATCTCGGAACCTCATTCCACCATGTTTATTTAGAACACAAAGGTCGCTCCACGAAAGCCAATGAATTTTGCGTCTGGAGATTGTAGATCCCCACCAAAAGCGAGCAAACAGAGTGTGTATGTCATCAATAAGGCCATCATGCAAGCGGAAGACACTCATCACATATGTGGGAATGCTCTGTAAAATCACCTTAATTAAAATCTCTTTTCCAGCCGCCGAGAGAAGCTTTCCTTTCCACCCTTAAACTTTCTTCAAAATCCTCTCTTTGATGAAGGCAAAGACTGATTTTTTTAACAACCAATAATAGTCGGGAGACCAAGATATTTGGCATGGCGATCAACGAGATTTACCCCCAGTGCCAAAGCCAACTGTGCTTGGGAGGAAGATGGCGTATTCCTACTAAAAGAAACCTCAGACTTTTGCAAATTGATTTTCTTCCCGAAAGCCCTTTTATATTGACTGAGTAAATGAGTTATCTTAGAGCATTCCTCTGAAGTTACCCTTGCAAACAATAGACTATCATCCGCAAAGAAAAGGTGTGATATAGGAGGAGCACCTTTGCAAGCTGCCACACCATGTAATTGAGCTTGTTCATTAGCCTTGCTGATGAGAGAAGAGAGCCCTTCAGCACCACTGATAAAGAGAATTGGCGATAACATATCACCCTCCCGAAGGCCGCGAGAAGGTACAACTAGCCCATCGATGACCCCATTAATTTTGAAGGAGTACCGAGCCCCACGCACACAAGCCATCACCTTGGACACCAAAATTCCTGAGAAGCCCATCTGAATCATTATTCGCTCAAGGAAATCCCATTCCATGCGATCAAAAGCCTTGCTCATATCCAATTTAAGTGCCATATTGCCCGATTTACCCGTAGTTTTGGTCTTCATATAGTGAAAAACCTCCATCGCAATGAGGGCATTGTCAGAGATGGAGCGGCCAGCAATGAAAGCACTTTGGGAAGAGGATATTATCTTATCCGGTAATGGCTTCAGCCTGTTGACAAGAAGTTTGGTAATAAGTTTATAGATGGCATTACATAGGCTGATTGGCCTGAATTCAGTTAACCGGGTTGGGTTATCAATCTTTGAGATGAGAGTAACCACGGTGGAATTGATGTCATCCAAATGAGCCCCCGAACGCCACCACTCAGCCACAAAATCAACCACATTAGAGCCTACTATGTGCCAGAAGCGTTGAAAGAAGAGGGCATGCATACCATCCGGCCCCGGGGCCTTACGTGGATGCATTTGCTTCAGTGCTGCGTGGATTTCCTCAGCAGATGGATCGCGCAGGAGAGCCTCATTCATGTCATTGGTAACTTGAGGCTCAATATCAGCAATAACTGTATTAATATGGGATGAAGAGGGCGAAGATGTGGTAAGCAATTCTGAAAAGAAGTGCGTGATGGTGCCCGTGATCTCCTCATGGGTTTTGCTCATCTCCCTTGAAAAGAAGTGTCTGATAATGCATATTTCATATAGGCATTATAGGTGTTTCTTATTGCTTTTAGGTATTGGTTAGAACTACCAAATTTATGGGTGGAGTTGGGCACATCTCAACCGTCAAAAAAAAACCGACGGGTAGATTTGGCCCCCTGACCCCTCCTTCACCCCCACCCCCCACTCCCACCCTTTTTTTTTTCTTTTTTCTTTTAAATCTTTTTTGTGAGTGTAAAACCCAACTCCACCCAAGAATTTGATTGCCAAATTCATGGGAAACCAGAAATTAACTATAAATAGTTGAAATTTTGAAGCATGTTCGGATTTAATTTGAGCTAATTTCCTGCATTCAACTTAACTAGTTTACTAGATTTATCGTTCATTTAAATAATAATAGTGTAAGAGATTGGGCCGAAATTGTAAGTAGGCTAGATAGAAGTACATGGACCAATAGCCTATATAAGCAAAAACATATTAACAATTGGGATTATCAAAGAAAATAACAACCTCTCCTACCCCAATGAAGTTAACTTCTCTTATTCATAACATATATCATACACTTCAATTTGCCATAGAAAACTCAATAAGTACACATAACAAATTATTAATTATGCTTAGACACTAGATCGTCTAACTCCATAATCAATTTAACCGCTCAGACATCAATAAACTCGACAATAAGCGTATAGAAAAAAACATGATCATCATAAACAATATCAATGCAAACTTACCAAACCCACAATGCTTTAAATTGTAATTGAAACTCTTAAACTACAAATCCTAAACTTATCTAACTATTATTGTAACTCGAAGTAAATGACTCTTCTTCTTAACCTCTCAAAACCCTATGAACGCTTCTTTATTTCGTGCCTTAATAATGTTTATATACGTGATATCTCAAGATAAAAGATCGAATTTTGTAAGTTCGGATAAAATTATGTCTCGTACACAGTACACCACCAATTCGTCCAATACTCAACCAAATGGCTAAGTATCTGCTCGCTAGAGCCGCCCAAGTATGCACCAGGTCAGGCCCGATGGAGAGGGCGGTGCAAGTGGTTTGCTTGCACAAGGCCCGCATTCGCTTGGGGATCAATACTTTTATACTTTTTTTATTAGGTAAAACTTCGAGGCCATACATATTTGGACCTCGAGGGTCGACAAGTCGACAGACGGAAAACCGTCAAAAAACAAACAAAAATACAAAGATGGTGCAACGAACAAGCAAAAATACTCAACAAAGCGAAACTAAACATAACTAATCCGAACAAGATGAGGACGTAGACGAAGGACGAAGCCAAGCACTACCCTGGAGCAGCACCGTAGGCCGGCGGCACATCAGGAGTCACCTGTGGGTAATGAAGACGAACCTCTAAGGAACCATTCTTCCGTAGAAAGGAGACGCCTCGATACACACTACCACGACCCCAACCTATCCCGAATCCGACTGCCAGAACCTCATCAAAAAGAAAAGAAAGTCCAATCACGCCAAACGAAGAGCCACATAACGCCTAAACCGAATGCACCAGAAACCCGATCGAGAAATACGCAAACCCCACAGGGAATTATTTATTTATTAATATTTACGACCATGTGCATCGACAGGAGCACGCCACTGCACAGGAAGCCGTCGTCCAGCCCTAGAGGGGACTTTGTGCACCGCCGGGTAGCTGATCAACCAAAATCGACGGCCACCACACCCCACCTGGGAAGGATGCATCGGGGAAGAAAGGTGTGACGGACGTGAGGGCAGATTTCGAGCCCCAACACCAAACAGACGAGAGGGCAGAAATCGAGCAGAGCATCCCAGAATAAGGGTTATGTAACACCGATTGATTGGACAGGAGATAGAGAGGGGGAGAAGAACCCACAAACAACCCATCTTGACATTGATTTTGATCGAATCCGATAACATAAAATCGGATTAGGGGTTTCCACACCACTGATTGAAGGCGGAGAGGACCACCATCGAAGGCGAAGGTTAGATCGGCGGACACCAAAAGGTGCGGCCGGAGAGGAGCAGTAGGCGGCAAGCAGTCAAGGCCGAGGTAACTCACGCCGAGAATGCGAGTTTGGGGCTCCCGAAGGAGATTTGGGGCTCCCGAAAGAGATTTGATTCACATCAGAGGGAGAAAACGACCTCCGAAGAGGTGGTTGCTCGCCGATGATGAGGTGGTCGGCGGGGGAGAGCAACTGTGTTCTCCAACCCCAACTTGGGTTTTTCCTCTCCAACACAGAAGAGAGCGAATGGCAAATTCATTTACGAGAAAAATAAACCCATATATGCTTAATGTGTGTGTATTGCTTGAATTGGGATTTGGCTATAATATATATTTGGATGGGAATGAGTTGTTGAAGACTCTAATATATGAGTTTGTTGCTAGTAGTATTTATGCACAAAACAATGTAACAAAATGGTTTTGTTCAAACTAACATCCAATACTTTTATACTGCTATATATAAAAAGAGATGACTGGGTAATTAACATATATACACTTGACGTAGCGGTCAGATGTTTTGCCTTTAATTAAAGCCTCCTGGTTCGATTCCCATCATCCATGCCTTCTCTTTTTAATTCTTTAATGGGTCCATCTTTTTTTTTTTTTAGTTCAGGGGCCCAACTCTTCTCTACAATTGACATTTTTTCATCTTCATCTTTCTCTCATTTATTTTTAACGCTTGCAAATTGCAATATTCACTGGAAAAAATAAAATCAATTCCCACAATTATTCCATATTTTCCATTCTTTCATACCGTATGTAACACGTGGATTTTTTGTATTTTAGGTAAATAAAAGATTATTATTTTGTTTTTCTTCGCGATATCATTATGTCATATATCATACTTAGTAGTATATAAATATAATTATGATTGCATAAGAAATGAAAACACTATAAACATATACGGCCTAATTTTAATCATCGCGCTGGGCCTAATAAAACATAAAAAAGCCCTGCACCAGGTTGGCCGAGTAAGCATAGCCCATCGTATCTGCTTCACAACGCTTGTGCTCGATCAGCCCCATAAGCGCTCAAGTTGCTCCATATTCTCCATAGAGACCGTGTACTTGCCTGCATATCCACCTAGCTAGCCAACCACATAGCCACTTAGCCGATATTTTCCTAACCGGTCGATAACCATCTTATGTTATATCATTGCGGATGACTAAACAAAAATTCTCATGTATAGGATAAAACAATGGTTTATATTATGATAAGAAATCCCTAATTTTGATGCAATTCAATTTTCATTTTATGCTTATTCTTTGCTTCTGATGCTTGTCTTGCGATTTGGACTTTAATTTTTGTCTCTCGTACCTTGAACCCCATTCAATTTATATGCTTGATTGCTGCGTGCACAAACAAACCCCGATCACAAGTAAGTGCTAACAGACTTTAAGTAAGCACGTTTCGGCTGTTTAGAATAAGATAAAACATTTAAAACCTTATCCACCCCGGATAAGAGCATGCCACTAGAAAGAAAGAAATGGTGTCCACTGCGAGTAGGAGTGGGGGTCGCCAATGTGGTTGACCAGAGCTTTTGAGGGAGATAGTGAAAAGGAATTTGGTTGTGAATCCAATGCAATTTTGTGCGCTCCACCCCGTCGGAATCGGGGGTGCCATCGGACTTCGCCTCCAGAGCCGATCATCTTCCAGCGTCCGAATTCGCCGCAGTTGCAGGGCCAATCTAATCACCGATCCCAGTTCCTTCGAGGTTGGACGCTTTCTCGGTAGTTATGGATTCATGAACATCACAAGGTTAGTAAGCCGGATTGAGTGTAGTTCCTGTTGCCCTAGTCCAGAAACCGGATTTTAGGTTTCTATGGGAGAAGGCCTCTGGTTCAAAATCTGATTCCTACTGTTATAATTTTACTCAGCTATTCAGGGTATCAATCTGGGATTGAGGATGTTAGTAAACTGAAAGTTCAGGATGTTGGGGAAGGCAGTGTGAAGATCAGGTATCACAGTGATAGATAGCTAAGATTGCGGTCAATTCAATTTGGTTTATCCTGGTTTCTCTTGGGGTACTATACTGCACTTGGCAGTTGTTCTGCAGGTTATACGAAGGAAGAATAACCCAAGGCCCTATGAGAGGGATCTCCGTTATTCTTAAGGTGATTGATATGTTTGCCTTCCTTCCATGGCTCAACTCTAACTCAGATAATGGTATTGATTCCCCCTTTTGCTACAACTCTACTGTCTATGTAGGTGTATCCCGGAAAGAGAGCTGGCGGTGTTGAGGCCGACATGATGGCTGCCAATGAGCTGAGTGCACATTCTTTCCTTCAAGTAAAGATAACAACAACTCAGGATACAATGATTCATTATTATCTCCTTTAATTTTCTTTCAAGTTTATGCTTTTGCTCCTTTCTTTAGAGCTGTTCTAGAGATTTGTGTCCGAATCTAGTGATTCTTCTTGGAGGGTTTGAGACAAAAACCGGCGAGCAGGTCTGGCTTCAATTCTCTAATACTTTGTTTATAGCTGTTGTAGAGATTTGAGTTTGGAAAATTCTCATACTTTCTGTGTATGCCTTGAAGTGGCTTGCCTTTCGTAGCGATGGTAAACGAAGTGCAGCAGATTACGCTAGAGCTGCCAGTGAGAAAATGAAAACAGTTGAGGATGGAAGACAGCCGAGTTTTTGGAATCCTTTTGAACTTAAGCAAACAATTAAGCGTAGAAGATATTTTGTCATTAAGTTGCTCCAAGGTGTTATCAACGGTCTAGCCTATATGCACGACCATGATATTTTACATCAGAGTCTTGGACCAGCATCTGTTGTTCTTAAGTGAGCTATCTACATTTATGAAGCTTTTCTTGGTTTTTTCCATTCCATGTATTACTATCTTTTTCTATGGAATTGCAGTACAATAACAGAGAGAGAAGGTGTTTACTTGGTTCCACGCCTCCGGGATTTGGCATTTTCAGTTGATATAAGGTTTTACATACTCCTATTTATTAATGCAGTCAAGTTTTGAAACCTCGTTATTTTGAGAAGTAGAGTTTCTGTCTTCATTTCTTCTGGAACCACTTCTCTTTTATGCTCCCCAACTCTTTTATTTAAATCTGATTTTCTCGTCTAGAGTAACTCAACCCTCGAGATATATGCATGTTCTTCAGGTATTCAGCATTAGAACAAGGCCCCGGAACTTTATCAGAAGGGCTATGGAGGCGAGCAATTGCAGCTGGTGCCTTTAACACTATTGAGAAAAGAGCCTTTGGAATAGCAGATGACATGTGTGTCCCCCCCCCCCCAGTTTGTGCTCCAGTGTCATCTACTTTTCCTTTTACTGAAACTACTATCGCTATGATGCAGATATGAAGCTGGTCTTTTATTTGCTTACTTGGCCTTTGTTCCCTTCTGTGAGCCTGGTGTGATGGACAGCCTATCTCTGCAAGTAAGCTGTTGTTGCGTAAAACACGATCGGTTCCCAAATCTTTTGGAAATGCATTGTTCAACTATGCAGTAATCACTATTAAACTGGCACCATTAACCTTGCAGAGGCTTATAGAGACCACTTTCAAACTAGACCTTCAAGCTACCAGAGAGTAAGTTTGCCTATCATTCACATGCTTAGTAGTATCAGCCCCGCCTTTTACTGGTGTTCGGGCTGTCGCTGTTGTTTACTTGTTTCAGTGGTCGTTCCCTCTCTAGCTATTGTGTTTTCTTGGGTGCTTCTTTGGTTTCCTGGAAAAGCAAGAAAAAATGTTTCCAAGTCCTTACATGAGTCTGAATATAGGGCTGTGTCGATGACTATTGAACTTGTGTGTGTGGCTGTATAATCTGTATGGATTTCTCAAGAACTTGCTGCTTGTTGTACCCTTGTCGATTCCGCTTCATTGCGGTGATAAAGCACTAAAGCAGCATAATACATTGATTTGAACCCGATTTTCCACGAGAGAACTAAGCACCTTACCCTTTGATTTTCACAATGTTTGTGACGAGGTTCTAGGGGGCTTCTTGTGAACTCCTTGCATATTACAGCTTGCTGATGCCTTGACTGAACCACTAGTAGAACAATGACATCGTTTCTTCTAGTCCATGCTGGGTCTTGTTTCCATTCAAAGTCCCACGTGATGGGGATGTGATTTAGTTATGGTGGTTAGTAGTTAATCAAGGGGTAAGCAGTTGTAAGTTTGGGGTTATTAAAAACAGCTTTTTTGTAAAGCTGCTAATGCTTGACTTAAACAGGGAGAGAGAGTTGTAGCCCTTCTTATTCATTCTCTCATTTCCCTCTGTCAACACTTCCACTGATCATGATATTAACCATCACTTTTTCTCATTTTCACGGTGCACAGATATTGTTTGGCCGATGATCGCTTACTAGAACCCGTTAGGTTTCTCGATCTTGGTGAAGGTGCTGGCTGGGAATTACTTCAGGTACAACTCTTAACTCTTAGTGTGCAACTTTTTTTTTTTTACCATTTTATGTTGGTGGGAATGAGAATTGTTAGTTGTGCTGTGTATGATTGAGTAAAAGCTCAGTAACATCTTGAGATTGACAGGCAATGCTGAACCCAGATTTTAGGAAGCGGCCTATTGCAGCGGCTGTCCTGAATCATCGTTTCTTAAGGGAGATCGTTCTTTGACTCTCCAGGGAGCCATACTCTTGTAAGTTGTACTGCTTCAATCATGGCCATGGCACTTCCTTCGAATAATCAATCTGCATTTCTGATGTTTGTTTGTACTTTGTACATACATAATTTGTCTGCAGCTAGCAACAAACAGATGATCACTGCTCTTGCTCTATTAACTACACCTTTCTTAGCCCTTTTGATATCAACGCTAATATCGATATCGGATATTTAGATATCAAATACCAACTTGGGTTTCGATATGGAGCACATATTTATAGATGAACTGTCACTTGGAAAACTTGCAAATCAGTTTCACATTGCAAATTTAAATAATGACATAATCACACAGGTGATCTTATTGCAACAGCAAGTCAGCAAGTACTACACAAAAATCATGACATTGTAAATTTAAATCAACTAATCAAGTAGTAAATTGGCATATGCCAAAATCCACAGTAGTAAAACATCCCTTGTTTTAGGTTCCAGCTCGAATCGGCCTATTGAAGATACATCTGGGATGGAAGGCAAGGCTTCACGACGACCTCAAGCGGGACAGCCTTATGCAAGGTAGCTGCAAACCCTTCTGACATGTCAATCGGCTCATCAGAGGGCGAGGACAGCTCGAATCCTTGGAGCAGGCGAGCCAGGGTGAGTGGCATGACCCTCATGACCAGATCTTTCCCGGGGCAAACCCGTCTCCCTGCACCGAACGGAAGGTAAGTGAAGTCGATCCCTCCTTGAACCTCGAACTCCTTTGGCTTCCCCTGTAGGTGCCTCTCCGGCTTGAACTCCTCCGCGTCCCCCGGCCAGACCCTCGGATCCCTCTGCAGCTTCCACAAGTTGCATAGCAACTTTGTGCCCTTCTTTACCTTGTATCCTCCTATGCAGCAGTCTTCCACCGCGTAGTGAGGCGGACTCAGCGATGCTGGAGGGTAGAGCCGCATCGTCTCCTTGATCAAGGCGTTTATGTAGACGAGGCTGTCAATGTCGGCTTCGTCCACCCATCTTTCCCGTCCCACCACGCGCTCTATCTCGTCTTTGGCACGCTCCATCACCTCGGGGTGGTTCAACAAAAGCGTGACCATCCATGTCATCGCGACGGAGGTGGTGTCTACGGCTCCAACCATTATAGTCTGCGTGCATAGGAATCGAAATCAATTGAATGATCCATGTAGGGAGCTGCAGGTTTTACAAGTCGGTCGATCGAATTCGAAACTGACCTCAATTGTGGAGCTGATTACGATATCTTTGGTGTATAAG
Organism: Persicaria tinctoria; assembly: GCA_037127255.1. NCBI lineage: Eukaryota > Viridiplantae > Streptophyta > Magnoliopsida > Caryophyllales > Polygonaceae > Persicaria > Persicaria tinctoria. Next base: position 85,569,454 of record JBANSL010000002.1, on the reverse strand, counting down.
CCATCAAAGTTAAGCTTCCCTTTGCCGACTTCCCTTAGAAGGACATCAATGAAATCCTCTTCGCCGCGTTGGTGATGAGGCAAAGACCGCGCCTTGTGCTCTTCGATCCATCCATCAACGACCTCATCGAACTGCTTAGCTATCCTCTTCATCATCCGGATGTGGCCCTGCGGGTCGAGCCACTCGAGGAAGGAAGAGGGGAAGGCGTCAGAGACAACAGGAAGGGCGAAGGCGAAGAGGAGATCCTTGATGGCCTCATGGACCTTGGTGGAGTCGTCGTTGCTAGGGTCACAGGAGTAGCGCTTCCGGGTGATGAGCATGGTGGTCATGTTGACGGATTGGCGCGCAAACCAGTCGCTAAGGACGACCTTGTTGTTGTTGATGGAGGATTTGTAGAGGTCTTTGATGAATTCGGAGACCTCGGAGATTTGGAACTCCTTGAGCTCAAGCAGTTTGGCTGGGGAGAGGAGGTCTTGCATCGTTATCTTGCGGGTCTCTCTCCAGTATGCACCCGAAGCCATTCCGAAATACGCATCATTGTGGCATATGTATTTTCTGTAATGCATACCCACAAATTAACAAAAAGTGGATGATTGGGTGGTGACTTATAAATAAAGACTACTAATTTTAAATTTAAAGGGTTTATATTTAAAGAGTGATTTTCTTTAAATTTTCCATTCATTATATATTCTAAACTAATATAGGTTTTTTTTTTATGTAAATATGTTTTTGTTAAAAACTAAAATAAATATCCTTGTACACTTTTTTTTTTAAATTATACTCCCTAATACCATATGTTTTTTTCAATAAGATTCTCCCTAATACCATATGTTTTTTTGAATAGATAAAGTATGTAGATAAGATGATGGGTTCAAATCCGAATCCCCTTCTTTTCCTTTCTTTAATCATTTTGAAATAGTCCAACTGAAAAAAAATTACGGGTAATATCCAAAGATCTTTGGCGGATTATCGCTCTTTATTTACCAAAATGAAAAGTACATAGATAAGATAATGGGATACCCCAAAGTGGTAGCGGGAGGGCGGGCAGCCAAGGTCTTGTCATTAACGGTAAAGCACTCCTTGGCGGTTTCCCAGCTGTTGACAAATACGACCGGCTTGCACCCGAGTCGAAGCTCAAACACCGCCCCGTACTCATCCGCCAGCTCTGATATTATCTTGAAACGTTGCTTCTTCTTGCTGTTGAGAAGTGGGAGGTGGCCTAGGATCGGCCACGCTCCCCGTGGCACTGGTACTGGGGGCGCCCCCGACTCCTCCTTCCTGGCTTTCGACAAGCCGCGGAAGACCAAGAGGAGGGTCAGGATGCCTGCTAAAACACCAAATACCCACTCCATTTTTTGGTTAAATTTTAGCTCTTGTGGGTTGAGTGTACAAGGTTTGCTTCAAGCTGACTTGCTATTTATAGTGGGTAAGGCCCAACTCCTAAGGGTGTCTGCTCGATTTCATTACGTAATTGTGGGTGCTTGCTTGGAAAATTCAGTGTCATGTCGTCAATCAGGAATGTTTTATTGTTTTCAGTGGTGGAAAATTACATGCATGCTAATTTTGACTGAGGGAAATTAGCTAGAATTAGACTTGATTATTCTTAATTAGCAGGCCCGGCCCAAAGGGTAGGCCTGAGGGGCGATGGCCATGGGCCGGAGAAATATAGGGGCCCATATATATTAGGTTCCTATGTATACATGTATATACATTAAAATATAGAAATGAGGTAGGAAAGTGGGAAGGACCCCACCCTCTTTCTTCCTATCTTTAAATTCGGTCCAATAAACATGGGTGTGTATTGGAGGTGGGTCCCGCATTTTTTTAATAAAAAATAATCAGAAATGTGATTAAATCGGGTCAATCCATTAATGAGTGTTTACAAATGATCATTTATATATATATAAACTCTCTTATTGTGGAAACTTTTAATCCCAACCTTTCAATTTCAATCAATGGCTATTATTTAACCGATGACAATTTTTAAATATAAGAGAAATTTGCCTAGAAACCGAACCCGTCTACACTCTCTTCTCCCCCAAACTCAGAACAGAGAGATTGAACGGCGAGTCGGCGACGATGGGAAACGGAGGTAAGCGACGAAACCCAGGCTCCAGCGGCTTTTCCGGCCTGAAAACCCTCCCATTCCGACCGACAGACATTTCCGACAACAACTCGACATCCAGAAGCAAAGATTGAACAAGAAAGAGAAGAAGAAGAAGCTCACCGAATCCTTGGCTCGGAACGCCCAAAATCGTCCGATTCGCCTTGCCGGAGGAACGGTTTGGCTTCGACGGAGGTGTTCCTTTCCGGAGATGGCCTAGGACGGAAATAGGAGGTTCAAGGGTACGATTTTACATCGATTTCGAGTTGGAAAATGGAAACGAAGAGGGGAGACATCGACCTTACTCGCGAACAGGGACATCGGAGGTGAACGCGGTTTCGAGGGCTCGTGGCCGGCGTCGGCGCCCCTGGCAGCGCTCGGTTGCCCTGGCTTCGCCTTGGTCGTCGAAGATCTGCTGCTGCTGCTCGGATTTGGGATGAAACGGTGGAGGCGCACGCGGCTCCGACGGGCTTTGGGGCGGTTTCTAGGCTTCGTCTTCCACTTCTTCTTCGATCGTCAGAGGGAGGAGAGTGAATGGGAGGTGCTGGCTGTTGGTGCTCGGAACGGAGGCTGCTGGTGGTGCTGGTGTCTTGGTGGTGGCCGGCGGAAGCCAGGAGATGAGGAAGAAGAGGAGGGAGGTGTTTGAAATTGAAAGAAAGAATGTGGAGAGTGAATGAGGGAAAGGAGATGTGGGGATGTTGGTTTGAATCAAACACAAAAAGGGTCTACTTAGTTGCAGACCAAGCCCAGATTTCTTTTTCTTTGACTCTTGCCATAAAGGGGGGAAACGTGGGTAAGAGAATGAGATGGTGTGTGTTGGGTTTAACTGGGAAAAGAAACAAACAAAAGAGCTGGAAAAGGAGGTTGCTTGGAGCTGCTGCCTCTGATCGAAAATGGAGAGGAAAAGCATCTTGGTTGATCCGAAAGATGTCAAGGGGGAAAGAGACAAAAAGGATATGTGGTCCTCCTAATTCTCAGATTTGCAAGTACCCGGAAACAAATTCCAAAACCCGTTCTCTCGATTTTAACCCGACTCAAAAAAAATATAAAGCTTACAACTTCAAATTTAAATCGAATTCTTGACTAAATCAAATAATAGAATTATGTTATACTTTCAAATTTTAGCAAGCGAAAGCGAAAATAAATCTGAATGAAAGTCCATTTAAAATAATCATATGCCGGAATTCATTTTAAGAGATTTTAATTACCCCGATTTAAATTCATTTTAATTATTATTATTATTATTTTTGAAAATTAGGATTTAAAAACCCGAGCCTTTACAGACGTTGTAACAACGTCAGATATGTCGTTGTTACGACTTCCAAATTTCCCCCAATCAGCCCCCTATAAAAGGGAATGAGGACCGAATTTGAAAAATGCAACACAACAATTCCACATTTTCATTCCTTCCATGGAGCCGGTTATATTTGGAATAGAAGGCTCAACCCCCCGCATTGATTTTGTAATCAAAAGGGTTCGGTACCCAATGCCCCCGGAGGAGTCCAACTGTGCTTGCCGCAGTCCAGAATACAGTGGCATGCATCCATGCGCGCTCTTTTGGGTCGTGTGTGAAAATGAGGATCACATTTCCGCACCCTTGCAGTTCGGGTGTCTGTACTGCAATGACTTTCATCTGGGCATTCGTGGAGCGTATGAGTTGAGGGTTGGAGATCTTCTTCTTCAACATATTCGGTTATTCTTCCCCGATTTAAACATACATGACCACATTTATGTGGCTCAAACGGCAGGGATACTTGTGACGGAAGCAAATATGGAGGTTGGAAGCTTTGCATTCAACGAGTTAAAGATTAAACTCATTCCGAAGACGAATTAAGTATAGGCTGGTCGATTGTAAGAAAAAATTATGTTGTTATCCATAGTGTATTTGTTAGTTTTAGTAATGTCTCAATGTGTAATCTAATCGTTATTTATGAAGTGAAGCGTTTGCATGTGATTGTTTGTTGTTGTGATTGGGTAGAAACCATCGAAAATAATAACGCAAACAACACCAGCGGTGGTGTTGTAGGCCGAACGTCACGATGTAACGCCTCTGTAGGCGAAACGGCTGTTGTGCAAAGGTCGGAGGGATGACGGCCAATGGCTGCTCTTGCACGTGGCCGAACTGACAGAACACCCTGTTTGGCATGTATGGCTCAAAGACACCACCGAATCTGAGGGTGCCTCAATAGGTGGAGGAGCGAAACTGACCTGCAAAATCCAGGTCTCTTCCAAAAGGCATCCACTCGACCTAGATTGAAAAAATGAGATAAGGGAAACAATGTTACTCGACATATGTAGTTAAAATCAAAGAAAGTGAGAAACAGGTTACCTGATCGATGGTCATGTGCTCTGATGTCTCTAAAGTAGCCATGTCTTTATGCATGTTTTAGTTCCATATTCTTTACATTTTGCATAATTCGGGTTGGGAATATGTCGAATTTATGTAGTATATGCTTATTTGTCAGAAATGGAGATCTACATAAGTTTATGTTTAATATTGCAGAATATGGAACCATTTCGAGAGAAAATCAAGAAGCAAGAACTGGAGCTCAAAGCTACTCGACATCGACAAGCTTTAGTCGATCTCGAAAAGCCATGTCTAGACACCTGCCAGGATCGAGGAGGATCATGTCGAGAAGCCGAAGACGAACAACCCGGCTCCAGCAACCTACTCGAGATCGAGTACCATTACTCGATGTTGACAAAGCTTCAAAGACAACCAGGAGTTGAGAAGGCCACCCGAGGATGCCGAGGAGAGACTACCCGACCATGCTCGGACACCCAACTCGAGATCGAGGAGAGGTCCTCGAGATCGACAAACCCTAGGAGCCTGTGTCTGAGCATGTCGACAAGAGGCTACCCGATGCGTCAAGCCGGCCAAGTCGATGACCCACCATTACTCGAGATCGAGGAGCTCTCCTCGAGATCGACTAACCCCAAGAGCCATGTCCGAGCCACATCGAGGACCTGCTAGCCGAGACGCCGAGCCAAGCCCAGTCGCCGAGCCAAGCCCAGTCGACGACACTCCTACTCGAGATCGAGTAAGCTTTACTCGAGATCGACGAAGGTTCCAGAAGCCGCGTAACGCGCTAGGCAAGTCCTACTCGGAGTTGGAGTCCTTGAAGCCGAGGATAGCCGTGTCTATCCGATCTATCAAGTTCTATCATGATGAAGAGAGATTTATCCACTTAAACACTTTTAGATATTATTTCTTTTTTAGATTTAATTCTTTTGTTGCTTTTATTTATCATTAAGCCTTTTAGATATAGTTTTAGATATAGATAGATATTTCTATCCTTGAATAGCAAAGTTTAGAAGCCTATAAATAAAGCCCATGGGGATGTTTTCTATTCATTCAATTCACAAGTAGGAGAAGTAGTAGGAGAGAGAGAAAGTGAGGCCGAGTGGAGCAAAAGAGCGAGAGCAAGTTGGCTTTGTTCGGTTGTACTTTCTTGAGTTTGATTTAATGCAATTAGTTTCTTTTCATCAATCAATGTCTGAGGTTGCAATGAAGCGCGAGTAGTCCACCCACTTCTAGGGTTGGGGTGAGCCCGACGATAGCCATGCGTGTTTGAGGTAAAGATCCGACTTTTATCATGTTTTAAAGCATCTACTACTTGTTATGTGTTTATTACCCATATAATGGAGGTCCATGATAACAACTTGGATTGTAAGCATAAAATCAGTAGAGACAATTAGGGTTTCTTGAAAGAGTTATCTAATTGTTGGAAAAGGTGAAAGCTTAGTTCTTTGATGCGATTCACATGATTATCTGTTTTATTCTTGCCTTATGTATGCTTGGTTATCGTTGTTGCAAACCCCAATCTTGGAAGTCCTTTTCATACAGTTTAGTTCGAATCCCAAAGCATTTGTTTTTATTTTCTTTCGTTTTATTTTCTGTCCCTTTACTCGATCTCGAATTGCACTACTCGATATCGAGTTAACTGATCTTCGACCAAGTCGCTGTAGCTTTTGTGTGCAGGTACTCGACAAGCCAAGCCGACGTCGACAAGGGCCGTACTCGATCTCGAGTAGCTTCTTGTCGAGATCGACTACACCAGTGCCTGTGACTGCTGCGCTGCTCGACTAGCCTGATCTCCTGTCGACTAACCCTAGTCGAGATCGAGGACACCTGTGGTCGACTTCCATGAGATTTCTCTGCTGCCTAGGATCCGCTGACACGCTTCCTCGTGGATCGATCCTGACTTCCCACTGCTGCATCGGGAGGAAGTCTTGTAATTATTTGCAAGGGACGGAATCTGGTTTGCCTTAGTTTATTTACATTCTATTTTGCATACTCGATTTCCTCTTACAACACGCTCAAGCTGTGCTCGAAGCCTCTTCTCAATCTTGCGCCTTTCCCTGTCATTCGCCCTCTTCGCGACCTTCAACGGGTCGAATCGTGCCATGTATTGGGGATCATCAGCCAGTGCATCCTTGTCCGGGCTAAGCGGACCCACAAAACAAGGGAAGTACGACCCGACTTACTTCCGGTGTTGGCAGTTGCAGCCACTTTTGTCGGGTGGATAACAATGTTTCATCCCTCTAATTTGATAACCAATCCCCTCGGACGTTTCTCCGTCCTTTGTGAAGTAAGTCAGGTGTCTATTGGGGGCCGAAATTAGGTGGTATAAGTGTGAAAGGGGTCATGGTGAATGGATAGTGGGTGTGGGTGGCTTTTATAGACACTTCACAATAAGACGTTGGATCCGACGTTGCATAGGGTTTAGCAACGTCGGAACCAACGTTGCATAGGGCTACCCTAGGGAAACCCTATGCGTAGGGTATGCAACGTCCAAACTGACGTTGATATACCATTGGCAACGTCGTTTTGGGTAGAGCAACGTTTGATCCCACATTGCATTTCTACATGCATTTTCACTCGACATCGACCCGCTTCAGTCGATGTCGAGTTAATTGAACCGATATCGAGGGAATTTTAAAGTGAATATGAAAATGTGTTGTTCTTCTTATTAGGTTCTATTCAAGCGAATATGAAAATGATTCATATGTCAATGTTTCGATCTTCTTATTAGGTTCCAATCAAGCGAATATGAAAATTATTCATAATTCAATGTGTTGTTCTTCTTATTAGGTTCTATTCAAGCGAATATGAAAATGATTCATATGTCAATGTTTCGATCTTATTATTAGGTTCCATTCAAGCGAATATGAAAATGATTTATAGTTCAATGTATTTGTTCTTCTTATTAGTTTCGATTCAAGTGAATATGAAAATGATTCATATGTCAATGTTTCGATCTTCATATTTGTTCTTCTTATTAGTTTCGATTCATACGGTTAAAATCAAGGGGATTACATAGAGTTCACATCGCAGGTGCATTACCAAATATATACCATATAGAAAAAACATACAGTTGCCCAAAATCGTACATTGAATACACAAGATCAATTGGATCAGTTGCTCCCAACGGACTCAGCAGGTGCCGCTGGTTGAATCTCAATCAGCGCCTGATGGAACGCGTAAGTATCCATAGTTGTTTGGGTGGGCCGTGCTACTAAGTCCACTACGTACTGGGCAATGCTGCGAATACGCGAATGACTCACGTTGATGTATAGACTTTTGATATTATCCTTTGTCTGCGCCAACACGCGAGTATAGTACGACTCAGGGTCAATCTCGGACTTCATACATCGGAAATACACCTCCCTTGACCTCTCAGACCTGCGACGACACTGCACAGAAAATAAATTGCATGGAAATAAAAGGCGATACTTCCTGTGCTTGCAGTTGCAAATGTGACGTTCAGCCAACACACTGTGTCTGGTCACTCTAATAGTGTAACGAGTGCCATCCGAGAAATCAACTATCTTGACGAAACTGTACGGAGTTAAAGGCATGGTAGATGGCTTTTGGCTATTGGGTGTTTGGGGTGTATGTGTGATGAGGAGAGGGGGGTCGAAGGGGCCTTATATGGTGCCCCCAATTACAACTTCGGTTTCGATGTTGTAAGTGGTACATTCCCCCATTACAACGTTAGATTGGACGTTGTAATAGGTACATTTACCCTTTACAACGTTGGATTAGACGTTGTAAATGGTACATTCCCCAATTACAACGTCGGAATGGATGTTGTAATTGGGGAATGTGCCCATTCACAACGCCCAATATGGCATTGTGAAGATTGACCCATAGAACGCGAAATTGACGCCATGACCTACGAGGCAATCAAAGATTGGAGACAACGGTTAGATGATGCTCTTTGGGCATGTCGCACTGCCTACAAAACCCCAATAGGTATGTCTCCTTACCGCTTAATTTATGGAAAATCATGTCATCTTCCGGTAGAACTCCAACACAAGGCCTATTTGGCGGTGAAAGAATGCAACATGAGAGTAGATGAGGTTGGCGAGTTCCGCAAGCTCCAAATTCAAGAATTAGAGGAGATTCGTAGGGATGCATATGACAATGTCATCACTTACAAAGAAAAGACCAAAGCATGGCATGACAAGCACATCTTGCCGAAATATTTTTCCGGGAAAGCTACGCTCAAGATGGAGAGGTCCCTACACCATCATGCACATATATCCACATGGAGCAGTAGAAATCAAGGATGAGGAGAATGCACGCGTGTTCAAGGTAAATGGCCACCGGCTAAAGTGCTACTATGATGGATTCTCCGACAAAATTATGGAGGAGATGAACCTCCAAGATCCCACCAAGGAGACCCATTGAGGGGTCATACCGTCGAGCCTACGACATAAAACAAGGGCGCTTCTCGGGAGGCAACCCGAGGTAAGTTTTTCGTCTTGCAATTTAAATTTCATAATTAGTTAATTAGTATTAGTTTACTTATTTATCTAATTAGGTTAGAAATTTCCTTATCACATTAGATAGATTTTTTTTCCGGAATAGTGGGAGCTAACCTCGCAAAGACAAGAGAACTAAACTAGATTCGCTAGCAACGAACCCAATTCGCTACCAGCGAGATCAGCCGGCCAGCAACCCAGGAGCAGCCGAGCACAGCAGCACCAGTTGCTGCCAACGAACCCGAGTCGCTGCCAGCGGGACCTGATCCTCCGGAACCAGACCGTGGGCCCCACACGGGTTCTTAAAAAAAATTAGTGGAGATTCCCTTTCACCCATTTTTACACACTTACCTTTTAACCACTTTCCTTTTTACCCATTTTTAATTTTGATCATCCCCCACTTTCCATTTTCACCATCTCCTTCCTCCTTCTAAAAACTCCATTAAAGCTCCTCCAAGCTTCACACCACCATCTCCACCGCCCCGACACCCAATCCCGACACCGGATTCCGACTCCCGACGAGCTGATCTACGCAACCACACCACATTCCGACCACCCATCAACCACTTCATCACCACAAAATCACCCAAATCCCTTTCTTTCTTCCACCATTGCGTAGATCGGGTCGAGTTGGGAAACTTTCGTGAAGAAATTTTGGAATTCCGACGGCCGGACACTGACGCCGGAGTTTTGGAAGCTCCGACTCGCTCCCGCAGAATAGTAGCCGCCATCAGCGACCCTGCAGAACCACCGAGCCCACCCAGTGATCCCAATCGCTATCTGCAAGAAACCTTCGCTGCCAGCGATTCTCACCCAGTACGCAGCAGCCCCAGAGTGATCATGTTCGCTGTCAGCAACCATTTTCGCTTCCAGCGAGTCTCGCCGGTTCCACAACTCCACGCGCATCCTCCTCGGCCTAACTCCAGTCGCTGCCAGCAGGACTCTACTCGCTGCCAGCGAAATTTCTGTAGTGAGTCGCCTTCTTTGGGAGTCCTCGGTCTTTATCTTTTGATTATAATTGTTATGGCTTCTTCTCCAATGGTTAGGCCTAGGGGATTGACTAGAGCTCAAAGGACTATGTGGGACAATCTTGATTCTCTTCGGTATATGTCGACGAATTTTTTTGATATCCCCACATTGAGATTGTTGGGACTTGAGGAAAGTGTGTGGACGTTTATGGGCATTGGAGATATTGATGGTTTGGTAGACAAGTGTGTCCGCACTTCTCCGGATTTGGTTAGGGAGTTTTTGGCAACCTTTGCAATGGCTAGTGATGATGGTTTTACTTTTCGATTGGGTGGGGAAAATCAAGCTATGACTTTTGAAGAATTGAAAAATGTGTTCGGGATCATGGGCAATCCCACCGCCCATTGGTCTGAATTGCCTCGTAGCTCCACCCCGCAACAACGATGGTTGCAAGTCACACAAAAGGTCATGACCTCCGACAATGACTACAACTCTAGCATCGTCCACCCTTCCCTTAGACTTTGCCACAAGGTCTTGAACAAGACTTTTTTCGGGCATGCTGAGATCAACAAGGTCTCCAAGGGAAGTTGGGCGTGGATGACTTGCTTGTTGCCAAAAACACGTGAGACTCCGGATTGGGTAGAGCTTTTCTTTGCCGCTTGTGATGAGGCTACTAAGAAGCATTCTAGGAAGGAAGAGGTAAAGATTGGTTTTGGAGGCTTAATCACTTTGATTGCATTGGAGCTTGACATCGATTTGAATGACTATATCCCTTGTGCGGACAACTATAGGCTTAATTTGGTTTCTCTAAAGAAGGCTAGCATAGTGAGGGAGAATGATGATGGGCGGAGCTTCATTTGGTATGCCGGGGTCAATAAGTCCCACACTTTGGTACTCCCTCGCCCACTACCCACCGGTCCCTCCCCCGCCGATTTATATAATCCACCCGATGCCCTACCATTGTGCCCACCTCCGAACGCCAACGAAGGGGATGCTTATGAGAAGCCTCATGAGGAGATCATGGCCCAATTCAACGCTTGGGCACCCTTTGGGTGGCAAACCCAATTTCCGCAACCACATTGAGCTCGTGAGTTTCCTTCTCCCTCACCTATTTCAATTGTTTAATTTTTGTTGTCTTTATTTCATTAGGGACAATGAAATATTCAAGTGTGGGGATGGGCTTAGTGTACATATTGCATTAGTTAGGTCATATTTAAAATTTTCACATGCATATCATGTTTATTTCTAGCATTTATATTGCATTAGAAAAAGAAAAAGAAATTTGAAAAAATTCAAAAACCCAAAAATATCATGCATTGCATTCATATATTATTCAAATACCCATCTTGCCTTAATTGTCCTATATTTCATTTGAGTTTTTGAGCTTGACCTATAAATCCCATGATATGTTTGAATTGGCTAATCTTGTCACATACTTGTGTTGATTTTCATTGGAGCATGACTTGTTAGTTCAATTGAGAAAGTATGATTCTTATTGGCATTATTGAAATCCAACAAAACTTATCCTAGTGAGAAATTTTGGCCTATAAGGGATTTTCATATATTTATTCCCTTTTGCTTTCCTTATGCACTTACCTCTTGAGATTGACATTGTTATCTATATTTGAAGCCAAAATTATATGTCAATTGCTTATGAGTTTCAAATGATAGAGGCATGATTTTCTTAGGCATATTATTATCCATATCCACCCTACATATGTGTCCTTTACTTGTAGCAAATTTGAGCCTTAGCCTTTTCTTTGAAGCTCCACAAAAATTTATCCTTAGCCGATGATGAGCCTTACCCTATCCGGGAATTAGGATTAGAATTGGTGAATGATTGATTTGGTTGAGTTGAAAAGAGATTATTGTTGAGAAAGTTACAAGTTTGGATGAGTATGTAATTTTAGTTTTATTCCTCACATTGTGAATCATTGTTTTGGCTCTAAAGAAAAAAAAAATGAATGGAAAAAAAAGCATGAGTTTGAGCCTTTTATCTTCATTATAAATGTGAGAGTTGGAATAATCTTTGGTTGAGAAATGAATGTTGTTTGTAAAGATGTTGTGAGAGCTTGAGTTTAAGATGATGTTTTTGAGAGAGTTCATGGTTGATGTTTGATTGTCTAGGATTTTGATTCCTGGATTTTGAGCACCACATGACCATAAATTCTCCATGCCCTTAATTCCTTACCAAGCCCCATTACAACCTTGATAAAAGACCTCTTGATGTTGCTTGTGAGTGATGGCATCCGCGGTGGAGAATATGTGATATATGTGTCAATTTCTATGTAGCTTTTTGCATTTTGGATTGAGTCGAGAGATATATTGTTAAGCCTAAACACAATGAGAGTGAGTGCAAACACATGATCCCGGTGAGGTTGGACTAGATGTTCCTTTGACTTTGAATCGCTCATATACTTGCTAGGATGTTAGCTTTCATGTTCATGGCTCCTTCACTTCGATGTTGCTTTTGACAAGGTTAGTGCTTGAAGATTATATGTGTGGCATATTGGTTTTGCTCTTCTTTATTTTTTCATTGCTTGAGGACAAGCAAAAGGTTAAGTGTTGGGGAGTTTGATAATGCACGTTTCTAATAGGTGTTATAGGGTAGTTTAGTTGCATTTTCTTCGCTGCTTGCTGCCAGCGAGTGGAGCCAAGAAGCCCAGCAAGCATGCAAGCGAGCAAATTAGAGCCAACGAGGGAGCCAACGAGAGAGGAAGAACCAAGCGCGCGAGCAAGCAGTGTCCGCTGCTAGCGATTTGACTCGCTGCAGCGAGACACTCGCTGTCGCGGAAATCATCGCTGCCAGCGGGGTGCACCAGGATGGTGGAGACCCGGCGACTCGCAGTTGCGGAAGGAAGAACTCGCTTCAGCGAGTTGGAGCTCTCGCGGCAGCGGGAGGAGCGGCTCGCGACAGCGGAATCAGGAGGTCTGAGAAGGATGGAAAAATTCGAAGGCATGGGAGTTCGCTGGCAGCGAGTGTGGTAGCGAGATGGTAGCGGAAATCCAAGAGTAGCTCGATCAATGCCATTCGCTGCTAGCGGAAATTCTCGCTGCCAGCGGAATCTGACGCTGAATTAAATTTGGAAAGTCTATCTTTTATCTAGTTTGTTTTGGAAGTTTCTATCTAGTTTATCTATCTTTTACCTTGTTTATGGAAGACATTAGGCTTATAAATAGGATGTTCTAGGGTTAGTTTCTAATTAATTTCAAGCGGAGCAATCACCATAGAAGAGAAGAGAGCTTAGGTAAGCATGAACGACTAATTTTTCTAGTGTTTCGCCTACGTTTTCGGAGATTTAGTTGGTGAATTGTGAGTTTTTAATTCAAGTTATCTTTCCTCTATTATAATTCCTTCAACTTCCTTGTGCTTATTGTTATGTTATTAATGTTATCTTGCTTGGCCAACTCGATAATATTGATTTCGTGCTAGGATTTAATGCTTTCGTATTTGTGTTAATTCCATAGTAGCATGCATAAGATTGTGGATTCCGTGTTTGAAGCATGATTATGTAGGAAGTTGACATATATCTTAAACATCGATTTACCGTGTTTAATTGGTGTTATTTATGTGCTCAAGTTCTTGGGATGTTGTGCTATCTCTTTGTTAAATCTTAACCGTGTTATGATTGCATTGAGGTGTAACGGATTAATTGGACTCGTAGGACTTTTAATCTATATAAACCAAGACGAGGGGAATATGTAGGAAAGTTAATAGCTTCAATTTGTAGGAAAGTTAATAAACCAAGACGAGGGAAGCAGATTTGCAGCACGCAGAGCAAACTAAGCAACTGCCCGTTCTCCTTACTCGGCCGTGAGGGGGGACCGAGTATGTGGATGATGACCGTGCAAAATGGAACGCACAACCATCACATCCCTCCAAGATTGAAGGGTCATGCTTACGCGGGAAGGATGACATCGGGGGAGAAGAAAATGTGCAAGTGGATGAAAGACATAAGAACTCCGCCGACGACCATCTCGTATGAGCTACGACAAGAAGATGCGAATAGCGTCACCTCAGCACGATCACTGGAGAACATCCTCAACAAGCTCGCCGTTGAAGAGAGAGGAAATCGAACGATGACCCAAGATACCCTCCATCGTCTCCGAGAAAGGGGCTACTACTACGAATTTAGGAGAAGCTCATATGATGACAATGTATTGAATGACCTTTTTCTCGCACACCCGTATGGGATTCGTTTCTTGAACAAATACCCGTACGTCATCATTATGGATAGTACGTACAAGACCAATGTTTAAGTACTATATCCTATGTCTTCGTACATTTCTTCCATATAGAGTGTTATACTAATGTGAGTACGTTGTTGCACTGCGTCCACAGGTACAACGTCGCGTTGTGTGAGATAGTCAGCTTAACACCAACGAGAAATAACTTTTGCATCGCCTATGCCTTTATGGCTCGCGAGGACGAGGACACGTACACTTGGGTGCTCAACAACCTACGTGTTATTCTTCAGGGTAAGGTACCCGATTCGATCATGACAGATCGGGAGCTGGGCCTTCTCGCTACACTTAGGGTCGTCTTTCGCGATGTGCAACATCTACTGTGCTGGTTACATGTCTCTCGCAGGTGTGAAGAGGCCGCTTTGAAGATTACAAAAAATCTAAAACTTTCAATTCTATTCAAGAATCACACGCGGGGTTTATTCTCGTCTTCGTCGAAGAAGTCGTTCGAGCGGCGGCTTAGATGGCTTCACGCCCAATGGCAGCCCATACTCGGGGTCATGGGGTATCTGGAAATAGTGTGGCAATAGGTACGCATATTGGGCGTGAGCTTTGGAACGAGAACAATATGCGTACCTATGGCAACGAGCCTTGTTAGATGTCACACCGACCGCGTCCTGAACTTTGGAACGAGAACAAGCAATAGGTACGCATATTGTTTCCGTCATTACCCTTGTCACTCCTTTACTACATTTCGACATTCGTTCACCTCGAGCACATGATGCATCGTGTAGGGTTGAAGGCCAGCATAAAGTGTTGAAGGAAGCATTACACTCGTCCACAGGTGATTTTTGTGTCGTGGTGGATGCCATTCATTGAGTGAATGAATGTCAGGTGCATGAGCTCCAGACTCCGTTGGAGATAGATCGTTTCAAATGGCCAACTAACGCACACGAAGTCCCCTTATTCGAAGAGATTAAGCACGTGGTTTTGAAGAAGTGTTTCGAATATCTCTACGCTCATTGGAGAACCGTTGTCGATGGAAAAGTACCTTCAGAGTGCGTCGAACGGTATTGGAGAATTTGCTATTAGGGGTTGCATGGTACGATAACCACCAAAAAATGGTGATTACCACGTACCAACCACTAGCTGGTGCTATGTAAATTTTTATACCACATACCAACCACAAGTCATGGTTACCACATATGTGGAAACCACGACTTGTGGTTACCATCGGTACATTACCATGGTTACCGTGATGTAATTCCTACTTGCACCAGTGCTTCTTTTGAATGAACCCTGACGAGCCATTGAGGGAGCAAGTGAGAAAATTGGGAGATCTTGAACGGCTAGAGGGGTCGGGAGGCCGGAAGCAACGACTGAACGGGCAACCCTTGAATGACTGGCACTCGGAAGCCTTGAACGTAGAGACTAGAGAGTGGCTACTAGGGTTGCTGTAGTGCTGCTTGGTTCTCCTTTGTGTTTGTCTATTTGAACGAACTAACGAATAGATTAGAAACAGTAGAAATGACCAATTTAGGTCAAAATAAAAACACAAAATATAAAGTAAAAATTTAAAACTAAAAGGTAAAAACTATAAAATATTAAATAAAAAATAAAATAAAAAATATATATACTTGGTAACCATGGTAACCGTGGTTACCATAGACGAGAGGGTTTCTCGACCAAATAAATTTATAGTTAAGACCCCCGCTATAGTATAGGGGAGCCAGGTTCGTCCTCAGGAGAGAAGTCAGCGGTTCTAGGTTTAGTGTGTTTTGGAGTTCAGGGATAGCGGGAAAAGGGGGGAGGTTTCTGTCGACTTCGAGTAACACTTGGTCGATGCCGATGGATGGACGGATAATGGTGGTTTGATATCGAGTAGAATATGTGCCGAATAAAAATAATAAAATAAAACAAATAAAGATGTAAACTTCCAAGGTAAGGGATCACCGAAACGATAATCAAACACACAAAAGATAAGATAGAATAGTTATGTAATCACATCAAAGGAGTAAGATTTTGCCTTTTCCAACATTAGATAACCCTTTCAAGTAACCCTAATTGTATCTACCAATTTTAGGTTTATAATTCAAGTTGTTAACATGAATCTCTATTCTTTCGAGTAGGCAATAAACATATAAAAGGCAGTGGATGATCAAAACATAATAAATATCAAAACTTTACCTCAAGTGTGCATGACTATCGTCGGGCTCACCCCGACCCTAGAAGAAGGAAGTTAGAAAGCAAACATCATAAAAGAAACTAACTTTAACATTAAAAATAAAACTTAAACTTACAAAACCTTCCAAAAGTTCCTCTCTCTCTCTCTCTCTCTCTCTCTCTCTCTCTCTCCTCTCTCGCCTTCTCTCTCTCTCCCTCCTCCTCCTCTCCTTGCGTCCTAAGACGACCTGACTTGAATTGAATGAAAATCAGCCCCCTAAGGCTTTATTTATAGCCTTCATTCCCTAGCTATTCTAGGTAAGAAAGTCTATCTAAATCTAAATCTAATTATCTAAAGGCTTAAAGATAAATAAATGCAATAAAGGAATTAAATCTATAATGAAAATTATATCTAAAATAGGTAAGTCTTACATGTGTTGATAGGTCTTGATAGATGTTGATAGATCTCGGCCAAACTCGGATTCCTTCGGCTCCAAGGATTCCCAAACCGCGTAGGACAGCAAACCGTGTAACGCGGCTCCGGGACACGGCTCCTCGAGATCGAGTAGGGCTTACTCGAGATCGAGTAACGTGGTCGTCGACTATGGCTCGGTTGGGCGTCTCGGGTAGCTGGTGCTCGATCAAGCTCGGACAGGCGCTGCTGGGTCCTCGAGATCGGGTAACTTCCTCGAGATCGAGTAGATTGGTGCTCGGCGTCTTCAGTCCTCGGCTTCTCGACTTGGCACAGCTCCTCGACTCCGGACATGGCATCAGGGTTTGTCGATCTCGACCAGTTTACTCGAGATCAAGTAGGTCTCCGGAGTCGGGTTGATCTGGATCTCATCTTCTCGACCATGCTTTGCTCGACTAGGTATGCTCGGACAACTTTTGTCGAGATTGAGTAAGTTAACTCGAGATCGAGTAAATCTCTCAACTTTCTGCTCTGTTCTTAAAACGCACTTTCCCGAGTCCTCGTTTGTCGAATTGACGCATATGACCATGCGTTGGAAAGATCTTTCCGAGGGCTACAACTCTAATGAACACATCAAAGCTTGATTCAGAACGAAGAATGGTGAAAAATGGCCTTTTCTCCTGCTGCACCATTCTTAGCTTCTCCATGAGTTTCCTTTAAACATTACATTGTCCTCACTGTATAAAAAATAAGGGTAAAGAAAGAAACTCACTAGACAGATGTGCAGGGCTTCATAATGTCGAGTGCTATGCTCTGGGCCGAGTCCGATTTAGCTTGCTTCTATCCCCATGAACCTGGAAAATATAGAAGACATATACCCATAATAGAAAAACTAAAAGTTCAAAACCAAAAACAAACAAAAAGCAACAATGTCCAAAAATCCCAAAAAAATAAATATCTATTTACAAGCTCTAGATTTCATAGTCGCTAGGCCGACTTCTTCATTAAGCATTAGCCTGGCTCATCTTTGTCCGGAGGTATAGGTGGATCTGGTGGTTCCTCTGGTGGTGGAAAGCGTGGGATGTCATCCGGGGGCATCATGTGAAGAAGCTTAAATCTCCCTGAGTGAATGCTCCATGGCTCCACCCATTTATTTTCCGGGGCTCCACCTGGCATGCATAAAGGAAGATATAAAGAAAATATGCATACCTCCTCATTATACCTCTTCCACTTCATTGGTTTATATGTTTGCTCGTCTCCACCACAACAAAACGGTGGAGTAGGAAGAGATATTTCCACCTCATCATGCGGGAGCTTCATGCCACTTTGCTAGGACCCCATACTTAAATATGAACATCGGTTGCTCAAAATCATCGGGGATAGCCTTCACCTTGTAAGGTAAAAGCGATCTTGGAATGCTCTGGTCAACAATGTCTAACTTCTTCTCTTCTAGTACTATTTCGCCTTGGGCTCCTTCATATGATTCATCGACAATAGGTAGCAAAGTAGGAATGAAATTCGAGGAATGACATACCTGGTTGTCGATATCGAGTGGGTCAATTGGCTCGTCGAGAGGAGGGCATGGTCTTTTCGACTGAATGGAAGCCTCAAGCCTTTGGGTTTCGTCTTCCAGCCGAGCTATTTCCCTTAATCGTGACTCCTCCACTGCGATCCTATTTCTCCGTCTCAAATCTTGAACCCATTCTTCCTATGCAGGATTCCCTTCGACAAAGTCTTCCATCTTTGTACCTAAGCTTTGAAATCACAATCAAGAACACAAATTAGTGGCAAAAGCTTGGCACCCAGTTGGTACCAGTGAGGTAGGTGGTGGTAGGGTATGTGATAGGGTAAGAAAAAATGATGGGCTTTCCTAAACCTTAAACACAATTAAACTAGGCGCGATTGATATTTCCCCGGCAACGGCGCCAATTTGACGAGAGGGTTTCTCGACCAAATAAATTTATAGTCAAGACCCCCGCTATAGTATAGGGGAGTCAGGTTCGTCCTCATGAGAGAAATCAGCGGTTCTAGGTTTAGTGTGTTTTGGGGTTCAGGGATAGCGGGAAAAGGTGGGAGGTTGCTGTCGACTTCGAGTAAGACTTGGTCGATGCCGGTGGATGGAGGGAGAATGGTGGTTTGATATCGAGTAGAATATGTGCCGAATAAAAATAATAAAATAAAACAAATAAAGATGCAAACTTACAAGGTAAGGGATCACCGCAACGATAATCAAACACACAAAAGATAAGATAGAATAGTTATGTAATCACATCAAAGAAGTAAGCTTTCGCCTTTTCCAACAATTAGATAACCCTTTCAAGTAACTGTTGTAGGGAGGAAATCGAGTTCAAAATATAGAAATATAATTCAAACCAGATTATGCCCACGCCAAATAAATACAAGACCTCCTCCTGATGCAGCAGCGGGAAGTCAGGATCGATCCACGAGGAAGCGTGTCAGCGGATCCTAGGCAGCAGACGAATCTCACGGACAGAAGTCGACTACAGGGGTCCTCGAGCTCGACAAAGGGTTAGTCGACAGAAGCTCGGATAGTCGAACACAGCAGCACAGGTCGGCGAAGGGTGGTCGATCTCGACAAGAGGCTACTCGAGGTCGAGTTGGCTCGTCGAGGTCGAGTTGGGGATTCGTCGATTCCTGCACACTTAAGCAACATCGATTCTAGGTCGAGAATCAGTCGTCGAGGTCGACCAGTGGGTGGTCGAGATCGACAAGGGCAGGGACGAAAACGAACAAAAATAAAGAAAATAAAGAACAAATGCTTTTAGGGTTTCGAACTAAACTGAATGTAAAAGGACTTCCAAGATTGGCACCCAGTTGGTACCAGTGAGGTAGGTGGTGGTAGGGTATGTGATAGGGTAAGAAAAAATGATGGGCTTTCCTAAACCTTAAACACAATTAAACTAGGCGCGATTGATATTTCCCCGGCAACGGCGCCAATTTGACGAGAGGGTTTCTCGACCAAATAAATTTATAGTCAAGACCCCCGCTATAGTATAGGGGAGTCAGGTTCGTCCTCATGAGAGAAATCAGCGGTTTTAGGTTTAGTGTGTTTTGGGGTTCAGGGATAGCGGGAAAAGGTGGGAGGTTGCTGTCGACTTCGAGTAAGACTTGGTCGATGCCGGTGGATGGAGGGAGAATGGTGGTTTGATATCGAGTAGAATATGTGCCGAATAAAAATAATAAAATAAAACAAATAAAGATGCAAACTTACAAGGTAAGGGATCACCGCAACGATAATCAAACACACAAAAGATAAGATAGAATAGTTATGTAATCACATCAAAGAAGTAAGCTTTCGCCTTTTCCAACAATTAGATAACCCTTTCAAGTAACTGTTGTAGGGAGGAAATCGAGTTCAAAATATAGAAATATAATTCAAACCAGATTATGCCCACGCCAAATAAATACAAGACCTCCTCCTGATGCAGCAGCGGGAAGTCAGGATCGATCCACGAGGAAGCGTGTCCGCGGATCCTAGGCAGCAGACGAATCTCACGGACAGAAGTCGACTACAGGGGTCCTCGAGCTCGACAAAGGGTTAGTCGACAGAAGCTCGGACAGTCGAACACAGCAGCACAGGTCGGCGAAGGGTGGTCGATCTCGACAAGAGGCTACTCGAGGTCGAGTTGGCTCGTCGAGGTCGAGTTGGGGATTCGTCGATTCCTGCACACTTAAGCAACATCGATTCTAGGTCGAGAATCAGTCGTCGAGGTCGACCAGTGGGTGGTCGAGATCGACAAGGGCAGGGACGAAAACGAACAAAAATAAAGAAAATAAAGAACAAATGCTTTTAGGGTTTCAAACTAAACTGAATGTAAAAGGACTTCCAAGATTGGGGTTTGCAACGATAATAACCAAGCATGCATAAGGTAGAACCAAACAGATTATCATGTGATTTGCATTAAAGGATTAAGCTTTCGCCTTTTCCAACAATTAGACAACTCTCTCAAGAAACCCTAATTGTCTCTACCGATTTTATGTTTATAATCCAAGTTGTTAGCATGGATCTCCATTAGATGGGCAATAAACACATCAACAAGTAGGAAAATGCTCAAAACATGATAAAGGTCGGATCTTTACCTCAATTACGCATGGCTATCGTCGGGCCCACCCACTCGCTCTTCATCGCAAACTCAGACATCATTGATTGAAAAGAAATAACTTGCATTAACTAAATTCAAAGCCTTTACAATCCCGGCAATCCAACTCTCGTCGAATGCCAAAACCTTAAAAAGCTCAAACTCCCTAAACCGTCTCTGTGGAACTACTTGTCTCTGACTGAAATTGAATGAATAAAACTGAGCCCCATGGGCTTTATTTATAGCGTTCATTCCCTAGCTATTCTAGGAAAGAAGATATCTATCTATATCTAAAAAGCTTAAAAGATAAATAAAAGACATAATGGAAATTAAATCTAAAATAGGAATTATATCTAAATGTCTTCAATGGATATAATCTTTCTCTTTATGGTAGATCTTGATAGTTTCGGATAGATTTCAGCAACTTCGCGCCCAAGCAATCCAAATCCGAGTAGAGTTGATCAATCCGCGTCGAGCAGCCTCTGGAGTCCTAGTCGACCTCGACAAGACGCTTGTCGATCTCGAGTAGAGACCGTGGTCGACTTGGCTTGGTTCGTCGTCTCGGCTAGCTGGTGCTCGACGGACTCGGACATGGTTCCTGGCGCTCGTCGACCTCGACAAGCCCTTGTCGATGTCGAGTAGGATGGGCTTGTCGACTGGGTCTCCTCGGGTGGCCCTTCTCGACAAGTCTGGGTCTGGGCTCCAGGCTTAGTCGATCTCGACTAGCCGTACTCGATGTCGAGTAGGGCTAGGGTTCTCGTCTTCGACTTCCTCGGACAGCTTCTCCTCGGCATGGCTTGTCGGGATGTCTTGTCGACCTCGACAAGGGTTTCGTCGAGGTCGAGTAGAACTGTGCTCGGCTTCTCATCCTCGGCTTCTCGGGCAGCTCTCCTCGTCGACTCCGGGTGGTCTGTCTCGGCTTCGTCGATCTCGACCAGGCTTCGTCGAGATCGTGTTGGGTCCCGGAGCTGGGTTGATCTGTTTCTCGATTCTACTCTTTGTCGACAAGGCTTTGCTAGGGCATCTTTGTCGAAGTCGAGTAAGGGCTACTCTAGGTCGAGTAGTCTGGTTTCTTAGCTCGATTCGACTGGTTCCGTTGCTGCTCCGATCTTGGACTTCTGTAAGTGTTTTCCGAGCTTTTCCGACCTTCTGTAGAATTGCTGTAAATGCCTCGATTTCTGCGAATTAAACAGAAACTGGTGTAGATTCCAAAATTTTGGCAAATAAACATTAATTACACAGATTCTGTACTATCTTAGCCCAATTGTATGAAATGTATACAGAAATCGATATAAAAGTTGCTGTAAAACATGGCAGATTCCGCTCACAACAAACACCCCATACTTAAGCTTGCTTGTCCTCAAGCAATACTTGTATTTGTCATTCAGGGGAAGGAATCAAAACTCTCAACATATCAGATTCATTCTCATATGTCCCTGCAATCAATTACCATCCTCGAAAAGGTACTAGTGTCACAGATTCATGCATGTGCAAATTTGTAAAAGCAACATCTACTCACAAAAGGAGGGCTATGCACAAATAATTTTTATGTGACAAAGCATTGATAATCAAGAAGACTTTAATTTAAGCTCATGAAGGAGTAGATTGGTAAAAGGCTAAAAGGTGGGCAATTTCTGGCAATGTGGTGCTTTCATGCCCCCATATAGCGACGCCCTCTCTTCCAGTCGCCCAAGCGAGAACTCACCAGGGTATCGTCAACCTCGGAGCCTTTGCTCGACGATCAGGCCCGGTGGGAGGGCGGTGCGTCCGGCCCATCTGCACAAGGCCCGAATATTTTAGGGGCCCCAAATAAAGTTTTACTAGTATATAAAAACGAAACTTGCTTCTATTTGCTGCAAGTAGGGATGGAAATAACTCGCGGGTACCCGCTCCACCCACTTTACCCGCATTAATTTTGCGGGTGAAAATCGGCAAAAAAAGTGGGTGACGGGTGAAGCGGGTGATGAATGGATTATGGGTGAAGATTTTCCACCCATAACCCGCCCCATTAACCCACCCATTAACCCGCCCCGCACACCCGCACCGCAAACCCGCATAAAGTCCTAAAATTTATATATATAATGTGTGTGATTTTACTATTTTACCCTTTTCAAGTTTAACTTCTACAAACCCTAATCCTTGATTAGTGCTTTGCCTACCAAATTTCATTTAGAATGGATATGGTCTCGGCTTTCTTTTCCACGTTATAGCAAGGGATATACTGGATTAGTATAGAGATATATATCCTTCCACTTTCAAATTTCAATTAGCTCGTAATTTCAGTGTTTTGCCGATCAAAAATAAAAATATAAATACATAAACCCACCCCCTTTGTAATTTTGAGTTAGAATTGGTCTACTTGTGTTGATTTGATTTTTTCTTTTGTTTCACCCATTGGGTACCCACATCACCCGTACGGATCGGATGCGGGTGAAAAACTTTGTGGATGATGGATGGAGCGGGTGAAATATTTTACCCGCGAGGCGGGTGATGGAGTGGCTTCATCCACCCCTAGTTGCAAGGGCTTGTGGCATAGTGGTTGGTGGATTTGCCAGATGGGGGAATTTCAAAGATGGTTTTAACTTCGATTCCCATTAAGCTCTGCTATTTTAAAATTTTTTTAGACCCACCTTTTCCTTTCCTTCTATAATACATTATTAATTTATTACTCCACGCCCTCTCTTTCGGTCTTTCATATTTTCACCTCTTTTTTTTTCCAGTTCTTTCCAAAGTTTATTTTCTAATAATTTTGGATAAATCACAAAATGTTAAATTATCACCTTATTTTTATACCAATTTCAATTTATCCTATAAGGACGTTGTCTTCTATAAATAAATTAAGAATTCATATTTTTAAGCATAAGATGTGTTATGAGTAAAAAAAATTCAACACAATATGTATCATTTTTTTTTTTAAATCTCCTTTTTTTTTTAACAATATTAGGTATTTTTGTTGCCTTCTTCCTCCTTTGAGTTTCATATTTTTTATAATCAAAATAAAAAAAATTGCATCTAGTGATACAAAAAAATATAATACATTACTTTCATGGAAATAATAAGCAACTCATTTTTCACCATATCGTATATGGTATTTTATAAATATAAATATGAACTGATGACCATATAAAAATGTGACAAAAAAAAAATAGGGCCTAATTCTAATTTCGCACCGGGCCTCTGAAATCATCGAGACGGCCTGGACGATTGCTCTCTCTGTGTGAATCGCGTTGAAGAGCTTTCCACTGGATGATGGGCTGGAGCTGAGAATTAAGTGGACTAAATTAACCCAAAAAAAGGGAAACAAGGCCCCGATAAATTAATTGGGCGAAGCCCACTTGCAGATTGTTCGGTTTTGCTGTCCAGGGGGCAATGGGCATGTTTTATGTCCTCCCAGAAATGCAAATCACCCCTTTAAATGCAAGTAATTACAATGTACTGTATAAAACAATTACAGTGTGCAAATGACATGCATCAAATTCAAAAAGAAAAGAACATCTATATATGTTTGCATGCTCTCGGCATTGTTAAAACTTAAAACATACTACATATATATGTTTATTTACAAAATCAGCCCACTAAAATATAAGAATTATAATTGGTACTCTCTCCGTTCGGAAAAACTTGTCGTTTACTATTCACGCACGCTTTTTTAGAATGATAAAAACTACATAAAATATTCAATTTTTAAAAAAAAGTTTTTGACAAGTTTGTACTTATTAATAATAACTTCGAAATTGTTAAAAAAATTATTTAAAAACTAGATATTTTATATAGTTTTTAGCTCCTAAAAAAGCGTGCGTGAATAGTAAAACGTCAAATTTTGCCGAACGGAGGGAGTATAAATTAAGAATTTGAGTTTGGTCAAAGTATAGAATTAAACTCGTTAAATATTCTTTGCCAATTAATTTTAGTGGGTCAATCTCAAATCGGCTTCGATAAAAACAGAGTCAAAACCTCAAATCGAATTTCACCAAATATAAACTCGCTTCTTATAAGAACTACATAAAATTTGATCTCGTTCAAACGGGTATGTAGGAAGCTCGACATAAACCTACGAGCTGGTCGAGTTCAATCACACTCCTCAAGCGATCTAAATATCAAAGCCAATTCAAATGGTTCTCTTAAGAACTACATAAGATTTGATTCCGCTTTGTCGGATATGTAGGAAACCCGATACAAAGCCAAAGCTCGTCGGGTTCAATCATCAATCAACAAAATCAAATTTGTTTTCTAAAAGAACTACATAAGATTTGATTCCGCTTCGTCAGATATGTAAGAAACTTGACGTCAAGCCAAAGCCCGTCGAGTTCAATCACAAATTCCCCCAAAAAAATAC
The DNA here is from genome assembly GCA_037127255.1 of Persicaria tinctoria. NCBI lineage: Eukaryota > Viridiplantae > Streptophyta > Magnoliopsida > Caryophyllales > Polygonaceae > Persicaria > Persicaria tinctoria. The sequence continues at coordinate 85,544,417 of JBANSL010000002.1, read as the reverse complement.
TTGCTTTGTTTCCAAACGAAGTTAAGTCAGTCAAGCAAAATTTGTTCCAAAAAGAACTACGTAAAGAGTTGATACTCTTTTATGAGTTACCTAGGAAATTCGATATTAAAATTCAATATATATCGGATTCAGTTGACCGGCTCAAATTAAATCAAATTTGCCTATAAAAGAACTACGGATGATTTGATCTCATCCAAATGGGTACTTAGGTAGCTCGACATAAAGCTTATGCTCGTCGAGTACAATCGTCAATAAATTAAAAATCAAATCGGTTCTTGTAGAACTACGTAAAGACTTGACGGCGTTGACGCCGTAAAACGGCTACATAGGTAACCCGATATTAAATCTCAAAAATATGTCGGGTACAGTCGCTAACCTCTAAATTCACTTAAAAAAATGAAAATGAGGTTAAAATCAAATTTAAACTAAATACACATGATTTTCCACGTAAGTAATAGCCGTTAAGTTGGGAAACCCTTTCGAGAAGGTGTGCTCGATCAATCTCATGTATATGATAGTGTGCTTTATGTTAGGGCTACCCTTCCGAGAAGGTGGGTCTTAATACGATCCAATGATGCATGAAAATCGTTAAAACGATAAAAAAAACACAAATTCAAACACTATGAACTACGTGAGGCTTGATTCTCTTCCAAGAGATACGTAGGAAACCCGTTAAATTCGGGTGCAGGCCAAATCACAAAAACCACTCAAATCTTGATATCGATACAACTTCGAATCAAGAGGATAACCATAAGGGGTCAAACTCAAATATTTAAAAATCAAATAAAATGTGTTGTACGATTATTCACGCATTTTTGTCCAACACCATCATTGAACATGCCATATTTAACAAAGCAATTTGGGTTTGATGCCATGATGTTTGTGTCGTGTATGTCAGTTGACTTGCCTCGGGGAACAAGTGATGCGGTATTTATAGAGGCCTAATTACCAACGTCCGATTGAACGTTGTTATTGGAGTTTTTTCATATCACAGCGTCTGATTTAACGTTGCTATGTGGCCCGACTAGACCCACTTTGCAACATCGGATTTGACGTTGTCAAGTGCCTGACCCGCCCAACCGTCCTCCAATTCACAACGTTGTGTATGACACATTACGACGTTGGATTCAACGTTTAATCCGACGTTGCTACAATGTTATATCCGACGTTATATTAGCAACGCTAAACGTGGATTTGCGGTGTATATAGGGAGACCAAAGAGAGTGAGAGGACCCAACAACCGTAAAAGTTGAAGACCTTGAAAGTTAGTACAGTATATAGATTATTAGGGGCTTCGGTCAAGCTTGATAATCTATGCTGCTTTCGCATAACATCTATTATGGGCAAGCTTGACAAGCTAGGGTGTTTGGTTGAGCAATTAGTCCATGTTTATCAAGGGATAATAGGGATACTAGGAATACCAATATTTTACTCTTCTTTCTCCGCCACATCATTTTAGCATCTCGTTCTCATTTTTCCGACTTTATCAATAGCATCTCTAGTATCTCAAAACTCATCTTTTCATACCCACTCAATTTACAAATATACCTCTCCCCAACAATTATTTCCATTCTCGATTATATTATTATATTGATTTATTATTCTTAAAATATTAATATTAATATTAAACTATTATTATTTCTAAACTAAATAGTGCGAACTATATATATAACAAAAAAAAAACGAAATTAATAATTAAATAAAAAAACAACATTAATTATAATTCAATTTTTTGGATTATATTTTGCATATTTATAATCAAAGAGAAATTTTATTTTTAAAAATATAGTCAAACATATTCAAAATTGATGTCTACGTGTAGATAAAAATGAATCCAGTATTGTGGTATTTTTTTTATTTTTTATTTTTACATTTTTTCCCCCGAAATATGACTTTTATTGTGTAAAACAATTACATTACAGGGTAACATCCACACCGTCCATCTCACACGCACGTGGTGCGGTGGTTCGATGGTGCGATGTTGGGGTGGCGGTGGTGCGGTGGGGGGTGGCGGTGGTGAGAGGTTAGGTTTTAGAGAGAGGTGAGGGCCTTCTTGTAGGCGGTTGTTGGAATTTCCTCAACCTATGGTAACTCAACTTTTGGTTTTTTATATATGATATAGATGTGTAAAATTTTTAAATATTATGTAATGTAAAAAATTTATAAAACAAAATTGAGATATCATTATTTAATTTATATGCAAGTTAGGGAAAAAAGCCATTTAATTTTGAAAAAAAAAAAGAAAAAATGTATGTAATCCACCCCTTATACTTATAAAATTAGAAGCAATCTCTTTGTAAAAAATTGTGCCACGTGTCCTTCCATGAACAAAATTAAAAAAACTGTTTTCAGTATTTCACCCACATTATCTCTTCAACCGGTTGCCCCCTCTCTCCTCTTTGAGCGCCAACACCCCCACGTTCCCTTCAACTGTTAAAACCCCTTTCTCAAATTGAAGTAACTAGGATTCCATAATTCTTGAAAGCGTTTGTCCTGCATTTTCTTCCTCAAAGGTGATTTCTTTTATGGGATAATTGGGTTAATATACCTTTTTCAATTTTTTTATGGGTAATTATACCAATGAAAGTTTTTTTTTGGTAATTGTACCTTTTTGGTTATTGATGACTGATTTGCCCCTAGAGATAACTTCCTTAAATCACGTTTAACTCGCTCCTTCTTCCCAAATTGATTACAAGTAGGGCTAATTGCTCAATACGTTCTTCTAAACAATCAATTTATTTTGATACTTCAAGATTGAAGGTATGTAGTTATATGCTATAATTCTTGTCGTATAATTCATATGTATTTGAGATTATTACTAGAATGATATCTGTAATATTATATCGGGTGAAATTTACCCAAAAAACTCGACGCCATTAATTACAATATACCCATTGATTACAAAATACTCGTAATCGATAGAAGCAATCCTCCTCTGCACTATATACGTAGTCTCCTCACCACTATATACGTAATCGATAGAAGCAATACCCGTAATCGAGACAAAATACCTGTAATCAATGACTATATACGCATTAGGATTTCTATCGATTATGGCTATATACGTAGTCTTCTCCAACTCTAGTTGATTACAATCCTCCTCTCCACTGATTACATGTTACAAGTAGATATAAATCGTGAAGGCCGTCGTTGATTACAATCCTCCTCTCCACTCTTATTTTGTGAAATCTATGGTATGTATTTATTGTAACCTATAAAAATCCTAATTACAATAAGGGTAGTTACGATACAAACTAGATACAATTAATTAATTACAAGAAACGAATTGCCTACAAGCTTCAATAAATTAGTTACAATAATGGAACAATATTGATATACAATAATGGAACAATATTGATATATTACAATTACATGTAAAATTACTTGGTTACAATCTATCGTGTGTATTTATGTTACAATTACATGTACAATTACCTGGTTACAAGAATAATAAAGTTCGATGAATAATTGTTACAATAATTAAGGTTACAAGAATAATAAGGTTTCAAGAATAATGGTTACAATAATTAAGTTTCAAGAATAACGGTTACAAGAATAATAAGGTTTCAAGAATAATGGTTACAATGATTAAATTTCTTGTAGCACTCTAGGGTTACAATCGGTTACAATATGTTACAATCAAAATTGAATTACCTGTAACCCATGGAAGAAGTAGCGTCTGTGCGTAAAAATCAATAATCCGAATAATTTTCCTTTTCAATTTCAAAAAGTTAAAATAATTTTATCTACAATCTAAACCATAAACTATTTACTTTTATTTTAATTTTAAAAAGATAAAATCTTATCTCTATCTATTTACTTTTATTTTAATTTTAAAAAAATTATACCTTAAGGGTGTTTTGCTAAAATCCACCCTAAAAAGGTATAATTACTAAAAAGAAAAACTAATGGGTATAATTACTAAAAACAAACTTGAAAATGGTACATTCTCTCAAATTTTCACTTCTTTTATTCTCCCCTTTGAAATCCTTCCATGGGTTATCTTGCGGTTTTGTCGATATGTTTCTCAATCAATATGTTTCTTCCTGCCCTTTCTTCCTCAAATGATCTGTTTCTCTTTGAAATCCTTCCTTGGCGATCTAAAAATCTTCCGTCTCTAGCGTCTTTCTCGGCGATTTGAGTTATCTTGCGGTTCTCACCTATCTTGAAGCCAAATATGATCTCCCATGGAATCTGTTGCTTACAAGTTCGATGTCGACGATGACTTTGGAGGAGCCAATCGAAGGCCAGACACCGACTGTGGTGGGGCGACACCGACTGTGGAGCCAATCGCCTGCCCTTCTTCAATTGTTCTCCCCCACTTATTCAAGTGATGAATTTTTCTTGCTGAGCTTTAAAATTGCATATTATTATAATGCTCTTGATCTGATTTCTTGGTTTGTGTTTGATGTGGTGATTAGTTGGGGCGGCTGAATTGGTGGCTGGAGGTGGCAATCAATTGCAATCGAATGCAGTATGCGTCAAATGGATGTAAAGCACTCTGTGTTCGCTCTTTGATTACCAACTGGATCTGTATATTGCACACAAGGTGTTCGATGAAATGCTTATATGTTGATTAATTTGGAGGATTTTGATTAAAATATTGCACACAAGGTGTTCGATAAAATGCTTATATGTTGATTAATTTGGAGGATTTTGATTGATATATTGCAAACAAGGTGTTCGATGAAAGGCTTATAGGTATATTTTGTGTTAATATATTGCACTGCCTTCTTGAGTGTCAACTAGATCAAAAGGGCTTCATAGGTATATTATATATCATTTATGAAATAAATGAACTGCTTATAGGTATATCATTATTTCAAATTGCAATATGATTTATGAAATAAATGAACCTAGAAATAAATATATCATTTATGAAATAAATGAACTGCTTCATAAGGTGTCGGGCTTCATAGGTATATTCGATCATATATTGCACTGCTTATAGGTATATCTACATATAATACTTATTAATTCAGAAGCAACCTCTTTGTAAAAAATTAAATATAGCAATCCATGGAGCTTCCACCGCCTCACTCACTACCTCCATGCTTTCCGATGTCAACCGATGGATAAGACCATAGTACGTAATCTATACATCAGTGACACCATAAGTTGTGCATTGCACTTTACATATGTTCTTATTTGTTTATGTACCTTTTATTTGTTGCCTCCACTGTCCGAAGAAAGCTCCAAATTCATATCTCAATATCCCAATGACAAGGTTTCTTGATCTTTCACTCAATTATAGGGATTCTATTATTACATTCAAATGAAATCTAATCTCAATTGACCTATTTCAGGAGGACGCCGCGCTGGAGAAGCTAGGCAAAACAATGAACACAAAGTCAATAAGCAGGCGAGGAACACTGTGATTCAAACTTGTGTTTCTGTTTCCTCCGTCATCACTTTTAATGGTTAGTTTCTCGGCATCACTTGTGTTGGTTCTGAATCGAAATCAATTTCATGATGGTTCTGTATGATCTTAAGCTTTATTTGAAAACAATTCATGGGTGAACTAATTAGTTGATGAATTGAAATTGAATTTCGGGATTTTTGAAATTCATGCCCCCAAAACCAACTCTTTCTATCTGCCTTGGTCCGGAGAAAATATGATAAAATTTTACAATTGATGTATTTATGACCTTGATACTTTTCATTACACCATCATGAAAGAAACTGGAAAATGTGATGAGTTATACAATTGATGTTTTTATGACCCTGTTACTTTTACGGTCCTATATATATATATATATATATATATATATATATATATATATATATATATATATATATATATATAGGGTAGGGTTCAAGTGAGAAGAGGCTATACCGGTGAGAAGGAAGGAAGTATTTTGATTGGTTGAAATACATCCTAATTAAAAAAAATTTAGAAATCTCCCACGCGCTTCATTCTTCACCTGTAATGCTCCCCCTTGTGCAGGCTCTTGTCTCACGCCGCTGGGTGCCACTTTTCGATTTATCTGTCCGTACTCCTCCTTCTACATCACCATCAACGTGAAGTCTGCCGGAGAGGTCGACGACCGCGCAGAGGCAGCCGATCTCACTCTCATCCAGATTCGCACTACTCCACCGACTCCAAATCTCACCCGTTGTTCTTCCTGGCGAATCGCCGCTTCAAGGTCACCGTCGATCTAGCTCCGCTTCAAGCTTTTCGAGGAAGTCGACGATCCATTGATGGCGAGTAGATTGGCAAACAAAGGAGTCATGTCAGTTGCCGTCGATCAAGCATTTCAATTGATTTAGCCGTCGATCTCATGGTCTTTTTGCTTTTCGTTTGATCAGATTTCCGTTTAATTCAATATGGATTTGCATTTCTCTTTCATCATCCTTTGATTCAATTTGTATTTCCTAGGCCACTGGAATTCGTAATTCACATATGTTTCAATTTGGATTTCCATTTGATTCGGAATTCAATTTGAATCAGACGCTTAGAATAGCTTTGGAGCAACCCATCCGAAGAAATCACATTTTATTTCAGGATTTTTTTTAATGAAAATGTTACAATTATTAAATAGTATTTGTTTATGAAATAAATTGAAGAAAATATCAAGTGGTTCAGGATTTTAATACCAAATGGTTCAGGGTTTTAATATCAAGTGGTTCGGGATTTAATACTATGTGGTTCAGTGACTAAATAGAGGTTGGTTCGGTGACTAATTAGAGGTTGGTTCAGTGACTTAATAGAGGTTTGTTCAGTGACTAAATAGAGGTTGGTTCGGTGACTAAATAGAGGTTGGTTCAGTGAGTAAATAGAGGTTGGTTCAGTGAGTAAATAGGTTGGCTCAGTGACTAAATAGAGATGGGTTCTGTGAGTAAATAGGTTGGTTCAAGGAGTAAATAGGTTGGTTCAGTGACTAAATAGAGATTGGTTCAGTGACTAAATAGAGATTGGTTCAGTGACTTAATAGAGGTTGGTTCAGCGACTAAATAGATGTTGGTTCGGTGACTAAATATAGGTTGGTTCAATGACTAAATAGAGGTTGGTTCAGTGAGTAAATATGTTGGTTTAGTGACTAAATAGAGGTTGGTCCAGTGACTAAATAGATGTTGGTTCAGTGACCGAATAGAGAGTGGTTAAGCGACCGAATAAAGAGTGGTTCAGTGACCGAATAGAGAATGGTTCAGTAACTCAATAGAGGGCGGTTCCTAATTTTATAGTAAATGGTTCAACACATATATAAAGAGTGGTTAAGTGACTAAATATATATTGGTTCAGGAATTAAATAGAAGTGGTTCATCAGATTTATAGTAAATGGTTCAGCACATATATAGAGAATGATTTAGTGACTAAATATATAAATAGAAAGTGGTTCACTTCTTTATAACCCTTCTTTATAACTTCGTGAACAATTTCTTTATAACTTGATGAACCATTTCTTATAACTTCATACACCGCTTCTCTATAGGTTCATGAACCACTTATTTATATTTTCATGAACCATTTTATTTTAAAAATGGTTCATGAAGCATTTTATTTCAAAAACTAAAAAATAAACATTAATAGAAAATAAAAGAAGAATGAAAAATTCACAATTATCAAAAAGTAGTGGTTCATGAAATAAAATCTAGTGGTTCATGAAATAAAGAGTAGTGGTTCATCAAATAAATAGTATTGGTTCATCAAATAAATAGTATTGATTCATGAATCATTTTATTTTTTAAAAAATAAACAATTAATTATAAATTAAATTAAATTAAAATAAAAGAGGAATAAAAATTTTACAATTATCAAAAAGTAGTGGTTCATGAAATAAATTATAATGGTTCATGAAAATAAAGAGTAGTGGTTCATCAAATAAATAGTATTTGTTCATCAAATAATTAGTATTGGTTCATTAACATACTATTTTATTTTAAAATAAATTTATTTAATTAATTAAAAATAAACATTAAAAGAAAATAAAAGAAGAATGAAAATTTTATAATTATTAAATAGTAGTGGTTTATGAAATAAATTATAGTGGTTCATGAACCATTTTATTTTAATATATTTATTATCATTTAAAAAAATATAATTATAAAAATGTGAAATTTTTTACGGCAAAATATATATTAATATATCAATTGATATATTTATTATCATTTTTATTTTAATATTTATTATTATTTTTAGTGCGAAATATATGTTAATATATCAATTAATGTGTAATTAATAAATTTATGTGAAAACATATTAATTATAATTGGAGTGGTGACTTTAAGTCAAAAAGTACTAATTTTAATTAATGCCATTGAAGGACAAGAGAGAGTTGTGTGGTGTGATGGTTGGAGGTATGTGGGCTGTGCGTTAAAGCCCAGGTTCGATTCACATCTCCAACACGCGAGCTTTGTATTTTATGCATAGTAACAGGCGCGTGTGGTGGACGCTCGGAGAGGCCCTTTTGTGCGAGTGGGCGAGCATTTTCGAGCTGGGCAGGCGCGCGGGCAGCGATTTTTTTGCCCGAATTTTTTAATGACGTGGACCAATCAAAACATATCAAACCATTTCTTGGACCAATAGAATTGCTTCTTTCCTTCTCATTCTTGGTGACCTTTGCACCTGAACCCAACCCTATATATATATATGTGTGTGTGTGTGAAAAAGGTCAAATCTTGATGAAATGGAGATGGGGTGTTGAAAGTTGAAACACATATATCATCTTCCCTTGTGCTTTTTAAAATTGGGTATTCTGGCACATGCCCTTGAATCGTATGTTAAAAGATCAAATCTAGAAGGATTTTCAATTTTTAATGATTTTAGTCAATTTAAAAAATGATTTCCCTACATTTTATAGATTAAAACACATGGCATTTTTCTTGGATTGTTTTTTTGACCTATTCTCTTAGAACATATTAACATTTGTGCGGCTTTTTTCTCAAAATATTATTGAGCCACATGGCATAATAAGAGAAATAACCTATCCATGCAAGTTTAAAACACCCCTCATCTCTCTTCAACTGTAAGCTTATACACGTTTTGTTTTAACTTATCTAATCGACATCCAAAAATACTACGTAGAAACCTCCTTTCAAATTAATTAAATAATGAATTGCAGCATCATACCCCTTCTCGAACTCACAATGAATTGGAGGGAGAGGCACCACAAGAGACAAAGCATGTATAGTTTCAAGAAATAATCTAGCATTCTATTGAATATGAATTTGTGAATTAGTATTTATTCATCTGATGTATATCTCTATTCTTATCAATGTTCTAAAAGACGCTAGGCGGCCGCTAGGCGGTGGGTGGCTGCCTAGCGTCTAGGCGGTGAGGCGGGTGCCTAGGCGGCGCCTAGGCGGATTTAGAACAAACTTGATTATTTCCTTATATTTTAATGCATACCACATGTCAATAACTCATATAATGTAATAATAATTCATAATATCACTCATAAACCTTAATTTGCGGTGCTTAACTAACAATAAAGTAAATAAATGCAAAAAGTATGCATCTGACTAGTGGCTCTAAACCTCCTAAAATCTAAAACAATAGGTTCAACTCAATGGCAAATACATCCCGACTTAGGGATAAAAAAACCCTAAGTCGACTAATCACATACCTAGAAGCTAAAATTGGATAGTCGTCGGGCTAGGTGGGCCTAGGCGGCGCCTAGACGGGACTAGGACGGCCTAGGCAGAGTCTAGGCGGCGTCTAGGTGGGACTAGGCGGTGCATAGGCGGATTTCCACCTAGAAGGCCGCCTAGGCTTAAAAATTCCTAGGTGTCCTACCGCCTAGCGCCCAGGCGGCGCCTAGGCGATGCCTAGGCGCGATTTTTAGAACACTGATTCTTATTATTCATAAATGCTTACAATTATAGGTGGGATTGTTCCAAATTGATGATATGAAGAATTTATAAGAGTTCTTGAAAAATGCTTGGGTTTTTAGCTAGGTTGTTGTTTATGAGAATCATAATCCATATTTGTAGAATTTTTATAAATCTATGGTTATTTTGAGTAATGTATTTTGTGTGTGTGTGTGTGTGTATAGTTTCTGATTTCTAACTCTTTTTAAGAAGCAACCCCAGCTACTACTTCCATCACAGGTTCAACCACATATCAAAGTGTTAAATTACATGTTTGATCCTTAGCCTTTCAAAGGCACCCATCATAGTGCTAAAATCACATTATGAGATATCGAGAGAGTTTATTGTCCAGTTAGCAAATCTGATTTGAACATTCATGACTAGATTTGTTATAAAGAAACTTTGATTTTTTTGTTGTTTTCCCCGTTGTTTAATTTCTATTACATGTACATCGAAATTACATACAATTATTCTTAACAGATTGAATCAATTAATCTTCAATAACCTTGATTTGTGGATTGCATGTTTGTTGGCTGATTTTATGCTATTTTTTTAATAGAATTTTGTTGCAATCAATAACCTTGGAGGTTGTTGGATTTCCAATTCCATTACAATCAGCTTTTAGCATGACTTTGTTTCCATTCCATTTCTTTACAAAATAGGGGCTGCATATGTGTGTTGATGTTGTATGAATTGTTTGATGTCTTTGCTAAGGGTTGTTTGCTAATTTGTTTTGCATCTTTAGAGGTAATTTTACACCCGCGTTCAAGGGTGTTAAATTTAACTTTAGCTTGGGGGTGTTTTGTTGGTTGTAGAATGAGGTTAGAGGATGCAGTGCTGAGCATGAGACTTTTTGCAGGATGCTCTTTTGATACCACGACGCTCTTCTTGTGGACTTTTTGGCATTGAATGCATGCGTCAATATTGATTGTCATCAACTATAATATTCCATAAGATGCTGATCCTCAATTTTTGACTTACATTGCTTGATGATGAGTGATTACTTTTGTTTGCTCAAGGGACTTGCAATAACATTTGTTTCACCTGCTTTCGATTCTCAAACTCAATCAGTAGATTACGAACTATTTTATGTATCTTTGGTATTTATTTTTTTATATTTTTTTATATCTATTTCCAAATAATCGATATATTTTTAGTTGTAGATTTATGAAAGGTTTTGTGACGTGCGTCTATCTCAACCAAAAATGTTAGAAAAAGAAAACCCGAACATGGTTCGGGAGAAGTACTAGTGCTCTTTATTTCATGATCTACATGCTTCATTTATTTGATTTTGGGTTTTATGCTATGTTGCAACCTGAAGCGACTGTTGATATGGAGCGGAGATTTGTTGGTCACTGCAATACAGGAATTGAAATAAAACAAGTAATTTCTTGGGTCATAAGAGTATGTTGTCACAAATTTACCTGTGTGTTCATTGTTCTTTTTAATTCTCAATTATATGCATATGAATATGTTTTTCTAAATGTTTTTACCTGCTTCTGATCTATATTATGTACGGCGGTTCAAAGAATATGCTCAGGCTTATGAAGTCTTGAGTGATCCAGAGAAGCGTGAGATCTATGACCAATACTTTGAAGATGCGCGCAAGGAAGGAATGGGTGGCGGTGGAGGAATGCACAATCCATTCGACATATTTGAATCTTTCTTTGGGGCGGCAACCCATTCGGTAAGCTCACTAGCTAATTTCGCTTGCAAATTGATCGAGATACAGGAAAGGATCCAAATCAGGCGAAGCAATGAAGTGTGCTGGATGCCAAGGAAGTGGCATGAAGGTCTCCATCAGGCAGCTTGATCCCTCTATCATCAAGCAAATGCAGCATCCTTGGAACGAATGTATGGGGACACGTGAATCGATCGGCAACAAAGATCGTTGTCCAAGTTGCAGAGGCGTGAAGGTGGTTCAATAGAAGAAAATACTCGAAGTAATAGTTGAGAAGGGTATGGAACATGGGTAGAAGATTACATTCCCTAGAGAGGCGGACTAAGCTATGAGTATCGATCATTTACCAACACATGTCAGCGATGTCTTTGGTTTGGAATTGCTTACCGTTTCATCCATTTGCTCTTGATTGCACCCTGACACAATCACTGGAGATATAGTGTTTGTAAAATAAAAAACACCTCAAGTTTAGCCAGGCATAAACAACTTTAATTTGAGAAAACACGATTATAAAAAACAATAACTTGAGAATTTGTTGTTGTGGTTGCTCTACTCAAATTGAAAATCGTTTCACTTTCTCACTCTTAATTTGTAAGCATCTTAGCTGGATAATCATTTGTATCATTGTATTTCAATTGAATCCTCCCACTAGAAATCAGCCTCAGACGTCGATCTTGTATGTTGTCCAGTAGGTTTTTTTACGATAACAATCTATTTACAGGTAGGGGTGGCCACGGGTTAGGGGTCGACCCGTGACCCGACGGGTCGTACGGGTCAATGACCCGGCGGGTCCAAGTCAACGGGTCAACGGGTGGGGGCGGGTTGCGGGTTAGGGTAAGGGGTTTTGAACCCGATGACCCGGCGGGTCATGACCCGACGGGTCGACCTGCCATCCCAATTTTTTTTTTTTTGAAAAATATTTTTTTTTTATGTTTATAATAATTATTATGTATATTATTCTTAGAATAATTCATAATATATAAACATAAACTAGTTTGCAATGTGCAATGTGGGTCAAAAGCACTATCACCCTTCCCTTTTTATAGATTTGGAAGACATCCCATATTCTCTCAACTTTCAATGTGGGATAAGACTCTTGTCCCACATTGAAAGTTGAGAGATAGAATGAGAAGGGATGGATGTATATACTATATATATATATGTGTACTCCATCATCCCTTAACCCCCACTCTTCACTTTAAGCTTTATTTCTTAAAATGAAATGAAGTAAAGTTTGAGAAGTTTTATATCCCTACGTTTATATTGTAGTGGATGAAGGAAGTTTTATAAAAATATAAAATTTCTCATGTTTTTTTCCACTTCATATTAAAATGAAATGGATATAAAAAGTGATATGTATAAAAAGTCTTTACATATCATTTTTTTTTAAATTTATTTAGTCAAAAATATTAAATTTTTTTTTTTTTTTAATTTGGGAATCCGGCGGGTCAACGTGTCGACCCGGAGGGTCAACGGGTCAACGGGTCGACCCGAACCCACCAACCCGTGGAATTCCCAGGTTAGGGTTCGGGTCGCCCTTCCCCCACCCTTGACCCGGCGGGTCGAACCCGTCGACCCGCCGGGTCCGACCCGTGGCCACGCCTATTTACAGGTTCTGGGGGCATTGTGGTACTTACAGTCCATTGAACGCTATACCCATTTGTTGGAAGTCCCAATGCAAAGGGGAACTGAGCCCAACAAAGTGCTATCTTAGTTATCTGGCTATGATACTTTCAACCACACAGACACAGATCGTGTCGCTTGGGCAAAGAATACTACTATTTTTAGCCAATGTGGTCCTAACCAACATATTGCATTCCAATATGGCATATTTGAGAATGCAGTGACTAAGAATGTTGTCAGCTCCAATTTCATTAGGAAGTTAGAAATGTGGAATTAAGCAACGGTGGCTCCCATTAATTATAGTGTCTATTAATTGTCAAGGGTATTTTAGTCCTTTTATATACAAACTTAAAAAAATACCTTATGCCAAGCAAACACCAACAAAGTTATTTTTTAAATATCATTATTTTATTCTTTAGCTATATAGGGTTTATACAATTAAACTTAAGGTATATTTATCAAATCGGTTTATAATTTAGATCAATTTAAAAGGTGTAACACGATGTGTAATAGATAAAGTATCATAGGGGATCCAAACTCAATTTTCTTGAGCAAAAAACTATAAGGTTTCTTTTCTTTTCCTTCAATTAGGACGGATGTTAGGAGAAGTGTGGAAGCGGTTGATTTACAATTCTTTGTCCAATTTGAAGTATCGATCATCTCAAGAAAAGAAAATTTCGAAGAACATCATGACATGCAAGAAGTATGAGCAATATGCAGATAATTTGTATGGCTATGTTTGGATTGAATCGCTTTTTTGTAATATGATGTGTAACATACAAAGTGTCGTAAAGGACTAGACTCGGTTTTCTTAGGCCAAGAACTACAATGTCAAAGGAAGTGTGGAAGCGACTGATCTACTATTCTTTGTTAAATTCAAAGTCCTAATTGTCTTGAGAAAAGACTTCATCATAATAACTGAAGATTTCGAACAATGGTATAGTGAGGAGAATTAGTAGAAAATTAGCGATGAACGACCGCATTTCGATTAGACCCAGGCAAACGCGGGCGCGGGCCGGGCTTTACCTGATATTTTGTCTCGTTGTTGCGGGCACGGACCGGGCTAAGCCCGTTTAACGGGTTGAAAGTCGTGTCCAATCCCGTCCACGAATGCGGGTGCGGGTAGCCCGCGGGTACCCGCAAACCTAATAAAATTTTCTTATTAAAGCTATATTAAGCCTATTGTAATCAATTTATATATATATAACTGTTTTTTTAATGAATAATTAATTTGATTTATTTATTTTATTTTTTTTATAAGGAAAAAATTCGAGGTCAGAAAGATCTGATCCTCGAAGGCCGACAAGTCGGCAGACGGTAAATCGTCTAAACAAATAGAAAATACAAAGATGGTGCAGATACAAGCAACAACACTCTACAAAGGCGAAACAAGAAACAATCAGACCGAAACGAGATAGGGACGTAGACGAAAGACGAATCCAAGCACTCCTCGGAAGCAGCACCGCAGGCCAGCGGCACATCAGGATACACCTGTGGGCAGTGAAGACGAACCTCCAAGGAAACAGTCTTCCGAAAAAAGGAGACGACTCGATACACACTGCCTCGACCCCAACCTGTCCCGACTCCAACTGCCAGAACCCCATCACATGGAAAGAAAGACCAGTCACACCACACGCAGAGTCACCCATCGCCTGAATCGAGCGCACCGGAGGCCCAAGCGAAAAAAAAAACAACACGCCCGAGATTTATTTATAGGAATGTAATATGAATTACTACAGGTTAAATTTTTTTATGTTTTTATATAAATGATTTAATTTTAACATTTTTTTTTTTTTAATTTTAGGTTTCCTCCTTAGCCTTGGGCCCAAAGCACTTGATTCGGGCCCAACACAAGAGGCAGTAGGGCAAGGTTCCTGGAGTCGACAGAACCGCCGTCAGAACACAACACTCCGGAATACCGGAGAGAGAAACAGGCAAACGGCCAAACCAATCCGTCGGCGGCGCCACCACACGAGCAGAGGCCACGCAACAGCCGGCCGGCGCCGCCAAGGCCAGAAACCGGGGGTAGTCTGGACGAGATGCGGGAGAAATCGAAAGTTTAGGAGGCGCGGGACGCCATGGTTCGAATCGAGGGCAAGTAGCGAAACGTGCAAGCGAATGACGGAGGGGAAGATTGTGCTGCACCGAGCATCAGGCCGGAGCCAACAGGAAGCCGGTGGCCAGCACCAACGAAACCGACGGAAAAGGCGAGGAAAGGAGGGACTCTTTCCACAAACCTGGATTTGATTCCAGTTGGGGAACGACGCAGAGAGCCCGCAGGGAGGACTGAACCCACAATAGGATGGAGACGACGCTCCCAAGAGAACCAACAAGGCTAGATGCAAGGACGAGGAGCACCGAACCGTTGAAACGACAGTGGAGGGAAGGACAGATCGAGCTCGTATTGAACCGAACAAACCCAAAGAGATGAGTTGAGGCTCTCCGAAGAGAGATTTGGGCTCTTCGAAGAGAGATTTTGGCTCTCCGAAGAGAGGTTTAGGCTCTCCAAAGGAGAGAAATTTGGCCGGAGAAACGACGGGGCGATAACTCGGAGTGGTGTATGGTGGTGATGTTCCAACCCCAAACCGGCTTTTTTCCAGGCGCTCTCAATTAATTTGATTTATAGTTACTCTTTTTTCTTATTACCATAGTTACTGTTTTTTTTTATAGTCACTTTATTTATATGAATGATTAATATAACATGGAATAATTTTTCTTATTAGAAGGAGTATATAGCTACTGATTTTCTTATTACATGGAATGATTAATTTTATTTATATGAATAATTAATATTATTTATAGTTATTGTAATCAATTTTTCTTATTACATATATAGTTAGTATAGGCTTTATTGGCTTCCCATTGCACACTGTGTTGCAAATGCAAGGTCCATTTTATTATACGGTAGGTTTGTAAGTTAACATAGATATTTTTTTTTAAATTAATAATATATATATTTAATCATATATTTATATTAAAAAGAAATAGCGGGTATCCGTTACGGGCCTAATGGCCCGCAACGAGTAGATTGGCTTACCCAATCCCGTACCTGCTGAGGGCCGGGCCTAGCGGCCCGCATGGGCTTTTCCCCCTACCCAAGCCTGTCCAATTTCGCGGGTGAGACGGGTCGGGCGGGCCGTCCCGCGTTTGCCCAGGTCTAATTTCGATGAACGATTAGGTTTTTATCAGAGTTTGAGTAATTAAAGGTTAAATTTTAACCTACACTTGGGAGCTTTGTAGAAACCTTCTCACTTCGTAACCTTTGATCTCTTTGTGTTTCAATTTACTTTACATTTTTTTTTATTAGGTAAAATTCGAGTTCAAGCATACCTGAAACTCGATGGCCGAACAGGTCGGCAGACGGAAGACCGTCAATACAAATATAACACAATAACACAAAACATCAGAGAGAAAGTGACATGCAATTCTACTTAGTGCAGAATGGTTTCAAATGCTATTGTGATTTGTTTTTTTTTTGGTCGAGATGCTATTGTGATTTGTTGCCATAATATCATGTTTGTAACTTAACATATATATTATTTGTGAGGTTACTAGCTAACCCGAAAGGCCTAAAAGGGGGACATTTGATGTTTGATAAGTATGTGTAAATGTATTCTCTATTGGTTATGCACGTGCAAGGTTCATTGATGTTATCTTTTGACTATATATGCATAACAAGGGCATTTTATTTTTCTAAGTAATTTAACACATGGTCATTTTTCAAAATAATTAAAATTGCTTTCTCAAACCTTGGCTTAGGAGTGTTTGGTTCATGGCTATGCTCTCATTTCTATAGTCCGGTAAATGAGGAAAAGTCTAAAGTTGAAACCAATGAGATCAACGAATTTAAAGATAGCACACAACTCTTAAGTTATAAGTAGGCAATGTGTCTTGGATTCTTAGGTCATCAATCAAGAAGAATTTTCCAATTTGAGAGATGTAAGTCATAACAACAATTCAAATGAAATAAAATATATTCATGGTATGAAGGAGAACTAAAGCGGTAAATTTCAATAAAAATACTCATCCATACAAGGTATGGGAAAAGTACTAGTTTAAATAAATTGAGATTTTTTTGGTAAAATAAAAATTGTATATTTGATATGTGGATGACATTATGACATGGAATGTGAGATATCTTTCCATATGTTCTACTAAGATAATATTATCGTTCTTTGAAAATATAGAATAACATTTATTATTTTGTACAAATAAATTATATTTCATAAGTTAAAACATATGTGTAAATAAAAGATAAAATTAATTGTAAATAAATAAATAAAATATAAAGTTTTTTAAAAATGATGATATAAATATTTGTAAATCTTTTTTATAAATTGAGGTAATGAGCTAATGAGGTAGATAATGGATGTCATGTGGATGATATGTATATGACACATGAAAGTTTGTAAGAAAGAAGATGAAATGTGATATATGACGATGCACTAATATAAATAATATTATTTATGATGCCGTGAGAGAAAGTGAACTCAATCATGGATAAGGTCCTCGCAATACAAATAGAACCTCATCAAATATAATAAATGCATCCGCGGATACACAAGCTCAACAAAGTTTGGAGTGGTGGGTTTAGTCGCTCGCGGATAGCGTATCCGCTAAAGTATGGAAATCCCTAACAACGCCTCTCGTGCCCAAAAATCTTCCGCTGACCAAGGACTTGTTCGAATGTGAAAAAAACACACTAAAATGTGAAAAACCCCACTAATGACACTTTCATCACCATTTGGCAACAAAGCCAACACTTAATCTATGCCGATGAACACGTGTCGGTCATGCAGGATGAGAGACATGCAAGGACAACTACGCCCTTGCCTATAAATGGTGGAAGATGGGGTTGAATTAGGGGTCAGTCTTTGAAATCTCGAAAGGTGAAGGGCGAGTTTCCATGGCTTGGAGATCCTCCCCGAGTGAGATTCGTCTCGGTCAGTGGGAGACGATATTTGATGGAGCCCTGGGAGGACGGTGGTCCGCGGATAACTCGGGCTTGGATCGGCCCAGGTTTTGATACACTGAAGATAATCTCGTCGTGTGTATCTCAGGTAAGCCCGATTGTCTGAGCTCGTCCATGTTCAACTTGATCACAGAATCTGCCATCACCGGATTTTCATAATGGGTTTCGTCAAAAGTGTGGATGAGGTCGAATGATATCTAAATGAGATGTGGATTAGTAGTTTCTGATTAAGCCATGTAGGACCATCATGTATATATAGTATAGATATTACAAATGCAATAAATGATACTCCGTATTTTATAATATAAAATGAGGAAACTTAGTATTACCATTTAGTATATTTTATAAAGGGTATTGATAAATACACCACTAATTTTTGCGGAATACACCGCTAAACTTCGCAACTTGTTGCGTAATTAATTCCACGACAAATTGTGGAACTGTTGTCAAATGTCCTAAAAATTCATTTTAATTATTATTACAATTAATAATTGTGGATAAAAAGACATTGTATTGTTTTCATAGAGAGAGAGGTGATTTAGATGTAACGGTCCGGGATTATGATTCCCAAGTTACGTTTCGAGGGATGAAACCCCTCGTTAAGATCTTGCGCTCCGAGTACAGGTTGAAGGTTGAAATCAAAGATCAGTAATTTAAAGTGGGATTTTGCACCCAAAACCGTAAGGATCGTTGGAATCCCCGGGGTAAAACCCCTGTACATGCCCTGAGTCTATGTCGCGGAACATCCATTTATCATGCAAATTAAACCAACGAAAGTCTAAATATGATACATAGCGCGCCACGACAGAGCCGGGACAAAACAACGTAAAAGAGTATAAAAGAGAAGAAGTCTAGTGGTCTCTCGAGCTATCGATCTAACGCCAAAAGTCCGAACCCGCCAAGCATCAATGTAAGCAAAGATAGCGGTTACCTCAATCATCATGCCACTCATGCGCGTGTGTAAACACACTCTGAGAGGCATATAATAAGCATCTTATTCCTAAGTTGAAATGCGTAATGCAAAGCGAAACTTAAACATGCAAGCATACAGACATAAATTAATAGGCGCGCAGTTACAAGAAATGTCGAATAGCATGTCCCTCTAGGCACCTAAAGAATCCTCTAGCAACTCCCTTCAAAGGGGACTACCTCACCTACGGTGCAGGCCATCCCTATGTAAGGAGCCTACTAACTATGAAGGGAAGGCAAACAACGACACCCATACAAGGCCTAAGACTCTAAGAGTCCTATGACGACTTATTACCAAAAAGTCTACCTCACCCATCAAGTGCAAACAACTTTCTATAATAATCCCCACTAAGATGACAAGAATAGAGAAAAAGGTATCATCCGATAAACACCTATAACGACCGTTTTCTAGCAAAGACATATAGCAAGTCATATGGTTTCCATTTTAGATCCTAAGCGTGATTCTAAGTCGTATGGTGCATGGACACTAGCCTACTATATAACACCAGTGCATAGAGCGCCCATCATGAGTAAGTTCAAAGAACTTACCTAGAGAAGCGCAGAATCCAAGCAATATAGCAATCAAGCAAATCCAGACAGATTAGAGTTCACCTAGAAGATAAGCAACATAATAAGTCTAAGTCTAACTTACACAAAGCATATCAAATAACACACATAAGATTCACATAAAACTATATAATGTAATCATTCCATCATCAACAATAGGGGTGGGCACAAATCCCGCAAATCCCAGTCCCATCCCGGGCCCTTCCCGATCCCGGTGGGATTTGCAAAAAAAATAGTGAATCCCGTCCCGCAAAAATTATGCGGGACGGGACGCGGGACGACCTGTCTCAATCCCGTAAATCCCGTCTCGTCCCTCATATATAATAATAATAATAATAATAATAATAATAATAATAATAATAATAATAATAATAATAATAATAATAATAATAGTAATTGGTTAATAATAATAATAATAATAATAATAATAATAATAATAATAATAATAATAATAATAATAATTGGTTAATAATAATAATAATAATAATAATAATAATAATAATAATAATAATAATAATAATAATAATAATAATAATAATAATAATAATAATAATAATAATGCATTAACTTATACATACTGTAACATATATAAGGGGTTGTTGAATGCACCAAAAAAATTACTATATCCACCACAAAAAAATTTTAATCGATTTTTATTATAATTCTTGCGCCTCTTTTGACGGAGATCTGCGCCTCTTAAGGAGTACGGTGTTTTTATTTTTTTTGATACCCTGCCCCTCTTGAGTCACGGCTCTATGGATCAAGAGGCGCATGTTTTTTTTTTTAAAGATAAAACTACCCTGCTCCTCTTGAGTCACAGAGTTGTGAATCAAGAGGCGCAACATATTAATATTTTTTGGAAAATAAATTAGCAAGCTTTTTGGAAAAGTAATTATGTGATTTATAATTTTATACAATTTTAATTATATATAATTCAAAATATAATGTAAAAATTGATAATTATTTTTAAAAAAATTTACCGTATACTCAATAAATTAAGATAAAAAGAATATGTAAATTAAAAAGAATTATATATGAAAAAATTCAAATTTTTGTCGAATATATTTAAAAAGAATCATATATAATAACATTTTAATTTTATTTAAATGTGTGAATATATTTAATTAGATTAATATATTGGTATCAATTGAGCAACTATAATAAAGAAAATAAAATTTATAAAATTAAAAATGTAGGCGCAAGTAATAAAACTATTTATATTTGTATCTATATCTATATCTATCTATATAAACTCTTAAAACATAAGCGTTTTTGTTTATGCGTCACATATAGATATCCTCTCATTTTTCCTTTTTTCAATTGATTTTTATTTTTCACATAACAAATGGTTTTAATTCAAAATATTAAATTAATATGTAACCTATATCTATTTTAAAATCTCTATACATTATCACAATAGAATTCATCTTGAATGAACTTATTACACCCTTCTCTTTGAATTTTGTTCTTATAAGTTTAATTCAAAATATTAAACTAATATTTTATTTAATTGTATAATATTAACTTATTTAATTATTAAAATTTTATTTAATTGAGCCACATGACAATTGCTCGTTAATCATAGATTTAGTAACCAATTGAATTTATAATTCACATATTTATCCAATCTCTTGTTGGGTTTATTCATTTTGAACCATTCAATTGATGCATAATCCAACAAAGTCATTTTAAAGCATACATCCTTACCAATATTCATTAAACTATTGTAACAAAAGAAATCTTACTTGTTGTATACAATAAGTTTATTTTAACTCAAAATACATAAATTTGCAATGTGTGTATTGGTAAGTAGTATTGATTACGGTGAATATTTTAAAGAATAAATTTTAGTGATTAAGAAATTTATCAATACATATTTATTGTTTGTTTAAAAAATAAATTACTTTCATCCCCACAATTTATCAATTACAAAACAAAAAATATAATATTTTTTCCTTAGAGCAATTCCAATGGGTTGTTATAAAATAGAATTATAATGGTTTTCTAAGATAATATCATTACTAGCTTGAAATAATTTTATTATGTAAAAATGTATGTTTGTTAAAGAAAACCTTTGTTTAAACACTTTTTATTTAACTAACTTGTTTGGTATCCATTCCTGGAAATCAAAATTAGGAAATCGTAATGGATGATTCCTGATTTAAGTGTTAGATATGATTAAAACTTGGAATCGTGATAATTCTCGGGAATCATCCATTCCCAATTTTGTAGCTCATTATTATTATTATTATTATTATTATTATTATTATTATTATTATTATTATTATTATTATTATTATTATAAATTTATTATTATTATGATTATTATTATGATTATTATTATCAGTATTATTATATTACATTATATTTATACTTATAATTATATTACTAGTATAGTCTCCGCGCCATGGCACGTTTTTTTATAACTAAAATATTATATATATATATATTATAAAATATTAATAAATGTTGAGATAAAAAATCATAAAAAAACTTTATAACAAATGTATCTTATAATTATCTCATAAAATTATTTTTAAAAAATCTTTTGTAAAGTATAATACATAAATATAGATATTTTAAATTACTCAGTAATAATAATATCAATATCATTATAACATTTTTTAAATTTGATGTGTCATAATCAATAAATATATTCAATGTTTTGAATTAAGCCCAATAGTTAGTAAATAAATTTGAGTTAAGCCCAATAGTTATATTAGATTGAATTCAATGTTTTGAATTAAGCCCAATGGTTAGTCAAATTAAAGAAAAAAGATAATTAAAAGAAAAATAAGAAAAAAGGAGAATTAAAAAAATATAAAAAAAATGGCAAAAAATATGATTGGTTAAGACTCCTAAAATACCTCTAAGATTGACACATCATCCTAAACTCTTCTAAATTAAGAGTTTATATAGATATAGATTATTATCAATACTTTATTATTTAATATATATATATATATTATATTATACTTATATTATTATTTTCCAACCCGAACCCGGAAATTTTGACCCGAACCCGAAAACCCGGGAATTTTCTGGGTAATATGGGTTTCGACCCAGTGACCGGATTGACCCGGTAATTTTCACCCAATTGCATGAAATTGTTTTTAAAAAATTATTTAAAATTTTGATATTTTATATATTATTACATTTTGTTAAAAATTATGAAAAATAATAAAAAAAAACAAATATTTTAGATCAGATATGGTATATAATTACAAGCACTAGAACTTCTGAACAACGTCTTTAATTTTAGAATTTTAAAATTATCGCAAAATTATAAAATCATGATTTTTTTAATTTAAAAAAGAAAAAATTGACAAACCCGAAATCGACATGAAATGACCCGATACCCGATCAAACCCGGATTTGAGTCAAGTCGGATATACACGGAACCCGTTTTATTCGGGACCCAAAGTGATCCGACTCGAACTCGACCCGAATGACCCGTTTGAATTTAATTATATTAGTTTCATACCTTCTTCCCATATACAATACATAGTATTAGATATAAAAAATCAAATACCTTCTGAAATATTATTCAATTTAATAATATCCTTATCAATATTCGTAACAAAAATAAATCTTATTTATTGTATGTAATAATTTTAATACACGCCTTTTGTTATATGTATGTAGAAATTTATAAGAAAATGACTATAGTGTAATATAAGTATGAACATTGGCTATGTTTCCAAAATGATTATAGTTTTTTTTTACCTAAATAATAATAATAAAAAAAACAACAATGATGTTTCAAAAACAAAATATTGTTACATAAGAAAACTCAATACTTTCATACCTTCGATTCTTTCCATATACCTTTTTTTAAAATAAGTTTTTGTTTTTCTAACACACTTATGTACGTTAAAAGAAAATTAATTATTATAATATCTTTTCAGTGTAACTACTTAGTATTTTGTTCAGGGTAACTAACTCGAAGATGATAGTCAAAGGAGAATATATTAATGTACACAAGATCATTTAATTTGTTACTCCCTCCGATCCAAAATATATGTCGTTTCATTTTCCAACACGTATTTTAAGAAGTTAAAAACTATATAAAATATTAACTTTTTTTAAATTATTTTTGTACAACTTAATATTTGTTGGTAATAAGTATTAAATTGTAAGAACATAATTATAAAACAGTTAATATATTATATAGTTTTTAGCTCCTTAAAATACGTGTTAAAAAGTCAAACGACGTGTATTTGGGATCAGAGGGAGTATAATTGAAATAAATTTGGCACTAATACCCAATTTATAAATTAATTTATTCAAACATACACGAATCTAAGTTAAATTCGACGACATATATGGAGAATTTCAACTTAGCTAATGAATATATTCTATATTATGAAGTGTTTAAGATACATTATGAAATGTTTAGGTAACGAATATATTATGAAATATTGAAGATAAATTATTATGAAATGTCAAGAGTTAAAAATTTATAAGTCATGATTTAACTTAGCTAATGAATGTATTATGAATTTGTTAAGATAGAATATTATATTATGTTATTATGAAAAGTTTAAGATAACATATTATGAAATGAATATATTATGAAGTGTTATTAGATATTTTTATATAATGTTACCCAATTATCTTCATTCTAAATAATAATTGAAATAAAATAAAAAATATATATAATATAAAAAAATATTGTTATTATTAATTAAAAGGGAAAAATATTGTTAGTTTGTGAAATTTCTACTCATCGGGAGTCATAGACGTACCCCTCATAAGTCACAGAGCCGCTCCTCAAAAGTCACTGATCTGCTACTCTTGAGTCATAGCCCTACGCCCCTCCGCCTTTAGAGGGACACGAATTTACAAATAAAAGGAAGATTTTCTTTTTGTACTGCACATAGTCTATATAGATTACATACACATATAGTGTGTATATGCTTACTGCTTACGTATATATACACACTAATGCTTATGCATTCCACCAAAGAAAAACTAATGCTACTGCATTAATCAAAGTACTGCTAATGCTATTGCATGAATGTGTGTATATATACATACACGTATATTATGTGTATGTATATATATAGCAAAACCTGTAAAATATATATATATATATATATTTTTTTTATAGATTTATATGTGTTACGTCTTTGAAACTTATAAAATATACAATTTTTTTTAACCTTTTATAATCTTTTTTATTTGAGGGAAAAAGCCCGTCCCGTCCCGTGAGGGACAAGGCCCGTGCGGGACGAAGAAAAAAAGAGTAAATCTCATCCCGCAAAAATTATACCGGACGGAACGCGGGACAACCTCCGTCCCGTCCCGCGCCCACCCCTAATCAACAACATTAATGTCTCAAATCAATTTCTCATCTCGTTTCATCATCTCATATCGTTTCCATCATAACTTGTCAACTCATCAGCTTAAGATAACCTCCATATCATACTTATCCAAATTCACATACTATCATTTCATACAAATACTTTGCATACGAATATATATATATATATATATATATATATATATATATATATATATATATATATATATATATATATATATATATATATATATCATAATTTAACTAACCTTTAATCTCTTATATATTTCACAATAAGTCATGCTATTAGTCACAAATATCATGTCGTCAGTCAAACGATCATTTTATCATGCTAGTTAGTCATCGAATAATCTGGCTCCCAAGTTAGTTGCAAATCCATTTCAAAATTCAAATTAAACAGTTAAGAATTCCGACCCTTGAAAATATTTGCTAAAATCCCTTTTCTCAATTTATTTATTAAATCATTTTCCGACCTTGAAATTCTTTTACAAATTCTCTAAAATCCAAACCATTTTTATTTAATAAACCAACCCTTATAATTCTCCTAAAATAATATTTTATCTCTTAAAACCTCAAATAATATTGTATATATATAATACTTTTAATTCCGCTGATTAGTTAAATAAATAAACGGATAACTCGAACCGAACCGAACCAAACCCGCTAATTAGCATAACTCCCAACCGGTTAAACAAATAATATAATATATAACAAAAAAAAAGGTGGGGCCCACGGGAGTCTTCCCCTTCCTCCATCCCGATTCAAAACTCCCGCTCCCGGCGCCATGGCCGCTCGACGCGCTTCCTCGCGCCTCGGCTCCGACCAGCTCCTGCCGGCTCGCCTCTGCTCGTCCTCGGCTCCCACTGGCTCAATCAACCCGCGCCCGCTGGTCTGCTCGACCTCGCTAGCTAACTGCGCCCGCGCTCGCCCCTGCTACCTCCGCCTCTGCTCAGCTCGCTCACAATACTCGACGGCGCTCCGCCCGAGTTCACACGTGCCACCCGATACCCCGCACTCAGCTCACACACACTCGACACTAGCCCTCAGCCCAATTGCCCAAACCCAGTCAGAATTAATTCAAAACAGAGGGAGGAGAAGCGATGACTCACCGAGAAGGTTAGCGACTTCGGAGCTCTCGATCGGAGTTCTGAGCGTCGTCAGAGGCTCGCGATGGCTCGTCGGACCTGCGTGGGACATGGGTGAGTGTGAGAGTATGAAATTGATTGTAATGTCCTCCTCAGGGTTTCCATTCATTGATATAACATATATATAGGTTACAAAGGTATTGGGCCTTAATGGGCTTTTAGCCCACTATACAATATTAAGACCTATGTAATCTATCAAACCCCCGCAGTCGAAACTGGAGGGGGGCGTACAGTGAGACTGGAGCGAAAATCAATGAACAACTGTCTAGGTAAACCCTTGGTGAATATATCAGCGTACTGATACGAGGACGGGACATGTAGAACGCGGACATGTCCTATGGCAACCTTGTCCCTGACGAAGTGGAGATCAAGCTCAAT
Organism: Persicaria tinctoria; assembly: GCA_037127255.1. Lineage (NCBI taxonomy): Eukaryota > Viridiplantae > Streptophyta > Magnoliopsida > Caryophyllales > Polygonaceae > Persicaria > Persicaria tinctoria. The sequence goes on along the minus strand of JBANSL010000002.1, from coordinate 85,517,946 downwards.
GTGCTTCGTGCGTTGATGCTGGACCGGGTTGCTAGCCAGATAGACGGCAGAAATGTTATCAGTGTAGACCAGAGTGGCCTTCATAAGAGGGCAACGGAGCTCAAGCAGGAGATTGCGGAGCCAAGAGCACTCGGAGACAACGTTGGCAACGCCCCTGTATTAGGCCTCAGCGCTGGAGCGAGACACGACAGACTGACGCTTGGCCGACCACGACACAAGGGTGTCGTTGAGGAAGACACAGTAACCAGACGTGGAGCGACGTGAGTCAGGACAACCACCCCAATCCGCATCAGTGTAAGCAACAAGGTCAAGCTTAGAGGAAGGAGTGATCGTGGTGCCGAGCTCGAGTGTGCCGCTGATGTACCGAATGATCCGCTTTAAGGCATGAAAGTGGGGTTCCCTGGGTGCATGCATGAACAAGCAGATTTGCTGAACGGCGTAACTGATATCAGGTCTGGTGAAGGTGAGATACTGAAGAACACCAGCAAGGCTCCTGTACAATGTCGGATCATCAACCAAAGGACCAGAGTGAGCGCTGAGCTTGTTGGATGTATCGACAGGGGTGGCGACAGGATTGCAGTTACTCATCTTAGCCCGAGCAACAATCTCAGCAGCATACTTACTCTGTGAGAGGAATAGCCCAGACGCATGCCGTTGAACAGCAACTCCCAAGAAGTAAGACAACTGACCCAAATCTGACATAGCGAATTCAGCACTCAGCTGTGAAATAATCGACGTCCGAAGAGCATCAGAAGAGGCGGTGAGAATGATGTCGTCAACATACAGTAACAGAAATGCCATGTCGGAGCCTCTGCGATAGATGAACAGGGACGAATCCGAGCGGCTGCCAATGAAACCCAAGCGGAGCAGATGAGAAGCAAAGCGCTGGAACCAAGCTCGCGGAGCCTGTTTCAGACCATACAGAGAGCGCTTCAGGAGACAGACGTGCTTGGGATGATCAGCATCAGTAAATCCCGGCGGCTGAAACATGTAGATTGTCTCATTCAGGTGACCATGTAGAAAAGTGTTCTTGACATCCAGCTCATGAATGGCCCATTTGCGTGACAAAGCTAAGCTCAATACCACTCGGATAGTGGCAGGCTTGACCACCGGGGCTGAAGGTCTCATCACAATCAATACCTACCTGCTGAGATCGACCGTTGACGACAAGACGTGCTTTATAGCGCTCCAACGTCCCATCAGAGCGGAACTTGTGACGGAAGAGCCACATACAGCGAACGACGTTCGCCGTTGGAGGGCGAGGGACAAGAACCCAATTACCATTCTTTGTAAGGGCCCAGTATTATTCGAGCATAGCCGCCTGCCAATTCGGGTCGAGGAGGGCTGTTTTGTGGGAGGTGGGGATGGGGGACAGGGAGGTCGAGGTGGAGGAAGGGGTTGGGTGGGAGTCGGGAGGGACGGGGGCAAGAGGGGCGGAGCGGGGTTGATTTGCGGCGGGCGCCGCAAGGGGTGCTGCGGCCGCCGCCAGTGTGTGGGACGGAGGGTAGGGATGGTTTAGTTGATTGGCGGCGGGCGCCGCAAGGTGTGCTGCGGCCGCCGCCAATGTGTGGGACGGAGGGTAAGGATGATTTAGTTGATTGGTTGCAGGCGCCGCATTTTGCGGCGGGCGCAGCATTACAATATGGCGATCCGACGGAGGGATGTAGGCATGGTGTTGAGCGGCGGGGTGATGTGTGGTGGTCATCGAGACGATTTGACGGGGTCGGAAGACACCAGAGACGCTGCGGGTGTGTGGTCTGGTGGGGGGTGGTGGTGGTGGGGGGAGGGGGAGGGGGAGAGGCAGGAGCACCGGGAGAGCTCTGGGGAAGAATAAAATGCGGGAATGGTGACTCAGACTCTGACGGAGACACGGTGGGTGTGGGAGACGCAAAGGGGAATCGCGACTCATCAAAGGTGACATGGCGAGAGAGAATGATCTTGTGGGTCTTGATATCGAGGCAGATGTAACCGCGATGATCAGACGGGTAGCCAAGAAAGACACACGGGGTGGAGCGTGGGTGAAGCTTGTGAGGGGCGGTGGATGATTGATTTGGAAAACACAAGCATCCAAAGGTATGAAGGTGATCATACTTGGGTAAAGTGAAATACAATGCCTGAAATGGTGAGCGATGGTAGAGGGTGGTGGAAGGTAGGATGTTTAGGAGGTAGCACGTGGTGGCTAAGGCATAAGGCCAAAAGTGAGGGGGAATGGATGCGTGGAAGAGGAGAGTGTGCATCATATTGGTAATGGTTCGGATGATTCGTTCGGCCTTGCCATTTTGTTGAGAGGTGTAGGGGGCAGGACAAGCGATAGGAGATCCCATTGGTATTGAAGAAAGTGTGAAAATCTTTGTTGTCAAATTCACGACCATTGTCACATTGAAAGCACTTGATAGAGGTGTGAAATTGTGTTTTGATGTAAGCATGGAATTTGGCAAAGATAGGAAACACTTGAGATTTAAAGTGCAAAGGGAAAACCCATAAGGAATGTGTACAATCATCCAGAAACAACAGGTAATACTTATGACCCTCCTTGCTAGGCACAGGAGATGTCCAAATATCACTATGAATAATATCAAAAGGTGCAAATGTATTGTTTAAGGACCGCTGAAAAGGAAGTCTGGCATGCTTGCCTAACTGACAAGAAGAACATAAACTAGAGCGAGGCTCTTTATTACATTGAACAAAACTCTTAGAACGAAGAAAATCTAAAACTGCAGGACTGGGATGACCAAGGCGTGCATGCCAAAGACTGGATGATGATGCCGAGAGGGCGACTGGACTTGACGGGCTGGGTGGTGAGAGCGACGACACAGGATAGAGCTCCCCGGTGCTATTACATCTCAGACGAGTAACCCCCGTAGTAAGATCCTTCACGGAGAAACCAAACGGATCAAACACAAGAGAAACATTATTGTCAATGGTGAACCGACGGACAGATATAAGGTTTTTGACAAGTTTGGGGGCAACAAGGACGTTGTTGAGGTGTAATGGGTTGGTAGGGGTTGGTAGTGTGGCGTGGCCAATGCCCGAAGTAGCAAGGCGACCACCGTTTCCGACGATAATAGAATGAGCAGGACCCTTAAAAGAAAGAGAGGAGAGAGTACCTGAGGAGTTCGTCATATGAGAGGTGGCGCCAGTGTCCATGTACCAAGAGGCGTCAGGAGATGCCAGCTGCATTGAAGAGAAGGCGTGATGCACATCAGTCGGAGGAGGGTATGCCTGATCAGACGACGACGGGTAGGCCTGATGACCGACGGGGCGAGGAGCTGGACCCAACAAGCCCTGCTGACGGTTAGGATACGGGGATGGTCCGCGATACGACGAACCGGGGTAGCCAAAGGGCATCCAAGGTGGGTAGCCAGGGTTGGGGTACCAAGAGGGGTTGCGGGACTCGTACTGCTGCGGGCGCCGACCATTGCTGCGGCCGCCGCGTCCCCTGCCGCGGCCGCCGCCTCTCGGTCCCTGCTGATCGTTGCTTCGGTTGGGCTGGGAGGCAAACTGCTCGTCGATGTCGCTGGACGAGACTAATGTTGTCTTGTCCTTAGCGGATTCGGTGGTTTGACGGTGAAGGCGAGTCTCCTCCAGGATCAATTGAGATCTGGTCTTTTCAAATGTAGGGAGAGGTTCCGTCTGCTGAATATGAGTAGCAGCAGCGTTGTATTCAGACGGGAGACTAGAGAGTACCTGGAGAACAAGGCGGGTGGCACTAGGTTTGGAGTCGACGGCTTCGAGTTGATCAGCCAGGGTTTTGATGTGCTGACAATAGGCAGATATCGATGGAAAAGAGGAAAGCTTGCAACTTGAAAATTCGTGCTCGAGATAGACAGCACGGGTGAACTTGTTGTCTTGAAAGAGATTCTGAAGTTTCTTCCAAGCATCCGAGGCGGTGTCTTTGGGGTTGAGGATGGTGGTTAAGAGATCTTTGGAGATGGTGTTGAAGATCCATTGAAGGACAATGGTGTCAAGTTGGGCGAAGAGATCGTTGTCTTCACTTTCAGGGCGATTGACGGAGGAGTCAATATGGTGGAGGACTTTATGAGCCTTAACATGGGTCGTGGAGAGGTGCGACCACATGGTGTAGGTACTGGACTCATGATCAAGGATGATGGGGATGCAATTCTTGATGTTGGAGATGGTGAGGGCGGAATGGAAGGGTGGCTTTGTGGCGGTGGTTTCGTTGGCCATTGAGACGAGAAGGAGAGAGAGAGAGAGAGGTTCGGCGGCTAGGGGTGGCCGATAGGGGTGGTGGGCGGCGCCGGTGGGGTGGCGGCAAGGGGGAGGGGCGGCGGCAAGGGGGTGGGGCGGCGGCAAGGGGGTGGGGCGGCGGCTAGGTTTAGAAAAATAAGAAAAATAAGAAATAGGGTGTGAGGATTTTAGGCTGTGATACCATGTGAGAGTATGAAATTGATTGTAATGTCATCCTCAGGGTTTCCATTCATTGATATAACATATATATAGGTTACAAAGGTATTGGGCCTTAATGGGTTTTTAGCCCACCATACAATATTAAGACCTATGTAATCTATCAGTGAGCGTGATGGTGAAGTCCGAGAGTGGTTTCGATCGAAGACGGAAAAGAATCGCTTACCAGAACTTGGCTCGCGATCGAACAGGATTTAGAAGGGAGTGGGGCTGCGGTGGCTCTCGTGGTGGCTCCGGTGCTGGCTTCGTTTCTTCTGGTGGCTCCAAGGGATGTTGCGGCTGCTCTAGTGGCTCCGAGGAGGGGTCGAAGATGAAAAGGGATTGGTGGTGGTGATCGGAGAAGAGAAACGGGAAGGTGACGGTGATGGTTTTAGGTGATGTTGAAGATGAAGTGGTGTTGTGTTGTTTGAACAATAAGAGAGAGACGGAGTGGTGGTGAAGAGGTGATGGTGACGAGGAGTAATGGTAATGGTGAGGGAATGGTGAAGGGGATGGTTCCATTTGTAGGTATGGTGAGGTGATGGGAGTGGGTGAGGATGAGTGTTGAATTGGTTAAACTAATACCCAGAGATAAATCCCGAATATGCGAATTTTGAATCCCGTAATTAGTTTTTCGATGTTAGTTTTTCCGAATCTCTCTTTTTCAATCGATTAGATTTTTAAGATCAGAAGAATATATCGTCATCCGAATTAATTTTAAATCCTCGAGGTGAAAGGATGAAATCGATCGTCAAAATTTTAAATTTAGGTCGGGATCCGCTTTACGAGTTTTAAATCCGATTTATATTCACATTTAATTTTCTTTTTCCAAAAATTTATGATTTGAAAATTCGAGCTTTTACATTAGATTTTAGACTACATGATTTACGAGTTACCTTGGTAGTTTAAAGGGAGAATTGCAAAAAATACTAAAATTTTAGGGATTGCAAAAAATACTAAAATTTTATAAAATTGAGAAAATACAAATAATTGCACTACTAGAAACAAAAACCGAAAGACAACTGCTCGAATCTGTGTGGAAGAAAGCCGGATTTGATCAAATGTTATGGGCACCAGCAATGGGCTGAGCCGGAGGTGTTTGTGTACTTTGGAAAAGTCAGAACCTACGAAATGAAACATTGGAAATGGTACATATAGACCAAAGATTCATAGTAATAATATATGAAAATAAACAAAGAAATATTAATTTGGCAATCTACTTCGTCTACGGTCCTCCTCATGAGGTTGACAAACCAAACTTCTGGACACGTTTACAGCAACATGTCCAAAACATGGATTGCCCATGTATTATCATGGGAGATCTAAACGAAATTCAAAATAGCTCGGAGAAAGAAGGTGTGGTGGAACCTCATCCGAATCGATATAGAATTCTCACAAATTTCAAAGACAATTGCCACTTGCAAGAAGTACCCTCCATCGGAAACATGTTTACCTGGAGGGAAAATAAATCAGATACTAACAACATCTTTGAGAAACTTGACAGAACCCTTATACAAGACCAGATACTTACTTGGTTCCCAAATATTAATACAAAAAATCATGCATTTACATCATCAGACCACTGTCCAATTGTAACCGATTTAGACAACCTAGATCAATACAAAGCCCAACCTTTTAGATTTGAAAAGATGTGGTTAGAAAGACGGGACTATAAGAACATTGTAACACAAGCATGGCGAGCCCAATATCCTGGCTCGCACATGTATAACTTAGTTAAGAAAACTCAAAACTTAAAGAGACTGACAAAAGAATGGAACAAAAAGACATTTGGAAACATATTTAGACAACTAAAAGAAATAGATGACCAACTGATAGAAATACAAAGCATCAGACCACTTCAGCAATCACGAGCCGAAATTAAAAAACAGAACAAAATCATAAAAAAGAAAAGAAGAAATCCTCAACTTTCACAAACAGTAATGGAGTCAAAGAGCAAAAATTAGACACTTGAAACTTGCAGACACAAACTCCAGATACTTTCATAGAGTGGCAAAAGGAAGAAGGAACATGAAAAATATCAAAGAAATCTCTAATACAGAAGGGCAAATAATACTAGGAGAAGCAAACATTAGAACAGAAATTAGAGACGATTTCATCCGGCGTTTTAAGAAACAAGAAGTCAACAACACAACTATTGAATGTTATTTGGAACTCATAAATGGGGAAGTAAATGACTCCGACAACCAGGAACTGATAAAAGAAGTCACTAACTCGGAGATAAAAAATGCCATTTTCAGCATTGGAAAAGATAAATCATCGGGACCAGATGGGATGACAACCGAGTTCTACCAAAGGTAATGGGACATAGTGGGACCAACAGTTACAAAGGCAATAAAAGGATTCTTCCACTCTGGTAGGATCCTGAAACAGATCAACCAGACGTTCATTACATTAATACCGAAAACAGAAAACCCGACAACGACTGCTCATTATAGACCTATAAGTTTGTGCTCTACGATCTACAAGACAATCGCAAAAATTCTTTCTAACAAACTAAAAAGGGTAATGACTAAACTCATACACCCCCTGCAAGGAGCATTCATATCAAACCGAGCTATCCAAGACAACATTCTTATTGCCTTTGAAATATTTCACTCATTCACACAGAAAAAAGGAAAGAACGGATGGATGGCAGTAAAATTGGACATGGAAAAAGCCTACGATAGAGTTGAATGGGACTTCCTTTTTCAAGTTCTAAAGAAATTCGGCTTCTGCACCAAATTCTGTAAATGGATTGAGCAATGCGTAACAACTGTATCCTTTTCAATCATAGTCAATGATGGCCCCAAAGAACCTTTCAACCCAGAGAGAGGCCTACGACAAGGGGACCCCCTATCCCCACTCCTATTTATTTTAGGAGCAGAAATACTAGCCCGAAAACTACAAATAGAAAGCAACCAAGCAGACCAGGAAATTGGATTCAACATTACAACATTGGGCCCTCGGATTCCATTTATATCATTCGCGGATGACATGATGATTTTTACCAAAGCTAGTTGCTCATCTGCGATTAAAATTAGAGAAATTATTGATGAATACTGCTCGATTTCGGGACAGCTTATTAACTTCTACAAGTCGGCTTTCCAAACAAAACCAAAGGTACCAGAATCTCTAAAACAAGAAATCCAACGTCTAGTTAATATCACAAACCAGAACAAATTGGATAAATATCTTGGTTGTCCAACAATAAATGGTAGAGTAAATAAAACAACATTCGAAGAAACGATCCGCAAGACAAAATCACAACTATCAAAGTGGCGAGAAAGCGCACTATCCCAAGAAGGAAGAGCCACCCTGATCAGAACGAACCTAGCGGCAAAACCAAGTTTTGTCATGCAAAATTTCATGCTCCCAAACTCGATGCACAAAGAACTTGATCAGATAAATAGAACGTTTTTCTGGAATAAAGACTTGTCATATAAACCGTTAATCGGATGGGACAAAGTCTGCAAAAGAAAAGAAAATGGTGGAGTAGGAATCCATAAAACAAAAGATATGAACTCAGCTTTACAAATGAAACTGTTATGGAAAATACTTGCAGAACCAGAAAATCTATGGGTCCGAACCATCTCATATAAGTACTTGAAAGATGAACACATTCTAAAATACGAAAGGAAAGGAAAAGCATCTTGGCAATGGACAAAACTAATGGAGATAAAAGAGGAATTCTGTAAAGGTCTTATATGGCAAATAGGAAATGGAAAAACGATCAACTTTTGGACTGATAGATGGTTGGACGATGACACGCTAGAAGATAGATGCCTAATGCCAGATAGAATCAACAAAAATGACAAAGTAGAAAAATACATAAACGAAAACAGAAGATGGAACACTATCGACCTCAAACACATGTTACCAACACCGATCATCGAGAAGATCGAAACAACATTCATCCCAGAAAACCAAATAGAGGACAAACTATACTGGAGAAAAGACAAGTCTGGCTGGTTCAACACAGCTAGTGCACTCCGATACATCACAGAAAACAATAGAATCACACCACCCAAAACGACATGGATATGGGCAATAGACATTGCCCCCAAAAGTTAAGAATTTTCTATGGAAACTGTATAACAATGGGATCCCAACAAAGACTAGACTAATCACCAAAGGAGTGGCCCTTCCATCCGCATGTGAACTATGTGATGCGAGCGAAGAATCTCCAACTCATTTTTTCACACAGTGCTACATTAGTAGAAACCTCATACGGAAAATTGATCCAACGATAGGAAAACGACTAGAAGAATTAGACAGAAATGAACAAGACATAAAAAGAATTATGCCAACAATATTTGAAACAATGACTCCAGAACAAAAGAAAAAATTGGCAACTGCTTGGTGGTGTCTCTGGACATCTAGAAATAAGAAAATATTCGACAATGTAAACACCACCACAATCCAAAACATGGAAAATATGACAAGACAAACGATCACAAATTGGGAAAAAACGAAACATTTGAATGAACCAAACGTTAATGCTTCCACCAAAAAAATAGAAACCAGACAGAAACGACACCCGAGGTGGAATAAACCACCTGAAGGTACATTCAAAATAAATTTCAACGGTAGTTACAACTACTCTGGTTCTTCTGGTGCAGGTTTCATCATCCGTGACCACACAGACTCGCTGATTGCTTGCGGTGGCAGACAACTTACTCTCAGGTCGCCACTTATGACTGAGGCTATGGGACTTCTTTTGGGCATCCAGAAGGCAAAGGAGATGGGTTTGTCCAATATTCACATCGAAGGTGACAACCTAACGGTGATCAACACAATCAAGGGGTGTTGGTCCTGCCCATGGGAAATAGAGATGCTCACGACAGACATTCTCATGCTTCTCCGGTCCTTCAACCATGTTGAACTCTCGCACTACTTCCGGGAGATTAACAAATGCGCCGACCACATCTCCCGTCTCTTCGAGTTTGCTGCCTGTCCCGATGTTCAGATAGATAGACATCTTTGTATTCTCATTCGCAAGGATGCTCTTGGATGGTGGTCTAGTAGGGACTAGCCTCATCCAAATCCTTACTTGTATCCAAAAAAAAAAAAAAAGTTACCTTGGTAGTTTAAAGGGAGAATTGCAAAAAATACTAAAATTTTAGGGATTGTTCTGCTCAATAGCCTGAACTATAAAAAATGTAAAAAGTAGTCTCAATTATTTACTTGCTTGCAAAAAATAGTCTCAAGCTACATTCAAATTCAAATAATTACAAAAAAAATCCTAAATAATTATTATTCTCGAAATCTACCACTTCTCATAATTTTTTCCCTCATTAAGTCATTATTAGCTAAATTCATCATTGAATTAATTATAAAAAATTATTTATCTTCATCCCACAATCTATTCAATGATTAAATAAAAACCATTACGTCTGAATACATAAAACATATGCACACTTTGTTCTTCAATAGATAACAAAGTTACCTAATTGTTAGGTTTAAACCTATATATATAAAATGCATGCTTAATTGCTTTGTTGTACTACTTTTGCTCAAAATATCACCCTAAATCGCTTATTAGATCAATTGTGAGTAGAAGCTTAAGTATTTATTGACTTTTAATGACATGTAATTATGTAAATAGTCTAATAAATTTTTAAAATAATAAATTTAGGTTATATTTATATGGTTTGAGATAGTTTTTAGAGGGAATTGCACATACTAACCCAAAAAACGAAAAGTGTTACAAGGTTAACCCAACCCGGTTTTAAATTAGGTCAAACCGGATATTTGGTAACCTGTGTACCTGGTAGCCCGTTGCAAAGGAGAGAAGGGAAGAGAAAAGGAAGGGGATTGGAGACGGGGACAGGCGGAGGCATCTCCCTCGAGGTGAGGCGCAGACGACCAGAAGGGGATCGGAGGCGGGCAAGAAAGGAGGGAGAAGGAGGTGGATCGAGGGAAGGCGCAGGCGGAAGCATCTCCCTCGACGGTGGATTGCTCGAGGTGAGGCGCAGGCGGAGGCATCTCCTTCGATCTCTGTAGTTGATTGAAGGCAACGGGGTTAGTTCCTTCTGTTGTTGGCTATTATCGTCGGAGATCCGTGGCTTGGAGGCGCAGGCGGCGAGTACTTCCACTCTCTCTTTCTTCAGGCGATTTCGAGCCTCGTCGAGGATCATCTCCACAATTGTCTTCCATTCTGCGATTCCAGGTACAATCCTTCACCCTTCTTCTTCTCTGCTCTATCTTTCAAGCCTTTGAATTGGAATTTTTAGTTTATGGCTAGAGACTGAAATTTCGAATTTCGGAATTGAAATGGTTTGGTTTGAAATTTCCCATTCGGTTAGGGTTGGGGTTTGCTGTCTGTCATGTCTGAATAAACAGGTGACATGTTGATTGGTGTAGGTGTCATGTAGTAAGTGATGTTGCCAAATAGAGGGTTGAGTTTGTCCGTGGGATTTTCTAGTGGGGCAGGAGGTAATGTCAAGGGTAGGAGTCAGTAAAGAGGAAGATGATGATGAAGAGTTCGGATTGGTTGGAGAAAAGTCAATGTCAGGAGTAGGAGATTCTGAAACAATACCTCATATGGAGTACTCCATGAATGCAACCTTCACATGAATTAGGATTTGTTACTTGTGGAATTGTGTATCATCGTCTTCTTCCATGTCCCCAGACAATACTCCCTCCATGAGTTGAGCGCTTGGTTGTTCTAGAAAGAGGGCATGTTGCTGAATATATCAGCAAGGCTATCGATCTCCCACCGTTGTAAATTTGGCTTTCCTGTGTGCTATTTGTTCTCTCATGAGAAGTGGGAGATCTAAATGAATGAAGAAACCTTTAATATAGGTATGTTGCTGACTTGATTCATTTTAGGGTTGTGTATTATGCACTAGTGTGTTTTGTGTGCAGAGCAAATGATAATGGCCAAGGTAAATGAATAGACCCTCACATATCAAGTTTCTTTGACATAAATATTCTTCCCATGTAACCTATTAGCTCAATGGGAGAGCATTGTGGTCATACACAAAGATGTGGGTTCAATTCCCACGTAGGCTTATTATTCATTAATCAACACCGACTATCAACTTATGTTTAGAACAAGTCAAGCTTGCTACATCACCAAATTCATGTGTCAAGTAAAAACAATTCATATGTCAAGTAAAACACATTATATGTCATGTAAATCCGGTATGAGTGACATGTAAATTCAGTATGGGTTATGGGTTATTTTTGGTGCTGCTATCACATAATTTAGTGGCATAAGTGCTTGGATTAGCATGTTTCTTTGCTTGAGGGACTCGCAACGCAGAAGTGAGTTCATTATTAATAAAACATCAAACGAAGGCCACTTTAGTTTCTTTGCTTGGATTAGCATGTTTCTTTGCTTGGATTAGCATGTCTTCTTATTGTTGAAATTAATAAAGTTGTTGGAAGGCCACTTTAGTTTCACATTCATTCCAGTAGAGTGAGTTCCACCAGTCGTTCGGCTTATCCCACACTTGAAATGTAGGAAGAGGAAGATTGTTGTTGCCCAACAAAAGCCTTTTTCTTTATGTTAAAGGATATAAACTGTCATGTTAATACCATTACATGTCATGTTATTTTCATTCATTAAGGAGAAGAGGCTCGATTCGCATTACATGTCATGTTATTCGCATTACCTGTCATGTTAAATAGTATAACATGTCATGTTAATAGCATCACCTGTCATGTTATTTTCTTTCATTAAGGCAAACTTTTTCACAATCAATATTTTTTTAAAATGAAGATTATATATATAAGGCAAATGATAAAGCACCGATGAATCATTGCAGCGCTAGCATAAACAGCAGCTTCATTAGTCACATTGCAACCCCCCTTGTTCATCAGATGTTGTGCCTTGCTAGCAACTCCATGATCTTGCGAGATGTCATCCCCACCCCTTGTCCAGTGTAACGGCAACAACATTGACAACATCAACCGTGCACAACATTGACAACACCAACAAACTAGCAATGTTACAATGCTCAAGAATACACTGATTGATCCACCAAAAGAAATTACCATGTCAGTTCAAGTGCCGAAAACACCCATTAAAAGAAAATGTGTGGTGATAGTTGCACAGTTATCTTCAATATGGAACTTGTACAGAAGTTTCACTCTTGCTATAAATATTTATGAATAAAAGATGTTATCTATATCAAGGTTCAAGGGCACTAATTGACAGCCATTACAATAAAACGCATCATAGTTTGTACACATCAAAACATAGCTTTGGTACACCAGATCGATCAAAGGAAATCCTGCACACATGACATGAACTTATATTAACATGTCATTCAAATCCTGGATACATGACATGAACTTATATTAACATAGCTTTGGCATCAATTGAAACGAAATTGGACAAATCTGATGAGCGATTAAGTAGTACCTGCAGCTTTAAGAAGGAGAACTGATGTTGGGGGAGTTTTGAGTATGAAAGTAAAGCACCAAAGCTCTTATCCTGTCATCCCAAAGCAAGAAATCAAAATTGTGACTGAAAATTGAAATCCATGACCATCAAGAAGCAGGAATCAAAACTCTAATTTACACTATAGAAATCAAAACCCCAAATCAACAATTTCTATCTATGTATCCCTAAATTAGGTTTAATAGATGGAAAATCAGGGAGATGCCAAAACCTTAACCCTAGAATTTTCACTTACAATCGATCAACAACTGCCTTCGACTCATAGCTGCCTCTATCGACCTTAGCAATTGCCTTCAATTTCGTAGGAGTCGTGCACCACTAGCCTCAAAATCTGCCAGATCTGGAGAAATTTCCTAGCGACAGGATCGACCGCAACAATGGCATCCGGGTTTGGGGCCGCCATGGGAGACGAATGGGAGGAAGAAGGACCAAGATGAATGCGCTCAAGCCCTCCCGTCGAGCCCGGAGGCCTATCGCCTAGAGTCGCGAACCCCGCCTCCAACGACGGCGTCTTCCCTCATCCTTCCCTTCCTCTCTCACTGTTGCGCGCTTTTCTCTCTCCAACCGGTTGCAGGCTGTGAGAAACCGGTTACTTTGCAATTTTTTTTTTGGGGGTTAACCCCCGCAATCCAACCGGATATTTAGGTTAGTTTTGCAAATAGCCCTAGTTTTTATAATAAATTCAGTTATGAGTTTTGATAATAACAATTAAGTGTAACATTTTTTTATATAAGAAGTGATGATTTTTTTTAATAAAAATTATTTTGGAGAGATTTTGTAATTAATTTGAATTTGAAAGCAACTTAAGGCTATTTTTTATAACTAATTTGAATTTGAAGTTCATTATTTGAATTTGTAGGTAGCTAGTTTGAGACTATTTTCTACTGTAAATATTTAAGACTATAAGTTAGGGGTGGGTACAAATCCCGCAAATTCCGTCCCGATCCCGGTGGGATTTAGAGAGAAAATTTTCAATCTCGTCCCGATCCCGTCCCGTAGAAATTACGCGGGACGGGACGCGGGACGGAGAGTTCGAATCCCGCAAATCCCGTCCCGTCCCGCATATATATATATATATATATATATATATATATATATATATATATATATATATATATATATATATATATATATATAATAATAATAATAATAATAATAATAATAATAACACTAAAATATACTCCCTCCGTTAATTAAAACTTGACGTTTTACTATTCACGCACGCATTTTTAGGTGTTAAAAACTATATAAAATATTAACTTTTTTAATAATTTTTTTAAATAATATCATACTTATTACTATTAAGTATGAATTTATAAAAACAAATTTAAAAAAAAGTTAATATTTTATATAGTTTTTATCGTTCTAAAAAAACGTACATGAATAGTAAACGACAAGTTTTAATTAACAGAGGGAGTATAAGAAATAACTTATTAGTAGTTGTTACTAAGTTGCTACTGTATTATGTATTTTCATTCTATGAATTCAATCTGTTGATTTTTTTTTTAGCAAATACCTACTGATTTTTTATACAGTATGTAGGGTATTACTAAGTTGCTACTGTATTACTAAGTTGTTACTGTATTATGCATCAAGAACGACTTTAATTTGCATCATTACTTTAATCACGGGATATACTGGGTTGTTATTTACTTGTTATTTTTATATTGTGTTTTATTTATTTTATACGAGGGACAAATCCCGTCTCGTCCCGTCCCGTCCCGTGAGGGATACGACCCGACGGAATTTGAAAGAAAAAAATTAAATCCCGTCCCGCAAAAATTACGCGGGACGGGACGCGGAATTACCCCAATCCCGTCCCGTCCCGTCCCGTCCCATGCCCACCCCTAATTTAAACGTTAAACCCTTACGTGGATGCTCTTACCATTTGGTATGTAGGGTGATTTTGCAAAAAATCAAATTTACAGAAGTTACCGTCTGCTTCTCGTCCGGTGTTTTGTCGTCTGCTTCTCGTCCGACGTTCCCGTCCTTTCTCTCCGTCTCCGGTCGTCGGCGATGGCAAGTGGTTCAGCGGAAGGTCCTACTGACGACTATGAATCATTGATGGAAACAACAGATGCAGAGCTCTTGAAAAGAGCTTGGCGCAATGAGAAAGCCGCACCTGAAATCCTTCAATTCCAGGCTGATTTGGTCCAGAGATCCAGAGAGCAGATCCAACTTGTGGTATCGCTTCTATTTACACCACTTCCTCAAGCCCTAATTTGCCCCTTTCTCTCTGTCATTGCCTCTTTTAAGTTTTCTAGGTTTACTGATTTTATGAGTGGAGACTAGGAAGATTTCATATCCTGTACTACTTGTTCGTATCTGAAATTGGAACCTTTGGATAGAGGTCATACAGTGTACTCATTTATGAATCTCTTCTATTGTGGACGATGAGTTCGGAAAGTGTTTGCTTCCAAGACTTATGAATGGAGGACTGATGATGTCAATTTAGTTGTTGAATTGCTTGAATGTCATCATTGTTACAAAACACCATATCAAATGTTGAAGGAGTGGGCTAACTTATGCAATTCAGTTTTGGATTTGCTGGGTGGATCAAGTATCTACTTGCAAGGAGCTATTGATGTGGTTTAATGTTGTGTGTTTTTTTAATAAAATAAAAATGTTGATTCAGTTTATGCTGAATTTTGTCCTTAGGAAGATACTATTGAGGAGTTTATGAACAGTGGGTTTGATCCCCTCACTGTATCTATCTATCAGATGGATCTTGATAGAGCTCAGTTTCTACTCCGATCATATCTAAGGATCCGACTCCAGAAGGTGATATTCCTAAGCTGCTATTTAAAATTTTCAGCAAACCTCATCAGCATGATTAGCTATTTAGCTTTCCCTCCAAATTCCAATCTGGAAAGATAAATTGGTTTTTACAAGTTTTTTTCAGCCAACTGTTTCATTGAATATGTTTGCTCTGCAAATCTATTTGTAGATTGAGAGGGACATGATTAACATCTCTAAGACAGATCTTTGGAACCGGCTATCGAGAGAAGAGCAAAGGTTTGCAAAAAGGTGAAATTTTTACTATTCATTTATTAAATTTGGCATGCTTGAACCCCCTGTCTTCGTGTTTATTTGACTTTTACTTCATGTTTATAGGTGTTATGATGATATGAAGAATTATCTTGATGAGTCTGTCCTATCAAAGCTTCCAAGTGGTTATCAGTCTAACCTGAAGCAATCAAATGCAAGCGAAGAGGATGATATGGGTATGTAGTTATTATCACTTCACCAGGAGTGGTGTCTTGCATGTACTTGTTTTCAAATTGCTTATGTACTTCCATACTTTATCAACATAGTTTATGTGTGCTTTCCATAATTTTTAGTTACATATTTATTAATAATTTGCATTCTTTTAGAGCTTAATTTTGTATAAAAACATAACTTGTAACTTTCTCACACCTTAAAAGGCTGTTTATCTATTTTAGAGTCACCATTTGTAACTGTGTGAACTTGGAACTATTGGCTGCACTTTTATGCTAGTTTTAGACGTTTAGCTTCATACTCTGTCCATTTTGATATGAACTTTAGAGTTAGAAACTTTCGTAAGTCATCAGAGAGGGAAGTAATGCAAAATTCCAGGCACAATGAAGCTCACCTTGCTGTGACACTTCGCTTGTCTTTCCTTTATGGAGAGGGAGCTGGGGTTGCAAAATAATTCTGACCCCTTTATGTGATCTAGCTTACCCTGATTAAGAAGAATGTGGCAAGAATACTTTTGATCCAGATCAATCCACAAGAAATTGGCTAGAATAACCCTTTTTAACTACTCCCTTTCATAAATAACCCATCCATGTAAATTCTAGGAAACTAACCCCTTTTCTTGTGAAAAGACTTCAGCATCCTTAATTCTACTTGAAAATGGAAAGCCATTTTCTAAATAGCTTTCCTCATATATGTCCATCTCTTCTCTTCTCACATTCCTCATTTTGGCTCTTAGTCTAGATGAAGCAGGATATGCTCTTCAATCTTAACCCTACAACTGTTAAATCATGCAAGACAATTCGTTCAGTTCATGTCGTAGACCCTAAGTAGATTTGACAATATCAAATATTTGTTTGTTATTGATTTGGCGTGGTAGGTATAATCTTTAGTAAAATATTTTCACTTCTGATCTGAATTTTGTATCAGATTTTCTAACCTATGCCGCTAAGGGCATAGGTTAAGAATGCCAACTCGGGAAAGATTCCACCGGATCCACCAATTTAGCCAATTTTGAAATATATATTTTAGGGTTCGCCCATTACCATTTAGGGTTTTTTCCCAATCAAGTATGCTGGGCATAGGTTCGAGAAATCGATTTTGTATTGAGAAAACACTGTTTGGTTTCGATTTGGGTAATTGATGGGGAACATCATGCTAATTTGCCAAGGATGTCATGCCACTCATGCTGAGCATTCATTGCATAATAATATAGGTTCAGTTCATTGTCTTCATGCAAATTTCATAAATTTTCCATGTTATGTTATTTGAGATATCCTGAATTTTCTAGAGGCATCATTTAACTTGATAATTAAAATTTACTTTGCACCCAACATGAAATTTGTGTAACACTAGCTGACTAGGGTAATATGTGTTTTTATGGCATTAATCCAATTTTTAGCAGAGAAAGTGAATACAAATTAGGAAAGGAAT
This sequence comes from Persicaria tinctoria, assembly GCA_037127255.1. NCBI lineage: Eukaryota > Viridiplantae > Streptophyta > Magnoliopsida > Caryophyllales > Polygonaceae > Persicaria > Persicaria tinctoria. The sequence goes on along the minus strand of JBANSL010000002.1, from coordinate 85,500,482 downwards.
TCAAATTAATGTTCAATTTAACATATTCCTTGGTGTCATCAAAATTACACTTGCTTTTATTCTGAACAATAGAAATTTTATACATGTGCAGTTGTGCAGAAATTAAAATGTAAGAGCATTTTTGTCAAAATGCAATAAATTTCATCTAGTTTGCAAACTTGTTACCTCGATTACTTTATTGAAATATTAAATAGAATCAGGTTATCTATTATGAAAGTATGAAATCCCTGGTAACACCAAACAAGAATTGCTTGCTTGATAATATCATAGAATATGGCACCTGGACTACGTATTCAGTACTGCACGACTGCCAATAATGGAGCTTCTTATTGCTAATGATATGATCTCTCAGTCAGCACTAAAAACTAGTACTTTAGACTCTGTGTGGAACCCATAAGTTCGTACATAAACTCTAAAACTTACAAGAAACAATGATTTCTTTCCCATACCCTTATCTTTAGACAAAGATGAAGGCATTTGGGCAAAATCCGTTCCCTCAAGAAAACCATCTCTTTATTTTCTTCTTTCATTGTAAGTTCTATCCGTTTTCTAATGACAATTTTAAAAAGATTATAGCTTACTATTCCTCCTAACTGTACTGTGATACTGAATGCTCAGATAGCTATGAATGCTTGTATCATTAGATTTCCTCTAAGTTGCTTAATTGCTTGAGGAAGTTGATTCTCGAATAATGTCTCCATTTGATGCATTTCTGTTCGTTTCTTATGCTTGCTATTCCCATGAAGTATGTGCTCCTAACTTGCCGGTCTTTTTCAGTTCCAGGACTTCAGTCTGATACATTTGTCTTCTGCAAGAGCAAGGGTTCCATTGGTGCTGTCGCACTTGACGAGAGGTAAGTAGTACTTATCATCGCAATTCACAAACTATATCCTGTAGAAGTTTAATTTCATTCTCCACATGTTGCATCAACTCTTTGACTAGCAAATGCTCTCTATCCTGGCAGCGCGGATGAGATTGTCGACCTTGTTGAAGATGATTTATATGTTCTGCGTTACAAGTCAATTAAGCCATTCCTCGAGAATGGGCAGATTGATCTTGTTTGAAGACCTGGCAAACTCCCTGGTTCTCAGGGTACGCATTTCATCTGATTTATGGCGAGCCAAAAAAAGAAAGCCATTGAAGCAATGCTGACGCTGAAACCTGGAACTTGGAAGGAAGGATAGAGATATGTTTGACAGCTTGCGATGTATTTACTGATGCTGTGGTTATGTTTTAATCGGTCGCGCTTTAGTCCATATGAACCAAAATATGTTGCACATCTCTTTACCTGTAGTTATGTCTGTTTAGGCATCAAATACGCATTTCGTCCTTGTATTAGATGCTAGTTTTCATTTGCTTTTCTACCTCTACGTTTTTCAGATGTTCTTAAAAAGACAGGTTCTGGTGTTGGAGGTGACCAGTCCATATGAGTTGCAGGTGGGAATCGTAGCTAGCTCCATAGCTGAGGAATGATGAACCTAAAATTATTGGTTGTGGTCATAGCTTAGCCTAAGCGAGATCCGTAGCTGAAGCCGTGCCTGAATCTGTTGGAGAAATTCTCACAATACGCCTACATGATTGCTACTTCCTTTATTGTTACATAACCCCAGCTTAGTCTTGAAAATCGATTTGCAATACAAGCAAATAAGTCATTTGTGTAGATAACAAAACAAAAATTATCCAACCACAACAGATTACAAAATCACAACACAATCTGTTCAATAAGAAAACTGCAAAAGATTCAACCAAATTAGACTACAAATCAGAACACAATCTGTTCGATAAAGAAAACTGCAAAATATTCAACAAATTGGTTAATACTAGTAGTGAACAATAATAATACTCCCTCCGTTCGGCAAAACTTGTCATTTTAACATTCTACACAATTTTTAATAAAGTTAATAATTACACTCCTTTTTTACTAATTTACCCTCATTTATTACTCTACTTTTTACTTTATTAAAAACTACAACTCACAACACATCAATCAACTCAAGGGCATTTTAGTAAAGTAGAAGCAAAAATACCTAAAATGACAAGTTTTTCCGAACAAAAACAAACCTCTAAAACGACAAGTTTTGCCGAACGGAGGGAGTAGGTTTATTTATATACTGCAACAGTAAGATTTCATCGTTCCTTGTATTTGCGCAAATCTGGTTTGAGCATTACTTTAATTGGAATCCAAGTTGTTTTATCCAAAAAAATAATTTGGAATCCAAGTTTGTGAATGTCACAACAGGTACAAGGAGTTCAAATGTCTCCCAACCTAATTTGATGAAGTGATAAACAATTAGCTCTCTAGTACAGCATTACTCCTCTGAGCAATGTATCTGAAACGCCTTTTCTGGGTTCTTGTCATCGATCTGCGAATGGTGAGGGAAATCATTCGGCATATCAGCAGATGATAAACCTGCTAGATGGAAGACTTCCACGACTTCCTTGTACACAACTGCATTGCCTTCCGGTGTCAGATGCAAGCCATCACTGCACATCACATTTACCACTTATGCATATTTTCTTTTCACAAACACACTGTTTCTTCAAAGCAGTCTAATCCTGTGAGCTCATTCATTGTATCTTTACGAGTTTTTGTGAAATGAAATTAAAGTAGATCTTCAAAACTGAATTTTTTTTATAAATTTTTCATAAAACCGACCCTGCTGTTGACTTCTTTCAAAATCACACCCAATTTCGGTTTTCGTCAAATAATTTGTTCAATGTTAGTCGGGATTTTTGTCAAATAAACCGGTGTGACAGAAATTAGACGTAGAGATAAGAAATAGAGGTGGTTCTATGAAAAATATTAGTTTTATGTTAACTATTTTTTGTTTATCTTAATTGTTGACTATTAAACTTTATTTATTTAGTTATAAGTGATTCACGTTATTGGCGTGTTTGAAAATGAGAAAATTAATGCAATTACAAGAATGAGTCGGGTCTTGCCTGGGTCAAGCTTGTTTATGTTCGTATCCATTCGGGCATCGGGTCAAAATGGGTCAGACTCAGGCCCAAGTTGCACATGATGCTAGATTTTTGGATTCGGTCAGGTTTAGGATTGGGTGGGTCGGGTCAGATTTTGCTGGTTCTAGGTGGTTCTTTTGAATTTTCCCTTCACAAAATGCAACCAAAAGCTAACAGCTCCAATAGAAGAACCATACACAGCCATGCATTCAAGAAGTGAAAATCCCTAAAGAGTATATTACCTCAAGAACTTCTTTTGCCAGCCTTCTGTTTCCTGCATCTTGGACCAGAGGTTGATGGAGTGGACATTCAGTTCATTGGCCACCTCAACACAACCGCTTGAATAAATTCCCGATGTTTCATTTGTTCTTTCAGGTTCCTTCATTGCCTTTTCTCCATATATAGACCTGATAGAAGTACATTGAAAGTGAAACAGGTAATGACTAGACATCTGAACCAGAAACATAACCCAGCGACAGAAACATGAATGCAATCTGAGACTGTTGCAGTCTTGTTAACATGTTTCCACAAGTAGAGCAAGGAATGGAATGTAAATTCATGGAACAAGGGAAAGAAAGCATGCAAATTAGGCAACATCAAAGAATTAAAGTAATATGTCTCACAAGAAGGCTCAAGCGTAGCAAGAGCCAAGAGGTCTCATCCATGATACAACAGGAATCAATTTTGAGGGAAAACACTATATGTATAGAGAACAAACATTCTTATGTGGCTGAATTCTATTTCTCGTGTGTGGAAAATAGAATCTGATTTGATATTCTTCACTCCATCTAATACTAGGTATGAAACAACATAAAGGGAAAAAATTGTGATTGAAGTTGCCAAGTAGGGGTCATTTCATTTTACTTACCATTAACTGAAATGTTAAATCATATGCACTGAAAAGAAAGCCATTTCATTTTACAGGAATAAGTACTTCAACATTTAATTCTGTTTCTTCAAATTTTTTTTTATCTGGAAGGAATTTATTAATACACATTAGATGAGCCAATTTCAGAAACACTATAAAACAAAGAAACAAGCATTATAAGCAACCAGATTAGATGGATAATAGGCCTAGGGGTTCATTAGGACGGTATGGTTTCTCGAAAGGCCTAGGTATTCCTTCATTCCCATGGTAGACAACACAAAAGGACGGTATGGTTCCCATGGAATGCCAAAGAGTGTAAGCTATGAGTTATCTCATAAGGTCAAAGAGTTTGATTTTCTCATTTATTTCCTCTTCCTCAGCAAATAACTGGATCAATTTTTCTCCATTTCTCTTAAATCCACTACTCAGATTCATAGAGATGAACTGTTGAACCCACCAACCTGCCATGATTCTGAACTCGCCCTTACTTTTCTTCATATGCCAACCGTTCAGCCTCTTCAGTTTCCATTTACATCTCCATCCTAAGTCGACTCACAACTATATTCAACCAAAACTTTAGCAACTAGTGAGGACTTTTAGCATTCCCCTATACTCAGCTGAAAGAACTTCAACCTTTCATCTACACTCTAACATAAAGTTCCTTTACAAGATTAGTAATCAGCGCACCTTGCATAACTCATGCGGCCATCCTCGTCAATAGGTGGTGGAGTTATGAGTACCACTAGCATTTGAGGTGAGCACTCCTGCAGAGAAGATCATACAAACATCAGAATGAAACTGGTCTTGAGATGGAACAACTCGTCAAACCCAGTTAAGTCACTGCACGACATAACCTATGTAAGCTATGACAATCCAGAAGGACCTCTTTCAATAGTTGCAAATTAATCAATGGAAGTGAGAGCAGAGAAATATAGCAGAAGTAAACGGAAAAACTGAGGAGGCATTGCATGAGACTTCATGTCCTCTTTTTACATTTCATAATTGATTACTTCACGCCAACTATTATGTATTTGCATTGTATTTAAGAATGTAGACCATAACTATGTTTTAACACATCTAACCTTTTATAGTTCTTCACATGAACATACATGTGCAAGATGAATTCAAAACCAAGAGCATATATGTTCATATGCAAATTGTTTCTACCCCATTAACACAATACCACCAAAAAGGAGATAATAGTAACCATCACAAACTTCCATAGTGGTCAAATCTGATACATGAGAAGCTAAGCTGCTAGATACCCAAGATACACTTAAGCTTAACATGATCCCAATCAGTAGGCTAAATTATGAAGACCATCCCCAAAAATGCACTAGAGAATGCAATGGACAGCAATGGACAACCCAGTAACCTTCGTGTAGAAGCCCGGGCTAGGTAGACAAAAAGGAAGGACAATGGATAATTGGAAAATAACATATATGAATCTGTTTCATCAAATCTCATCTCTAAAAGAAAATTATAACCTTCAAATGACGAATCATTTTTCTTAGGTTCTCTTTGTATTCCTCGACAGGGACATGCTGCTTGCTGCTTGTTTTCCCTAATAAAGCTGCATCATTTGCTCCAAAGAAAATTGTAACAGCAACAGGATGTTTCTCTGAGACCTATCAAAAGGGACATCCCATAAAAACATAAATGTTTATAACATACAAAGAAGTACAAAGAAAGTGTGACCCATAGAGAAGACTGAACCAAACACAAGACATCAAGCCAAGAAAGAAGCTGTTTCCAAAGAACTGGTTTAGCAGATGATTCACATTGTAATAAACATATGCACCAGTTCTCCAATGTCTCATTCTTAATGTTGACAGATGTAACAGCAATATCTTAAATTTGCATCTTCAAAGCTTCATAGTCAAAGATAGAGAGGAATGCCAGGTTAATTTTTTTTTTATTAATTTTTATTATTCATAAAGTCTGATCTACCTCCTATCACAAAAGATTAAAGCCAATATGAACTGGAACATGTTTTGAAATGTATATACTAGATCGACATAAATGCTATTGTTTCCTCCCAACCACTGAGATAGTATAACATCAGTGCTCAATTTCATCATGTTGCTTAATGACAGAGATTATGGAAACGACTCCGACACAGAGAACATTAGCAAAAACCAAATGACTGAAACACAACACAATCGGTAGCCCAAACTCCAAAGTGAGGGGGAAGCCATGTAAAAGGCTGAAGAAAGTGATACCAGAGGGAAAATTTGGTGGAGCAGGAACAAAGCCCATCTGGTGTTGTACCCACCATAACCTCGATTCAGCACATCGGCCTAAGCGCCCACATACAAACAACAATAACAAAAACCCAAAATCAGCTGGAAATTCAAGAAGCAAAATTGAGATCTTGGAGCAGATCAAAATCAAATGTGCACAGATTAAAGGGAGAGGGAGGGGGGGGGGGGGGAACCTTGCGAACGAAATTGTCAGAAAGAGAAGCACCCCAACCACCTTGGGCAAAGGATTGCTGAGTAATGGAGTCTCCGAAGAGTATGATCTGAGGCCGCATTTCGCCCTTCCTCTTCCTACGACTCCAACTACACTGTGCCCTGCTTAAACCTTGTATTTGAATAAATCGATCTTTGTTAAATATATTTCCTTCAATCAAAGCAATAAAATAACATAATACTAGGGGTCGGGATCCACCGTCCCGAACTCCCTCCCCCCGTTTTGTTTTGTAGGAAATGGTTTGGATACTATTTCTTTTAGACTATTTGCATAGGTAGACCATTTTTACAATGAGTTTGCATGGATAGGCCAAGTTTTAAAAAAATGCAAAAGTATGCTATGGTGTTATTTGTCCAAATAAAAATAGTGATCCAAATGGCCGGTTGCAGGTCAGAAAAAAGGAGGGAACATGTGAGGAGGGAGGAGGAGAAAGGGAGGGAGGGGTTTTGGCGCCAAAAAATGGAGAGAAAGAGTGAGGTGATAGGTGATGTGATGTTGTTGTACATTTTACCATTTTGTATGGTATAAAAAGGAATGAGGAGAGAGACTTTTCATTTTCTCCCTTCTCCCACAAGTTCTGTAGCAGAAATAGATAGAGAATGTTCCACCATGGATAGGGCTGGAAATCACCCGTGGGTGACCGAATCACCCGACCCACCCGACTCGATTATACGGGTGAAAATCCGAAAAAAACCGGGTGATGGATGAGTGATGGGTCGGGTGATGGGTGATATGTTTTTCACCCATCACCCGACCCATCATCCGACCCATTACACGACCCGCTTAACCACCCGATTATTTTTAAAAAAATCATAGTTTAAAAAAAATATAGCCTAACATAACTACATATTTTTCCTTTTTCTAATTATAGCTTCTCTATTCTCTAATTGTTTTTGTGCAAAAAAATCTAAAAGAATATAAACTTATTTTATATTACTCCTCATCACATCTTTTTAAAAAAATTATTTTATTTGTTTTGCTTACACTACTAGAATGTTAGCAATTTCTCTCATTTTAACGACTTAGCATTTAGTGTATTAAGACATAATTTAGCCAAATTGTTTTTCCTTTTTTTAACTACGAGTTTAGCAATGGACTAAAATTTATTTCATTTGATTTGATATTAAACTTTTAATGCTAACTTTGTAAGATGAGGATAATGATATAATGTGTGAATAAACCTTTTATACAATTAATAAGATTTCCACATTGACGTAGTTTGTGAAATTATCAAATATGATCGATTTCTAAGTATGTATTATGACTTCTTTTTTTAAAAATTTACTTCACCCGATTACCCACCCGACCCACCCGACTCACCCTACGGATCGGGTGATGGGTGAAATATTAGATGGACGGGTGATGGGTCGGGTGAATTTTTTTTGTGACGGGTCGGGTGGAAAAATTGCTCCACCCATCCATCACCCGACCCATTTCCACCCCTAACCATGGAAGACAAGCTCCCGGCTTGCATTTCCAGTTGCAGAGCACTTATCAACTTCAATCTGTGCCCCTGTCAGTGGTCAAAATCTCTGTGTCACTGTGATGCCCCACAAACCTTTGTTGGCATATGAAATGGGTAAGTGTTATTTGCAAAGTACTCTTCATCCATGGCGTTAGATACCCACCAATCTCTCTTCTGAACTTTGGTATCGTTTTTCAGGTGGAAACACCTTGGTATGTGTCAGTTTCATCCTCCATGATTCTTGGGTAGTCGAGGGAGGTACATGGGTGTATGTGGGTGCGAAGGCGCTCAAGAATATCATGATAAAATAGGACATCGACTTCAGCTCTTTGAAAAACGTAATCAAGCTGAAGGGTGACGATGGTGCCTCATATGCAGAGTGGGCGTTGTCGTACGTGTCGAAGTCGAAAGAAGGGGGTCATCCGATCATAATTGCTCATGATGACGACCTCGGGGCGTTTAAATTTCTGAACTTGAAGTGTGGAGAAGACCCATGACCCCTTGCGATATATGTCGGGCCATTGAAGACGGAGAGGTTTGAAGTAAAGCAACCTGCCGAGGAATTAAGAACACCTGAGTGGGCCACCCTCCTCACAAAAAGTGGACAATTTGGTTGAGATTGTGAATGATGAGGCATACGGTAAGGCACATCAAAGCCCCTTGTGTGTAGATGGTGTGTTACATGCTGGGGGAGAGGTGGTCGTGGTCATAGGGAAGAGTAAGAAGCTGGTTGCGATGGACATTCCTAACAAGGGTATTAAATCATGTGACAAGGGAATGTGTTCAGGTGACAGGGTACATGGTCCGGAAGTGATAGAGTTGGGTGACACGGATACCTCTTCAGGTGAAATGGGCCCTAGTGCAAGCACTGACGAAGTGTAGGCACTGACGAAGTCTTACTAAGACGTCACGTGCAGCTACTGGAAGGCCTGAAGGGCACGATTGGCAACGAGAGATGTCAATCGTGGGACCGATGAAGACAGTTACCGAGATATTATTTCATACTAGCACGTTATGGAGCAGACTAACCCCGGCACATATACTAAGGTAGAGATGGACTCCTCCCAAAGATTCAAGTACGCCTTTGTTAGCTTCGGGGTATGGTGCAAGACGATCCCCCACCTTCGAAAGGTAAATCCCATGTCACCTGTTTATTTGTACATGTCAACCAAAAGGATAGACCATGTCACAAATCCAACATTTATCGATGTCCATGTGGAGGTGATTTGAATGGACGGGAGTTTCCTCAAAGGTAAGTTCAAGGGTACACGCATTTGATAGGTGTGTGGTTAAAAACTTCGTAATACTTTTGGGAATGGGGTAAGTAGGTTGGTGTAATTTTGGGTCCATGCCCATTTGACAAACTTGAGGTATTGGGCATTGTATTTCGCCGTGATTTTTTTTTGTGGATGCACAGTTACTTATTATATAAATCGTGTATGACATCAATATGAACTTCACATGTCGCATGTTATTATTCTCGTGTCATATTTTGAATGCCTGTAGCTCCTGTCACGTGTTTGTAAGCCCGTGTCACCTAAAATATTATACGTGTCACAACTATTTTCACACAAACAATGTCAAAGCAAGTACGTGGATAGAGAAAACCCTAAGTACAGATGATGTTCATAAACGTCTTACATCTACTGAGCAATCAATGTCATTAATGAGTAAAACAACTGACCGACGGATATGATAACATCCTAAAAGTTTTTAGCAACGACATAACAACAAAGATCAAGTAATTGTCCAACAACTTATCCCAATCATAGGGGTCGACGTAGTTGTCGATGTTGGCAAGCATCGACAACCTGGACCCTTGGTTTACCCGTGTCCGGAAGTGCTTTTCTTCCGGGACACAGTAACGGGGCTTCCGCTGTTTGTCTGGTACCGCTCGACTCCTCTTTGCATTCTTAGACCGAACCATTTATCTCCTGCAATTTAAGAGCAAAGATCAATTTTCCAGATAATTCATATCTCGTGTCACAAAAATTCAAAACCCATGTCACCAATGTCAGACAACCATATGCAGATGAAATTGCGTTTACCATACCCAATGTCGACGCCATACATTCCACATCAACTTTCAAATTTTAAATTTCAAACTAATGGAACTGCGTTTACCATACCTAATACCAATCGAATTCCACACCCAATGTCACCCATTTCCAGTTTCAAATTCTAAGCCACTGTCACCCAAATTCCACACCCATGTCACCCCTTTTCTCTTTCCCACAACAGATTTCGAACTAAACCACATCTAATACGTCAATACTTCTTCTATCAGCCCACTAATCTTCCCCATGTCCCAATTTCGACTCCCACCATTGCCACCATCTTCGGCCTTCCTAAACCCTAACCACCAATTTGCCCTATCCATACCCCAAAACCGCCCTCCTCTTCCTTCAATTGCAACCACCATTGTCACCCCTCCACAACCCATCACTCAACCCACCTTTGACATTCAATCCCTTAGCACCATAGTAGGTTCCTTCACCCATACACCCCACACCCCAGGTTCGCACAAAACGGAGAAGAGAAGTGAAATGGAGAGAAGGGCGTACCTTTATAGTGGGTGGCCGGCGTTCGTCGTAGTGGGTGTCTGGCGTCTCTTCTTCCCTTCCTTCGAACGTTTTTTTTTGAAATGGAGAGAAAGACAAGTGATGGATTGATGGAGAGAGAGGGTGTGATGATGATGAATTTATTTTCTTTTTTTACTCCTCCTTGTATTAAATGCCCTGACCTCTCTTCCACTTTTCTTTTTGTCCCCCCCCCCCCCCCTTAAACCGGTTATCCCAAGTGTGGTGACGAGCACTTTTGTGCCAATTTTTGAAAAATGGTCTATTTCTGCAAATTTTCCCATATGTGTGTTATTTGTGCAAGGTAAAAAAAATGGTCTATCTATGACCATTTTGCAATTTCTTTATCGAATGACATTCTTATGGTTTTCTGTATTCTTTATATATTTAGGTGATTTTTGTCGGCTTGTTTTTTTAAAAAAAAGGTGTTTTTTTGTCGGCCAATAGAGGTGTTATTCAAGTCGAACGAGCCGAGCTTGCATATTCAAGTTTGGTTCGTTTATTAAACGAGTTCGAGTCGAATCGAGTCCAATTTTTAAACGAGCTTTATTATTTTTATTATCAAGCTTGACTTGTTTAGAAAATGAACGAGCTCGAACCGAGCTTTTTTTAAGCTTTAATCAGTTTTATTTGATCAATAACATAGTATTAATTTAAAGAAAATTTTATGAATTCTATAAAATTTGAGCCATTCGAACTTAAATCGAATGAATCGAGCTTTCAACCGAGCTTAAAATCTTGTTTATGCTTTGCTCGTTTAAGTAAGCGAATGAGCCGTTAACCGTGTATCTCATCTAGACATTGGGTTCTCTGGCTCGTCCATCCCCTCAAATGCAGTCTTGAATAGTATCATCCGAAAGAATGCTCTTGGCTAGTTGGCTCTGCCATTAGCCAAATTCTTTCCGGTTAAAAAAATAAAAGTAAGCGAATGAGCTCGGGTCAAACTTTTTTCGACCCGAGCTCGAGCTGTTCAGTTCATATAACATTATTGTCTACCGATTCGTCGATCTCTTAAGAATCAGACTTGTCTGATCTCGAATCGTTACTTAATAAAAAAAAAATCTTACAGATAAGGTTGTATAGATCTAAATCGTTGACAATATCTATACCCTCCCCCCAATTCCTTCTCCCATTTTTGTTTTATAAAAAATATAAAATTATTAGGATTTTAAAAATTACTCTATCCGATTGGAAAAATATGTCTTTACAATTAATGTACACTTTTTTAAGATAAGAGAAACTATATAAAATATCTATTTTTTTAAAATCCGAGGTGCCGTGGATTTGCGATCGATGTCTGATGGCTTTTCGGAGTCCGTAATTTGAGATGTCCGCTAGTATTTCCAGAGTTCTTTGTGTGTGTCCTTCATTGGCAGATTGATTTGTTTGTCATGTTGTCTTTGCTTTACAGTGTATGATAGCTTGCACGTTTATTGTATCATTGCTTTTTCCTTTATGTTATTTGCTTCATGTTATTTCTTTTATGTCATTTCCTTATGTTATGTTATTTGATTTGGTTGTACATGATGATTAGTCTATCTACTGGCTTGTCCAGTTTCTTGGTTTCTTTAGGCTTGTCTAGAGAACTAAGTTATTATTTTGCTTCAAAAAAACCCATAGGATCAGAACCGGGTTTGAAATTGAAAATTCGTTTGGAGGTACGATTCTCTTGATTATATTTTTGGTGGGGAAAACTAGAAGGTCGGAGACCCCCCCTCCTCAAACAAGAGGAGAAATTGAAAAAAATGCAAACAACAACCTTACAGAAAGCACATACGGGGTTTAGAGACACCCCTGGAGTCGTCCAACAAAGCTAAAGAGGAGCAAGGAGGAGGCTCTGACAAAATGTGATAGCTTAAAGATAAAGAAAAGGAAAACGCAGCAATGGCATCGACAACACAGTTGGCCTCGCGGAACGATTCTCTTGATTACAATATACAAGTGTTTGTGTTTTTTTATATATATATGGAAAAGTTTCAGGTAGGGTAACCTACTTGAGAGCATCCGAACGGATGAGGTCGCAAAGACATAAGTCATTGTAAATGTCAAGGCCCCCGACAGAAAAATAAACATGTGCTACCTTATTCGTCGCTCTATTGTACGAACGGAGCACGTGAGAGACAAATCCTTCTCCTACTCTTGGCAGAAGTGTTTTGATATCGGACATATAAGAAGTTCAATTTTCCATAAGTAGGCCTGATACATGAGCCGAGTATCTCGGGATCAACTCGGGCTCGGCTCGGTAAAAGCTCGACTTGGGATCGCTCGAATGTATATATGAGCCGAGTTCGAGCCTATTCCTGAGCTCGAATCGAGCTTGAGTAGCACGCCAGCTCGTATATATATAAGTTAGTCTAGGTTTAGCCGTTTAGAGTTTACACAGTCGCCGCCCCATCTCTCCCATCTCTCATCCTTTCTCCTTCTCTCTCAGATCTCTCTCCCTCTGCTCTTCTCTCTCAGATCTCTCTCGCTCTGCTCTTCTCTCTCGATCTGTTTTGCTATCGGCCATTGTCACCGCCTCCATTGTCAGATTTGCTCCATTATCGCCGCCTCCATTGTCACCTCCATTGTCAGATCTCTCTCAGATCTCTGCTACGTTCATTCACCACCGCCCCCGTCGCACAATCCGGCCGACTCAGGCGCCCCATTCCGTCCGAAGGTGCGGCCTCTCTCCGGTGGTGCAGCGTAGTGCAGCCTCTCTTCGATGATTTTCGGTTTTCAGATTTTCGATTTAGGTGATTTTCGACTTCGGCGAGCTTCTCGGTGGTTCGATTTTGTAGTTTCTGATTTTGAGAATCTGATTTGGTTTTTGGTGTACTGTTGATTTTGAGTTTCTGATTTTGCAGTTTTAATGTATCATGTATGACAGTCTTGATTTTGTAGTTTTTGTTGTTCTATTCTTTCCTATGTATAGGGTTGATTTTGAATTTGATTTTGAGTTTTTGACTTTGAGTTTCTGCCAATTCCAAGTGAATTGTTGTTCCAAGTCAACTGAATTGTTTGTTGTTGTCTGTTGAGTTATTCGAGCCCTAACGAGCTCATCGAGCCCGAGTTCGAGCTCGTAACGAGCCCAATCAAGCTTATCGAGCTCGAGCTCGAGCTCGTAACGAGCCCAATCAAGCTTATCGAGCTCGAGCTCGTGTTCGGTCTCAAGGACAACCGAGCTCATCAAGCCGCGAGCTCGAGTTCTATCCCCTGCTCGCGAGCCGATCTTGAGCACATGTATATACTCGAATAGGAATTGAGCTCGAGCTCGAGCTCAGCTCATTTATAAACAAGCCGAGCTTGAACATCGAGTACTCGAGCTCGTACACTCGTATATCAGGCCTATCCATGAACATCTTCTATTTGTCGTAAGGTAGTTGATTATAATTAATGAGCCTCCTTCAACATGTAACTTATTTATCCCCAATTCTATTGCTTTTTGAATACCTTATCATAGCGTCAATGTTTTGTTCCTTAAAAGGTGTCTATTTGCCTATTACCTTATATCTTACGTGGATTAGCTAATCATTTCGGTCTAATAATGAATCCATTGGTATTGTGTCCTAGGATAGCATTGAGTCCATCAAAATTGAGTTTGAACGTTTGGTGGATGGTTTCTTCTTTACATGCTATCAGTCATGTTTCCGCGTGAATGTTATCTATCTTCTCAAGTCTCAACGTCCCTAGGAGTAGAGCCACGATTTATTCTTTACATGCTCTCAGCCATGATTCAACGTGAATGTTATCTATCTTCTCAACATCCCTAAGAGTAGAGACACTATTATTGTAGAAAGTTTGTTTGTTCTTAATGGACTATCCCGTATATGTTTTCTACGGATCTTATATTCATATTCATCTCTCCCGTATATGTTTACCTCAAATTAAACAAATGTGATGTGATGATGAACGAAATCTTTATAGTTTCTCTTTGAACAGAGAAGATAAGCCGGTGACTTTCGATGTCCTCCTCTCAAAACTCCTCGGCGTTAATGCCGGTGGCTGCCACGGCGGCAGCACCACCGCCTCATCCCCGAGCGCCGCTTCTACAACCTCGTCGGAGTTCATCTCGTTCAACGAAGATTTTTCTCCAAAGATCAATTGCAGTTTCGGGACCTCAATTTCCGTCTTAATAACTGAATAAAATTCCTCCACCGCGGCCTCGCCGGCGTTGATGACGTCTATTGCCGGCGGCAACGATCGAGTGGCTCTGGTGTAAGGAGATAGCCATTTGGCTTTCATGTACTCCGATTTCCTCCAAGGAGGAGTATGCATTCCTTTCTTCTCTAAGCTTTTACTCGCAGCCTCCGAGACGACAGAGACGATCTGCCGGATCCGTTCTGTCTCTCCGACGAAGATGAATGGAAGAGATTGCAGGATCGCCTCATACGCTCCGGTTGATCGCGCGATCTCAAACTCCGATCTGAAATCAACGTCGATTAACAATCTCTCTCCCCCGTTCAAAATCACATCTATGTACTCATATTCGCCTGTTCGACATATTTTTTGAGAAAATTCAGTCTCAGCCATAGAAAATCATTCAAATAAAAATTGGATAAAACTACCTGCTGGATGAGAGGAGGATTTCTCCCAACGAGATTTACAGATGGAGGCGTCGTAGCCTAAGGCGGATAAACCTTTGGTGACCGTCGCTCTCAAATCATCCTTTCTTTTGAAGTTTTTACTCTGCTGTTCGATGATCTTTGAGGCATCCGCCAACAAATTCCTTTCCTCCATCGACGAACAAGAGATCAAGCTCTACAGTCAATTATCAGTCGAGATTAGAATTTAACAAATTAATAATCGGGAACAGATTTGGACACGAATGCAACCTTGATAGTGTCAGATGAATCGCCAGGAGCGAAGCTGGGAGCCGATTCGTTCCAGGGATCGAATTCGTCGTCGGAGCTATCATTACAGTTGCCGCTGAAGCAGTTGCGACGATTACGACCACATTTGGCGGTCGGCGCTGCAGATTGCTTGTCGTTGCTTTCTTCGATGAAATTCTGGACCATCTTGACCAGACAAACGGTGCTCGGCTCGAAATCGGCAGTGGATGTGACTCGGTGTGCTTCGCAGCCAGTAGCGATCGGCTTTTCGGCGGAGGAGACGCGGAGGACGCCTGGGAACTGGCGATGGAAGAGCCGCCGCAGCCGCGACTTGAACGCCGGCTTGGCCGAGTCGGCTTCTGGATCCGGTTCTCCCATCGTCAGAGAATCAATCGGTTGAACCTTCGTCGGGAAAGGCATGATCGGCTTGAGAAGATGAGCTCGGTTTTGCTGGAATCGTCCTCCTAGGAATTCGAACGCGCAGTGAAAACGGCCGAGGAAGCATCGCAAGAGGAATAAGGAGGAGGAGAAGACGGATTGATAATCGGAGAGTTCATCTCCGGCGAAAATGCCAATCGCTGGAGAAAATGATAAGCTCGAGTCGAGAGAGTGAGAGGAGGTTTTGGTGTGTATGTGTGTACTGTGTTGTGTGTTTGTCTCGTTTCAGGGGAGGTGAACGCTTGGTGGGGAAGGGGAGTTTTGACTTTTGATGTTTTTATTTTTATAAAGTAGAGTGCAGTGTACGATAGCACCCTTTAAATAGGGTGAAATTGCATAAAACTACCCTTTAAAAAAGGGAGTAGTTTGCATAAAATCACCCTTTAAATTTAATTTTAGAGTAAATCAGTAGTTTACAGAAAATCACCCTTTAAAATACATTCATTTAAAAAACAACAATCATCATCTCTTTTCATTAAAATTTATTAAGTAACTCGTAGGGTTGGGCGGTGGTAAAAAAATTACAGTAACAACCGATTACCAACCATACCAATAGGACTTTGGTACCAAGACACCAAGTAGCCGGTAACCGACTGAATCGGTAACCGAAATCTCGGTACCGAAAGAAGTCGGTACAGTACACGGTATGGAAAACCCAAATATCGTGGTACCGTTGATACCGATTATATATGTATTTTTTTATATAAAAAAAATATTTGATAAATGGTACAAAAAAATTGCGGTGTCATCATCGGTACCATCGGTACAAAATAAAATATTTGATAAGTGGTACAAAATATTTGATAAACGGTACCAATGGTACCATCGGTACCACAAGGTATAAAACGTAAATTGATTATTGAAATTTGTTGTGTTGGTTACCACGGTACCGACCTTCGGTAACCGAAAGTTTCGGTACCAACAATATCGATTACCGATATTAACGGTTGGTACGTGGTACAAAAAATTACATATCGAATGGTATCGGTACGGTACGTGGTAATCGAAAATTTACCATGGTACCGTACCATGCCAGCCCTCTACTCGTATGATGGCCCAATCTTCGATAATCAAGACTCAAAGAGAAGAACGGAAGCAAAGACTCAAGAACACCAAGCAATTTGCTCGATATCGACAAGAATAAAACAACGCAGGAACTCGACAATGAACAAAAACAGACTCGAAATCGACTAAAACGGCAGGAACTCGACTCGATCAAAACAAAGATGAAAGACTCGAAAATTAAAGAATAAAGACCGATAGATTGGGTGATTCGAACTAAAATAGAACGAGATAAAGACTACAGGCCTCCTAAGAGAGTAGGAACTAAATATCAACGACTATAAAGCCCGCCTCTACAACCTTACACAACCAAGCGGACAACTTGGAGGCACAAAGAGGGGACTTTTGATTACCAAGATCACCAAGCTCTCGCGAGGTTGATGAACTCAAAGCAAACCAAGAAAGATCAATTACCAATTTTCAATCGATGAGCAACGCTTCGAATTGATTGACTTTCTCACAGATGTGTTTCACACAAGAACTGTATTTCTGAATAATGAATAACGTAAGTTCTACAACGGATGGAGGCCGACTACTTAAACCCTAACAAGACTAATTTTGGCCAAATTGAAATAAAATAATAATAAAAATATTGACTTAGAGAAATTAATAAAATAACCCTAAAAGTTTCCTAAAATAGCTTAAGTAGAAAAGTTGTTAAAATAGGAAATAAAAAAAGGGTTCAAGACTTAAAGAAACTCGGCTCCAAACTCGGCTTAAGGTGGCTCGGCCACAAGGCTTATACACATGTAGCTCTTAAATGATGGCCCGGGGAGTTGAACTGTGCTCGAGAACAAGGCATGACTCACAAACAAGAATGAGTCGCGTTGAAGCTTCTTGGCTCGGGCTCGAGTCATAGGTCTGCCTCTTAAGATGATTGGCGTGGCCGGAGGTGTAGACGATGGTGTAGAAGATGGTCCCGCATCAACTAGTAACTCGGAATTACCTTAATTAGTGGTTACTAGTATAATACAAGGCACGAGATTTTGATTCATTTCAAATTGAACATCATTCTATATATATTTAAATAATAGCATTCTATATATCTATTTAAATAATACTTGTTTCAAATATACTTTTTAATATATTAGTCAATTTGATTTATTTCAAATTGAACATCATTCTATATATCTATTTAAATACTCCGGCAGTACTTGTTGATGTCATATAGAATGTGTAGATTCATTATAGATTTAAAATATTCATTTTGGATAATTATTTTTTCTGCAATTTTTGAAGGATAACATGCATGTGCAAAAAATAATCTCTTCTTAAAATTAATGACGTTTCGTTTCTATCTCCAAAAATATTTTTAAAAATTCAAAAAAAATTAAGATGTCTATACCATATAATATGTAAATTTTTAAAAGAAATATGATTTTCAGAATAATTGATTTTTATAATTAATTTTATTTTTACATTTGAATTAAATATCTAGCCATTTTTAATATGACTGATAAATATAATATTGGAAACAAATATTTAAACTTCCCTTAATAATATCGATTAATAAGAAAAGAAACTTTTGATTAGTATGAAAGTAGGAAACAAATATGTTTAAAATAGAAAACATGTATTTTAACTTTTCAGCATTATAGATGTCAAAATCTAGGCCATATTAAAAAGTGATTAATTGAAAAGAATTAATTGAACAAATCTATACTGACTCTACAAATTGAACATCATGGTTAGAGCTGACAAAATATAATCCGACCCGAGAAACCCAACCGACTCACCGAACCCAGACCCGACCGACTCACCGAACCCAGACCCGACCGAAACCCGAAAACCTAGAATCATCCGTAACCCGAACCCGAGCCTGACCCGAATCTGACTTGACTCGAAAATAGACCCGAACAAAGACAAAATCGACCCGGCCCAAACCCGATCCGACTCTCAACCAATCCAACATTCGGAATGATAGTATCCAAAATTGTGATTCTAATAAATATATAATATTATTGATATGAATGAAATGTATAAAAAAAGTCATGATATTAATGAAATAATGATATAAAAGAAATGATAATATTCAAAATTGTGTTCCGATGTATATCAATGTACATAATTTTTTTCTATGAAAAAAAGGAAATAAATATATTTAAAATAGATCCCAAATTGATATAAGCATATCAATTTAAATAATCTTCGTATGAAAAATAGGAAACAAATATATGTCAAATAGGAAACAAATAATTTCAGTAATAATATTGACCAATAAGAAAATACCATTTGAATAAAAATATTCAACTTTAATTGTGGGTGCGACACGTCAGCAAAATGCTAGTAGAATTATTAATATTAATAGATAGATAGATTTTTCGAGAAACTCGGGCTTTGAGTAAGCGATGAGATGCAAGGCCCAAGCCCATCTATTGCTCTTAGATGTGGCTGGCCCATTCCACTCTCTCTAGTATATCTCTTCGTTTCGAAGTTTATCCCTTTAGCATTATTTTTATTTAGTATTTACCACTTTACCTTTATTTTATTATTTTCTAGGATAGCAGATAAGGTCAAATCTCTTGGCTTAATCACCAAGAATTGTTGACCTATATAGTATAAATAGGGGTTATTTGTTCAATGGAAAAATAAGGTTAGAGTTGCAAATCATCTTAGCTACTTTTGGCTCTCTTCTCTCTTTCGTTCTTGAGTTTTCATTAGTCATATCGAAGCTTTAGAACTACATACCTTTCACAAATCAGTCGTCCCTCTAAGCCTTCTTTGTAAGTCATATATGGACCAGGTTTCGAGTCTATTGTAAGAAGGAATTCAAGTTGTGAGTCAGATCAACTTGATTTCATTCAGTCAGTCGATTCTACCGTTTTCTTTTCGACACGTATCAGTGCATCACACCGGTCCTTGGAAAAAAACATCTTACACTAAAAGAAAGTGTCACAAAAAAAAAATTATGTTGTCACCACATATGAGGTATCATCAATCGTGACACTGATAAGGTTGGTGACATTGTTCTCATATAAAAAAAACATTGTAACAAAAAACATTTGTCACTAAAAAAAGTTGTCATCACATATGTGTCACCATGGGTGGTGCCATAGATAAGGTAATTGTCCTCATAAAAAAATTATAACAAAACAAAATTATTATAAAAAAGTTGTTATCACATATATGTCACCATCATTAGTGACACCGATAATGTTGGTGACATTGTCCTCGTAAAAAAAATTTACTGTCACCTACAAAAAATTATCACAAAAAAATTTATCACCACATATTTGTCATCATCAATGGTGACACTGATAAAGCTGGTGACACTGTCCTCGTTAAAAAACTATATAAAAAAAGTTGTTGATAGCACACATTTAGGTAGGCATAATATATTTCATTTAGCTTTGTTTGATGTATATATTGCATAATTTAGTTCGCATTTTACATTTGGACTCGCTATATTGGTGGAGTCGGATTCTACATATTTTTTTTTTTTTATTATTTCAGGTAAATGTGGGTCCGAGGAGGAGACATGGTTGATAACGCATTGATCGAGAGAGTCAAGTTGATCTAAGGAGCTTAACGAAAATCTAAAGAGGTCTTAGGAAGAAGAAAAGAGCTTAAACGAAAAACAAGTTAGCAGAATTTGCCGTCCGGCAAGCTATGCAAGTGGGCTTGCACCAAGGCTTGGTTTTGAGCCCGTTTCTCTTTACAATAGTCATGGATGTGGTGTCGAGAAGTATCCAGGGTGGGATCCCGTGGTGCATGCTATTTGCGGATGATGTTGTTCTGGTGGATGAGACGAGAGCAGGGGTTACTAGTAAGCTAGATCTTCGGAGAGATAAGCTTGAGCAAAAGGGATTCTAATTGAGTAGGACAAAGACGGAGTACGCCGTTTTCAGGTTGGGCGACGAGGAAGAGGGAGACGTCAGACGAGAGTGTCATCATGGGTGGGGACCCAATACCAAAGAAAGACAGTTTTAAGTATCTGGGATCTGTGATGCAGAGTGATGGAGGGGTAGACTTGGATGTCAAGCACCGGATTCAAGTGGGTTGGCAGAAATGGAGGGCTACATCAGGAGTCCTATGTGACAGGAAAGTTCCAGTCAAACTCAAGATTAAATTCTACAGAGTGGTAGTGAGACCAGCTTTACTATATGGGGCAGAGTGTTGGGCGACAAATAAAGAACATGAACAAAAACTCATGGTGACTGAGATGAGGATGCTCAGGTGGATGTGCGGGGTTACCTTGCGTGACAGAATAAGAAACGAGGCTATCCGAGTAAGGATAGGAGTGACTAGTATTTTGGCTAAGCTGCAAGAATCGAGACTCCGATGGTTTGGTCATGTTCAGAGGAGAGATCCAAGTGCGCCGGTGCGCAGATGTGACAACTTGGCAATCGAAATGGTTCGTCGGGGTAAAGGGCGTCCAAAGAAGAGTTGGGGTGAAGTTAGACATGGCCACGGGTCCGACCCGTCGGGTCGACAACCCGGGGAGGGTGACCCTAACCCTGACTCGCGGTTCAGACGGGTCGACGGGTTAGGTGAACCGGCGGGTCGGACTGCCGGGTCGGCCACGTGGCACCAAATCGGGTACCCAACGGGTTTTGCGGGTCGACACGTCGGGTCAACCATTTTTTTTTTTTAAAAAAAAATGTTTCAAACCTAAAATAAAACTCAACTCAAGTCTTTCACCACACTTTCGAAATGGAAAGATTTAAGGTTGACAAAACATGGTATGTGTGAAGATATATATATATATATATATATATATATATATATATATATATATATATATATATATATATCTTCATTCCACTCCCATCATTTCATCACACTTTAGATGTCGGAAAGAAAAGGTTAGATTGTGGGAATGAGAAGTAGGGTATGAGGATCTATATATAGAGTAAATAGAGGTATATAGCCCACTTTCAATGTGGGAAAGAAATATGAGATATGAAACAAAATGTGGGAAATTGATGTTTCGACGAATCAAATTATATGATGTAAAATGTAATGTAATTAAAGTCTTTGGATTATATGGTGGAATATAATGTAATTTAAGTATTTGGATTATATGATGTAACATATAATATAATTAAAGTGTTTATCTCTTAGGATTTAATGAAATGAATAACACATGGTGATGAAACATCATGATACAATATATCAAGTTATGTTGGATTAATCTTTCTATTTAATTTAATTGATAGTTGTGTTGATCCATAAATCAATCATAAGTATTTTATTTTACTTGCATTATTATGTTAATTTCTTGATCAATGATTTCAAATCTAGGTTCATCTTCATATAGATATGTTAAACTTTCTCGTTTAAAGTTGAATTAGCCACATGTTGTGTATACACTTAATGATGATGTTATTAGAATTACATACTTGGGTTGCTTGTCATGACATGAAAAAACACATTGAAAAAGTATTGCCAATATTATATTTCATTCTTGTGTTTGAAAATCTGAAGTTCTATATCATCTATATAACCTATAAAGTAAGCTTTTTGCCCATAAATGCCTACACATCTAATCCTAATAAGTTGTACAATAACTCCTAATCCATAAATGCCTACACATAAGCTTCTAAATATTACCAAACGTATGAAATGCCAAAGGTTGTAACCGATAATAATTAAAATATCAAAGGCTGATATCAAAGGCTGAGCATAATTGCTATTAAATGCCCAGCAAAGTGCATCAGAACGGCAAAGTGCATCAAAACGGTTGCTATAGCTTGTAAGTATTACCCAACTTAAGAAATTCCAAAGGTTGCAATCCATAACTGAGGTAGTTGAAATGTCAAAGGTTGTAACTGAACGGCTGTATAGCATAATGCTATGCTATTAAATGCCCAACAAAGTGCATCGGAACGGCTGTATCAAAATCAGAAATTACAATATAAATGATAGCACAACGGACGTTCTTCTCACAACTCCTCTTCCCTCCTACACACCTGCAAAGAAATTGAAACCATGAGCAAGAATTCCCAAGTTCTCAAGAAACCCACCCTACTAAATGAATTAGTTGTTGGGATGCAATGCACAATTGAAGTTATGGTATGCCGCAAATGGGATGTGTGTATTGCAGGTGGAAAGTATTTGGGCACCGATTTCATTTTCTCCGACAACATGGTACATCTACAAGACTACAACCTACTGTTCATGGGTCTTTTTTAATTTTGTCCTAATTCAGCCTTTGCTTTTGCAGGGAAATTTGATACACTGCACTACTAAGAGCAACATAGCACATTGTTTTGTAGCTAAGTTGGAGGATGGTTCAATCTATTACTTGAAAGACTTCATTGTGATGCCTAACAAGGACAAGTTTCGAATCATTAAGAAGAACAAACACATGATTGAACTTGAGGGCTCTACCATTGTCACCAAAAGCCAAAGTAGCGTTCATGGGTTTGTTCGCTATCCCTTTGGCTCTACCACCTCACATACTCAATCTAAAGGAGGGGTTGCCCGTGTTGCTCCTAAGGAATGTCAATTCAAGTCAAGGATTATGCAATGGAACAAGGATGATCATTTCCCATTTGGGAGAATGGATAATTGAAGCTACAATCATTACAGGAAACAATATAGGCAGCAAGGTATTGATCCCTAGGATAATAATGACTTCCACTAGCTCTAAATGGCCTTTTATCATGAAGCGGAGACAATTTCCTATTAAACCATGCTATGCAATGACAATCAACAAGAGTCAAGGACAATCTCTCAATCACGTGGGCCTCTACTTACCCAAACCAGTATTCAGCCATGGACAACTGTACGTAGCAATGTCTAGAGTGACAAATCCCTCTGGACTGAAAATTGTTTGGCCAGAAGAAGATGAAAACCTACGCAACCATACAAGGAATATTGTGTTCAAGGAAGCTTTCAACAACCTCACAACACAAGACCAGGTAACACAAATACTAAAAATATAAAACATATGCCATTGTTTTCGTATTTTTCTCAACTGTACTAATTCCTTACACAACACCATTCTTATTTCTACAGGAAAGGGAAGCACCGGAATAATCCTAACCACTTCTGAATCCTCCAATCGTATTGGTTAACTTGCTAAATCAAATGGTGAATTATGAGACTTGATACACTAATGCTCTTTTTTATAGTGGAAAAAAAATCAGTGCTCTATTTTCTACATCTTTTATGGTAATGTCTTTCATCAAGAACATCCACTCGATCAAGTCGATCTCTCTTTGATTTATAAAGGTTGAATTGCTTGACTTACTAAATCACACTCAAGTTTCATTTCAATATTCAACTATTTGATGGGAGTGGTACCAATGCTGCCTACTCTTATTCAATTCAATGACAAACACAACTTAAATGAACCTTTTTTTAATCAAATAATTCAAATTTATTAGATTTATTTAGATTTGGTCCCGTTATATTTTCTTTTTCATCTCAAAAATTAACCACCACAAAACAAAAAAAATAAACATCGGGGTTTATTTTCCTTTCATCTAAAAATTTAACCGGTCAAATAAACAATAAATATTGATTCTACACACCAAAAAAAAAGGATAATGAAATACATACCTTACCATCTTCAGCAGAACCTTGCAGACCCAGTACAACAATTCAAAATCTTCCGATCTGTACCACAACAATGGAGTGGAAGAGAAGGTGTCGTAGCTAGAAGAATTCCATACCGTGGAGGGAACTACCGCAGCCAAGGTGTTTGTAGCCCTACTTCAACACCACGAGCTCGATTGAAATGGGAAGACCCGAAGGCGGTGCGCCGGTGACCATGACCGGTAGGAGATCTAATTTCACATCTCGATACACACAAAGGGGAAAGTGGAAAGTGGAACTCTTACTCTTTATTATTTTATTTTTGAAGTGGAACTCTTACTGGAAAGGGGAGAGGGGAAAGGGGATTAATGGAATCCAATCCAATTTGATAATAAAAATTAAACAAAAATAAATGGGGTCCGATTGTTTTTTTAACACACAAAATAAATGTTAATAAAATATACTGTAGTCTTATATACATATATACGGAGTACATACATGTAAGAATATAAAGGACATTTTTTTTCATTGATATCTATGATTAAAATGAGTAAATTTTATTCAATTCTTTGGCAATAAAACACCTACATATAAAATAAAATACTAAAAAATACCTTTTCTTTGTGATAAATAAAAAGGATTAAATGAAACAAAAACTATTAATAAAAAAACCATTAGTCAATCATTAAAAAAAATTGATTTAATTATAACAACATAAAAAATAATTATAAAATTCATTTATGCTTTTAGACACAAATATTTAAAAATGAGATACAACAAAGTACAAAAATTATTAATTTCATATCTAAAATCACTATTAAAATATGAATTATAATAATAAAATTCACGTTTGCTCTTACACACACAAACATTTAAAAAGAAATATTACAATATTATTATAATCATACAAGTATTCGCTAAAATACTTATAATGATTTCAAAACATATGTGGCTTTATACATTATCAATATTTTTTTTAAAACTAAATCCTTAATATCTGGGCTTACAATAATTAATTTATTTCAGTAAATATTATATATTATATTATTTAATTAAATTTTTTTTCCAATTAAAACATAGACCCGTGCGTAGCACGGGCCTACACACTAGTTTTGAAAATAAACGAAAACTTGACATTAAGGATACTATACAAGTGTAACAACTTTGTCAATAACAATATTTGTATTATTTAAAATTATATCATAAAGTCTCCTAACTTAGTATCATATAGAATGATATAGAATGATTTAATAGTGGATCCACCAAATGACACAAATGTTTAAGGTATTTTGTTGAACGTTCACACTTTCTTGTTACCCGTTCATTATTTTAATCTTTCATAATTGATAGGTAAAATATTTTTTAAAATAATATTTATATAAAGTGTAGTACTAGTGTTTGCATATGATAAAAATTTATAAGTATGGATTGACATGAAAAAACCGAATGGTAGAGATTGAAGACATGATGTAGTTTCTACCCTTGTTCTTGTCCCACATTGAAAACTAGAGGAAAGGGGGGCACTAAGTCTATAAAAGGAGAAGCATGGGGGTTCATTTTGAAGGTTCGATAATGTATAACAAAGTATTATAAAGATACTCTAGAAGGGGGGTTGAATAGAGTATGTCGGATTTTCACAGATAATCTCAAGACTTTTGAATCACTTCCAAAACCCTTTGAGATTAGACGTGATTCTTTCTTCTGGCAAACCTGAATCACAACATAGTTATACAATTCGAAACAAGTGCGGAAATATGGTAAAGCAATAAGTAAAGGACGCAACGAATTGTTAACGAGTTTCGGCACAAACTTGGCCTACGTCCCCGCCTAGGGTTCTTCCACAACCCTAGGATTCAACCGGCTTTTATTGATTCACAAGACTTAGGATCCTAATAGCTCATCGAGAAGCCTCTCTCCTATACAATTGCAATCTAGTCAACTCACATTCCCTTGGAGTCCTAGACCAATCTAGTAGAGCCCTACCTCTCTAAGCTATCTAGTACAATCCTCTTACACTTCGTGAATCAATCGCCTAGTGCTCACTTCCTGAGTTATAAACTCTCGGGTATAACACTCTCTCAGAATATATCCTATAAGCTCACTGTGTAACTCTCAAATGCTTTGAAACAAAATATAAGACTCTTAAGAACAAGTAGAGAGAACACGCTGAAGAGAGATCGTAAACTGAGGGGTGAGTGTGCAATGTAGAGCGTCGATATTCGTAAGTGTTCGTCAGTCCTCTCTTTCTTCTTCATCTCCTTTTATAATTGATCAAATCGGTGCCAATTGAAGGAAGGATCTTTTCATAATGGCTACTTCAGATCATGGCCAAAGATTATCGTCGCAATCTTCTAAGGAAGGAAACTGTGAAGCCCCAATCCAGCCGATTTGATTCTTCATATTCTTCAGCTTTAAAGAAGAAGATATCTCGAAAATTCTCTGTATGGTTGGCATATAATATATAGAATAATATTCGGACACCATACTTATATAATATAAGATAATAAAATACACACAATACAGGTTTTGTGTTTCATCAACACAGTTGTAGTTTCAAGACCTTTGACACAAGTTGTGTGTCAAAGCCTTTGAAACCTTTTCCGGTTTTCATCAAGGGAGTGGAGTTATCAATCTCCCCCTTGATGAAAGACAAAACCTGTGCATCCCTGCAACTTAGTCAAGCAGATATATCATAAGCAAAAACGGACTAAATACCTGCATGGGTTAGACAAATGTTAGATTATAAGTTTTCAAAGTCAACGAGAAATATCCAACAAAGTAAAACAAAACAAGGTCTTCCAAGACCCTTGGTTCACAACAGTTTTAAAGTCTAAACCATCAAACCATCTCCCCCTTTTTGTCTTTCAACAAAGGGAGGAGCGTGAAAATAGTCACCAAAATCAGACTTACCAAAACAATTCAAAATTCAAAAAAAAAATCCTTTCAAATCTTAAAGGTAAGAAAAGATTTATATCCGATTTTAAAATAATTTCCACAAATAAACTATACTCGGATAGAATAAAATTGGTAACAAATAAAGAAGGTTAAAAAAACCATTAAAACTATATTTGATCAAATATCTAAAAATATATTAACCAAATATATGATCCGTTATATGTGCTCTACCATTCAGTTCACAAACTTTGACATAACTCTCAAAGGTCTTGACACTGAGTAAAATTTATCTTTCGTAAAGGGAAAGCTCCCCTACGAAAGTGCATCCCTGTTAAGCATTCCGATCTCACGTCTAATGAAGGTGAACCAGTCCTCTGCCAAAAGCTTAGTAAAAATATCAGCCCATTGATAATCAGTTGAAATAAAGGATATGGACACATCACCTTTTTCGACATGGTCTATAATGAAATGATGTCTTACATCAATATGTTTAGTCCTTGAATGCTGAACGGGATTCTTTGTAATGGATATGGCACTTGTATTGTCACACTTAATGGGGATGCCTTTGAGGTTGATGTCAAGATCTCTCATTTGTTGAGCTATCCAAAGGATTTGGGAGCAACATGCTCCAGTTGCTATGTATTCGGCTTCGGCAGTGGATAGAGCAACTGAGTTTTGTTTCTTTTAGTGCCAACTGATCAAGGATGCTCCTAAGAATTGGCAACATCCCGACGTGCTCTTCCTATCCACCTTATAGCCTACAAAATCTGCATCAGAATACCCGATTAATGTAAAATCTTTTTGCTTTGGGTACCATAAGCCAAGCTCCTTTGTGCCATTGAGATATCGAAAGATCCTCTTCACAGCCACGAGGTGAGATTCTTTAGGGTCAGCTTGAAACCTAGCACACATGCAAACACTAAACATGATGTCAGGTCTACTAGCCGTAAGATATAGTAAAGATCCAATCATCCATCGATACTCCTTTTGATTGACACTCTTCCCAGTCTTGTCTTGATCTAGAGATAAGGTTGAGCTCATGGGTGTCTTGGCTGCTTTGTATTGATCCATCTTGAATTTCTTCAAGAGATCCTTAGTGTACTTGCTTTGGTTGACAAAGATCCCTTTCTTAGATTGATGAACTTGTAATCCCAAAAAGAAGTTAAGTTCTCCCATCAAGCTCATCTCAAATTCACTACACATAATGTCAGAAAATTCCTTGCACAAAGATGTGTTAGTAGCTCCAAACAATATATCATCAACATATATTTGAATAACCAAAATATCCTTTCATTTGGTCTTGATAAAAAGAGTCTTGTCGATCAACCCCCTTTTAAAATCATTTTCTAAAAGATATTTTGACAAGCGCTCGTACCAAGCTCTTGGGCTTGTTTCAAACCATATAGCGCTTTGTCAAGTTTGTAAACATGATTAGGAAATTCCGAACTTTCAAAACCTGGTGGTTGAGCCATATAGACTTCTTCCTCTAAGAAACCATTAAGAAAAGCACACTTGACATCCATTTAATATAACTTTATGCTCATAAAAGAAGCAAATGCTAATAAAATGCCAATGGCTTCAAGCCTGGCTACGGGAGCAAAAGTCTCCTCGTAGTCAATACTTTCCTCTTGATTGTAGCCTTGAGCAACAAGCCTTGCTTTCTTCCTCGCGATCTTACCATTCTCATCTAGCTTGTTCCGAAATACCCAACGCGTGCCAATGACTGATTGATGCTTTGGCCTAGGCTTCAAGGTCCAGGCTTTGTTTCTTTCAAATTCATTAAGCTCACTTTGCATGGAAATGATCCATTCTGGCTCTTGAAGGGTCTCATCTACCTTCTTTGGTTCTTTGAAGTCCATCTCAGGTAGTCCTCTTACAAGCCCTTTGGACACAAGCTTCTGTAGTGTATGTGGGCTCACATGACCAAGTCTCCTGTGCCAGAGCTTTGGATCGTCCGTCAAAGCCTTTAGACAGGTTAAGCTTCCTTGTGCCACTTGCTCAGCATTCACAGCATAGATGTTGTTATAACGATATGCAGTTAGAACTACTTCACCTGTATTTTCTCTGCGCACTAGACATCTTTTCTTGTTAAATCCAACATCATTACCACTATCACATAGTTGAGAAACACTAAGCAAATTATACTTCAAACCATTAACAAGATAAACATTTTTAATATTATGGTTAGGATCACTCCCAACACTACCAATACCAATGATGTCACAATTTCCTTTGTCACCAAGAGTGATTGTTCCAGTGGATTGCTTCTTTAGATCATGAAAGAGAGAGCTATTCCCACTCATATGTCTGGAGCATCCACTATCAATAATCCATTTTTGCTCCTTCACCTTGGTGATCTCCTGCAAAACAAACATCAACCTTTGTGGCTAGACCAATAAGCAAATTTAGATCCATTATTGTGATAAACCATATTTGGTAAAATAGTGCCTTTGGGAACCCAAACTTGCGTTATCCGTTCTTTTACCAAATGAACAGGAAATGTATTGCGAATGATATGTGGATCCTTTCTTCTATAGGGGCAGGTCTCTTTTACATGTCCCTTTCTCGCACAGTGGTGACATATAGAAGAGGTTCTACTTCCTTTTGCCTTTACAAAAGCGGTAATTTGCTGCTTCTTTAAAAACCTTGGATTGTAACCATTACCACTTTTGTTTAGAGAACTTTGTTGCTCACCCAACATCCTATCAAGAGTGCCTTTGGATTTGGTAAAACTTATGAGGGCTGTTTGTTAGTCTTGAATCTTATTATTCAGGGAGATCTTCTCGTTCTCTAAGTCATGATGTTCACTTCTTAGAGAGGAGAGATCTTGCTTGAGTTCAGATTTCTCTGAGTCAAGAGTCTTGACTTTAATGTCAATACCTGAATAAGAAGTTTTAAGACTTTTGACCCTCATAGACAGATCCTCAATAGTTCTTTCCTGATCCACAATTTTCTTAATAAGAGTGTTAGTTTGGGCAATAAGTTTCTCTTCATTGGCAATCATATTAGAAAGGAATTCCGATAATACCTCTTTTGGACTTGTCATGAGTTCTCTTACAGTTACCTCAAGCTTCTCATCGTGGGATTCATCTCCTGAGGCCATAAGGCAGACATTGGCCTTTTCATCATCAGAGTTTGAGTCAGAATCGCTCCAAGTTGCCACCATGACTTTCTTTTTCCATCTATCACCTTTCTTGGACTGACTTTTCGTCTTTTGAGGGCAGTCTTTCACAAGATGGTCTGTTTCGCCACATTCAAAACAAGACAAAGGTTTAGTCTTCTTGTCATATTTGTTGTATTGAGACTTACCTCGAAATTTAGAAGACTATGATCCATCCTTGTTGTTGAATTGCTTCTTCATTTTGAGGATTTGAGAGAGGCCTCTTGTGATAAAAGCAAAAGGATCATCCTCATCGTCATCCTCATCTCCAGAATCAGACACATCTTTGAGCTCATCCTTCTTAGACTTGAGCGCCAAGTTCTTAGTGCTTGCTGGAGGTTCTCCATCGTCTTCATTGAGAATCATCTCATGCATGATCAGCTTCCCAAGCAAGTCATCAAGGGGCAGAGTGGTGAGATCTTGGGCTTCCTCTTTGGCTGTCACTTTAGGCCCCCATTTGTCTTTTGGGAGACACCTCAATATCTTTCTCACTTTCTCAACGTTCTTAAAGCTTTTGCCGAGAGAGTCAAGGTTGTTGGTGATTTATGTGAACCGTGTGAACATGGCCTTGATGGATTCATCAGGCTTCATTTTGAAAAGTTCATACTTTCGAAGGAAGATGCTGATCTTGGTGTCCTTCACTTGGCTAGTTCCTTCGTAGGTGACAACCAGCTTGTCCCAAATCTCTTTAGCTGACCTACAAGATGAAATACGGTTAAACTCATTAGTGCTAAGACCATAATATAGTAAGTTAATAGCCCTGTAGTTTTTGGAAACGAGTTCAAGATCCGCTTGAATGTATTCAACCTCAGTCTTTGCAACTTTGGTTCCATTTGGACCATCTTTCTCTGGAACCTTCGGACCATTCTCTATAATGTATTCAGCCTCCAGTGGACGAAGTTGTTTCCTACAAAGAGTGGTGGTCTACTGGTGGACCTTCCTTGTGCAAATCCTCCGCTTGCTTCCTCTGACAGGTCTACCCCCTGTCAGAGGAATTGAGCATCAAATCGATCTCATCCTAGGGGCTGCATTGCCTAATAGGCCTGCTTATATAATGAATCCCACTGAAACCCAAGAGGTTCAATCCCAAGTCCATGAACTGTTGGACAATACATTAGGGAAAGTTTGAGTCCATGTGTTGTGCTTGTGTTGTTAGTGCCTAAGAAAGACGGTTCTTGGAGAATGTGTGTAGACTGTAGGGCAATTAACAACATTACTGTCAAATATCGCCATCCTATACCCCGCTTAGATGACATGTTATATGAGTTGCATGGTTCTTCTATATTTCAAAATTGATTTAAGAAGCGGTTACCATCAGATTAGGATGAAGAAAGGCGATGAGTGGAAAACAACCTTCAAAACTAAATTTGGACTCTTTGAATGGTTGGTTATGCCTTTTGGCTTGACTAACGCACCTAGTACTTTCACGAGACTAATGAATCATGTGCTTAGGAATTTCATAGGTAAATTTGTTGTTGTTTATTTTGATGACATTCTTATCTATAGTAAATCACCTGAAGAACATGAAGCACATTTGAGGGAAGTACTTTCTACACTTAGATTAGAACACTTGTATGCCAATCTTAAGAAATGTGAGCTTTGTAATGATCAAGTATCTTTTCTGGGTTTTGTAGTGAGTTCAAGCGGATTGCGAGTCGACGATGCTAAGATCAAGGCAATCCAGGACTGGCCGACACCTGCCAATATCGGCCATATGAGGAGTTTCCAGGGACTAGCGAGCTTCTACCGACGTTTTGTGCGGGACTTCAGCTCAATCGCAACCCCTCTCACAGAGCTCACCAAGAAGCGGTGAGAGTTCAAGTGGGGTCCAGCTCAGGAGGAGGCATTCTGCAAGCTCAAGGAGAAGCTCACTCATGCGTCATTGTTGGCTCTGCCTGACTTCACTCGGCCTTTCGAGGTTGAATGTGATGCTAGAGGATTTGGGATTGGTTTGGAGGCGTCCTCATGCAAGAAGGTAAGCCTATAGCCTCCTTTTCTGAGAAGTTAAAAGGTGCATGTCTTAATTACTCTACGTATGACAAAGAACTTTATGCATTGTTTAGAGTCCTTAAGACATGGTCCCGTTACCTTTGGCCTAGAGAGTTTATACTTAGGACTGAACATGAGTCTTTAAAACATTTTAAGAGCCAAGATAAACTTGATAGGAGGCATGGTAGATGGATGGAATTCATAGAAACATTTCCTTATGTTATAAAGTATAAGAAAGGGGAAGACAATGTGGTTGTTGATGCTTTATCTAGGAGACATGTCCTTTTGACAACTTTGGATTCTAGAGTCTTAGGCTTTGTATACATTAAGGAATTGTATGCTAATGATGCTGATTTTGGGGAAGTTTTTGGAAAGTGCCTAGACAAGGGTCCTACCGACCAATTTTATATCTTTGATGGATTCTTGTGTAGGAAAGACCAAGTGTGTATACCTAGGTGTTCTCTTCGATTATTATTGGTGAATGAAGCCCATAGTGGAGGTTTAATGGGTCATTTTGGGGGAGATAAGACATACCACACACTTAAGTCACACTTCTATTGGCCACATATGCTTAGGGATGTAGAACATTGCCTTAAGAGATGTATTGACTGTTTAAAGGCCAAGTCTAAACTTATGCCCCATGGTTTGTATACCCCACTGTCGATTCCCTCTGCCCCATGGGAAGATATTTCTATGGACTTTATTGTCGGGTTACCCAGAACTAAGAAGGGGAGGGATTCTATCTTTGTGGTGGTAGATAGGTTTTCTAAGATGGCTCACTTTATAGCATCCCATAAGAATGATGATGCTACAAATGTTGCGAATTTGTTCTTTAAGGATGTAGTTAGGTTGCATGGTGTGCCTAAGACAATTGTGAGTGATAGGGATGCTAAGTTTCTTAGTCATTTTTTATGGACTTTATGAAACAAATTGGGCACTAGATTTTTATTCTCTACCTCTAATCACCCCCAAACAGATGGCCAAACTGAGGTGACTAATAGGACCTTAACCACTATCCTTAGAGCCATTTTAAGGAAAAATTTGAAGCTTTGGGAATAAGTCTTACCTCATGTGGAGTTTGCTTACAATAGGACATTGCATTCCTCAACTAAAATCACTCCATTTCAATGTGTATATGGTGTTAATCCACTAACCCCTTTTGATTTTACTCCATATCCTATGAGAGAGAATGAGTCTTTTGACTCAGGTAAGCATGTTGAGTTCTTCAAGGAGCTACATGAACGGACGCGCTAGCAGCTCATGCGGAAGGCTGAGTACAACGCCAACAAGGCCAACAAGGGACGCCGTTTGGTGACATTCCAGCATGGGGATCTAGTGTGGGTGCACCTGAGGAAGGAGAGGTTTCCCAATGAGAGGAAGAGAAAGCTTGCACCACGAGGAGATGGACCTTTCAAGGTTCTACAGAAGGTGGGCAACAATGCCTACACGCTGGAGCTTCCTGGCACATATGGCGTGAGTGCTACCTTCAACTTCGAGGATCTTATTCCATACTTAGCCATGGACGAGGACTTGGATTCGTGGTCGAATCCTTTCCAAGAAGGGGAGGTTGATGCGAGGCCATCTTCTACACCTCCGAACACTTTGATCATCTCAGGAGACGGACCTGTGACTCGAGCCCGAGCCAAGAAGTTACAAAGAGACTCATTCATGTTTGTGAGTCACACCTTATTCTCGAGCACGGTTTAACTCCCCGAGCCTTCATTGAAGACCTACATGTGCATTGGGGATCAAGAGCGTCGAACCATCTTAATCACATGTTGGAGCTGAAATGCCTAAGGGTTTTACCTTGTTATATTTTCTATTTTATCAACTTTTATACTTAAGCTATTTTAGGAAATTTTTAGGGTTAATTAATTAATTTCTTTAAGTTGTTAATTTAATTATTATTTTTGCTATAATCGGCTTCCCTAGGGTTATTAATAGCCGATCTTTCATTGTAGAACTTACGTCTCTTTTGAATTAGAAAAATACAGTTTGTGTGAAACACGTATGTGAGAAACTCAATCGATTCGTAGCGTTGCTCATCGATTGCAAATTGGTTCTTGATCTAACTTGGTTTGCTTTGAGTTCGTCAACCTCGCGAGAGCTTGGTAATCCCGGTAATCACAAGTCCCCTCCTTGTGCCTCCAAGTTGTCTGCTTGGTTGTGTAAGGTTGTAGATGCGGGCTTTGTAGTCGTTGATATTTGGTTCCTACCCTCTTAGGAGGTCTGGGGTCTTTACCTCGTTCTATATTAGTTCGAATCACCCTTCTATCGGTCTTTCTATTGCTTTTAATCGAGTCCGTAGTTGCTGAATTTTCGAGCTGAGTCTTGTTGAGTCATCGAGTATTTGCTTTCGTTCTTGTTATTTTTTGTTTAATTGTCGAAAATCGGGCCATCCCACGGCTTATCCCGTATCAGAAGGCTAGATGATTGTTTGAAAAGAAGGTGTATACTCGGATCCGTCAATATCCGACGACTCTGAACTTGTTGATATCATCCTTTGGGATGCTCTTGGTTAAAATGGTTCCCCCACTCAGCCAAATTTTTTCCGTTTAAAAAAAAGAAGTAGATGCGATACATATGTAAAAAAATTTCTATTTTAAATGTTTATATAAATAGATAGCGTAGAACTCCATTATTATATTTAAATTCTCATATCATATTTAGAAAGTTTAAGGCAAAATTGATGAATTTTGCATAAATTAGATGGACGAAAATGACTTTGTATTGTTAGATTTTGTGTTTAATTGGTGCCAAATGTTGGAAATTTTGGGGTATTCTTAATCATTCTATCAGGCTATAATTAAATAGCTATGCTAAATAAAAAAGTATACACATTTGTGTAGACTGATCGACTATATGTCTATATATGAGATCGAGTCAATCTAGAAATTTTCCTACTATATATATTTAAGACTTATAAATATCAAACGATGTCGATATGATTTTTTTTTTTTAAAGTAGGCAAATAGTTGGATGTACTACTGATATCCGTGATCATCTAACAAGATGATGTTCTAGAACTCACAACAAGAATTCAAAATAAAATTACAACTCAACTGAGATTTCGCAAGAAAATCAGCTGCACAATTCGCATCTCTATAGCAATGCTGAAATCTAATCATCTCAAAATATTCGTTTAATGAACGGATTTCTTAAATTAATTGCATCACCTCTAATTGTATATTGTACACCTAATTAATGACATTGATAAAGCAATCACATCATCCTCCATCACCAACACCAACATGACTGTCGATATCACGTTGAATCAGAATTTGGTGACCATTTCACTCGCCATAAATATTTTATATGATAAAATCGGCGATAAGAGTTCGTTACTTGGAAGTTGTAGTCCTAACTCACATCATCCTCCATCACCAACATTAACTTTTTCTGTGTTGGACCACAATATTTAAAATAAGTTATTGTTTGATCCCTTAATTTCATTAGCCCCTCTTGCATTATTATACTAAAAGCATACATATATATAGTTTTGGTTTATCTTTTCGATCCAACTCATTAACCCCTAATTTTTTTATCAGAAAAAGTTTGGGCAGTTCAATGTCCACTTATGTAGTCTTATCCATATTTTCAAAGGTAGAAAGTGATTCATCGATCCTTACTAAATGAGCCAACAAGTCTATGTAATTAGACTATATTTGGTAAAAGGATAGCTGATGGAGTAATTAAAGCTGATTAGGTAACTAAAATTGATGAATAATTTGTGTTAAATATATGAGTTGTAAAGTGATCGACTTGCATCAACTGGTACATTGAAGACGAGGGTAAGTAAGGCTTTCCATCAAAAGATTGCTAATTCAATTGATCATGAAACTTTATTGATTAGAAATCGATCATAATTTTATATTCAACAAACCTAACCTAACCTAACCCAACCCAACCCAAAGTTCACTCAATCACTTCATTTTTCGGACTTATAGATGAGGTTATAGTATTGAAAGTTAAGTTATTATTGATTATTGATTAATTAACAAACCCTGCAAGTCATCCAAATTAAATTGTTGAGTATGACAGTTAAACAACTCCTACCAATTCAAATATACATAAATCTGGTTTCAACTAATTTAACTAAGGATTGTTGGAAGTGGGAATATGTGGTTTTAGAACTTGTTGCGATATCGCTCCTTTTGTTAATGTAAGTTGCTTTTTTGGAGGTTTTTTTTTAAGGATTTTTTTGCTAACCGTCCAAAATAAGGGGCTGTTTTGCAAAATGTCCATTTTCATAGTGGCTTTTGCAAAATGTCTAAAATTGACATTTTTACCCCTAACTTCAATACCCTCCTATTTTTTCCTATTGCCGAACGGCAATTTCTTCTGATTCACGGAACGACGAGGAGGAACGCGAGTTTCTTCACCAGGCCTCCCCGATTACCATGATTTCGAAGATTTCGATCTCGATCTGAAGCAAGAACGCCAATTTCTTCATCAGGCATCGTCGATTTCGCCATCAGTCATCAAACCTGAACGAATTTGTGCTCAGCTATAGCACTGTAATCCCGAATTCAGATTTCAAAAGAGGTAAATATCGAATTTGTGCTCGTTTGTTGTTTGATACGTGAATATTGTCATTGATTTTGATCTTAGTTGATGATTTTCATCTCAGTCGCAAATTTGGTGATTTTTGTACTGTAATCCGGAATTCTGTTTTTGATACATGTGTTTGAATAACACTGGATGCCTGTCATCCCAGCATCTATTTGCAATTTGATTTTGATAGCTGTGTTTGAGTGAAATTGGATGCCTGTCATTAGTAGCATCTCAGTTTTATTTTGATACATGTGTTTGAATAACACTGGATGCCTGTCATCCCAGCATCTATTTGCAATTTGATTTTGATAGCTGTGTTTGAGTGAAATTGAATGCCTGTCATCAGTAGCATCTCAGTTTTATTTTTAATACATGTGTTTGAATAACACTGGATGCCTGTCATCCCAGCATCTATTTGCAATTTGATTTTGATAGCTGTGTTTGAGTGAAATTGGATGCCTGTCATTAGTAGCATCTCAGTTTTATTTTGATACATGTGTTTGAATAACACTGGATGCCTGTCATCCCAGCATCTATTTGCAATTTCATTATGATAGCTGTGTTTGAGTGAAATTGGATGCCTGTCATCAGTAGCATCTCAGTTTTATTTTTAATACATGTGTTTGAATAACACTGGATGCCTGTCATCCCAGCATCTATTTGCAATTTGATTTTGATAGCTGTGTTTGAGTGAAATTGGATGCCTGTCATCAGTAGCATCTCAGTTTTATTTTGATACATGTGTTTGAATAACACTGGATGCCTGTCATCCCAGCATCTATTTGCAATTTGATTTTGATAGCTGTGTTTGAGTGAAATTGAATGCCTGTCATCAGTAGCATCTCAGTTTTATTTTTAATACATGTGTTTGAATAACACTGGATGCCTGTCATCCCAGCATCTATTTGCAATTTGATTTTGATAGCTGTGTTTGAGTGAAATTGGATGCCTGTCATTAGTAGCATCTCAGTTTTATTTTGATACATGTGTTTGAATAACACTGGATGCCTGTCATCCCAGCATCTATTTGCAATTTCATTATGATAGCTGTGTTTGAGTGAAATTGGATGCCTGTCATCACATCATCTCAGTTTTATTTTTAATACATGTGTTTGAATAACACTGGATGCCTGTCATCCCAGCATCTATTTGCAATTTCATTTTGATAGCTGTGTTTGAGTGAAATTGGATGCCTGTCATCAGTAGCATCTCAGTTTTATTTTGATACATGTGTTTGAATAACACTGGATGCCTGTCATCCCAGCATCTATTTGCAATTTCATTTTGATAGCTGTGTATTAAGCTTAAGGGATGTCACCAGGGAACAGGTATAATGGATGTCAATCTGCTAACGGTCAAATTTGGAGGAGAATGGAAGATGGAAGAAGATGATTTAGTGTTTGTTGGGGATGTGTCATCAAAAGTGATTGTCATCAATCAACCTATGAGTATGTATGAGATGAAGACTGAGATAATCAACAGATTCATCAACAGTGACAGTTTGGCTCCTAATCTTCAATTCAGCCATTTGCATCCTTTCAAGAAAACTATGGAGCCTTTTTTGATTGATAATGACAGTGATTTGAGGTGTTTCTTTCAAATGAGTGAAGTGAAGGAAGTGAATTGGACATTGCCTTTATATGCTACTGTTGTAAAGGAAATCATTGAAGATCGGGTTACACACTCCATGAATGATGAAAATCAGTTGGTTTTACATGCTGACAGCTATTTCAAGAATACATATGTGATGGAAGACAGCTTCTGTGTGCAGAATGATGATGTAGACTGCATAAATAATGCCAATGATACAGATGATCATGGAGATGATACCGAGATTGAGAGTGGCATCAGTAGCACTACAATGTCCACAAATTATTCAGAATCTATAAGTTCAAGAAAAGGGGTCATTATTATAGTTGTCCCACAACTGTTCAAAACAAAAGAACATTTGAAAGATGCTATTGCATTGTTGGCTGCACAAGAAACGTTTGCTTACAAGGTGAAAAAGACAACACCAAGGTATTACAGAACAGTTTGTGTCGATAAGAGTTGCGATTGGAAAATTCACGGTGCCATCTTAACTGAGTCAACTATATTTCAAATTTTGAAATACAATCAAGAACATAGTTGCAGTTTGGAAGTAAGGATTGGAAAACGTCGCGCTCCTAACTACAAACTTGTTGCTGAAAAGATCAAACCAAGGTGAAATATACTGTAATTCCTTCCTGTAATCACTCCTTTGATATTTTATTGACTCTTTTACATCATATGAACAGATATGAAGACATAAAAAAGGGGCCAACTCCAAGTCAGATTAGAAACATCATAAGAACTGACTTGAAAATAAATGTGAGCTACTGGAAATCATGGAAAACTCGTGACGCAGCAATAGCGATGGTAAAGGGGTCATCAGAAGGAAGCTATGAATTATTACCAGCATATTGTTGTGTCCTAAAGCAACATAATGCTGGAACTGTCACCTTCATTCAAGTTGACTCCCAATCAAGGTTCAAGTATTTGTTCATTGCATTTGGACAATGTATCCGTGCATTCCCAATTCTGCGAAAGGTACAAATTCTTACATTATGATAGCTGGGTTTGATTAATTTGTATGCCTGTCATCAATGGATTTCTTAAATTTAATCATAACTGCTACATGCCTATTATGTAATCTCGAGTACAATTGTTGTATGATATGGGAATATTGTCATCAATTTTGATATCAGTATCTATATTACATGCATGTCATCAAACGTGAGCTTGATTACTGTAACCAAATATTTTCCAATATTTTTTAGATAAGTTTGATACCTGCAAAACTGTAATCAGACTCAATATGACAGGTACTAGTGGTAGATGGTACATTTCTAAAAGGAAAATACAAAGGGACTCTTCTCACAGCTTCTGCACAAGATGCAAATCATCAAATATACCCCATTGCCTTTGCAGTGGTTGACTCAGAAAACAACGCCTCTTATGAGTGGTTCTTCAACAAGCTAGCAACAGTCATCCCATCAAGTGAAGAGCTGGTTTTTGTTTCTGACCGTCATCAAAGCATTGCAAGAGAATTAGAGTTGGTTTACCCAAATGCTAAGCACTATTACTGCAGATGGCACTTGAAGCAGAATATAATGTCAAAATTCAAGAAGAAGAGTCTGTGTGAGTGGTTTGAACAAGCTGCAAACAGTTACACAGTATCAGGATTCAACACCTACTTTGAATGCATTACTAATGCCAACAGCGATATGAAGAAATTTCTTAAAGATCTGACGTTTGAGAAATGGGCAAGAGCTTATTCAAAAGCTGACAGGTACAATATGATGACTTCAAACAATGCAGAGACAATCAATAGTGTATTCGGTGAAGATAGATCATTCCCAGTTGTAGAACTACTTAATGCAATCAGAGAGAAACTAACAACATGGTTCAATGAGCGCAGAAAAGAATCTGAGGATAACAGCTTTGATCTTCCAAAAAAAATCAGTGATACAGTGTACATAAGATGCAGTGAATCAGGAATGTACAATGTCAAACAACTGAATGACTTCCAGTTTGAAGTTGTTGGTGGCATGAATAGGGTTCTTGTTGATCTGAATCAGAAATCTTGTACATGTAAGGTATTTGATTACGACAAGATACCTTGTGTACACGCGCTTGCTGTCATCAGAGAGAAAAAACTGGTTGTTTTGAGGTATATTAGCACTTATTACACAAATGAAGCTTGGACCTTGGCTTATCAAGAGACAATATATCCAGTGTTACAAGAAGCAGATTGGATTGTGCCAGATGACATCAAACAGCAGAGATGTCACCCACCATTGGTGCGTAAAAGAAGCGGCCGACCTCAAAAAAAAAGGAAGCCTTCAGCTGGAGAATATAGATGAAAAGGATCAAAGAGTCATCAGACCAGCTAGACAGTTTATGCTACATTGAGTTTTAGTACATTTTATGTTTTTGTTCTTCTTATATTGAATACAATGTTAGTTGTAACCAGTTTCTTACACTGTCACCAGCTTTTATATAAACTATCACCGGCTTTTAGTTTCTGTTCAAAATGAAACAAATTGATTCAAGTGTTTTTCAGTACATATAATATGCCAACAAAGCACTTGAGGTGTAACCACAAGCTCTGTCACCACAATTGAAAAAAGTGTAAAGGAGGCTGTCACCGGGACATGTGGTATGTCACCAAAAGAACAACCCTATGACAAAGGAAGAAAATACCCAAAGGGGGATAATGCTAAACAAAGATACATGTGGTTTACAATAAAAAT
Organism: Persicaria tinctoria; assembly: GCA_037127255.1. Taxonomy (NCBI): domain Eukaryota; kingdom Viridiplantae; phylum Streptophyta; class Magnoliopsida; order Caryophyllales; family Polygonaceae; genus Persicaria; species Persicaria tinctoria. The sequence goes on along the minus strand of JBANSL010000002.1, from coordinate 85,459,466 downwards.
AAAAATAAAAAATAGTGTCACCAAACTGAAAACAGTTTCAAAAATTCTGTCATCAGAATGGTTAGTGTCACCAAACACTGTCACCGGGGTAAAAACAGTGAGTCTGTCACCAGAAATCATCAAACTTTGAAAGTAATTATGGAGACTTAACAAATATAAAAGGCATAATACATAAAATGATTAAAAGTAACATAGATATTAATATGAAAACATTCATTCCAAAATACAACAAACTTGGTTCAAGTATTTCAAAGTGTCACCATGCAACTTACATCAACTAAATATCCCATAATTAGATAAGTAAATGTATTTAGGAATTTCAAAGCTACACTATCCCAACTACAGAAACTTATGTGATAAACTAAACAAATGCCCATTGCTTGGCAAAGAGATCAGCTGCAATCCTCTCACGATAGGCCTGAACATAGTCGTCATTGATAAGATCCATATCACCATCAAATACAAGGTGCTCAATGTGCTTTATGGTGTAAACCCCACAGCTACCCCTACATAATAAACACACAAAGAAAAAGTGAGCAGATGTAATCTAATGAAACAGAAAATAAATAAATAAAGAGAATAAAAAGATGGAAAACAGAAGGTACCCTTCTTCATTTTGCTTCAAACCCGATACTCTCTCAACAACAAAGGGAGTGTCATCAACATCAGGAAACACGCCACTCTTCATCATTAGAATAGGAAGCATATGGCAAGTCTGAGCAAGCTTCTGAGCTATAACTTCCTCTTTGTAGTAATTACACTGGGAGTCATACACAATAATGTGCTTCGAATCCAACTGAATTTCAAGTGCAACCCAATGCTTGTTATCAATATTAAAAGGGGTATAGACCTTCTTGACACCGTCCCAAGACTTCCCACAAGGAGGAGAGAGACCAATGAAATACTTGTAGAAAGACTCATCAATTGTAGGGTGCTTTCTAATTAAATCAGGATCGTACGCCCCAATCTTGGTAATAAAAATGGTGTCTAATATAAGACTGCTTGAATGTTGATCAGGAAAGTCGTGAAGGCGCTTTCTCAAATGATAAAGTGATTCATCAATATGCTGTGAAAAGAAAAAGAATAATTCCTAATTGTCACCACACTACTGTCACCAACTGTAATCAACAAGAAAAATACATGTACATAGGACCAAATAACACAAATATGAACTTACAATATCAAGAAGCCAGCTGCCCTTCCCCACCAGCTCAGTAAAAAACGACTTGTTCATGTCAACAGTAAACCCATAAATCATTCCATCACGCCTACAAAAACACAAAAAATATAAAAATAACACCAAAGATGAATAAAATTATAATAGGAAAGTAGAAATATAAAAAAGAGAAGATAGATAATAAAAAAAAAACAGATAATTACCCAAGAGATCTAAAGCCAGTATAAAAATCAGTACGAGCCTCTTTGGTTAGAAAAGAGTCAGTCGGTTCTTTTGGAAGGCGAGGCTTCTTTGGTTTACATGGATTTGTATAAGGAGTTTGGACTGCAGGGGCAGTTTTCCCAACCCTATGGGAACGCCGTAATGGAACCTCTTCTTCATCTGACGGTACAAGCTGCATAAAATCAGTGATGTTATGAAGTATACTCTCTGTAGCAGAAACATTAACATCAGCAGCAACACTCTCATCATTCACATCAGATGAATAACCAAGAATGACACCAACACCAGAATTGTCATCAACTCCATCATTTGAAGCACCAACAACAATATCATCACCAACAATGTCACCAACCACCTCTTTTGCCACACTACTGTCTTTATTGATCTCAAGTGAAGAAAGAACAACAGTAGGAGGAACAATGTCACCAGAACCAAAACTGTCATTAATTTCATCAGTCGAAATAACAACAACAGTATCACCTTCAACACTGTCACCAAGCACATCTTTTGGCACATTAATGTCAGCAATGCACTCCTGTGAAGAAAGAAAAACTGTAGGAGTAACAGAAAGACCAATATTGGTGGAATCTGATAGAATAACTTCAGTGGGAGCAACACTAGAATCATCAGTTCCAACTGTTGAGATAATGACTAAAGTTGGAGGCACACCACTGTCAGCAGGAACACCACTGAGATTAACCTTATCATCTGAAACACCCACTGCACTCTAGACAAACACAGAATTAACAGGAACATCAATTTCACCAGCTTCAGCCAGAGAAGCAAGGACTTCAGCAGTAGCAATAGCACTGTCAGCAGCAATCTTATCAGGAGAAGGAAGTACACTGTCATCAACAGAAGGAAGAACACTGTCATCAGCTTTCTCTGGTGACTCCAGATCTGTCCCATCAGCAGTGCAATCAACATCACCATCTATTGAAGTTGACGCATTATTTGATGGACGAACACAATAATCTGCAGGGTCAGACTCGGTGGAAGTATCGTTGTCATCCGTTTCATTTAAACAGCTAAAAGGATACCCATGCTGAGATTCTGAGAGCAGTTCTCCCTAATCCCATCCATTTCAGGCTTGAGAGATGCATCCAATTCTTCACGAAACTTTTTTAGAGCGGCTCCACTGTCATTAGAACGATGAGATTCTAGTGAAGCAATTCTCTGCTCAAGTCCAATGATCTTAGAAACACACTCCTTCAACTGTGATTCAATCTTCTCAAAGGATGCCCTAAAAGATTTGATAATTCCTTCAATAAATTCAGCTTTTCCAAACAAATCTTTAGCCCAATCAGGAAGATCATCACTTGCAGGAATAGAAGAGGAAGGCAAATCAGGTGCAGACTCTGACTTAGGGGCACTAAACTTATCACCTGTAGGAGGAACAGGTCTAGGTAGCTTAAACTTGGATTTCTTTGGCTTGTCTGCATGAGTTGGAACTTTGTCAACCTTCTTTGCTTCTTCTTTACTCTTAGAGGGAGATTGGCTCTTTGAAGATTGCCGAGATGGCATCACTCGTTGCTTCTTCTTCATAGGCTGATCAACAACAACAGAGCTTCTCAACTCTCTCTTCTTCACCACAGGAGAATCACTGCGCTTGGACCGTGTAACCACTGCTTGCTTGAGAGGAACAGGACTGGCAGCAGTGCGCGTGGACCGTGTCACACCTGCCTTCTTGAGAGGGACAGGACTCTCAAAATCAGACGTAGCATCAGTGGCGATTAACTTCTTTTTCCCCAATGGTGACTTTCTAACTAAGTCCTTCTTTCGAGTAGGATGTTTGAGAGAAGGGAGAGTAGCTTCAACTCCACCATGAAATATGGGACCACCTGATTGCCTAACAACATGAGCTTCAAGACGTAACTTTCTAGCAGATACTACATCACTGTCATCAGTACCCAACCCAACAAAATATGAAACAAAGGAATCAATGGCGTCATCAGCGACTTCATCAGAAAATGAGAGTTGAGGGCCATTCATAAACTCAGCATAAATAGGATACACAACAACACCCTAGCAAGAGAACAAGAAACAACATTACACAATGACAGTTAGGAAATGGAACAATGAACTGATATAAAAATAATAAAACACAAGAAGAAAAAGGATGCTTACCAAATCTTTTGAAAACAATTCAGCACACTTCTCATAATTAATGCAGAAATCAACATTTTCACTATACCAAACAATAGAGGCAGGTAATCCTTCACAAAATGCAAAGTTACAACATGTTATCGAAGCAATTTTAGGAATTGCTTCTAAAATCCAAATCTGAGATCAAAACAACAATAAGGACAAAAATTAGAATAAAAGAACAATAATATAAAAATAATAGGCAACCACAATAAAAATTGGAACTTAAAAGTAAGTAGAAGGGAACTACCTGAAATGCCAAGGGATAACCGAAAACATTGTAGCCAAACCTCTCACCTCTGTTGGCTTGTTCTGATCGCATGCCTTTCTTCAAAAAAGACAATGTTTCCAAATAGACAAGACGTCCAAAAGGATACACCGATAATCTGACCAAATCAGAAACAAGATCAACATACTGTTGACGGACATAATAGTTTTTCCTCTGGGGGAGCAAAACACCCTTAATCAGTAGTAGGTCTGCCAAGGATAGTTTCTTCGGAGACACCTTTGGTTCCTTTTTAAAAATTGCAATAAGCCCATCCAAATTGCACTCAGAAACACCCAAAAACTCCTCCATATCAACTTGAGGAGAGGTAGACTTATCTGAACCATTATCTTCACAAACCAACCCAGTTACACAGCAAAACTCAGCAAGCGAGAACCTTAACAAATGTCGTCCAACTTTAAACCACATTTCATTCTTTTTCTTAGTCTCCACTTCATGTAGCAGCATCTGATGGACAAGTTGAGAATAGAAATACAGGCGATCACCAGCACGCACAATTGCCCCAAAACAACCATCAATGAGGGCAGCCCAATCAGATGAAGACAACCCCTCCCGAATGATATCAATAACAGCAGGCTTTGAGTATACATTAAGATGTGCATGGAAACGCTTCTTCTCAGGGACAATGAACTTAAATCCAGCAGAGTCAAGAGGAAATGATGTCTCCAAAGGAGAAGGTTCACTAAAGAGCACAATATCTTTACCTGAAAAACATATCAAATTCAAACATAAATAAATAAAAATGAAATGTCACCATATGGAAGATAATGTTATCATAACAGAAACATACCAGAGTGTAACCAAAGAGATAAACTACTACCACCAAACATGAGACTTATCAAATACATAAATACACAAAAGAGAAAGAACAAGGGCATATAACAGACTGTAATCAAATAGATAAACTACTGTCATAAATCATAAGAAATATATCAAATACATAAATACACAAAAGATAAAGAACAAGGGCACCCTAAACCCTAAACAGTGTAAAGAATACTGTCACCAAAAGGATATGTGGTGTACAGTATGGTTTAGGGTTTAGGGTTGAGTCTTTAGGGTTTAGGGCCAAGGCCCTAAACCCTAAATCCTCAACCCTAAACCCTAAAATGTTATGTACAGTACTTCATTAAGAAATTAGGGGTTTCACCACACGAAAAGGTGTCACCAAAAGGACAACCCTATGACAAGGGAATCAAATACCCTAAAGGGGCTAATGCTAAGCAAATACTCTGTCAGCAGGAGTAATGAATGTTATGTACAGTACATCATTGAGAGATGAGGGGTGTCAGCAGGAGTAATGGTGTCACCAACAGGACAACCCTATGACAAGGGAATCAAATACCCTAAAGGGGCTAATGCTAAGCAAATACTCTGTCAGCAGAAGTAATGGTGTCATCAAAATTAACTGTGTCACCAACTGGATACCCCTAGGACAAGGGAAGCAACAACCCTAAGGGGCTAATGCTAAGCAAAGATACATGTGTGGTGGAAAAGAATCCTGTCATCACAAGGACATGTGGTGTACAGTATGGTTTAGGGTTTAGGGTTGAGTCTTTAGGGTTTAGGGCTTGGCCCTAAACCCTAAAGACTCAACCCTAAACCCTAAAATGTTATGTACAGTACTTCATTGAGAGATGAGGGGTGTCAGCAGGAGTAATGGTGTCACCAACAGGACAACCCTATGACAAGGGAATCAAATACCCTAAAGGGGCTAATGCTAAGCAAATACTCTGTCAGCAGAAGTAATGGTGTCATCAAAATTAACTGTGTCACCAACTGGATACCCCTAGGACAAGGGAAGCAACAACCCTAAGGGGCTAATGCTAAGCAAAGATACATGTGTGGTGGAAAAGAATCCTGTCATCACAAGGACATGTGGTGTACAGTATGGTTTAGGGTTTAGGGTTGAGTCTTTAGGGTTTAGGGCCAAGGCCCTAAACCCTAAAATGTTATGTACAGTGCTTCATTGAGAGATGAGGGGTGTCAGCAGGAGTAATGGTGTAACCAACAGGACAACCCTATGACAAGGGAATCAAATACCCTCAAGGGGCTAATGCTAAGCAAATACTCTGTCAGCAGGAGTAATGGTGTCATCAAAATTAACTGTGTCACCTACTGGAGACCCCTAGGACAAGGGAAGCAACAACCCTAAGGGGCTAATGCTAAGCAAAGATACATGTGTGGTGGAAAAGAATCATGTAACCAAAAGGAATGGAGTCACCAAATGGATACCCCTAGGACAAGGGAAGCAACAACCCTAAAGGAGCTAATGCTAAGCAAAGCTTAATGGGGTGTAAAACATTAAAACAGTGGGAATATATGGTGTCACTAAAAGGATAATTCTAAGCAATGAATGGTCTCCCACCATGAACGGACATAGAACAGACTATAACCAAACATATAAACTACTGTCACCACACTTGAGGAATAGATGAAATACATAAATACTAAATTCAAAACAAAATCAGTCCAAGGAAGAAATAAAGCATCATATCACAAACTCAGAAACCTTATAGAAAACAGAAGAATCACAAAAACAGACAGAACAATGGCTTACAACATCCTGTAACCAAAAAGGGAAACTACTGTCACCATGAATATCAAATTGATCAAACAACTGTGCATAAATGCTAAATTTGAAACGAAATTAGTTCAATAAACAAACAATGCATCATATCACAAACTCATAACCCTTACATACAAATAAAAGCAAAACACAAACCCTAACCGGTGATTAACAGGATAAAATCACAAAAACAAACCCAAATAACCAACAAACTGACGACAACCAGAGAAAAACAAGCAGGAAATGGAAGGAGATGTCGAAATGCAAACAGAAATTGCAAAAACCCTAAACAGAAACCGAGTTCATTTGAAACGACAGTGAGCAGTAGTCCAATACCTGATGACGACGCCATTAGAAGCGCGAAGATCGACACGAAATCGAACTGGGAGAAGATAGCAGCAGGGGAACCGGCGCGAAAACCAGATAAACGGTGGAAGAAATACCGCCTGGAACCGGAAATGGCGTGGAATCGTCGAGGAGAAGCAGTTGCGCCTGGAGCAGGAGAGAGAAGACGGGAATGATGATGGAACCGCCTGCAACTGACAATTGGAGAATTATAAAGGTAAGGGTATTATGGGGTTTTCGAAAATATTTTGGACATTTAGCAAAACCGCTTTTTAATTGGACATTTTGCAAAAGGATGTGGATAAAATGGACATTTTGCTAAATAATTTCTTTTTTTTAATATTATGTAGTTTAAATAATATAAATATAAGATTTTGATTTAATTAATTTTTTGATATAGCAGATGTTCGACAAAGGACAAACTGATAAGCGGAAGCAAACGAAACTCAAAGCAAGAACACAACGATTTTACGAGGTTCAGTCAAAATGACCTACGTCCTCGGGGCCTCCAGATCGGACCCTAAATCCACTAACTCAAAAGTTCACATGCTTATAGAGTAATCACAAACACAAATAAACACGAAGACCATGCAAATACAAGAAACCACAAAACACTGAAGAAGAAACAAGAGCAAGACGAAGAAGATCTTCATCGAAGGTAGATCTGCAGAGGAACAGCAGATCGGCCACCAAGACAAGCGCCGTAGACGACCACCGGAGCCAGGAAGAAGCGACGCTCCTGGAAAGGGATGCGGCGGCGCTAGGGTTTCCTGGCGCTCGCTCTCTTCTCTCTCTTTCTCTTGGACTTACCGGACGGAGTAGCTTCAACAATGACAAGCAAGTAGGAGGTAAGGAGTATATATGGGCGAGCTCACAAGGGAACCCTAGCATCAAACGTTGCGTTCCACTTAAGCTAAAGAACCGAGCTCAGCTATCTCAAAGGAGAAGTGGGTCGGTTGGGCTCAACAGGTTTGGGGGCCCAACTTGGCTTGGCAGCTCAAAGAGCTAACACCCAATACCAAGCCTAGCCAAACCCAATTCCACCTTTCTATCATAGCCCATATAATATACACACATTACACATATTACATGTTACAATATAATGTATAAAACCTAAGTGCTTAATGAAATAACTCTATAATATGCCCATGTATTTCTTTAAGCCGCATATATATCCTGGATCTACAGCGAGTTAAAGCTTCATAACCAACTGGATTTAGGGGGTAACTGATCCTTCTCAGGCCCAACCTACCTTGTGACACCAGCTAAGTGGGATCCTCCACATAGAGGAAGTTCCTGCAGAACATAAACTTGTCAGTTGTAACAGATTTAGTCCCAAATTCTGCAGGATTCTTATCACCATTTATTTTAACAACTTTAATAATATTTTTATCAACCTTTTCTCTTATAAAATGATATCTCACATCTATATGCTTTGTTCTTTCATGATACATAGGGTCACGACAAAGATATAAAGCAGAATGAGAATCAATATTAATAGTTGAAGTCCAAGGTTTTCCAGAAATCTCCCTGTATAAGCCCTGTAGCCATATTGCTTCCTTTGCAGCGTATGTAGCTGCTATGTATTCTGCCTCAGTTGATGAGAGAGCAACAATAGGCTGCAACTGTGATTTCTAAGAGACATAGTTTCCTGCCCATGTAAACATATAAGAAGTGGTAGACTTCCTATTGTCTTTATACCTAAGAGGATCATCAGCAGTAGAACCATATTTAATCCTATAAACCCATCTACAATCAATAATTCTCTTATCTTTAGGTTATTTTTTAACTAAGGTCCATGTTTTATTAGCATGTATAGAGTCAATTTCATCTTTCATAGCATCAAGCCAAAGATCAGAATGAGAACACTTAACAACGTGTTCATAGAGATCAGGGGTGTAAGAATTTATGACTTCAGAAACCATAAGAGCAAATTCAACCACATTAGACTTGGTATACTTAGGATTTGGTTTCTTAGTTCTGGGCTCCCTGTCTCTAGTCAACTGGTAGTTAGCCAGTGGGTGACCATCCAAGTTGACTGAGATAGCATCCTCAGTATCATCAGGAACCAAATCCCCAACATCAGAATCAGAATAAGAAGATGAGCTAGAAGAAGAGGAGGAAGAAGAAGAAGATGAAGCTTCAGTCTCACCACCATCATTAGCTCCTTCATTTACCTGACCCCCGTGGGGTTGAACTTGATCATTATCAGAACCATTCTCCAAGGGGGGAGTCTGAGCTTCAGGCAAATAGAAGAGGGTGCCAGTTGCAGCTTCAGAAGCCTTCATAGTGTTATCAGGTTGAGCTGCAGGGGTTAGCTTAGACTTGAAGTAGAATTCAGTCTCTTTAAACACAACATTCCTGCTCACAATGACTTTATATGCACCAGGTTGAATCAATAAGATTTTATACCCTTTAACTCCCTCAGGATACCCCAAGAAAACACCCTTTTCATATCTAGCATTTAGTTTTCCATCAGACTTATGAGAAAACACAGTGCACCCAAAAGGTCTCAAGTAGCTCAAGTTAGGTTTTCTTTTATGTAACAGTTCATAAGGGGTTTTATACCCAACAACAAAGGAGGGAGATCTATTAATCAAATGAGCAGCAATCATGATAGCATCACCCCAAACAGAATGTTTAATGCCAGAAGAAATAAGCATGCATCTAGTTTTTTCAAGTAGAGTTATATTCATCCTCTCAACAATGCCATTTTGCTGGGGAGTACCAAGAACAGTCAAGTGTCTCTTAATACCATGTTCTTTACAATATGCATCAAAGTCAGAGTTGCAAAATTTAAGCCCATTATCAGTTCTTAAACACTTAACCACATAGCCAAATTCTTTTTCAACACTGGTTTTACAGTTTTTAAAGGTAATGAAAGCATCACTTTTAACCTTTAACAGATAAATCCACACATATCTACTGAAGTGATCAATAAGAGACATAAAATACTTCATGCCAGAAAAAGAATCAACTTGGGCAGGGCCCCATAGATCAGAGTGAATATATTGTAAAGGATGCTCAACAATGAAACTAGACTTATCAAATTTAGATCTAGTATGCTTACCAAGCAGGCAATCATCATACATATCCAATTCAGCGGGTTTAAGCTTAAGAACATCAGTTTTATAAAGCTGTAACAGACCAATGTTTCCAATATGTCCTAATCTTTTATGCCACAAAGCAGTTTCAACATTAGACATAGAAACAGAAGCAACATAAGCATGATGTTTCAATGCAGACTTAGCAATAACATGGTAAAGACCTTTCTTTTTTCACAGTTTGAATCATAACCTTCCCATCTTTAGAAACTCTTTTATTTCCCAGATAAGTGTTAATGTGACACCTCATATCATAAAATACACTTTCAGAGAGCAAATTTCTTCTCAAATCAGGCACATATCTAACATTCTGTATAATCCTAATCTGGTTATCAAACATAAGCAAAGGCACAGAACCCACCCCTTTAATAGAAACAGCATGATGATCACCCAACAGAACATCCCCTTCATCAATTAAAGTAAGATGATCAAACCATTTCTTATCAGGTGTAGCATGCATAGTGCAACCAGAATCAAGGATCCACACATCATCACATGCAGAATCATTACAAATAGGCAATAATTCATGCTTAGAACAAGAACCAGCTTCAAACAATGCAGAAACACCAGACTTTTCTTTCCTAGCCTCATCCTTCTTTTTCTTATAACAGTCTTTTTCATAATGTCCAGTTTTATCACAGTAATAACACGTACTTCACATTTTTCTTAGGATTGTTATCCTGCACATTCTCATACACTTTTTCTTTACCTTTGTTGTTATTAGAAGGAGGCTTGTCAGTTTTAACATTGTCATCTTTCTTCTTAAAGTTCTTGTTCCTTTCCTTTCTAAACTTAGCTCTAGCCATTAAGGCCTCAGACTTAGCTTCCTGTTTAGATTTAAACACCTTCATGACATCATTTTTCTGAACAATAGACTCTATAATTTCCTTCTTATTCAAATCATTACGACTGAATTGAATGACGTCTTTAAAAGTATCAAACTGAGAAGGCAAATAATTTAACAACAACACAGATTGATGCAAATCAGAAATGTCATCACCACATCTAGTTAAATCCTGAGTCATGTTCAAGAACTTGTCAAGGTTATCATTCAGAGAAGCAGACACATCCATCTTAAAATTGAACAACTTATACAACAGATTAATCCGACTAGGAAGAGATTTTACCAAGTAAAGCCCCTCAAGGGCATCCCACAGCTCTTTAGCTGTTTTCTTACTCATAACCTGTCGTGCAACCTCATCAGAGAGGTGTATCATGATCTCATTGTGTGCTATCAGGTCCATTTCTTTCTTTTTATCCTCATCAACAGTACTTGGATATACTGCATTGAAAGGCAACCGACATTTCTCCTTAATGAGAACGACTTTCATCTTTAACTGCCACATTGCAAAGTCAGATATCCCATCATAGGGCTTAATATGAACAGAAGACTCAGCCATGGCAGATCCTGATAGCAAATGCAAGAAACAAAATTATCTTTTAGAATAACTAAAAAGACCTTAGATCCAAACAATTAAGTCAAGATCTGAAACAAGCACAAAAACAACTGCAGAGAATAACTCAGCAAACTCAAAGATCCCAAAGGTTATTTAAGAGTTTATAGTTCTTCAAGAAACCCTAGATCCAAACAATTAAGTCAAGATCTGAAAGTTTCAAGAACAGAAAACTCAAGAATAACCAAGATCCAAAGATTCCAGACTCAGAAGAACACACAACAAAGCAAGATCTACAGAAACCCTAAAGCATGCAAGACACACAAGGTTTCACACAAGCTAAGAAGAGGATCTGATGCGTCGTACAAGGGGGAATGACACCAGGTGATACACCCTATATAGGCCCACCCGCTTCCTGCACCAGTTTCCGCTTTTTGAGATCTATGAAGATTCAGAAAGGTTGGAAAGAGGCCACTCAAGCCCTAGCATCAAAACACAGCTCTGATACCAATTTGATATAGTAGATGTTCGACAAATATGATTTGGACAAACAGATAAGCGGAAGCAAACGAAACTCAAAGCAAGAACACAGCGATTTTATGAGGTTCGGTCAAAATGACCTACGTCCTCGGGGCCTCCAGATCGGACCCTAAATCCACTAACTCAAAAGTTCACAGGCTTACAGAGTAATCATAAACACAAATAAACATGAAGAACATGCAAATGCAAGAAACCACAAAACACTGAAGAAGAAACAAGAGCAAGGCGAAAAAGATCTTCGTCAAAGGTAGATCTGCAGAGGAACAGCAGATCGGCCACCAAGACAAGCGCCGGAGACGACCACCGGAGCCAGGAAGAAGCGACTCTCCCGGAAAGGGATCTAGCGCTCGCTCTCTTCTCTCTCTTTCTCTTGGACTTACCAGACGGAGGAGCTTCAACAGTGAAAAGCAAATAGGAGGTAAGGAGTATATATAGGCGAGCTCACAAGGGAACCCTAGCATCAAACGCTGCGTTCCACTTAAGCTGAAGAACCGGGCTCAGCTATCTCAAAGGAGAAGTGGGCCGGTTGGACTCAACAGGTTTGGGGGTCCAACTTGGCTTGGCAACTCAAAGAGCTAACACCCAATACCAAGCCTAGCCAAACCCAATTTCACCTTTCTATCATAGCCCATTAGCCCATATAATATACACACATTACACATATTACAATATAATGTATAAAACCTAAGCGCTTAATGAAATAACTCTACATTTTTATATTTGAATTTTCAATAATTACCGATCATCTCAAACTTTTCAAACTTTTTCTTTTTATATTTACAAACTCATTCATTTTTTCTTCTATCATTAGCTAGTTTATATTAACTATCTTATCAACCAAAAATTTGTAAACCAAAGAAGCAAGGAGGACTTGGCCTAAACAAAACAAAAGACATGAACAAGACATTGCAAATGAAACTACTTTGGAAGATTTTGGAAGAATCACAAAACACTTGGGTCAAAGTAATCAAGGAAAAATATATAAAAGAAGCCAACATGTGGGAATATGAAAAAGGAAAAATACATATCGGCAATGGTCCAAATCGGTTAACATAAAAGAGGAATTATGTAAAGGGTTGATTTAACAAGTGGGGAATGGGAGAATGGTCCAATTCTGAAAAGATAATTGGTTAGATGATTGTCCACTTGTTGGTAGGAATCTACTAAACTGTGTCATTATTGAAAATGAGAAAGTAGACACATATATTTCCCGAAATGGAAACTGGAATTTAGAAAAATTAAGGGAAGTTCTTCCTGAGAGTATCGTGAGAAAAATATCAAATGTGTACATTTCAACCAACAATATTGAAGACAAACTATGTTGAAAAACTAGCAAAGACGGTTGGTTCTTGACATCAAGTGCACTTGATTTGATTACCAACCGAAATGCCCCACAACAAAACGACATTGCATGGGTTGGGGAAATCGATTGTAACCCAAAAGCAAAATTTTCATTTGGAAAACTGGAATAAATGGTCTGCCAATAAAAACTAGACTCTCACAAAAGGGTGTTGATGTACCTTTGACATGTTCTCTGTGCAACTGGATGGATGAAGATTCGATACATTTAATCACCAAGTGCGATAGCACATTAAAACTAATTAGAAAGATTGGACAAGAAATGGGGAGAGCATGAAACAAGTAATGTTAGAAATATTCTCCAAACTTAACAAAGAGCAAAAAAAAAAAAAAAAAAAAACTAGATTTGGCTATTATATGGTGGAGCATATGGATAATAAGAAACAAACTCGTTTTCGATAACCCGGAACAATGGAAAGTTCAGAGTTGGGAAGGGTATGTTAGAAACCAACTAAAAAAATTGGGAGAACACTAAAACATTATACTCAAACGATTGAGAGAAAAAAGAGTCTATCAAACCCCAAAATCAGAGAAAAATAAAAAATTTAAGAAGCAAAGCACCTCGTTGTGGGAGCTTCACAATCACCTTTGATGGCTCCAGGCTCCCTTCTGGTGAAGTTTCGGTTGGTTTCTTCATTCTGGATTAGATTGGGAGGTGGTGGCTTGCGATGCGGCGCTTTATGGGTCTGTATCTCCGCTCATGGTTGAAGTTCTCGACCTTCATGATGGTCTCTTAGTTGCAAAATCCCTTTACCCGTATCACATTGACATTGAATGTGATAATTTAACCATTATCAACTCTGTCAAAGGAGTGTGAAAGTGTCTCTAGGACGTGGAGATTGTCATTTCTGACATTCTTATGTTGCTTCGAGATTTTGCTTCAAAAGTAAGGAGGAAGATTAACAAAAACAAAAGTAAGGAGTGTTTGTTTATAATAGTGAATGAGGTTAAGTAATTAAATAACCACCACGTTATAGCAAATTGATTAAGGGTTTGTTTGGATTTCTAATTAATTATTTTCAAACACAAATATTTTAAAAGTGTTTGATTACCATATATCTAAAATAACACAATTTCAAAATAAAATAGATTTTTATTTTAAAAATGATCTGACTTATTTAATGCATTTACTAGAGCGACTAAGTATGCTAAGTCTATCGCTTGGAGTAACATTTTATCTTCCGCTTTAAATTTTGTTAACTCTTTCACATTTCCCCCATTCTTCATCTCTTTCACAACTAGTGAGATCTACAAGAAATTTTTTGGCTTGCCCTTAAGTTGTAGTAAGGTTCGTATGTGTTTTGTGTTCTCATTTTTGTTAATATACATATGTTTTGTTTGGATTTAAGTTTGAAATTTTGGTTAGAGATTTATGTCTAACCAAAATTAATTTTGGTTAGAGATTTGTGTTTATATTGAAACTGATTATAGATTTTGATTAGAAATGAAATGAACTTCCAATTTTGGTTAGAGATTGAAAATTTGTGATAGATTTAAGTTAGAAATGGATTTTTTTTGGAATAAACTTGGAATTTATTTGATCTAACTTAGAGCTATATTGGGTAGAGATTTCGTTATAGATTTATACTAGTTTAGTACCCGCACTATTGTGCGTTTTTTTTAAATTAATATATTTAATATTAAAAAATGTATAAAAAATTTATGTAACTAAACTTTAAACTCTAAATATCCCTCACATCTAAACATTGTTAATTATTATATAGTTAACGGTAAAAATGAAATCTATGGGAGTCGAGCCTTACCTTTTGTATCTTTCATTTTGCAATTAATTACTGTCGACATATATGAAAATCAAATAATAACCACCTGATCGGCAAATCCTATCGGTATATATGATTAGTTGTACTTATCCTATCGGTATATATGATTATTTCTATTTATTAATTATTAATCACTTGATCGGCAAATCCTATCGGCATATTTTAATTATCGCCTTAGACCCCATGGATTTGTTATCGGCATATATTAATTAGATTACTTAATTAAATTAATTATAGTAATTAATTAACAAATTAAAAAAAAAACTACTTTAACAATCTATTAATCGATATATTTTAAAACTAATCGGATAAGTGGGATAACAATCATAACCACCAGATAACTGGGATAAGTGAGATAACAATCAATTAATATTTTAATTTTTAAATCTATTTTTTTATTACTAATTTAATTAATCTAATTAAGTAAAAAATCCTAAAAAAAGGTACTTTAAAGGAGAAGTTGCCGCGATTTCTCCTTTAGTATTATACTATTGATACCTAACGTACCACTCCTTTTCACATTACAATTGTTCTATATGGGCGTATTGCCTTTGTTTTTTGACATTGCGTTGAATGTGATCTAAACTTTGACACGGTTGTTTTCAATCAGGAGAAAACCACTGATTCTCTGGATGACGGGATACCGTAATTTTTTAAATATAACCCTCCTTAATCCTTATCACTTCGGTTGTGGATGAAAATAATATCTAGGGACCGTATTATCTTTACTCAAAATATAAAAAAATATACTGCAAATCCTAGTCTCGATCCTATGAGTGAACTGAAGATAAGTTTGTTTAAAACAAATCCACTTAGTAATGATAAATCAATTAACAATAAATTAAGATAAATCAATTTAATTTAGATTTTATATAGATTTGCAAATCCTAGTTTCGATCATTTGAGTGAATTGGAGATAAGTTTGTTTAAAACAAATCCTGGTTGAAAATAAATCAATAAACAATCAATTAAGATAAATCGTTTTAAAAAAAAATTAAAATAAATCATTTTTTTTTTAGATTTTGTTTAAAACAAATCCTATTTTATTTAGATTTTATTATTCAAAAAATAAGTTAGTTTAGATTTTAACAATCAATTAAGATAAATCAATTAATCAATTAATCTACTTAAAAAAAAAACTACATTAAAGGAGAAGTCGGCACATGTCGTAGGCGACTTCTCCTTTAGTATTATAATATTGATGTTAATGAGAAGAGACGTTCATTAGCAATATTCTATTACACACAATATAATCATGAAGTGGATGAAGATTTTAATTCTTTTGCAAGATAATATTGTTGCGTTACATATATCAAGTGATCGAATGAAGATTTTCATCCTTTTTCCTTTTTTTGCAGAAAAGATAGTATTATGGCAAAGCAATTGTATATTCAGAAGCAATAACAATTATATATTCATAAGTACACAACCATAATAAAGATAGTATTTTGCAGAAAAGATAGTATTATGGTGGGCCGCTGCATTTATACCACATAATTAGTGAACGAAAGAGGAAGGTGAGGGAGAGAGGAACTTGAAGGTGGAGAACTGAGAGATTGTTCACGAAGCTTGAAAGTATGAATGTTAAACGTTAGTCAAGAAAGGCTGAAATGAGAATATAAATCAGATATGTCAAGTATGAATGAATAAAGATCGAGCATATATATAAGATGGATTAAAACGGGAAGTGGGATGAAAAAAATGTGAGTGAATTGTAACTTTCATTTTTAATTTATAGAGGGTTATTTAAAATCCGAGTGGGTTGCACATGTTGTAAGATAATGTTAAAATATATTGATTTTATGATAAATATGCAATATTTCAAATAAAAAAGGGATAAGCATTGAATTTTTGATTTTTTTCACAAAACTTTAGAGTCAGATTGGATGAAGTCTCATCAAAAAATCATTTAGTTGAGATTTTATCGAGTAAGATAAGCATTGAATTTCTGAATTTTAAGATTTGATATAACAAATCATTTAGTTAAGATTTTCACGAAAAAAAAATTACTTAAAAAGAAAATATGATTATCAAATAAAAAATTATAAAATCACAATTAATTAATTCTTAATTGGTTAAGAAACCTATACTAAAGGAGAAGACGCCACATGTCTTAGGCGACTTCTCCTTTAGTATTATAATATAGATGTGTTAGAATAAAAATAAACTAATTGCAATTTTTGTTATAGAGTTGTATATTAATTGTCAATTGTTGTTAGGGATTGAGAATATGTGGTAGATTGATTAAGTAGGAAATGGAATTAACATATGTAATTTTGTTAGAGATTGAGAATGAACTTGAATATATTTGGAATTTTTTTGGAATAAACTTGGAATTTATTCGTGAGAGATGATAGATTGGTTAGAAATTGGTGTATCTAACTTAAAGTTATATTGGGTAGGAATTTCGTTATAGATTTATATATGTTAGAATAAAAATAAACTACTTGCAATTTTTGCTATAGAGTTTGTAATAGATTTTCTTATAGAGTTGTATATATATTTTATGGAAAAAAAATTGCACATTTAGGTCAAAATGACTTTAAAAAAATCAATTGTACGGAGTATATCATTTTCGTCAAAATGTGAAAGATAATAAACTAACATGTTTAAATTAACTAACAAAAACTAATAACTAAATTGTGGATAGTGATCATTTGCAAACGTGTTGGCTATGTACATCTCAAATCATGCACGTCCTTATAGTTAAAAGGGGTTAGTTTTTTTTTTAAGTTAATTAGTCATAAGGCTTGCAAGTTCTCAAAGACGTGCATTTTCAGTCTTTGGATTTGTGGTGTATATAACCACACCTTGCAAATCCAACAATTTGTCTTTGAAAAAAAAACACAATAACCCTAAAAAGCAACTTTTCCGTTAAATTATTATTTTTTTTTAAAAAAAAAAAAAAACTTCCATTAGAAAAAAGAAAGAGGATAAGAAAAAATTCCAGGCAGGCAGCTTTTATGGAGCTGGGAAGACCAAAGACAAGGGCTTTCCACCATTAACGTTCTCACGATCCTCAATTCCTCTATCCAATCCCTAATCCCGTCTTCTCTCCTTCAAATCCTCAAGGTCAGATCAGATCTGTACTCCTTCCCTTTCTTTTCCTTTTTAAAAAGGAAACAAACAAAAAAGAAAGAAAGAAAGAAAATAGCTTTTTAATTTCTGAATTTGATCTCTAATTTTGATGGGTATTCTATGTTTTCAATTTTTGGGGGAAATCAAACAGGTAGAAGAAGAGATGGGGGCCCTGATTTCCAGGTTCTGGTTCATGTGGTTCCCTGCAAAGGAGTACAAAATAGTGGTTGTTGGATTGGACAACGCCGGCAAGACCACCACCCTTTATAAATTGCATCTGGGTGATGTTGTCACCACCAACCCTACTGTTGGTAGTAATGTTGAGGAGGTTGTTTATAAGAACATCCGCTTTGAGGTACCCACTTTTTTGTGATCCTTTAAATCCCTCTCTTTTGCTATTGTTTTCTTGTTGTATAGTGCAAATTGTTGGATCACTGGTTCTGTTTTACTGTCTTTGCACTATGGTTTGACTGATTTAAGGTTATAATTTGGGTATGTGCATTGGATGAACAATTGGGTTTTATAGGTTTTGAGTTGGAAGTTGATAGATGATTAAAGGTGTTTGGTTACATTGGATTCTTTTGGTCTGATGTGCTGATCTCTAATGTAGAATGATGAATAATGAGTGTTGATAAGGAATAATGCCATTGCTGGCAAACATATCCATGGGAAACTATAGATATGAGCTAAGCCTGAGTACGAGTTAGTTAAATTTTGGGGATGGAAATAGAATCAGCGATCCGGTTTTATTGGTATCTAGATGGAAGTTGATAGACAGTAAATGCATGGATAGATGGTTATAGTAAGATGGAGAATATGCTGGAGTGACCTAGAATTAGTTAGTTAACATGTGAGGACTGAGGAGGGGAATGCTCATGTAAGAGGCGGGTGACCTAAGGAATGGGAATTTGTTTATAAATGAGGCATTAGGCCTATTAGCTCGGAATCTAGAAAAATGTGTTGTAAAGGCGTTAGAGAGCTGCTCTCATGGTGCGTGCCTCAGTATAATTCAGGCACGAATTGTTCCCAATTCCCATTGGTTTCCCCAAGTGTTTTGTATTGTTTTTGAGTTTTAATCTGTGATCCCTGGTGTCAACCTCTGTTCTACATTCTATCGATGGTTGATTAGATATGTTTGGTTAGATTTAGTAATCAGGTTAAAAAAAGGAAACTATAGGTATGAGAAAACCCAGCTAAGTGCAAGCATGGGAAAACTATAAACGGAGGTAAAAAAAAATGCAAGCATTGCAACCAAACGCCAGGATCCTATTTGTGATTACTCCTCAACCAAATGCAACCAAGGAAAGTTCTAATATGGGTTGAATGGGATGTGTGAGGAAGAGTCCTTTTTATGGATCAAGTTCGTGTTTGATGGTGGGATTCATTAGCATGTTTGCGTATACTCACTCTTGGATTTAGTAATCATTTATAGTGTTCAGTGTGATTCTTGCATTATTCAGACGTGTTTGTTACTCTCTTTGTACATTTATATGGCTTTGGTAGAAGAAAAGTTGTTTGTGGGTGTGCGTCTGATTAAAGTACTATGTTGACCTTTTGAAGCTTGATGTACATGACATATTCTCTTCGCATGCTTGAGTAAATGATGAACATTTGGTTCAGAACTTAATATCCTTCTGAAGACTGAACCTTATATGCTGTGGCATTTCAATAAATGGTCCTTCAGGGCTGCTGTTAAGCAGATATTCAGTATTTCATCGACTCAAATAGTTCTTAGGTGAAGCAAGAACCATGATCATACCTGTCCTGAACCATCAAGTAGAATCTTTGTGAGAACAAACTTCTCCTAGCACAGTATTATGGAAATCATAATTAACACTGTAGCATTCTTTTAAGGGAAGGGAGACCTCTGGAGAGAGCAGTTGGAAAGACGAGCTATCTTAGTTTTGATACATCATCAATTCAGTAAAGGTGTATTGTGCAACTGTTTAGGAGATGGTATGTCAATGTTTATATTTTGTAGCACACAGGATGGTACATAATGTGGGACTAAGAATCTTCATTGTTGTCTCCTAACAAGATTAATTTCTGGAATATGAAGTTAATGTTGAATCTTCACCTACCAAAAACAGAAAGAAGGATGGACATGAGCAATGAGCATGTACATCCTTATTTTTGTTCGTGATGGATAGACTTCTGGTTACGCATTGAGATTGTAACTCAATCAAGCCTGGAATCTGGCTATCCTACTAAGCAATCACAGGAAATGGTCTTAGAAGGTTAATTCTCCTAGGGGCTTTCCTTAGCACCCTAAATCAATTCGTTGTGTAAGTAGTCCAGCAGACCACGACTTTTTTTTAATCCCAACTTTTTCTCCGTATTTGCCTATTCGAAGATGTTGTATGGGGTTATTTTTATCATCCAAGATTGGAACTTTTCTTCCTGTTCAGAGTTTGTCCGCTCAGATTGCATAGTGTGGTTGATTTTCGAATGATGACTCAGTGTTTAAGATGGACATTTTTTTTATGACAGAAGCAATAATCCTATTTGATGTTGATTGATTTCTGGTGTTGCCTTTGATAGGTATGGGATCTAGGGGGCCAAGAGAGACTCCGGACATCATGGGCGACGTACTATCGTGGCACCCATGCAATTATCATTGTAATCGACAGCACAGACAGAGCCAGGATTTCGGTGATGAAAGACGAGCTGTTCCGGCTGCTCCCGCATGAAGAACTTCAGAGCGCTGTCGTTCTCATCTTCGCTAACAAGCAGGATCTCAAGGACGCCATGACCCCTACAGAGATCACTGATGCCCTTTCTCTTCACAGCATCAAGGACCACGACTGGCACATCCAGGCCTGCTGCGCCCTCACGGGGGAAGGGCTCTTCGATGGAATGGGTTGGATTGCCCAGAGAGTCACCGGAAACACAGATTAGCGAATAAACTAACATAACATTATAGACCCAATTTGCACTCTTCTGGCAAATGTGTGGAGCCGAATCAAATCTCTCCTTTGTAACATTTAACCATGTAAAAAAAAAAAAAAGGTTTTTGACACGAATTCAAAAGATCTAATTACCAACTTTTTTTTTCTTATATTCTGCACAAGTCAATATAGTTTTTCAATGTAACAGTAGCATCAGCACATGCTTTTTCCTATGGAGAATTACAACGTGTTCCATCTTCACCGTGATCTTCACAAAAATGAGGGAAAAAATGTAGAGAAAAATAAAGATAAATCCGTCACCTGCACATGTAAAAACACCAAGAACAATCTACTATAAATATCCCAATTTGCTTCTTGAACCCAAGTTGGTTAATTTGGGGTTGATCTCTTCTACTTGGTAAGTGAACCTTCATCAATCATCACAATATTGAGCAGCGGCAGCCTTTCGATTCCTGGGGTCCTTCGAACCAGCGCTCCCATGACGGATTCATTGGGCCCTTCGTCCTGCCAGCCAGTCAAATAGAAAGACTTGGGTTCTACTGTGTACAGAAAGATCTAACTTCAATTAATCAGCAATGAAAGAGGCATTTACTCTGGTAATAGTGGATCGGGTTTGGTCTCTACAGATCTCAGCAAACTGGCGATTGTGAAACAAAAAAAAAAAACATGAGTTTTCACTAACAAAGAAATGCTGACAGTACTTTTTCGAGTACTTACTCTTTACAGGCCACCGACGCTTTGTCCATCTTTTCCAGTTGATCCAATTCATCCTATGCACAATCAGAGTACCATTCAGTTTCAATGAAGTGGGAATTAGTTTTAACTCGTTTGAAGTTTGACATGTGTTTGTTGTCTGTCATTCATAGACTTAAACAATAATATACACATGAATCTTTACGATCTGAAATTGTTCTCAAGGAACTTGGAAACAATCAGAAGACAAAAGTAAAGGGCTAGCATTTCTCAAACATTCGTGCTTCATGTCCAGTACTTTGAGCAATGAAAAGAAAGCTAATACACTTGGAAGTCCTAGCTAATATACTTGGTAATACCTACAATTAATCATCAATCGCCATATAAAGGCATGTCTTATTATATGACAGGATAACCATAAGGCATCATATAATAATAATACTATCAATGATTAGGGTGTTTCTTCTGCAGGATACATCTTATTTTATGATGGTTCTCAGAAAGCCATCAGGCAATAATACTACCAATGATTAGCGAGTTTCTTGTGCAGGCTGTAATTGTGGAAATGCCAACACGCTAATAAAAGAAGTGGAGCAAGCAACACGGGACTGTTCATTCATGTAATTAAGTCTCCAGCTGGCAACCAACTAGGACCAAGCCCTTCTTGATTCTGTCTGGTCATAAAAACTAAAAAGGTCCTATAACTCAGATCGATACTTGCTACATTTTTTATGGGGAATTCCCTGTGATTGAGCATTCCCTAGATAACTAAGCAGTATAGGTTGCATTAAAATGGTGAGGTATGTGCTATATACACTAGAGGACTAGAGGTTATGAAATAGGCTGCCTAAATGGAATTCTAGTAGTAGCACTAGCATTGATGAGTCAGGGAAAACACACACACACACACACACAAAAAGATAAAAGCTATCTTTCAGAAGTGAATGGAATTACCTATCACTGCAATATTTATGACAATCAAGTTAAATGTCAAGGACAAGAATACCAATTGAACATGCTGCTGACAAGGGAAACATCCCATTCCCAAATGTGAAACCAGTTCCAAAATATGCAAGTTAGGTCCAAAGAATTTCAGAACTGAAATTTTCCCCTAAAGATTCCACCCTTTCTAATCTCCACCCATCTAAACTAATAAACCTGTGATTATCCTGGATATCAAAGTCATTCAGCTTAAGTAATTGGTATGCCACAATCAAAATTCAAACTCTTATCTCTACTTTTTGAAGCAAAAAACAATCTAACCGATCATACTAGTCATGCTTCAAGAAGTAGACCCTCTCCATAATAGTTTTCTCCATACAGAAACTGGTAAAGAAATATTCAGACCTGCCAAAAGGCAAAGGGCTCTCTAAAATTTCATAGTTGAAACACCAAAGACTGGGCAAACCATTGCCAAGGTGTTGACTAAACCAAATTGGAAAGCCAGCTGATCCTCTAGAGAGAGGACCCAGAGACAAAGTCACATTCAAACATTGAAAACTGAAGGTGTAACATTAGACTAGTGAGATAATCCAGCTCACGTTCGCTCAAATTACACCAGCTACATTTGCATCAAGCACATATCCCAAGAGCTTGTCCTTTATGATCAAGTTAAACATCTCGAGAAAACCTAAAAGGAGCAACGCCCAAATTTTGATGGATACCAAACTCCTCTACAGTCCCTCTTATTGCAAAAAATGCTCTCAGTACAACAATGAAACTGAATCAACTATTGAGTATTGACATTGAAATTGAACACATATAATGGGGGTAGCTGGTAGGGCGTGCCACCATGATCAGATAGAAAGCAAAATATGACTGAGCCCCTAGGATCAGATAATCAACGTTACAGATGGGCCAAACTAAGAACCCTAGCCAGAAGAGGACCGCATATAACCCCCAATAGTTATCACAATCAAATGCAATTTTCAAAAAGAAAAAGGCATCACCATCAAATTTAATGTCCTAGAACATTTATGTGAATACAGTAATAGGGATTTAGAATCCCATGACTCATGTGAAAACCATGAACCCACCAAACAGTTCATGGCAATGTCAATGAAACTAAAACCCAATTGGCATTTAAAAGTTTCATCCGCTTACTCTACCAAAATCAACAGGAAAACACAATTTCAAACTTCCAGTTTATCTAATCAACCATCAATTAGTAACTCAACTGAAACCAGGAATTCACCAAACGGGTCTTGGACTTGTCAATTAAACTAAAACCCATTTGCAATTTGAAAGTTCCACCTACCTACTCTTCCAAAATCAACATGAAAGCACAATTTCCAAATTCCCTCTTATCTAATCAATCATCAATTAGTACCTTATTCACTATACAAAATCAAAAAAAGATTCCAAATTTACTGGATAAAAGCAAAGAGGAAGAAGAAAAACCCAAACCTCCAAGAATCTAGTCTCTTGTTCAAGGCGCTTCAACTCAGCAACCACCCGGTGCTTCCCTCTAGTATCAGGACCTAGCGGATTCATATCTCCGCTACCCAATGGAGCAATCCCCTAGAAATTCCAGAAATGAACAGAAAAATAAATGAAAACTAGGAAACGGGAGAGGAACACATTATGGGTTGAGAGATTGAGAGCAACAACTAGAGACGGGTCTCTAGGGATAGAAATTTGGGGAGGGAGGGAGAAATGGTTTTTTTTTTTTATGTCAAAGGAAAAAATGGGGTTTGGTTTTTTTCCTCTCTGCCCACTTGACACTTCTCAGTTCTCCCTTCTGATTTGCGAATGAAGAAGACAAAACTAGTTTTACTTTCGGGGGAGAGGAGGAAGCAGGTTTGGAGTTGACCCCACTGCGGCTACCCACTTTACTTTTTCTTTTGGGGGGATTTACAGAAAATAACCTTTAATTTGGAAATTTTAGTATTTTCCACAAGTCTGTGTTTCTTTTATGGGGGGTTTTGCAAAATAGCAACGAAATTGGACTTATTTTGCAAAATAGCCGCGTATTAGGATATTTTTGCAAAATGTCCTAAATATATACTGCTTTCTCTCTCCAACGCTCTCTCTCCTTCGCCCTGCTCTCTCTCCGACGCTCTCTCTCCTTCGCGCGCTCTCTCCGTCGCTCTCTCTCCTTCGCCTCCTTCGCGGCGCTCTCTCCTCCTAAGCTCTCTCTGCTGCTCAACTGCTCGCCGATACCGCCGATCTCTCCGATCCAATCAAAACCACCAATTTTGACGTTCCTCAAATCGAATCAAGTAAGTATAGCATGTTCGAAACTGGATTGAAATCTTCGATTTTATAAGTGTTGGAGTCGATTTTGAAGTCTCAAGGTGTTTGTGTTTATGTTTCTTTGTCAAATTTGAAATTGAGCATACATGTGACAGATTTTGTTTCCGACTGATCGATTTGGTTTGTGATGGCTACAATTGCTAAATGAAAACTGAAATTTTATCCATGTTGTTTTATGTTTTGCACATAACCTGTTTATGAAATGCCCCAATAGGCCGAGTGATTTCGATCGATTGGTAAGGAACTCGAATATTGCTTCCGACTGTTATCGATTGATAAGAAAAATCAATTGTTGATGAAAGTTTTATGGTTTTTATGTTGTTTTAGCTACTGTTTTAGGTTGCTTTGAGCTGCTGTTTTTTTTTGGGCTACATAAGCTACTGCCTAGCAAGTGTTTTAGTACGATTAATTTCATTTGTTGCGATTGGTACTTTGACTGTATATGATGTGTTCAGTGAGCTTATTTTTGTGGATGGGGTTGACATAGGATTGCTAATGTGAATATGTTTATCAAGCATGTACATGTTGATGTTATTGGCAATTCTGTTGCTAGAATACGTGAGCCTGCATAGAAGATCCTTCATGCTGATTTTTTCTTTCTTGATGGGAGGGTCAAGTGTGAAAATGCAGTGGCAATACATATCACTTTATCCTTTGCACACTTGGTTCAGTTATGAATTCTGACATGATTGCTGACGAATGCAATCATGTTCAATGCAGTGGAAAATTTGCGCCGAAGGCGCAAATTTTCTTCGATTTTTTAATTGTTGGAGTCGATTTTGAAGTCTCAAGGTGTTTGTGTTTATGTTTCTTTGTCAAATTGCACTGTGAAGGCTTTGAAATTGAGCATACATGTGACAGATTTTGCTTCCGACTAATCAATCTTTGCTTCAAACTGTTTTCCTTATCAATCGATCGAAGATCGATTGATAAGGAACCTAGCAATGGAGTTTCTGAGTTGCAGAGCTTTTAGTGTAAAGTTTCTGACTGATATATTTTACAGGATTCTGGCAAGTTTGTCTTCTGGCACTGTGGTGATTTGGAATTATCAATCTCAAGTTAGGAAGCTGCTAAATGTATCTTTACTCTTTAGTAGTTAATGTATGCTGGCATTGCGAGGGAATTATCAATCTCAGGTTTGGAGCATCAGTTGAGGACGAGGGTGTATGTTGTTTTGAGTGTTTTGTTGGCCGAGCTTTTGTCTATTGAGAGGGAATGCCAGCGCTTGGTTGACAGGTTTATGAAGGAGAGGAATCGCGATCCTGATGAGAGGTAGAGTTTGTGCTCATTGGGTGTTTTTTTTCAGGCAATTACCCAGCAACAAAGATTTCTCGGTCAATGTAAATCTTGCTTTGTTTAGATATCATGTAGAGCGTTGTGAAGCCTATTAGCTCAAATCGGTCGAGCGTTGTGTACAAACACAAAGATACGGGTTCAAATCCCGTATAGGCTATCGTGTTGTTGGTTTTGTAAACTTTGGTTGAAGCATTGAGCCAATGGAATTGGAGACAAATAGAATGAAAAGTGTTTCTTACAACAGAGTCATGCAACTCTTACAACACAGTCGTGCTACTCTTAAAACACAGTCGTGCAACTCTTAAAACACAGTCGTGCAACTCTTAAAACAGAGTCGTGTAACTCTTACAACAGAGTCGTGCAAATTTTCACCACTAATTGTAACTAATATTAGTGTCAGCACTAATTGTAACTAATATCAGTGTCAGCACTAGTTTTCACCACTAGCTGTGCAAAAATAAAGTATTGATGAGCAAAAATAAGAGCATGTTGTGCAATAATTTATTGAGAAAGTATGAAATTATATTGAGAGAAAATAAAATCATGTTGAGAACAATTTCACAAGTCTCGATCGTTGTGCAAAAATAACATATTGTTGAGCAAAAATAAGATGACGTTGAGCAAAATTTCACCAATCTCCCATGTTTTGCAATTTTACTCTATTGATGAGCAAAAATAAGACTGTTTTGTGCAATAATCTATTAAAAAGGTATAAAATTATATTTACAAAAAATAAGATTATGTGGAGACACAATTTCACAAATCTCGATTGTTGTGCAAAAATAAAGAATTGTTGAGCAAAAAATAATAGCATGTTGTGCAATAATCTATTGAGAAAATATGAAAACATATTGAGAGAAAATAAAATCATGTTGAGAACAATTTCACAAGGCTCGATTGTTGTGCAAAAATAATCTATTGTTGAGCAAAAATAAGATGACGTTGAGCAAAATTTCACCAATCTCCCATGTTTTGCAATTTTACTCTATTGATGAGCAAAAATAAGACTGTGTTGTGCAATAATCTATTAAAAAAGTATAAAATTATATTTACAAAAAATAAGATTATGTGGAGACACAATTTCACAAGTCTCGATTGTTGTGCAGAAATAAAGAATTGTTGAGCAAAAATAATAGCATGTTGTGCAATAATTTATTGATAAAGTATGAAAACATATTGAGAGAAAATAAAATCATGGTGAGAACAATTTCACAAGTCTCGATTGTTGTGCAAAAATAATCTATTATTGAGCAAAAATAAGATCATGTTGAGCAAATTTCCACCAATCCCCCATGTTGTTCAATTATAGTCTATTGATTAGCAAAAATAAGATCACGTTGCTTTATAAAGTAGCAAGTTTGATCACCTGAAAACTTATCAAAACTTGTGCATTTTACGACATAGACTCATAAGGCAGTCATATTGAGTTTCCTTACTCGACACTGGCTTTCTTTGCTGGCTAAGCTACACAATTGTATGGGTTGAATGGAAACTGGACCCAGTTGACAAAGTTTAATGAGTTTGTTGAATTCTGGTTTTATTTGATATTTTTAGCTTGGAATTGTGTAGGGAAATTTTGCTTTGGGGCATTTAGTTAATTCTGACTTCCCTGGCCGTATCTGTTAATGTAACAATATGCTGTGGGGATTGGTTTCTTGTGCATGTATGGTGCAGTGTTCAACAATGTGATGTTTCTGGTCAGTGTTTTTTTTTTGGCAGTATGGATGTCATCTAAAATTGCACCCTCCCCTGTTTTATTGTAGATGTTCATTGGAGATGGAGCAAAGCTTGTACATGATGCTTTTCAGCTTGCCAAAGAAAAGGCTCCTTGCATTAATATATTTATTGATGAAATTGATGCTATTGGTACCAAACGTTTTGATAGGTAGATCCTTCCTCCTAACTCCCAAGTGAATGTTGTTGTCTAAACAAAAATGCATTGTTCCATGCGCACACTGCTGATCATCTTTGAAATAATCTGCTTCTGTTTCTGAAAGTAATCCTCTTACTGGTGCATTGGGATAGGGAGGTCCAAAGAACAATGTTGGAGCTGCTTAATCAGCTTGATGGATTTAGCAGTGATGATAGGATCAAGGTAAGATATCTTACTTTAGAGTTGCCCAAAGCTGCAACCTGTGTCCGTGGTAGATGATTAGATGTTCAAAATTTAATTTGTATCTGTTTCTGAACTCGCAAGATGGTTGTTCTTAACCTCTTGTGTTGTTGTGGGATTAATATTAACGCAGCTGTTTGTTTTCTGCAGGTCATAGCTGCTACAAAATCGTGCTGATATCTTGGATTCTGCCCTGATGCGTTC
Source organism: Persicaria tinctoria (assembly GCA_037127255.1). NCBI lineage: Eukaryota > Viridiplantae > Streptophyta > Magnoliopsida > Caryophyllales > Polygonaceae > Persicaria > Persicaria tinctoria. Next base: position 85,430,996 of record JBANSL010000002.1, on the reverse strand, counting down.
TGGTAGGCTGGATCGTAAAATTGAGTTTCCTCATCCCACTGAAGAGGCAAGAGCTCGGATATTGAAGGTTTGTCACCACACCTTTCTTTTTTAGAATTGTTTCTGCATATGCATATTGCTATACTGAATAGCATTTCAATGCTAGCATGCCAATAAAGTAGCAAAAGAACTTCACAAAACTAATCAATTTCACATAATAAGAGATAGCCTATGCGGGATTTGAACCCGCATCATTGTGCGTAGGCACATTGCTCTACCATTTTGAGCTAATAGGCTTTATATGAACCCTTGGTCAATTACGGGTATAATGGTTGGATCACTTCCCTGCCTTGGTCAAATACGGGTATAATGGTTGGATCACTTTGCATTTTGTAGTCAATGACAGGTACTGATTTTGCATTTTTAAGACATCATGTATAGACAAATTTGCACAATGGAAAAGACAAACTCACATGACAGGTGATGAATTGAAGGCTCTCAAGAATTGAAGGATGCAGAATCTCAGAGGCTTAATGCAATTCACAGAGATCTCAAGCGTGACAATATCTTCTTCAATGGGGATTCAGAAGAGCAATCTCTGATCGAAGCCGGTCATTCTCTCTCTCTGAGGACTTTATCCGCTTTGCTTCACTATTTAGCCTATCATTGAGCATCCTTAATTCACTATTTTGACGATCACAGTCATCTTTTTGTTCATGAAGATTGTTCTCCAGCTCCTTGATATAACTGTCCTTCTTTGACAGAGATGACTCCAGCTCCTGTTTGCTAAACCAACAATAATCATCCCAAGAACCCTATAAAGACAGGTTGAACACCAATGGAAATAAGAAACCTTAACAATAGTTCCAGTAGACGCTACATCCCCTTTCTCATGGTTCTCTTGCTTCAACTTGTTTATTGCATTCCTTAACTCATCTCTTTCCCCAGTAACAGAAGACAGCTGCAATGTGTATAATATGCATCATTACAAATAAACCACTTTTAGAAAGGTCATGATACAAGAGCATCAAGGATAGTGACAAGTTTCAGCAATGTGGCAGCTCATTTGTTGAGTCTCCCCTATCATACACTGTCAAACTACAGAGCAAGAGAAAGCGTATAGACCAGAGATTGCAAGAGCCAGTTCTAATAAAAATGTTGTTTCAAGGTCCATTAACAATACAACCAAGTTCTTCTGAATTTAAAGGTGATATATACCAAGACTGCAACTCAACAAACAGAACTGTAAAATAGATTAAAAAAAGAAAAGGAAAAAGAAAGCTAGAGGTGTGGTCACTCGTTAAAAACTGATTCAATAAAGTAACCTCAGAAATATGTATATGGAAGAAAATCCAGCAGTATATTTCACAAAAGGACAGGATAAAGGGTACGTTTGGTGCAAGGTACCTGTGTCATATAAAGTGTCCGTAAAAGCACGTTATTAACCTCAGTCCCTTATTAGGCTATAAAAGTTGCAGTAAGACAAAAAGTGTGTTTAGAAAGAACCCTAAGATTTCTTATTTTCTAAACACTGACCAATTTCAGCTGAACTCCTAGTATGAGAAATTAGAAAAATGTTGCTACCACACAAACCCCAGTTCAATTGAATCTATGAAGCACCCATTTATTTTATCCAAACTCCAATCAAGACAATGCAACAACTGATAGTGTGTGATCGGGAAACACACAATCTTAGGGAACCAACAGGTCACCACTGAGCCACCAGTAGGGATGAATCCCCAAAACTGGCCACTAGAGAGCCTTGCTCAACTAGCCTAAGGCAAAAGCCTGTTACAATAATCAGTCATGGATAAGGAGGAGACACAGTTCCTTATTTATATCAATCATGGCTGCGATCTCAGCACTTGGAAGATGCTGTATTAACCCCTGGTATTATATTAGCTTCTGAGGGAATCTCGGGATTAGAAGAAGAACCAAATGCATGAGAACAACCATTTGGATATCCATCTGCTTGAGCTTCTTTGTTTTCAGGCAAAGCAACCTTGTCTATGCAATCAGGAGAATTAACTTCGGTTTCATAACACTTGTACCCCATGAAGTGGAAGCTAAGATCACTGACTTTCGACATAACATCAGAAAACGCAACAACAAAATCAGTAAAGGTCGTCTCATTGCATAAAATCTTCTTATACGAGGCAGAGAACAACGCAATCTTATGGTTCAATCCGTCATCGCTCTCAGATACTCCTTGAAATGCTGCAGCTTCGTTCCCAAGCGACAACACAAAATCATGGATCTCGGAAATGGCAGCTTTTGTTTCTTCAGTAAGGAGTTTCTCGTTTTGCATACCAGTCTAAAGCAATGAAACTTCCTTGTCTGAAGCAATGACGGCATCTTCTGAGCAGTGTTTTTCGACTAAAACACAGCTCACAGGGTGGGACTGCAAAGAATTCTGTGTTTCTTGAACAATATGTCTTATTTCTCCAAGAGTCTTCCCCATATCAGCATCATCAGGCATTAAACCTTTAAAATTTTCAACTTCACCTTCATCAACTGAGATGTATCAACATCCAGTGACGTGCCTTGAGCTTTACACAACAAATTCACTTCAGTCTGTTTATCATATGGAAGATCAATGTTCAGCAGATTCATCCACAACTTCTTTATGTGCAATGTCAAACTGTCTCCTATAGGCACATTCAAAATCCATAGAAACAGCGGTGAATTAAGAAGATGATAATCACCAACTACCTTCAAAATCTTCAAAATTTAAACATCATTCTAAAGCACAAATCTTCAAAATTAGGGGAAAAGGTTCAATATTTTAAGAATACCTGACTACTAGAAGCACCAGTGAGTGAGAGAATAAACTACTTGATTAATGGCACAAAGGGGGTAACACTTGTACTAACTCTTAGCTCGAGTTGTGCAACTCTAAGCTCGAGTTGTGCAACCCTAAGCTCGAGTTGTGCAACTCTAAGCTCGAGTCACATAAACTTCACACCGAATGTTGCATTCTTCTCTCATACATTCGTATATTTGATGAACAAGGAGGAGACATTGCTAATTAATATTGGACTCTTTTGAACATCAAAACGACTAGGAATACCAACATTGCTAATTGGACTCTTTTGAACCCATTGAGCTGATATGAATACCAACGCCTAGAAGTCAAAATCTAACAGCATTGCTAATTGGACTCTTTTGAACATGAAAATGACTAGGAATTAACAAAACCAAGAAAAGATTCAGCAGTTAGTTTTGGGCTTATGCTTCATACGTACTGCTCAAGATAGCACTGATAACACATCAAAATTCCAATAAGAAGGTAAGGTTCTCATACATTAATGGCCACTGAATATTGGAATACAAACATCATATAAAGAGTATTGATTGCAGCATCTATACATGAATTTTGGGCGAACAAAATGAATTTTGCAGGAACTATACCAATTGTAGCAGCTGTACAAACATCATCTAAAGAATACTGGCAACAATACCACAATAGAACACAATAAAATGAATTTTGGGCAAACAAATCAGTCAACAGTCGGCACTAGGCAAGTGTACAACACAACTGTAGCAGCTATACATCCCTCAAGAGTACCGATTTCAAAGTTCAGAGCCACAACGAAAGAGAGGAGAGTTTAAGAGAAGAATACCTGGTCGGGAATAAGTCGTGCAAGAGGAGAACAGGTTGTGCAGAAAGAGAAGAAGAGGAGGAGAAGGCCGAGCAAGTTGAGGAGCCGAACAGGAGAAGCGAGTCGCCGACCGGGGGGAGAATCACCAATGGAGCTCGAGAGGAGAGAACGAACCTAATCCAGATCTCGGAAATCGCTCGAACTCGCTCCGGCGCTCGCTCGACCTCGCTCCGGCGGTCGCTCAACCAGATCAGGCCTCTCGCTCCAGATCTCGGACGGCCACATCCGACGCTCGCTCTGGCCTCCACCGCTCGCTCGCCACTAGACGGAGGCTCTGGCGCCGGATCGAGAGCTGAGAGCTCCATCGGCCATCGCCTTCAATGGGGAGCGGAGAGAGAGATTGAAGAGACGATGGGATTAGGGCCAACGATCGGAAAAAAAAAAAAAGAGAATTAGTATATATAAGGGCTATTTCGCAAATTTGTCCAAACCCGCGTGTATTCCGCAAATATGTCCAATTAATGTGCCTATTTCGCAAATTTTTTCTTTTTTTATTTGTATACACTCTTCTACAAAACTCTTGACCCGCCTAGCTAGATCCCATTTGAACTCTTGACCTCGTCCCACCGCTAAGGCTGTCAAGATCATCAAAACCATCTTAGATTGCAGAGACTTGTCATAAAATCCGCATAGAGCCTTAACCCTATCTTACCGTCAAGCACCCACCAAACGTTTTTAGAACATTATTTGTATATAAAACAAAACTAAATCATCTGCATGACATAAAACTATATGTAATTATACACCAATTGGATCCTTCCAAAAATAATACAATAAGAAATAAGGAAAAAATATATATGCTCGCAACATTATTTAATATTAATTTAAATTCTTACAAATGAAGTGTTTATAGGTGCCACAAGCAAGACCGATGGTGCATAATTATGAGGCTGTTATAATTTCAATGCTGTTATGAAACCATGAATGATGGATGTTTCACCTCTCCACCCTTTCACCTCCCTTAACCTCCACATGGTGGAAAACCAAAGAACCAAATTTATGTCCTACTTATCTATTGTAATTCCTTGCCTATATAAGGCATTGTAACCTTACTTGGAAGACATAAGCAATAGAGGTCTATTCTCTCTTTTCTCTTTCTCTCTATACTCTCTTATTCTTACACATATTATTATAACACATTATCAACACGATCGTCTCTCGGTAAGAATTCGGTGGATAAATAAAGTATATATATGCAGCGTCCGGTTATGTTTTTATGATCATTGATGTTTTAATCTATATGCTCATGGATGCTTTAATTTGGTATAACCATCCACTGCAATTCCATTTTATTTATTCATGCATGCAGATTGTTATTTCCCACCTATGTCACAAATTGGAATTAATCGGCCACTTCAAATTAATTTTGTTTATATGCATATAGAAATTAACCAGCCACTGCATTACGTGAATTCTCATTTGCGTGAAATTATTTTAATTTGCTTAAGACCAAATCTCCCTTTTGCTTAGCCGATTACCTTGTAGAGCATAATCTTGCTTAGTTTGTTAATTTGGTTATTCTCTTATATTATCGCATATCATATATTATCATCTATATATTGTTGTTATTTTTTTGTTATATCTCTTGAAGAGATTAACGAGTAATGAGTTATCCCCCGAAGAGGATATACTATATATATTTGAGGAAAATAATTGTCCTTGAAGGGACAAAAATATTTATCATCCCCCGAAGTGGATATACATGTAATATTAAGCATCCCCGTAGGGATGATCGATTACCTCCCCTGAAGTGGATGGTTGATAGAAATTATAATTTGTTTAAGTGATGATTAATCCCTAGAAGCGGATAAAGTAATCTCAATCCCTGAAGTGATTGAATCGATCGAAGTTGTAATATCCCCTAAAGCGGCAAATCAATCGAAGTTGTAATATCCCCTGAAGCGGATAAAGTAATCTCAATCCCTAGAGTGATTGAATCAATCGTTCCTGCAGTAAATCGTTCCCCTGAAGAGGATGAACACATTATGCCCATAAATCGTTCCTGCAGTAACGATAATAATCTCCTGAAGAGATATATGAAAAGGAAATTCATAAAATGTCTCACTATCTCATCAATACATATTTGTCCCTGAAGTGACAATATTCATTTTTTGAGCTAAATTGATGACCAGTTTGTATCATCTCCGAAAGATGAATTAAAATCATACCCTGAAGTGTATGAGCTTTATTTTAAAGTTGCACATATAATCCATGAAGCGATGTGTAAGTAAAGATATATATAACCCTTGAAGTGGTTGTATACAAGTTGTCTTCTCCTTGAAGTGAGTAATAAATCAAACAAACCATTTCTTGAAGAATATGGTCAATGTTTATATGACAACTTACTATATTTTTGAATTGCAACTTATAACCTTTTGGAGTATACGATCGAAATATACATAATAGAGACTCATTGTCACTAGAAGTTGACAAATGAATCATTTTATGAATAAAATCATTTCTCGAAGAAAATGATAAATTGAAATGTTTCTCCATGACTCCACCTGAAGTGGACAAATACAATTTCTTTTATTTATTTATTTTATTCATTGCTTTATATTGAATAAAATTATTATGATTTTACTTATTGTAATTCAAAGCTCAAAGTGTTTCCCGAAGAAACTAATTATCATGAGTGTCTAATGCGAAGTTTTGTTTGGCAAATGAACATTGGGGAGAAAGGTTTACCACAATCCTGTAGATTGTGAAGTTTTTCAACACCAACCTAAGAGCCTGAAGACTCTACTGGTGGATTTTTATTAACTCCTGAAGAGTAAAGAATATTTTATGAACTCTAGAAGAGTAAAGAATTTCACAAACTCCAGAAGAGTATATGATCCTAATTTTATCATTTGTACTCCTGAAGAAGTACATGGAATGTGGGTTTTATCATATTCAGAACTACTGTTGTCTGGATACAACCAATAGAAGTAACCACATAACACGACCCGGTTAAGAATGCCACTTCTTGACTATCCTCTAAGCATTGCCTGAAGCATGCCCCTCCAGTAGAGGGTGTGAAAGAGATTATGGTTAAGCGCTTGACCAAAGTTATTGTTGTGGCTTATAGCTAGGTCTGTTATATGGTTAATTCTAAATGTCTTGAAGAACATTATAAATGACTCATACCTGAAGTATGACATCAACGAAAGTTCTGACAATATCCATTCAATGGCATCTAAATTAAATAGATCACCATATACAAGGTTCAATGGTTGAATATTATGATTTTATAAGTGACAAATAGTTTTGAAAACCTGGAGTTTTCTCAAACAATCTTGAATGGAAAACCAAGATGAATACCATATAGCTCCAGAAGAGCATTGATCTTGTTACCTGAAGTAACAATGACATATATGTATGAATTGACATGGTATTGAACACCAATATCTCATATGACTAGCAAGAAGCAAGTCTTACAGAGTGAGAATGTATATATATGGTTTATTTGACACTCATTTATCCCATTGAAATTTATCACTAACCAGAAGTTAGTTAATGATATAATGTTTTTCTTTGTGGCATTCGGTCATTCATGTGAAACGATGATGGGCGGGATCATTGACATTCACATACACACCCACTAAAAGGGACCGGAAGATCCTAGGACTCGAAGATCCTCTATAAGAGTGACCGAACATATATGGTCTGTCATCTTGGCAAATCAACAACAAGACCATCTAAATTTAAAGTAAATGCAAAGTCTCTAATGTCTCTTGAATTGATTCAATGAGACATCTACGGAACACGATCATATAGACCAGTGTAATTCCAAGATTACAGATGCCTCAATACTTTGGTCATATGAAATATAAGGTAGAGAATGTTATCACGACGACCCAGACGAGTCGTTAGTCAAATGGGCCCATGCAAGCTTGTTTGCATTTCGAATTTGACACAATAACATCTCCCTAATTATCTCCAGAAGAAAGAATGCCATTCAAAGGTCTGGAATGAGCAACACATGTTCCGAGACGTACCTCCTCCAAATGAATTACAACGAGACCACAAAGAAGTTGGATGATACATGAGGGTTGAGTCCCTATTATTTTCAAATACCTAGAGCTTTATAATGGTGATAAAATGCTCGGTATTTAGGGGGAGAGGAAATGAGACTAAATATTAAGAAAAAGATTGCACGGAAGCAACTTCTCTATCATTTCATATCCGCGGATAAATACAAGTGAACCAGAAGTTCAATAAATGAAATGATTATAAGGTTTAGCAAATATGTCATTGAAAGCATTTACTAAAGGCCAAGAAAGTGACAAAGTCACTAATACTAGCTCATTTGGAAGTTCCAGAAGTAACTCCAACTCAATGAACATCAAGTGATTCTCAAGTACACCAGAAGTGTTAGAGATCACTAGGCTTTTTGTATATGATTCCCCATAAGTGGAAAAAGCCTATGAGAATACGATTATCATCAAACAAATGGCTGTCGACATCGAAATCATAGTAAAAGAGCTATAAGGAAGCAATTCATGCAAAGATGGATTCTTTAAGCATGATGACATTGGACCCGTAGTTCCAACACCAAAAAGTGCAACATCAATTGGTTTTAAGTGGGTGTTCATACAAAATAAAATATAAAGCCAACTTGATTGCACAAAAGCGACCTATCAAAGGTTATATGTAGAATCTATTCACCAGAAGTGAATATAATTTTGGATCTAAATGTAAATGACGGACGTGCTATTTGCATACTCATATAAATGAAAAGATCTATTGAAAATGTCTGAAGCATTAATGTCAAAGCTCTGTCACATATAGTTGTTTAAAGATCCTTATAAGAGTACCAGAAGTACATATAATTGTGTAAGTGGTGGTATTATACTAGGTCCCGAAGTACCATACAATGTTGCACTCTTTTCCTTGAGCTTGGTTTTTATCCCATTGGGTTTTTCCAAGTTGAGGTTTTTAACGAGGCAACTTACGCACCATTTAATATAATAGATCTCTTTGATCAAATGATGAAGTGCACGTTAGGTCCTGAAGTACCTTATGATTATGCATTGAAAGCAGCTTAACAACAAGACATATAGGTCGAACGCGTCGATGTCAATTGCAATGTATGAAGACATTTCGGCTTGTACACATCAAAGACAATGTCCAGACTCGACCATGAAGCTCATGAAGTCAGAATTATCAAGAAATTCGATGAGCTTATCGAAATGATAAAGTTGCAAGAAGAATGTTGAATTCAGGGGGAGAATATACGCACTGCACTCTTTTTTCCTTCGATCAGATTTTGTCCCACTGGGTTTTCCTGACAAGGTTTTTAACGAGGCAGTATGACCAAAGCGTATCAAACGACATCTGTACTCTTTTTCCCTTAGTCCTAATTTTTGTCCCATTGGGTTTTTCTAGGCGAGGTTTTTAATGAGACAATTTATGTTAGAGGTGTACATCCAAGGGGGAGTGTTATGAAACCATGAATGATGGATGTTTCACCTCTCCACCCTTTCACCTCCCTTAACTCCCACATGGTGGAAAACCAAAGAACCAAATTTATGTCCTACTTATCTATTGTAATTCCTTGCCTATATAAGGCATTGTAACCTTACTTGGAAGACATAAGCAATAGAGGTCTATTCTCTCTTTTCTCTTTCTCTCTATACTCTCTTATTCTTACACATATTATTATAACAAATGCGACATATCATCATATATCTTAGTGTGATGCTCAAATTTGTTACCTAATTGGGCGATTTGATGCATTTATTGAAGAAATTAGTATTTGGTGTAAAATTAGAGGTGAGTGGAGAAATCATGGTGAGTAAAAAGTTGGGATGAATTGGTGGATTATACAAATTGCTCACTTGAACATGCATTATGATCACAAATGATATTGACAAAATAGAAAATCAATTTTTGAATAAGCTCAATCAAAAGAGAAAATCTCCATTAATCTCCGTTAGAAGCTCTCAAGAACACAAAGAGAGTTTGTTACAGAATGTCAACTTGCAACTGAAGTTTGGCGCCTAAACAGTTACAAATACAGAGATAGGAAGAAGCTGAATTCTAGCTGAAAAGACTAATTTGCCCTTCTAGTTTGCCTTCCTCGACTGAGGTCTAATGTGTCTATGTGTTGAGAGTCCATATAGTCCCATATACCCCCCTCAAGCTGGACAAGTGACAGGAAGAACGAGGCCAAGCTTGGCAGACAAAAAATTGTGTTGTTGAGCACCTAAAGCCTTAGTGAGGACATCTGCAATTTGAAGAGCGGATGACACATGAGATGTCTTGATAAAGCCATCTTGGACCATTTCCCGGATGAAATGACTATCAATCCTCACATGTTTAGTCCTTTCATGGAAGATTGGATTTGCAGCTAGATCTTGTGCAAACCTATTATCACAATGCAAAGTAATAGGAAGTGAAATTTGAATATGCAAGTCTGAGAGTAAGCCCTGCAACCAAACTATTGCAGTTGTAGACATACTCCTATATTCACTTTCTGTGGAGGATTTAGACACAACTTTCTGTTTCTTAGTCTTCCAAGAAATCAATGATGAACGAAGAAACACACAATAGCCTGTGAGAGAGCGCCATGTGTCTCTACAATTCCCCCAATCAACATCACTATAGGCACTCAAAGTGAAAGAAGAAGATGTTGGGTAAGATAATGCCAAATTAAATGTCCCTTTCAAATGCCTCAAGAGATACATTGCGGCATTCCAATGAGGTTGGAGAGGCTGCTACAAAAACTGACTCAATTGTTGGACAATATATGATATGTTAGGCCTTGAGAGAGTGAGATATAATAATCTCCCAATAATCCGTCCGTAAGCTTCATGATTAGCTATAGGTTCACCATCTGTAGAAGATAATTTAGTGCCATATTGCATGGGAAATGAAGCAACCTTATATCCCTCCATCTGAGCATCTTTCAAAATGTCCAAAATGTATTTCCTCTGGTTAAGAAGAATACCAGAAGAAGCTCTAGAAATCTCCGTGCCTAAAAAATACCTTGCCACTCCTAGATCTTTGATAGTGAAGGCATAATGTAATGCTCTCTTGGTAAGAATAATCTCCTCAGAAGAATTACCAAGCAAAGGCATTTCATCAACATACACTAGAGCTATTGTCATAGTACTACCCTTGTGTTTCACAAATAGGGAATAATCATGCTTAGACTACAAATATCCCAAGCTCACCAAAAACTTTGTGAATTCATGATTCCACTGCCTACTAGCCTGTTTGAGCCCATATAAAGATCTATTGAGTTTGCATACATAACCCTGTGGCACTTCATAGCCTTGAGGAGGAACCATGTAAACCTCTTCCTCTATATATCCATGCAAAAAGGCATTATTGACATCAAGTTGATGCAAAATCCATCCATTTGTAGCAGCCAAAGCTAGAATCACTCTCACAGTAGACAACTTAGCCACAGGAGAAAATGGTTGCTTATAATATTTGTCTTTCACCTGATTATAACCTTTGGCAACTAATCTGGCCTTGTATCTTTCAATATTACCATCTGGAGCAACTGAAGCAACCGTAGCTGATGTAACAGAACCTTGTGAGCCACCATCGTGATCAGAACTGCTAATAGAAGGTGAAATGAATGAGTCACCTACATCATTACTATGACCACCAACATGAGAATTCTCAACAGAAGAAGATGACAAAGGAGGGAGAGATAATATATCCTCATGATTAGACTCTTGAATAAAATTTAGACCTTGAGGAAATAGGGAACCAAACAGAGATTGATCTAAGCCCTTGAATGGAAACACAAACTCTACAAATTTTACATGTCTTCTTATGATGATGCTCTTTCTATCCAAATCATATAGTTTGTAAGCTTTTTGTCCATGGGGATAACCTAAAAATCAAGAGGAACTGGAGCAACTGAAGCAATCGGAGCTGATGTAACAGAACCTTGTGAGCCACCATCATGATCAGAACTGCTAATAGAAGGTGAAATGAATGAGCCACCTACATCATTACTATGACCACCAACATGAGAATTCTCAACAGAAGGAGATGACAAAGGAGGGAGAGATAATATATCCTCGTGATTAGACTCTTGAATAAAATTTGGACCTTGAGGAAATAGGGAACCAAACAGAGATTGATCTAAGCACTTGAATGGAAACAGAAACTCTACAAATTTTACATGCCTGCTTATGATGATGCTCTTTCTGTCCAAATCAAATAGTTTGTAAGCTTTTTGTCCATGGGGATAACCTAAAAACACATACCTTCGAGCAACTGAATTGAGCTTGTCACGAGTGTCATTGGGTTGCAAAGCATAGCAAAGACAACCCACAATACGCATCTGTTCATAAGAAGAAGGAGTATGAAACAATACTTCAAATGGAGTCTTTCATTTCAACGCAGAAGAAGGCATTTTATTGATCAAATGAGTAGCATTGAGCACACAATCACCCCAAAACCTGATAGGAAGACCAGCATAAAATCTTATAGCTCAAGCAGTCTCAATCAAATGCCTATGCTTACGTTCGACCCTAACATTTTGTTCATGAACACCTGGAGCTGATTTTTGATGGATAATACCATGATCAGCAAATAACTCTACACAATTCTTTTGTGTAAATTCAGTACCACAATCAGTTCTAACACACTTAACTTGCACTTCAAACTGAGTTTCAACCATCTTAAGGAAACTGATGATGCACCTCAAAACCCGCATCTTGTCTTTAATCAATAAACCCAAGTATTCCTTGAATGATTATCAAAAACTGTAAGAAAATACTTGGCAGCACACATAGAAGGAGTCTTATATGGACCCCATAAATCCATATGAAATAGATGAAAAGGAGCAGATATCAGAGACTCACTTCTATCAAATTTAAGCTTGTTCATTTTAACCATAGAACAAGTATCACAATTGAAATTGGAAACATCATCATGTTTACAGAGAGATAAATATCTCATCTTAGACACAGACATATGCCCAAGCCTTGCATGAACAACATGAAGGTTAGCAACATTATTACAAATGAACCTATGTTTATTCAACTCTTCTACATTCTTCAAAGAAGCATTCAGCTTGTAAAGTCCATCTTCTTCCCAACCTTTGACCAACAACACTTTAGTTGTAGGGTCCTGTAACCAACAATCAAGAAGCAACATCAAATCTAAACTCCATATTCTAATCTTTCATTAGTTTAGAAATAGACAACAAATTGTGTCACGATGAACTGTACCATATAGCACTTTTTGCAACACAAGATTATGGAGCAAATGAATTGTACCATGACATGTCACAGTGATATGAGTACCATTAGGCAAACCCATAGAACTAGCACTTTTCAAAGGGGTGTTTACCTCGATATCCAAAATTTTGGGCTTTATTAGGAAAATATCCACCATCCTCTCCATACTAGCAAAATGTCCACCCCTAAAATAAAATTGCTGAAATTGAGGTTTTTTTTTTGCGAAAATTGAGTTTTTTTTTCCGCGTTGCTGAAATTGCTGAAACCTCTGTGCCCCCATTTGTTTCAGCAGTTTTTTTTTTCCGCTTTTTTTTTGTTTTTCTTTTCCGTGTTGCTGAAACCCCGATTTCAGCATTATTGTTGATGCTAAAACCCCGGTTTCAGCACCGTTGTTGTGCTAAACCCACGATTTCAGCAACGTTGTTGATGCTGAAATTGTTGCTGAAACATTGTTACGGGATATAAAATTTAGCCTATGCGGGATTCGAACCCACGTATTTGCGCATAGCACATCGCTCTACCATTGAGCTAAAAGGCTTTTAAAGGAGATTTAAAGCAAGTTCAACAACAACAATTTTAGCAAATTCTAATTTTAAAGCAAGTTCAGCAACAACAATTTCACCAAAAAGAAGGACCAAACTAAGAGTCCTCACCAAAAGAGTAAAAATATTCCTCTCACGAGTCTAACTCCAAATTTCCTTCCACAACGTTGTTGTTGAAACCCCAATTTCAACATTGTTGTTGCTACTGAAACCCCGGTTTCAGCAACGTTGTTTATGGTTTCAACAACGTTGTTGATGCCGAAACCCCGGTTTCATCAACTTTGTTGGTACTGAAACTCCGGTCTCAGCAACGTGTTGTTAACATAATAAACAAACTCACCACGTCCATTGTTTGCAGTGAATTGCCAAGCAGGTGAACATGCTTCTCTTCATCATTCACACCATCAAGCATTATGTACTCAATGAAGCAGTCCATGATAGTTGGTATCATGTGAGCCACTGTGATCACATTGCAATCTGCAAATTCCACAAAATTGATTTCAGCATAACAAATTTTGCTAATAAAAATTAATTTCAGCATTTTAGATCCCACAAAAAGTTTGTTGAAATTGCCAATATCCAAACTCTAACAAAGCAAACTCAATCACATAGCAAACTAGCCACAAATTCACTATTCATTACAAATAAAAATGCTTAAAAGAAGGAATGGACCTCTTTAAAGCAAAGTTCTCAAATAGATTGCCACTACTTTGATTCATCCACAACCATTCAAACACAAATTCCAGCAAAGTAAAGCCAACAATAATTTCAGTAGTTTCTTTTCTGCAATATGAATGATAAGTGTTTCATCTTGTTTGTCAAGAAATGGAAGTATAAACTCAATATAAGCCAACAACAATCTCAAAACCAATTGAGCATAAAGCAATCCGCAAGGACAAGGCCCAAAGAAGGAATGGACCTCTTTGTGAGCATTGCTAGATAGAAATTTCATGAAACATATCCATTGCACTACTGAAATTGTGTTTCGGTGGAAGTCGTTTACAGAAGCTCGATTGCGGAAACCATTGGAGACACCAAAAATAATTTCAGCAGAATCTTCGACTGCAAAAAAATATCCCCGCCGTTGTAGACGCCTCATCTCCATGAAAGCCCTGTCCTCTTTGCCTTGTATTGGACGTTGGTGGCAGCCATTGCTGAAAAGCTTCGATCGAATCCGAGGTTGCGAAGTTCAACATCGTCTTCGCCTCCAGACCGGCGTCCATGACTCGGAGAGAGAGAGAGAGAGAGAGAGAGAGAGAGAGAGAGAGAGAGCACCATGGGAGAGGACTTGCTGAAACGGGGCAGTCCTACTCCTCTCTCCGACCGAATCGAGGAAGACGACCAGATCGGCCATTGGAGGCGACGGAATCGGCGGAGAAAGTTCAACATCGTCTCTAGATCGGCGTCCATGACTCGGATCTGTTGCAGCAGTGCGGCTGTCGCCCAGTGGACACAGATCTGTTGCTGCCGGCAGTTCTTTAGGCAGATCTCCTCGGATTCGAGCCGAATCTCCGTTCTTCTCCGCCGCCAGGGGGGCTTCCTCCGCTCCTCTCAACGGGATCTAGGTTGAAGAATTTCAAGAGGACTCAGATCTAGGTTGCTCCTCTCCGTTCTTCTCCGCCGCCATGGGAGAGAGAAGAGGCCGGTCGAGAGCGAGACCTGGGAGAAGCGGCGGCCAGGTCTTGAGAGCAACGGTGGATGGAGATCTCTAAAGAGAGAGTGCGGTGTACAACATATACGCTTATATATGGAAGGGCAATTTTGTCCATAAAATTTTAGGTGGACAAAACCCCAATTTGCCGGACTTGGGGGACATTCACTAAATTAGGGAGAAAATTTGCGCATTCGGCGCAAATTTTCTCCTTTTCAAAGGACTAAGCTCAGAAAAAATATTTTTATCAAATCCTATGTGATCAATAGCACCAGAATCAACTATCCAAGCACAATTATTTGCTTTATTTGGGCCAATAAGAAAAGAAACACTTAGAGTACTTGCAAAATGAACAGTTGCCTGATTCACTGAGTTCTCATAATGATCAACATGATGTTTACCTTTCATCATTTTGACAACTTCATTGTAGATAGCATTTACCATAGCAGGGTCAGGCCTCACCTCTTGATTAGCAAAATCAAGAGGATTATCAACTTGAGGAGACTCAAACTGAGCCACAAGTCTTCCTGGTTGTTTACCTTTATCATCACCCTTTGGCCCTTTAAACCATTCAGGATACCCAACAAGCTTGAAACAAAAATCCTTGGTGCGGTGACAAGACAAAATCGTTGTGTTTCCTATCAAAAGAATATCCAAACTAACCAACTAGTATAGCTAGTAAGTCCGGAGTCGATCCACAGGGAACTACCGTTACTTTATGCGTTATAATCACCAACAAGATAAGCAAGGGGATTGTAGAGATGTAAAGATGAAAAGAACTCAAGAAGTGAATAATGGTGATGGTTGTAAACAATGATGAATGAGATGTTTCACCTACGATTCTCAACTTTGGTTCGTCTACTTGATCATAGTTCTTCCTTCTAGTTGTATCTTTTCTATATCCACTCTTATCTTAATTTAAATAGATTATTAGTCCTATGAGTCCTAATAATCCCTTATTCCTAGGCAATCTTAACACGGATTAAGGTTTAATCCTAGGAATAGCACTAAGTCTCAAGATATATTAAGCTTATAAGCAATATTAATTCCCTAAAGAACTAACATTTAACCTATAGTCAATTTCTTATACAATCAAGTTTTTCTATGAGATCCACTTAATTGTATTTGCTACTTTGGATTAGGTTTCACAAACGTATGAATCAAAACCCTAGCAATGATGCAATTCTAACGAGGTCGCGAATCAAGATAGAATCAACACCATCAAGCAATTAAAGAACAAAGAAATTGAAGAAGATAATAGAAAACAACTAGAATTCCAAACTCACAATTCAACAAAACCAAGTCTTGATCGTAGGCAAAACAAGATGAGTTTAGTTGCTCATGCTTCTCAACGACGTTTCTCAATTCTTCAAAGGATAAAAGATTACTCAAAAGCATCTAAAATAAGTCTTTAAATACCTAAGAATACTGTCATAAAAACCTAGAAAGTATTTCCCAAAGATAGGCCCAACTTAAGAGGATAGAAAATCGGCGCTGAATCCGGCCCAGAAAAACCGCGGGTGCTGCCTCCTAGGCCGCGGGTGCTTCCCCAAATTGGTGTTCTGCTGGAATGGCCGCGGGTGCTACCTCTGTGGCCGCGGGTGCGGTTTTTGGCTTCCCTTGTTCCTCTGGCCGCGGGTGCCGTTTTCTCTCTTGTATGCCCTTTGCCTCTTCCTTGTGCATTCCAACTTGGCTTCTCTAGCTCGTTCTTGCCTCCATATGATCCATATGACTCTAATGAATGACCTCCTCCATTCTTCGAATCCAAAATCTGCAATTACTCGCTAAACTTGTGTAGATTCCGCACTTAAGTATCAAATGAGCAAACAAACAAACTAACCCCTTAACATGCAATATATACATCTAAATGACCCTAAAACTACTCTATAATGCCTATCTAAATATGCATTATCATGCGGCCTCTCTCACCACAATAGGTACACACACGATCAAATTTAGCCTTGTTACAATCTCTCTTAGCTTGCTCAAACTTATCTTAATCACTTTGCTCAAACCTTTGCTGTTGGTTTGGCCTGTAACTACCAAACCTATTCATTGCATTAGATTCCATTTCCGTCTGTTGCATCTTGTTCACATTCAGTATACTTGCATCAGATGGCCCTACTGATACAGAAGTAACACCCTTGGATCTCTCCAATTGAGTGGCCATCTGAAATGCCTTAAGCAATCCAGTCATTGGATCCTTAGACAACACATTTCCACGAAGTGGCTCATACACATCATTGAGCGCCATGAGGAACTGCACAACCTTCGACTTTTCTTCCCTCTCAATCACCTTCTTCAATAGACCACAACTGCAACCACTTATTCCACCACAAGTGCAGCTAGGAATTGCATCCAGTAACTGTAACTCATCCCAAAACTTTTTCAGTTTTTCATAATAAGCACCTATAGACAAATTCTCTTGATGCACATTGCACAGATCACGACGAAGTTGATATATGAGAGGATCACTGGACTCATAGAACCTCTCCTTGATCTCATCCCAAAGTTCCTTTGCCGATTCAACATACATAAATGTCTCGGCCACATCAGTCGTCATGGAATTGAGCAACCAGCATCTCACCATGTAGTCGGCTCTCTCCCATTTAACAAAATCATCGCTATCCATTGAAGGTTTCACGCAACTACCAGTAATGAGACCTAATTTTGCTTTTGCTCCTAGCGTCATCTTAACTCCATGACTCCAACTTGTGAAATTGGAACCGTTAAACATAGCCATGACTAATTGCATTCCAGGATGGTCGGAATTTGAAAGAAAAAGTGGATTATAGTGAACAGAATTCATACCCTGCGCAAAATCCCCAAATTAAAATCCGCCATTAATGCCTCCATGAAAACATCTGCCTGCACCAGGTCCAGGTGGTGTTACACTCACAAAAGTGCCTCTTCCACCTCCATTTACGACATCAGTAAAACTCTAACCATGCGGGGAGACGCATATCCTCTACCAGCCATGAGAATTCAGAATTCAATCGGAAACACCAAGACCGAGATTGCAGAAATCAGAATTACTCGAGCGGAAACAAAATCAGAATCAACAGTCGTCACAAGCTCTAATACCATTTGAACAAGCTCAATCAAAAGAGGAAATCTCCATTAATCTCCGTTAGAAGCTCTCAAGAACACGAAGAGAGTTTGTTACAGAATGTCAACTTGCACGCAACTGAAGTTTGGCGCCTAAACAGTTACAAATACAGAGAAAGGGAGAAGCTCAATTCTAGCTGAAAAGACTAATTTACCCTTCTAGTTTGCCTTGCTCGATTGAGATCTAATGTGTGTATGTGTTGAGAGTCCTTTTTTTTTTATTAGGAAATAATTCGAGGTCGGACAGGCCCGGACCTCGAGAGGCCGACAAAGTCGGCAGACGGCAAGCCGTCTAAACATACAACATATCAAAAGAAATACAATAAGGAAACAGAATACAAACACCTAATACAACAAAGGAACTACACAAAATAAACCTGGAAGAACCCAGTCCCTAAGCACACAAGCGGACATAGCAGCGAGAAGAAAGGAGACCCAACGAGGAGAAGTGGATAGCGAGCGCATGGGACAGCATAGCCGACACGATGTCTCGCCGCTGGAAAGACGGAAAGCAGAAATCCACGTAGGGCAAGACGACTCCTAGGGAAGTGTGGATCACACGACGTTCTCTCCACCTAGATGAAGGATCTTCGGCGACCACGAACACCACCAATACGATCACTTCGATCAACCAGGGCCGCAAAACTGCTTCTCAACCGAAACTAACCACGAATCCAGCAGATAGAACTCCAACCAACCCGAAAAAGTGAAGCACGACCGTGAGAGGACGAAGAGCGCAAGGAAAAACCGGAAAATTTAACTCCACTTTATCTTTTAGTTGTAAGTTATTATTTATGTTGAGAGTCCATATAGTCTTATACATCTATATGATTTGGGATATATTAAATTTATGTATCAAGTAATTTTGTTATATTAGGCAGGAATTAAGATTAGATGTCTTTGTAGCAAAAGACACTTTAAAGGGTTTAATATAATTTTTAGTTTTACCATGAAATAGTTGCATAATTTTCCCACAAAATTGTTGGGCACATATTGATGTTGTAGGCCCATGTAACTATCTATCGTGAGATTAATTTTGAAGATGTAATTTCAATTTTGTATCCCAAGAAATTTGACAGGGAAAAAAAAGAGAGAAGAAGAAGAAGATCTACCTCTCATTAACTTGTTTGAAGTAGCACTAGGGTGCAATTGAAAAGACAAACAATCAAGAGAAAACCATTGATGCACAATCACAAGCTAGATGCGACCTAATTCAAACAACATATATACACCTCTAAATAGGAGAGCTTCAACTTATAAATCAACAAGTCTATCAACCAAACCATCGACATGGTCGCCTTCAACACCCATCGACACAATTGTCGCCATCTTCAATCTTCTCGGTTATAAACTCTTCCCAGAACTCTCTATCTCCGCGGCCTCTAAACTCCTCCCCTTCCTTTTCTTCCTCTACAAACTCGGTTTCGAATTCAGTTGTTCTAGTAAATCCTTGCATTTCATGCTCTTCCATGCCTCCGAAATCATCAACTCCCTCACTCTTAACATCCATCATGACCTCTCCATTTTGATCAAATTCGGCTTGATGATCAATAGGCCTCCTTCTCTTCCTAGAAATGGCCTCTTCAAGCTCTTGTCTCTTATCGCTATCTTGAGCCAAGCTGTGCATGAAATCAGGGTTCTGCTATCTTGAGCCAAGCGAGGAAGCTCATCATCTGCAACTGCTTCTGCTCGGTTCCTCGGAGTTTCCTCTCCACCTTGTGAAGGTGAGTCCTTGTGTTGTGCTGATCTTGCCTCAGCTTCACTAGCTCAACCGTCAGAGCTTGCTTGTCCCGCCTTAGCCTGTCGATCTCGGAATCTAATCCAAAGCTTCCCACTTCAACACACAGTACAGAGGGATCTAAGGATTGCGCCGAAGATAGGGGATGAGAGGTGATCTTCCTCCTCCTGATGTTCTTCAGGAGATGCCTCTCTCCTCTTAGGAACAGCTCATTTGCAAACTCCCATCTATCAGGATCAACTTTCCTAAACCCCTATAAATACATGATCCATTCAAATAAGCATATTTAAGAATTACAGGTTAATAACATTCTACATATTTTATTAGGAAATTATCTCACAGATTCGGCTATGTTAAGACAATGTGAAAAGTCCCACGTTTATAATATGAACAAACAAATTATAAGATAGTGACCTACTCGTTCTATTACCAATTTTAGGATAGAACCTTATTTACTAGCTTCTAGCTTATGTATTTTTTGGGGCGAAACTTTTCTTTTTGTATCTATATATATTGACAAAAATATTTAATTTGTTATTTAATAGTCAATTTTAGTTGAAAAATAAAATATTTTAAAGAATGGAGGTTAATGGATTTAATCCATCATTTCATAATTTAAATACCCTATTATATTATTCTTAAAATTAGTAATTTAAAAAAAAACTAATGATTATTTTATTTTGATTTTGTCCTTTCAAGTCAGAGGGCTCGAGCCCAGGGCCGGCCCTGAGCATGTGCAAAGTGTGCACTTGCCCAGGGCCTCCATTTTCAATGGGCCTCGTAATAATAGGCCCAATAGTATACTTCTATTAAAATAATTAAAATACACAAATAAATTTTGCCCTAAAGCGGAGAAACGCACGCCTTCCCTTCCCGATGGAAATTGAAAGTGAAGAAAGCCAGCACGCTCGCCTCTTTCTCTTCTCAATCTCAATGACTCCATTAATTTTCCTTCCTTATTCTTGCAAGAAATCTTCCATCTTCCCTACTCTATTAAAAATTTCTCGAAATCTACATAGAAGTTATGGCTTACCTTCTTTACAAATTGTCGTTCTTTCTCCCCTTCAGTCTTCGCCTATTCACTTTTAGTTTCAGATCCGAAAATCATCCACTCATACAACTCCTTTTGTGTGCAATCCGAAAAAAAAGTTCCAAAAATTCGAAAAAAAGAGAGTTCGGATTTGTCACAACTCCTTTCGGTGTGCAATCTGGAAATCTGAAATCACATCCGATGTCCGATTCATTGTAGCCTCTGTTCTGTGGTCTTCGAATTGCTAATCTCATTCGATTATGTCACAACATATAGGTATGTAATCTAATTTCAATTGCTAATCTCATTCGATTCTAGAAAATCTGATTCGAATCTGTTTTGCGGTCTTCGAATTGTAGCCTCTGCTCGTTAAATCTCAAGGACTATTTCTCTCTAGTAGAACAATTTCTTCGTGCATTGCAGCAGCCAGCAGCTCGGTGGTTCCAATCTTGTTCCCCCTCTTTTAGCTATATGATTTTGCGAGTATTTGGCTTGCTGTAGGTCGACAGGTTGCACATTTCAGCAGCCAGCAAGTCGGTAGTTATTTGTCAATCACTAACCCAAATTTTTTGTGGCTTTTTGTAGCAGATGGAAGTGAATGTATGATAACTCACAAACAACTATTAAACAACGGATGGAAGTGAATGTATGATAACTCACAAGCAACCATTAAACAATGTTCACATGCGAGAATTCGATTCCAAATTTTGCACAGGGCCTCCAAAATCCATTGGACGGCCCTGCTCGAGCCATACTATACCCGGCTGGCTCTGCCTCTGCACCCATCAAAACCCAACTAATAAATCAGGAAAAATTGCTGCTAAAAAAACCCATACTAGCTCAGCTCCTACTGTATATGGCAAACTAATTGCTGGATTAAAGAGAAATAAATAAAGTAGTAGTAGTAGTAGTAGTAGTAGTGGACTTACATAGGTGTTGAGCTGCCTGACAAAGCTAGAGAAATTGTTGTGCTTGAAATGTTTGGGGATGAGATTGAAGGAGAAGCTACTGGGATCCCAAACTACAAAGCTGTTGTTCCCTCTACTCCAAGAAACCACAACATCATTGGAGGGATCCTCTACAAGATCATATGTCTTGCTCAGGAATGGTGTTGGGCCACCTTCTTGGAGACCCTCTATTGGTTGAGGTGTAGCCATCAATGGTGGTGGTGCCCAACTCCCTTGGTTTTCCTCCTTCACTTCACCTTCAAATTCCATCTTCTTTGGAAATTTAATGGGTCAAATGTGTTTAAAGAAAAGGTGAAGAAGAGTAGGAGGAGCCATGAAATTATGATGTGTGCTATGGAGAAAGAAGTGCTTAATTACCACATTGGGATTGAGAATTTGGAATTTTAAAGTGACCCTTTAGACCATCCGCAACCATGGGGAAACCTCTTTCCCATTTTTTTTCCTATCTTCCTATCATAATTTTACAACTCATTTATTTTTTTGTTTAAAATAATTTTCACTTTTTCTACCTCTTTTTAAAAGTTTTCATCTACAACCATGGAAAACCTCTTTTACATCTTTTCAAATTTATCTTCACCTTTTCTTTTCCTTTATATCTTTTCCTTTATTATATGTGTATCATCATATATTATTGTGAATAATTTTTATTTATAATGTTATAAATAAATAAAAATAGCAAGTAGTTAATATAAATATATTTTATTGCATATAGATTAAAATAAAAAAAGTTAAAAACATATTTTATTGTGAACAACAACTTCTTCGTTCTCTTGTACTTGATGGACTTGCCTTGCATATTCGGTTGGACTTCGAGTGACACTCCCTTGAACACCCGGAGAATGCCCAAAATGTTGTTGGTTTGGAAAAAAAAAGATTGTACACATTGGTAGGATTATGTGGGGTATAATTTGGATATTCGGGTGTTGAAAAATTGTTAAACATTTGCAACATCACTTGAAATAAATTAAACCAATGGGATATTTTATTTTAAAAATTGGACTCAAATTATAGAAAAAAATAAAATTAAACCAATGTGATTTTTTATTTTAAAAAATAATGAAATTTAAATATATTTTTATTTCACTTTAAATCCTATTACAACTAATAAATCTAAATGTAAAATATATCAACCTACTTTATCATAAAAAAAAAAGAAAAAGAAAATTAGAAAAGGGAAGAGGTTACCTCTCTCTACCAAGAAAACTCCTTCTCACCTCTTACCTTAAGATAAAGGCCACAATCATGGTCTTACCTTTTAGCAACTTTAAGGTTGCTAAAACTCATGGTTGCTAATGGTATTAAAGCTTTTCCTTTGGGGAAGTTTTGAATGTTGAATATATGGATGATCATGATGATAGAGTGTAGATTTGGGGTGGTTTCATTCCAATACGTGCTTCATCATTTAATTCAACAGTTATGGGCCTATGGCTAATGGGCTATATATGACTAATGACTTCTATTTGAATGAATCCACAACAAGACTTTGTAGAGGTAACAATAGTCAATAGGGGCCTACTGATTTTAGTTTTGACTTTTGAGTTATGTTGGCTTGGTTTATAGTTTTTTTTTTTTTCAGTAGATCGACGAAGCGATCTTGAAGTCATCAAAAGACGGTTTGATAACCATACGCAGAGGGTCGTCAGTATAAAAAAAAAACTCTAGCTTAAACCTAAGATTACAACCACTAGTTTTTTTTTATATATATACAGTGGGCAAACAGTCGGAGCTATTACATAGAATGTAAACGTGCTCCGCGATCATCCTTACGGATGATGGTACAAAGTTCCCTATTGACGAGAGGGTTTCTCGACCAAATAAATTTATAGTCAAGACCCCCGCTATAGTATAGGGGAGTCAGGTTCGTCCTCAGGAGAGAAGTCAGTGGTTCTAGGTTTAGTGTGTTTTGGGGTTCAGGGATAGCGGGAAGAGGTGATGAGGGTTGTTGTCGACGACGGCTAAGAGTTGGTCGATGTCGAGGGATGGAGAGAGAATGGTGGTTTGATATCGAGTAGAATATGTGCCGAATAAAAATAATAAAATAAAACAAATAAAGATGCAAACTTCCAAGGTTAGGGATCACCGCAACAATAAACATATGTTTAGATTATAAATCACATAAAGATGCATGATTTATATCAAATAGCTTTCGTTATTAACAAATAGGAATATAGAGGCTTTCGCATAAACCCTAAATGTTACTACCCCTTTCTTAATTAGGATCAACCAACTTTCGCAAGCAAAGCCTAATTAATATCCAAATTCATAATTAATTCACTTTCGCTTCATAATTGTAAATAAGGAATTGTCCTCGACTGTCGCAAAGGATTAAGCACATAGGTAGATGATAATAAAGACATATGAATTCATGGATTTATAAATCAAACACACATATCTATGTTGGGATCACCCCAACCCTAGAAGAAGGAAATTAGAAACAAACCATAATAAAAGAAATTAACGTTAACATAAAATAAACTAAAACTTACAACCGTTAAGTTCGTCTCCTTCCTCTTCCTCCTCTCTCTCTCTCTCTCCCTCCTCTCTCGCCTCTCTCCTTGCGTCCTAAGACGACTTTGCTTGAATGAATGAAAATCAGCCCTCTAAGGCTTTATTTATAGCCTTCATTCCAAGCTAATCTATGAAAGAAAACTATATCTATATCTAATTCTATCTATCTTTTATCTAAAGATTAAATAATGGAAATAAATAATTAAATCAGCTAGGACTATATCTAATGCGGATAAAATATCTTCTCCCTTGACTTGATAGCACTTGATAGATGTGGATAGAATTTCGTCTCGAAAACATCACCATTGGCTTCGGGATAGAAACTTAACAAGAACATCGGACTGCTCGACGTCGGCTCCCGGGATTTACTCGATATCGACTAGGACTCCTCGATATCGAGTAGCACTTTCTCGTTGTGCTCAGCAACTCGATTTCGGCTTCTGGACGCAAAGTTGACTTGGATTTTCCTCGATATCGAGTAAATTACTCGATATCGAGTAACATGTGCTCGGCTTCCCAGTGCTCAGCTTCGTCGATCTCGGCTCCGGACATGGAAATCAACTTGGGGTTTACTCGATATCATCCAAATCTTGTCGATATCGACTAACCTGTTCCAGCTCCCTGCTTCCTTTGTCGATTTCTGGTGCTCCTGCTCGATATGGGTTACTCGATATCGAGTACGTCTCTCAGCTTTCTGCTCTGTTCTTGAAACGCACTTTCCCGAGTTCTCGTTCGTCGAATTGACGCATATGACCATGCGTTGCAAAGCTCTTTCCGAGGGCTACAACTCTTATGAAGACATCAAAGCTTGATTCAGAATGATGAATACCGAAAAATGGCATTTTATCCAGCTGCACCATTCTTAGCTTCT
This sequence comes from Persicaria tinctoria, assembly GCA_037127255.1. NCBI lineage: Eukaryota > Viridiplantae > Streptophyta > Magnoliopsida > Caryophyllales > Polygonaceae > Persicaria > Persicaria tinctoria. The sequence continues at coordinate 85,405,748 of JBANSL010000002.1, read as the reverse complement.
CCTTGAGTTTCCTTTAAGCTCCAAAGTGCGTCCGATTTCTGCGAAATATAACAAAAACTTGTGTAGACCTCATAGATTGCAAATAAGTGTAAACTGTATTATTCTAACCCAATATGCATGAAATGCATGCAGAAATCGATATAAAAGTAACTATAAAACATAGCGAATTAGGCTCACAACAAACACCCCATACTTAAGTTTGCTTGTCCTCAAGCAATACTTTTAATTGTCATTCAGAGGAAGAAATCAAAACTCTCAACATCTAAGATTCATTCTTATATAACCCTGCAATTAATTACCATCCTCGAAAAGGTACTAGTGTCACAAATCCATGCATGTGCAAAATAAAAAGCAACATCTACTCACAAAAGGAGGGTTATGCAATACATTCATGTGACAAAGCATTAATAATCAAGAGGACTTTAATTTAAGCTTAACAAGGAGTAGATTGGTAAAAGGCTAAAGGTGGACAATTTTTTGTAATGTGGTGCTAATAATCCGGGGAAATAGAGTACTTTCCAAATTGAATTTCCACATTCCTTCTTCATAAGATTCATCACCTTCCATAATGCTTTTTCTCAATAATAATGCTTTTACCTCTCTAACCTCAGCACTGCCTTCTCGCGAGTCGCAAACATGGGTGTCATGAATGGCCCCGGATACTTAGTGCTTTGGACTCCTCACAATGTGTCCCATCTCGCCAAACTATTATCTCAGCGAGCAGGGTCGATCTACCTTTATCTCCCGAGGTGATCGGATTTTCTTTCACTCATTAAATTTTCCATATTTTCAAACAATTTCCCGTCAAACTCCAAATATGATAACAACAACACAAACACCATATAATGTATCTCCATAATGTAACATCATTCTCAACATAATCCCCGGATAGGAAATAAGGTAAAGAATGGGCAATATTTAGAATATGTGGATCAAAATATGAAATAGGGCATATTATGGCTTTTGTGATGCATAAGCATAGGTAAAGCTTAGGATTTCAAAATATGAGCATAAATGGAAATATAAAGTCCCTTATCATGCAACATGTCAAAAGCAACTTCAAATTTTACCTCCTTTCATGGTTTTCATCAAAATAATGCACTTCATTGTGACTTCCCTTTACTAGGCAATTTCATGCTATATCTCTAATGAATCCAATTTTGCATCGTCGAGTTCTATATAGCTTCCATGACATTTATCAAAAAAAATTCAATGGGGGTCATTTTTTAAACTTTTGGAAAACATGCATATAAGCACATAAATCAATAATGAATTTCCAAAATAGCCATGTATAAGTAATTCAAGAAATAAACCTTAAAAATGCACACATAATGTCAAATAAAACCAAATATGCATAAAGTAAGCCTTTCCCCCACCCCATACTTAAACATTACAGTGTCCTCACTGTATGAAAACAAGGGTAAAGAAAGAAACTCACTAGACAGGTGTGTAGATCGTCGGGAATCGAGTGCTATGCTCTGGGCCGAGTCTGATTTAGTTTACTTCTATCCCCATGGGCCTGAAAAATGTAGAAGAGAAATACCCACAATAGAAAAACTAAAAGTTCAAAACCAAAAACAAAAGCAGCAATGTCCAAAAGTCCGAAAAATAAATGTCTATTTTCAAGCTCTAGATTTTATAGTCGCTAGGCCAACTTCTCCTTTAAGCATTAGCCTGGCTCATCTTTGTCCGGAGGTATAGGTGGATCCGGTGGTTCCTCCGGTGGTGAGAAGCGTGGGATGTCATCCGGGGGCATCATGTGAAGAAGCTTAAACCTCCCCGAGTGAACGCTCCATGGCTTCACCCATTCATCTTTCTAGGCTCCAGCTGGCATGCATAAAGGAAGATATAAAGAAAATATACCTACCTCATCATCATACCTCTTCCGCTTCATAGGTTGACTTGGTTGCGCGTCTCCACCACAGCAAAACGGTGGAGTGGGAAGAGATATTTCCACCTCATCATGCGGAGCTTCATGCCACTTTGCTAGGACCCCATACTTGAATATGAACATCGGTTGCTCAAAATCATTGGGGATAGCCTTCACCTTGTAAGGTAAAAGCGATCTTGGAATGCCCTGGTCAACAATGTCCAACTTCTTCTCTTCTAGTGCTATTTTGTCATGGGATCCTTCATATGATTCATCAACAATTGTTAGCAAAGTAGGAATGAAATTCGAGGAAGGACATACCTGATTATCGACATTGAGTGGGTCAATTGGCTCGTCGAGAGAAGGGCATGGTCTTTTAGACTGAATGGAAGCCTCAAGCTTTCGGATTTCGTCTTCTAGCCGAGCTATTTCCCTTAATCGTGACTCCTCCACTGCGATCCTATTTCTCCGTCTCAAATCTTGATACCATTCTTCCCATGCAGGATTCCCTTCGACAAAGTCTTCTATCTTTGTACCTATGCTATGAAATCACAATCAAGAACACAAATTAGTGGCAAAACCTTGGCACCCAGTTGGTACCGGTGAGGTAGGTGGTGGTAGGGTATGTGAAGGGTAAGAAAAAGGGATGGGCTTTTCTTAACCTTTAAACACAATTAAACTAGGCGCGATTGATATCTCCCCGGCAACGGCACCAATTTGACGAGAGGGTTTCTCGACCAAATAAATTTATAGTCAAGACCCCCGCTATAGTATAGGGGAGTCAGGTTCGTCCTCAGGATAGAAGTCAATGGTTCTAGGTTTAGTGTGTTTTGGGGTTCAGGGATAGCGGGAAGAGGTGATGAGGGTTGTTGTCGACGTCGGCTAAGAGTTGGTCGATGTCGAGGGATGGAGAGAGAATGGTGGTTTGATATCGAGTAGAATATGCGCCGAATAAAAATAATAAAATAAAACAAATAAAGATGCAAACTTCCAAGGTTAGGGATCACCGCAACAATAAACATATGTTTAGATTATAAATCACATAAAGATGCATGATTTATATCAAATAACTTTCATTATTAACAAATAGGAATATAGAGGCTTTCGCATAAACCCTAAATATTACTACCCTTTTCTTAATTAGGATCAACCAACTTTCGCAAGCAAAGCCTAATTACTATCCAAATTCATAATTAATTCACTTTCGCTTCATAATTGTAAATAAGGAATTGTCCTCGACTGTCGCAAAGGATTAAGCACATGGGTAGATGATGATAAAGACATATAAATTCATGGATTTATAAATCAAACACACATATCTATGTTGGGATCACCCCAACCCTAGAAGAAGGAAATTAGAAACAAACCATAATAAAAGAAATTAACTTTAACATAAAATAAACTAAAACTTACAACCGTTCGTCTCCTTCCTCTTCCTCCCCCCCCCCCTCTCTCTCTCTCTCTCTCCTCTCTCGCCTTCTCTCTCTCCTCCTCCTCCTCATCCTCTCTCGCCTCTCTCCTTGCGTCCTAAGACGACTTTGCTTGAATGAATGAAAATCAGCCCCCTAAGGCTTTATTTATAGCCTTCATTCCAAGCTAATCTAGGAAAGAAAACTATATCTATATCTAATTCTATCTATCTTTTATCTAAAAATTAAATAATGGAAATAAATAATTAAATCAACTAGGACTATATCTAATGTGGATAAAATATCTTCTCCCTTGACTTGATAGCACTTGATAGATGTGGATAGAATTTCGTCTCGAAAACATCACCATTGGCTTCGGGACAGAAACTTAACAAGAATCTCGGACTGCTCGACGTCGGCTCCCGGGATTTACTCGATATCGAGTAGCACTTTCTCGTCTGGTGCTCACCAACTCGATTTCGGCTTCTGGACGCAAAGTCGACTTGGGTTTTCCTCGATATCGAGTAATTTTCTCGATATCGAGTAACATGTGCTCGGCTTCCCAGTGCTCAGCTTCGTCGATCTCGGCTCCGGACATGGAAATCGACTTGGGGTTTACTCGATATCGACCAAAACTTGTCGATATCGACTAACCTGCTCCAGCTCCCTGCTTCCTTTGTCGATTTCTGGTGCTCCTGCTCGATATGGGTTACTCGATATCGAGTACCTCTCTCAACCTTCTGCTCTGTTTTTGAAACGCACTTTCCCGAGTTCTCGTTCGTCGAATTGACGCATATGACCATGCGCTGGAAAGATCTTTCAGAGGGCTACAACTCTTATGAAGACATCAAAGCTTGATTCAGAATGATGAATACCGAAAAATGGCATTTTCTCCGGCTGCACCATTCTTAGCTTCTCCTTGAGTTTCCTTTAAGCTCCAAAGTGCGTCCGATTTCTGCGAAATATAACAAAAACTTGTGTAGACCTCCATATATTGCAAATAAGTGTAAACTACACAGATTCTGTATTATTCTAACCCAATATGCATGAAATGCATGCAGAAATCGATATAAAAGTAACTATAAAACATGGTGAATTAGGCTCACACCACCTATTAAAAGGGATTATAGATCTATCACTAATGATACCCCTAGTATCTATATAATCTGCAACTTTGTTCGCTTCTCTGTAGATGTGTCTGTACTCAACCTTTTCAAAATTTGTTTCCATGATCTTGATCTGTTCTGCTTGGTGCAAAATCTCTCATCTGCTTTCTCTTCCTTTTGATAGGATCCTCATCAGCTCTTGGTTGTCACCTTCTACAATGATTTGTCTTAATCCAAGTCTTATAGCTGCTCTTATTCCTTCTAGTACTGCTTCTGCTTCTGTTTGAATTACCGTACCTCGATCTATTTCCTCGTAGAAAATCTCAGTTACATGGCTCCTTGAATCACGAATGATTCATCCCACCTGACAATCGCCCGTGGGTTTGACAGAATCATCTACGTTAATTTTGTAGATAGCTCCTACTGGTCTAGTGGGATTTTTATTGTTGGCATCTTTATTTGTACTCGTGGGATTTGTAGCTCTCCTGTCCTGGATCTCATTAATAATACGGTTAATGAGATTATTTTCCAAATAACGACCAGATCTTAAAAAAATTGGCTTCCCTGTTTAATTTGGGTAATATTATCACATAGGGGTCCTTGTAAGGAGAGGTTGTGAAAGAGTTTACCTGTAGTATGTTCATACTGGGCTATTTGTTCCTTTGCAAATGAGCACTTTTTAAAGAGATGAGTGGCATCCTCGTTTCCTTGATTACACAGAGAGCATGTGTGAGGGACTCTATTAATGTATCTATTGAGCCTGCTAGTCGTAGGGAGAGCGTCTATTTTAATTTTTCAATTAAATTAGGTTTTTAAGCCGAGGAGGAAGATTAAGATTCCAGATTCAATTATGGTTTTCAATGTTATGGTTATGAGTATTGGTAATATTCCGGGGAGGAAGATTACAACCAATGGTTTATAGTTGTATTTATTTATTTTTTGATTAGGTAAAAATTTGAAGGTCAGACAGGCCTGACTCATCGAGAGGTCGACCGAAGTCGGCAGACGGCGAACCGTCTAACCGAGCAATCTAAAAACAGAAATACAAATAACAGGCGTAATTAACCAAACAGAAATAAACTCTACAACAAAACGTTCCGAGAAGACCAAACACCCGAAAAGCTGAGGAAGCCGCCGAAGAACGCAGCCAAGCACCACCGAACAGTAGCACCGCGGGCCAGTAGTACAGCAGGACACTAACTCCTGTGGGTAGTGCAGACGAACTCGAAGGAAGACTCAATCCCGAATACGAAGTCGCCCTGAGCGCACCACCACGACCCCAGCCAGACCCGATACTTTCTCTATATACTCTATCTTGATTTATTCCATTACTTTTTTTTAAGTTCACTAATAATCTATTAATCATTACAAGAGCATTTTCACAAAATAAAAATTAAAATATCTATAATGACATATTTTTAAAATAAAATTAACACTCTAAAATTGAATAATATGGGAGATGACTTGATGCTATATATGATATTTTGTGAATTTTTTTAAGTAGTTTAACCCCTTATAATTTAGGAATTTAAACTAATTGGTGGCTTTTCCTAATGGTCAAATATAGACATTTTTTTTGTATGCTAGCTCCTTAATCATTATTCATTATACATTATACATTTAAATATAAAATGTCTTTTCCTAATTTCATTCATATTTAGACACATTACAAAGGGGTAAGATGATAGAGTATCAAACATTTACAATGACATAAGAAGATGATTCAAGAGCAGCAAGAGCTCCAAGCTCAACTAACAAACATGCCATGGCAATGCCTAAGCATCATCTTTAAATCCGACAATCGACGTTATCGAACTCGACAGGGGAGGCCACACGCCCTTCCCTAATAGCCACCAAATCTCCATGGTAACCATCCAAATAAGCCCTTAAAAAAGCCACAGCAATCCCTCCAACAAACCTCCTCATAGGCCTCCTAGACTTGCCATTCTTGCACAAACAATAAGTGGCCTTCCCCACCATCCCTTTCGTGTCGTCGTCCAACATATCCACATGACCATAGTCCTTGGCGACAAAGTAGTACGAGGGTCTTGGACACTCGTCAAAGAAGTTGGTATGGTTCACCCCATCCGGAGCACAAGGCGGGAAGAAAGGGTTCTTCCGGACAGACCCCAAACCCGACCCTATGATCAAACTAGGCATGCCATCGAGCTTGAATGACTCGGGCACATAGGCTAACACCGCGGGAGGTGTTTGCTTTCCTCGGTCCATCCCATCAACGGGGTCTATCCCAATGCAGGCCGAGATCTTCAATGGGGAAGACGTGATCATGTTGAGGGCTAGCGCGAATGCAACCTTGCCACCGCGGCTGTGGCCCGAGAGGCAGAGCTTGTGTAGGTTGGGCTTGACCTTCGGAGGAAGCACTGGCTGGAGGCCCTTGGATAGCCACTCTATCGTGGATGCCAAGGCCTTGATTTCTTCGGTAGAGTCTGGCCCGGCCACTGTGTATAGCTGTTGAATTGGTATGAAGGTTATTTGAGTTATCAAACGACTAATAAAATGGATGAAAAATATATACAAAAATATTGGGAGGGTAATTTTTATTTTTATTTTGAGAATTTCATTTTTCACATATATCATGTATGAAAAATAATTTTTTGTTTAAATATATTAAAAAAAACTTAAATTTATTATTTACATATCCATTTTCAGTGGATAATTTTTTATTAAAAAAATAAACATTATCAAATAATGAGATTTTTTTTCATATGTATATATAGAAAAGAAGGTTTTTGTTTAAATATATTGGAAAAAAAAACATAATTTATATTTAATTAGGTATTTTTAGTAGAAAAAAACTAAGAGAAATAAAAATTACGAGGAAATGGCTATTCAGGAATTTTTTGACGCAAGTATTCAATTAGTGTTGAACTCATGGTAATAAAAACCCCTCATTCCCAACTAAGCTAAGATATCTTTGTGATTTATTACACATCTTACGCTCTTTTATTCCTAAAATTAATATAAAAAAACCATAAAAATTGTATTTCCCACCGCAAACCCCCCTAGACCCGCCAATGAATTCAACTACATACAATGTTACTCCTTGAGTTATAAGTTATAACGTAGTTAATATAATTTTTTTGGTGTGAACACATTCTGTAAGCCTCAACTTTTGTTGATATTAACTTGATTGTCGTTTGGGAAGGAATTAATGTGAAGCTTCAAAGGTGGATAGGGACGGTGACTTTGGAGTGGGATATTTTTTGTCCATGTCCATGGATGGTATCTTGCAGGCTAAGGATGTCAAGATTTGTCATCGGTGGAGCAGAGAACACGAGTTAGGTATATTGGCCACAAAGGAACAATGCCTGCCAAAGCCCAAAGGGAGGAATCAAACCCCCAATTCAAGTTTGTAGTTGTTTTGTTGGTGCGACTTACACATCATCATACTCATCATAAGCGATTCTACTTTTGATAAGATTCAAACGTTTAATCAAAGATTGTATGATTTCAATACAAAGTCCAAACTAACCATTAGTAAACCCTAAACAAAATCAATTGGTTTACTGAATACGGAGTATGAAAAATCCAATCCCACTCTACTAAAACATGGACTTCATGTCACTTAATAAAGAGGTAAATCAAATTCATACTTCATACTCTCTCCGTTCAGCAAAACTTGTCATTTTAGCTTATTTCACAAGTGTTAAGACAATTAGCAAATGTACTAATTTATCCTCAATTACTGCCATTATTTTTTACTTTATCGAAAACTACAACTAACAAACCATTAATCACATCAAGGGCATTTTTGTAAAGTGAAGGGAAAAATATCTACAATGACAATTTTTTTGAACAAAATTAACAACCTAAAATAACAAGTTTTGCCGAACGGATGGAGTATTAATAAAGAGGTGAATCAAATTCATACCTCATACTCCGTAGTAATTAACAATTATATTAATACTTTTATTAAGAAAACAAAATGATTTGTGAAACTTGGAAAACACTACAAAATCGAATTGGGGTTGAAATGGGAGAGAGAATAAAGAAACCTGGGGAGCGATGACGATGAAGCCATGAGAAGCGATGTGGGAAATCAAATCAGTGTAGAAGGAGTTGTAGAGAAGGTATCCATGGAGCATCACCATCACCGGAAATTCACCGCCGTCCGATGGGGCAGGGGACGCAATCAGCACCGGCTTCGGCGGAGGAACACCGGAGCTGCGCTGGGGTGCGATGTTGACGAGCGCTGTCGCGTAATTCCCCGTATCGAACACACTCATCGCCGTCGGGGAGGCCGCCGGTGAAATGGGATTCGGTCTCATTTGGGAAGCAATAGATTTTTATCACTTAAGTCTTTGTTTGTGAGAATTGGGAAATAACCAAAAAATGAGGATAAAGTTTGTGCTCTTATGTGTGTGGCCTACACACTCACTCACTCTCTACACTTTTGGGATTTGGTTTCGACAGTGTATTATTAAGTTTGTTTTCTCTCGTAAATTTTAATTTTGAAATAAAAAAATTTAATTAGGTTGACGAGTTTATGCCCGAGGAAAATGTATTGTAATATTTTTATTTCGTAAAATTGACCCCTTTTTTTTTAAAATGGAAAATAGTTCGACACACTGAATAGGTTAGGTTGAGAGGTTTAATATAAGAGTGTCCATCTAGGGGGCAGGATTTGTGAAAAAAAGCTTGACCTAATACGCTCTCAATGGAGAGCCGTATTTTCGCCGTCGCCTGCTCCATGCCTCACATGGCCATCCAGCCTCCCTGCTCCCATGGAACCCCACCCTATTGCACTGTCGTTCATCCGCACCATAACCCCGCCTACCCTCCTTCGGTCTACCGCCGCCGTGGCCACCGCCTTCCCCATCCTCCTTGGAGCTAACGCTTTGAGATTTCTTCCTTCCGGCCGGCCACCTTCGGCTGCGGCTTTCTTTGGGCCGCCCGCGATTCAGCCTCGGCTCCTCCCTCGGTTCCGCCCTCTTCGAGTCACCCTCGACTTCGCCCTCACCTCCTTGCTCGGGTCTGCCTTCCCCATCTGCTTCTTAGGCCCCTCTTATGGTGGTTCTGCTCCATCGTCGGACTTTGATGTCGATGCGGATCTCGTCTCCGTTTGTCTCCTCGTGTCGGATCAATCCCTCCTTGCGGTTCTTCAGCCGCTCCTTCGTTCCTGGCCTTGTGCCTTTTCTTCTTCCGCTCTTTCAATCGCTTTACCGGTTCATTATTATCCTTTTTGCTTCCCTGTCTCGTTTTAATTGCCTCTATTTGGGCCTATCCTTGTGATAGCCTGCTTACGATCTCGTTATCGTCCTTGAGGGTTGAACTGGATTTATGGGGGTTTGATTGGGCTTTGGTGTGGTTAGTGTTTGAATCTGCCGGTTGGTGTGATGTGCTATTCTTATTGTGTTGCAGGCTTATTGTGTACGTGTACGGTGTTTGATTTGTCATGTTCGATGACGTCGTGGATGTGCGATTGATATCTGATGGCTCGTTTGAGTCCATAATCTGAGATGTTCGCTAGTGTCTCCATATTTCTCTGTGTGCGTCGTCCATTTGACCGATCGTTTCATTTGTCTTCTTGTCTTGTGATTGCAGTGAAGGATGGCTTGCACGTTTCCTTTTGTAATTTTATTTATGTCATTTGCTTCTGTAATTTCTTTTCTGTTATTTGCTTCCTGTTGTACATGATGGTTTGTCCATCCTCCGGCTTGTCCGGCCCCTCGGTTTCTCTACGCTTGTCTAGTGAACCGAATTCTTATCTTGCTTCAAAAAAAAAAATGTGTCCATCTCATATTTATTATAAAGAATTAAAAATGATTGGGTATAAGGAATAGTAAAATTTTACACAATAGTTTAAATTTTACACAATACTACTTTTTTGTCAAGTTGTCGATTTGACGAGATCCTCCTCTTTGACTCTGAGATGTCTGACTTTGTGACTGGTCGTGTTGTTGTTGATGCTGCTCGGCATAAGTGTGCCAAGTATCAAGATTTGTGTACGGAGACTGGTTATGGTTTCATACCCTTCTCCTTCTCTTCGTTGGGGGAGTTAGATACGGATGTGGTTGCCTTACTGAAGCGGATTTAGAAATTCTCCGTATCTCAGGATGTCGGGGCTCGTGCTGCCGCTTATATTTTTACTAGACTCGTTTTTATTATCGCTAAGGGAGTGGGTGCCCAGATAGTATCTCGGTTATCCACTAATTTCTTGTAAATAGTAATTGGTTAATAAAAGTGAGTTTATAATTAAAAAAATTAATAATAATAATAATAATAAACCAACAACAATAGTAATATTTTTTTTTTATTAATTTGTAATTATTATAGCGCTCCTTATTTGATTATAGTGAAATAAAAGGGTGGATCTACGATTCCTTGGACTTTTAGGTAATTCCACATCCACATATCTACTATTTATGTATAGTGATCCGTTTTCGTTCCCGTACAGTTCCTCTAGTCGTACAAGCGCTCCAGGAGTTCGAGCGGTTATTTGATTGAATCCGTGATGAATATGCAGGGTGGGTGGGGAGAACTGGAGAAGCGGGAGGCAATTCATTTTATTATTTAATTAACTAATTATTATACCAAAATATTTATAGAAGTTAAATTATTTTATAATAACTTATTTTAGTCAACTAATTAATCCTATTTTAAATTAAGTTTGCCATTTATTTTAAAGAGTTAAAATTAAACCCATTCCTTAAAATTAAGGGAAAACTAATTAAAATACCCTCACCTTTGGGATATGGTAAAAATATATCCTCAACTTTAAAATGTAATCAAAAATATCCTAACATTTGGGGGTAGTGGTAATATATTATCACATGTTTTCTCACGGGTCAAAAATGCTGACAAGGCTGCCTATATTGATTTTTTTTAACAAGACAGCCTGCGTGAGTCTTTTTACAAATTACCAGTAAAATTAGGTTTTCTTGAACAGTTTCTTTAGGAAAAAAAAATAAACCGACAACAAAATTAAACATGAAAAACAAAATTGATTCAACCAAGCAACTAATCCGGTCAAAACTACCTCAAATTAACACAACAAGACTACTCCTAAGTCCTAACACCAAACCGATAACAAAACTAAATCGACAACAACATCAACAACAAAGAGGGGGGGAAACAAAACTTACTTATCCAAGTCTGTAAACGAATCAAAGAAGATGTGCGAGAGACAACTCAAGATATGCGACCATGAGGGAGGAAGACTGTCATTGAAGAGGAACTATGAGCTGTCTAGAAGACTTGGAAGACAGTTCAACAAGCTACCACAAAAAAAAGATAGGAGGGAGGAAAAGGGGTTGGACATGAATCCGGTCCAACTCTTAATTTTTTTTCTCTACGTAAGCTGCCTTGTCAGCATATTGGACCCGTGAGAAAACTCGTGGTAATATATTACCTTTATCATCAAAGGTCGAGATATTTTTATTATATTTGAAAGTTGAGGATATATTTTTACCATATCTTCAAAGGTGTGAGTATTTTAATTAGTTATAACATATATTTTGGATTGGAGGGAGGAGTAATGTACTCTATTGGGAGCCCATTCCAACACACTTCATATATTCGAACTAAACCCATGGGCTGTCCGGCCCATAGGGCTAACGGCCTAGAGCACTGAACTTCAATTTGCATTAAAAAAAAAAAAGCAAAATAAGCAAGTTCGATCAAGAATGTGTAAAGGTAAGAGTGAAGTGTTTGTTTTTATCTCACTATGATAAGGTTAAGAGTTTAAATCTTACTCGTGTCATTTAATTTGTACTAAGGTGGGAACTTGCGCTCTGGCTTGCCTTGGCATGGATTGAATCTGTCTGAGGGCCGCCGCTTGGTTTTTTCCATTAGAGGGTTTTGCATGCTAATGCTCAAGTTCGTGGAGAATTAGTCGATAATCTCGGAACCTCCACGTCATAAAAAAATACAATATATTGAAAACTTGTAGATATGTTTAGAGGTGTTATGTGAGTTGGGTTCGACCTTAAAAAGATCCTCTTGAGTTTGATTATATTTGAAAACAAGTCTAATACGAGCATCTTTCTAAATTTGTTGCGAGCTTAAATTTGAAATGAGTTGAGCTCATATAGCTTTTTTTGGACCCATTTACTATTTTACCCTCTTAATTTTTAATTATAACTTATAAGTAATTTTTGACTTGAAATCAAACCCATTCGAACTTGTTTAAGTTCGGATTGATAAAACAAGCACAATACGATTGAGCTCAAGATTGTAAAAACTTGCTAGCCAATTCATACTCAAACAAGCAAAATGGGCAAAACGAACTCAAGCTCAGTTACAAAAACAAGCTCAACTCAAGTCAAGCAAATGAACCAAACATAAGCATACCAAATCTTAGTTGGTTCATTAGATTCGAATAATTACCTTAGAACAATCATCCACCATAAGTTCCATAACTCATCATAATTGATAACAAAAGCTACTAAATTAAAGTAACAAAAACCTAAACTAGAAGAAGCAATTAAAAATCTTAAATAGGGTAATGCTTTTGGTGCATTATTCTTTGCCTAGTTAGGGATTTCCCCTTTTGGCTCCCTTCTTTTGACCATCCCAAGGGAAGATATTATTCCTCTTTCTTCCATTTCTTAAATCACATGCCTTCCTCAAATCCTCACCTTTATAAACTACCCACTTTTAAAAAAAAAATAGTTTTCAAGAAACTTGCCACTTTAATTTAAACCAAGCTTTTGTTTCAAAAAATATCAGAAAAAAAAAAAGCAAAACAAAAAGAGATGTAAAAACATGGACCCAAAAACGTGGGAAAAAAAAAAGCATCTCCATTTCATAGTTTTCACCTTTGTAATTTCTGCCCCTTGTACATTGATAGCGGTTAGCACCCCCTACAAAATTACATTTAAACACCATACAAAAGCAAAGACCAACTGCCATATTTTCGGATCCGGATCCGAATACCCATTTCTTTATACCCCAAATTTCCACAAGATAACTAGCTATCTATAGCTGAACAAAGCAGTTCACATTCTGTATGTGTTATTTCTTCCAGCAGCCAAACTGAGCAACCTGGAGACACCCTCAGTCCAGATTTCATACTCTCTCTGGTTCCTGCACTCGAACTCGACCAACCCACGCAGCACTGTCTTCAACCCGAAGTATCTCCGGTGCTCTCCGCCCTCGAGAAGGTGGCGGCCTGGCCAAGCCGGCATGCCCTTTACGACTTCTAATACCAAGTCTGATCTCCAAAAGAAAGGAAACAAAAAAGAATCAAGATCAAGAAGATCAAATGCCTGTCTTTTGATGGCTTTACCACATCAGCTGAAACCCTCTTTCTCAAATCCCCATATAAAGGGCTTGAGATTAAGCCCCCACCTTGGACTGAACCTTTGGTTCATATTATCAAGTAGAGGCAAAAGCAATCAAACTCAGAAAATGCTGCAAGTGGGGTACTCACTCTTTTTCTTCTTGGTGATGGTCCCAGCTACATGTCTGCTTTTCATCTTCAAAGTTACCTAGATGGGGAGAGAAAAGAAGATTAGCAATCATGGCCAATTCATCTGTATCCATATTCCTTTGTCAATTTCTTTTGGGTTTTTTATTCTGAGAGAGAGTTAAACAAGATTCCTTTAAGCACCCGCTCTAGATGTACTCAAAAGTGCATAAATGATCGACTAATCAATGCTACTATGAACACAAACTTTTGGAATGATCTAATTTCTTATGACGAAAGCCCCACTCGGTCCACTCAGATCACTAATGATCTAGTAGGTGTAAGTCGCCTTTATCAATCAAAGTACAATGGAAAAACTAAAATCAAGATAAGATTATATGGGAAATTTCATTACCTGGTTCATTCTGTTGATATAAACAGAAACAACCTTCCAATGAAGGTCACCTGCACCAACAATCAACAAAGGTACATAAGTGCAATGTGTAACAGAAATGCAGGAAAAAAAACGTAATTCTGGTTTAATTTCTACCTTTTCTCGTGCGCTTGAGCAACTCACAACCTCTCGCCAGGATCTCTCTTCCACATGTGCCGAGAAAGTTCTCCTCTAGAGTAAGCTCGCCACTGTTGCTGCAACTAGAAGCATTACTTGCAGGTCGAGTATTGCCACCTATGGCTCTCTCTATAGGAAGCATAGCCGTGATATTCCAAACTTCCTTCAAAGCCCTTGCTTTCAGTGTCGCTGCCCCACGAAGTGCTGCAACATATATGGTGGAATTCATATCAACAAGTGGAAACAAAATATGTAAAGTGACTTCCAGGCTGATTTACTCAACTTTACCCACAAATTTTAGCACAAAATCTGTCTACCAACAAGAAATCAAGCAGTTTAGCAAGAATTTTTAAGTACATCCAATACGTCATTTAAACACCATACTAACATGATGAGTTTATGAGTAATACCTGTAGCAGCGGCTGCAGTTAATGTCATGATATCACCGGCTGAACGGACATTGACAGCCGAGCTAATGACAGAAGCCAGGTGCTCACGCTCAGCGCCCATAGCCTCTGCTGCTTCCACACACTGAGCTGCTACCAGTGTGGCTGCGGAAGCCACAGCCATGTCAGTCCTGGCCATTTCTTGGTCCTTTCCAGACACAGAGGAAGCGGCGGTTGCAGCAGCTATTGCTGCCACCGCAGATGCAACACCAGCAACAGACACTGCAGCATGAAGCTGGGCATTGTAGGCCCTGGTTTCTTCCTTCTTCTTCTCCCTCCTGTCCTTCAACCACCTGCCTACCGTCTTCCCATTGCTAGGGGCAGGAGTCGCGGCAGTAGCAACAGTTCCTGGCCTATAGTACTGGCTGTTGGATTGATTGTTCAGGCGGCAATACTGCATTTTCGGAATTGATTTCAAAAGGATAATAAGCATACAAGAATCCAAGGGTGTGAAAGGCAATGAGAGTTATTGTAGCACTCAAAGCACATAAAGGCAAAATGAGGCTAATTTAATATTTGGACCAACTTGCAAGAAAACATGGAATATCATATTGAAAGTGATGGAGGAATGTTGGTCACACAAGTCAACAAATGAAGGAAATTGAAGAACAAAGTGAAAGTATATTGTCCTCTTCTCTCAAAACTGCTAGGCTGGAAGGTCATAATTACAGGCCACTTTGGGAACCCACAATCTATTACTCCGTAATAAATTGCTGCAAAAATCCAGGTCTCTGCAATTTAGGCCACTATAGGACCAAATGCATAGATTTCTAGTAGCATATGTCCCAGAAGAGCTGAACTATTTCAGATAACAAAGAAGATTAGATTCCCCACTATTTCATTTAAAAATTCAAATTATCAGATAAGCTAAATTCCCCAGAAAAATTAAGCTTCCTAAATGTCCCCTAAAGTTGGGCATGGAATCAATCAACACAGGATTTACTGGTGTTTGTATTGTACTGTACTCATACTTTTTTCTTTTTTTATTTTCTTTTCTACAATGGCAACAGTGCAACACATTCAATTTACTACGGAGTAGAAAATATGGATAAACCAAAAACATCATCCACAATGCTTACAAAAATTCAAGGAGATGGAGAAAGAAAGAGACCTTGAAATCGTCGATTTCAGAGGGAGAAACGGGAGGACTATCCGTTAACGAGCCGTTCAAAGGCCCGCTACTGTAAGACAATCTGCCTGAAGTCCTCGGCGACACCTCTTGCTATCCAATTCCAAATAAAACAAAATCTGTTAGGGTTCAAATTGGTTATTTAAAAATAAAAAAAGATCTGATTTTTGTCTTTATTCGATTGCTGATTTGACTTACGGATTGCGACATGATACGCTCCATGATGAAGTGGGAGGTCTCGGAGGAGGCGAAGGAGAAGGGGTGACCGCTAACGACGGAGGAGGGTCTGGGAGTGGGATCGGCATCGCGAACGACGTCGTCGAGGAAATTAGGCCTGGAGGAGGGAGGGGGAGGGCGGGAGAGGCTCCAGGAGCGGGAGAGGAAGGCCATGGGGTCGCGGGGAGGGTGGTGGGAGAAGAAGGAGGAGTCGAGGGGGTCGGCGAAGGCGGTGGTGGATTTGTCCATTGTTACTTTAGGGATTGAAAGGGAGGAGGGAGGTTAGGGATTGGTGGGAGAGCATTTGGAAATGGGAGTCAGTGTGGGGGGAGTGATGGGGATTTTTATAGAGGGGATGGGGATTTTTATAGAGGGGATGAGGATTTGGAATCATGTGGAAAAGCAAAAGAGGATTAAAGAGAAAGGAAGAGATAGAAAGAGGGGGGTTTTTGATTTTGAAGAGATGAAGAAAAGGAAACAGATTGGAGATGAAGAAAAAGAAGAAGATGAAGAAGAAGAGGAAGTATCAACAAATGAAATGCAACGAATAGGTCCGTTCAGATTCAGAGGAAAGGTTTCACACGCGCCTTCCGTGGAGAGTGGTTGCCATTCCCATGTCCTGACAATCCAGTTTCCCATCAACGGTTTAGGCCGTGTTTGGCTAGGGATTATGGGAATTGGAGAGATTGTAGGAAGCACATTGGGTTATGTGTAATGGTGTTTGGTATGTGATTAAGAGGATATTTGTGGGGGTAAGGCGTGGCCACGGGTTACGGGTCAACCCGTGATCCGCCGGGTCGTATGGGTCAACGATCCGTCGGGTCCGGGTTGCCGGGTAGGGACGGGTAGCGGGTTAGGGTTAGGGTCGGGAGATCCGTGACCCGTGACCCGCCGGGTCGCCCTATTTTTAAAAAAAATCCGTTGGTGGTGGGGCCCACAGGTCGGAGGTGTTTTTTTTTTTAAATATAGCCGTTGTAACGGCTAGTAGACTCGGGCTATAAATACTCGACTCCTCCTCTCACAAATCCCATCCAATCCATCAATCACCTATCATTCTATCAATTTGATTTTCAGAAGCTCGTATGTTGTAACCATGTCCGGTGACAACCTCAAGGAGGCGTTGTTTGAAGATCACTACGATAAGGCGGATGTGCAAGCCGATCGATCATTCGTAGCCGTTTGTCGTCATTGTGCTAAAAGGTACAAGATGCGGAATAACCTTGGCCATGGTAATTTGAAGTATCACATCACCAACAAGCACCCCGAGAAGATTAAGAACGATGGCGCTTCAGGCTCGAGTGGAACGAGTGGTGGTAAAAACTAGTCTATTATTCCTATGTCCTAAGTCTTAATAATAAGTAGTGAGTATTGTAGTAATGTAGTAAGTTTATGTTTTACGTTTTTATGTTATTATGTTATGTTATGTGAATCGGTGAATGTGAGTCGTGATTTGTAAACGTGTAATCGTCTTTCGGTTTACAATAAACTTGTGTTTGAATGATTCAAAGAATATTGTTTTATAAGATAATATTTTTACTAATTACCTAACAACTTAGAAAAAATTACCTAAACATTATATATTACATTTAAAAAGTTCAAAAAATAAAAATCTACATAAAATATATTGGAAACTTAACATATAAATTTAATTAAAAGTTAAGCTAGTTAACTAGTAGCCAAACACCACCCAAGTGCAAATTAAAAAAAAAAATTAAAATTTGAATCGAGGGCAACGGTCACATTTCAAACGGTCGACCCGCCGGGTCGAACGTTGGACCCGGCGGGTCGACTGTTGCCCAACGGCTACATTTGGAGGGAAAGGGCTCGGTTTGGCTCTATAAATAGCCCCTTTCCCTCCCAATTCCAACCCACACCTCACTCATCTCCTCTAATCTCATCTCAATCTCTCTAATCGCTCTCTAATCGCTCTCTAATCGCTCGATCTTGTCTCTCGTAATCTCCTAAGTCTCTTCAATTCAACATGTCGGGTTTCATCAACCGAGTTACTAGGGGTCGCAAGAGTGTTAGTGGAGCCCCATCTTCATCGACCCCGAGTGTCGGAGGAGGCGGGTCAAACCCGGCGGCGGCACCAAGCTTTTGTCGAAGTGCATCGGTCTCGGCGGCGAGCGGATCCCGACGTCGTCGAGATGATGCTTTACTCGCCGACCACGTCGACGAGATCGAGGAGGAGGAGGAGGCCGAGCTCGAGGCCGATGGGACCCCTACCCCCCAAGCCGGAACTCCGATGATTCCGACCCAAGAGTCCGGGTTCCCCGGCGAAGGGAGCCAAGGAACTCCGGCCGATGGCGACCCTATTACTACGGCGGAAGTTCGAGCCGCTACTTTCAAGTATTGGTTCACGAAGGGTCCTGGGGAGCCGGCTTGGGAGGAATCGAGTTGCGCCGCCAAGTGCAACTTTTGCTCCATGGTCTACAAGCACAAGAAGGGAAGCGGATATGGGAACTACGGTCACCATATCCGTTCGAAGCATCCCGAGAAGCTCGGCCTCGCCAAAGGGAAAACTCAACTAACCGGGTACGCATCTTCTTCCTCTCAACCCCCTGGTTTATGGTCTTATGATTATCGTAGTTGTCATGATCAATATGCGGAAATGATAGCTGCCGAGGGTTTAGCTTATAGTTTTTCACAACGTTTATGTTTCAATGAATTTATTACGCAAAATGTTCAACCTGCATGGCAAGGTATTAGTCGAAACACGGTTAAGAGGAAAATACTTAGACGGTATAACACCCGTAAAAATGAATTAATCGAATATTTTCAAAAAAACCATGATTTACACGTTTCGATTTGTAGTGACATTTGGACCGACCATTGGCAACATCACTCATACATGGGTGTTACTTGCCATTGGGTTGATCAACGTTTTCAATTGCACAAACGTGTTTTAGCTTTTCGAGTTTTCGACGAAGCACACATGGCACAAAACATAGCAGGTGTCCTTTTAACGGTTTTACAAGAATATAGATTAACTAAAAGAGTTTTTAGTATCGGTTTTGACAACGCTTCTGCCAACACCGCATCTATCCCCGATTTAATCCAAAACTGTCAGCCCGCGATAGGCGGCAAGTTTTTCCATATCCGTTGCGCCCCTCACATTTTAAACTTATGTGTTCAAGATGGTTTATTATATTTACAAGGTGTTGTTGAACCAATTCGATTTATTTTGCGGGCACTTTGGCGAAGCAAACAGCTTCGCCAGCAATGGAGCGCTTATTGTCGTAGCCACCAAACCCGCCCAAAAACATTCCCCAAGGACGTTTGCACTCGGTGGAACTCCACTTACACAATGATTTACGATTCAATCGCCTACAAGGAACTTCTTTCCGGTTTTGCAACACTACACATCCTGGACTCACACATATTTGCCGATGTGTGGACTCAGGCCCGGGACGTTGTGGAGGTTTTCAAAGTTTTTTACGACGCAACTCGGACATTTTCCCATGTTTACATGCCTACATCAAACGTTTTTTGTTTTATTGCAAGGAACGTAGCACTAGCCCTTCAAGACGGAGTTAACACGCCTTCCATTTCCACCGCAACTATGGGGATGCGGCAGAAATGGATCGCATATTACAAATTTATACCCGACATTTTCCTCGTAGCTTGTTGTTTCGACCCTAGATATAAATTAAACGGAGTTCAATTGTTTTTAGAAAACTATTATCCGACTTTAGGAATTGTGGATGATCCTGATTGCAATGTTACAATTATTGTTGCTAGAGTTAGAGGATTGTTAGAACAATTATATACTGAATATTCGACGGGCGATAGAGCGCCCTCCGGTCGTCCTCCCGTGCCTTCCAGTTCTAGCGGGTCACGAACCAGCATCACCGCTAGAACTAAGGCACTTGCCCGAGATATCTTTGGGTCAAAGAGGTCGAGATCTTCGTCAAGCCCCCACTCGGAGCTCGACGAATATTTGTCCACTAACTTTGATTTTCTCAGCGATGAAGAGGAAGATTTCGATGTCCTTGAGTGGTGGAGCCGTCCCGAAAGACAAAGATTCCCGACATTGCAGGTAATCGCCCGACAAGTACTTGGGGCACCTTGCTCCACCGTAGCCGTCGAGCAGCTTTTCAGTCGCGGAGGTCAGATTCTTTCGGAGAAGAGATCAAGGTTGCTTCCCGAGAACCTCGAAGCCCAAGTTTGCCTTGCAGATTGGAAGAAGGCGGAGATGCGGATGCAGAAGAACAACTTAGGGACTGATTCCGAGGATGATGACGGAATAGAGACAGAGTCCGTTGGGAGCTCCATTGATGGCGCGGTCACAGATGGCTCAGGAGGTGGTGGAGGATCCGACGATCAAGAAGACTAGAAGAGGAGGTAATCGGGCCGGGGTTCAGACATACAGGTAAAAGAACTACGTGGGCTTTGATTCCTCACCCCCGGGAGGATACGTAGGCAGTCGGGAAACCGATTCAAGCCCTTCTTCCTTCCCCCCCAACACTCCCTAATACAAAAATTGTACAACTTTTTTGTAATTTGTAAAACTTATAGAGATATAAGTTGTAGACTTTTTAGTTTTGAAAATTATAAGATGTAATATTACATATTGTATTTTGTACATAAAGACTAAAGAGTCAAGCTATGATTTGTGAACACAAAAGGATATTTGTCAAAGACATAGGCGTTCAATTCTCGTTCCCTTTCTCAACAAATTCGATCCGATAATTCAGATTCCGAAGTCCGAAACAAGTGCAAACCCGTCCAACCCGGGTTCCAACTCGTCGGGTCGACCCGGCGGGTACCCGCCGGGTGACCCGAACCCGCCAACCCGTGGAAATCCCGGGTTAGGGTTCGGGTCGCCTTCCCCCGACCCTTGACCCGCCGGGTCTGACCCATGGCCACGCCTATGTGGGGGTGAAGGGGATTGTCGGACAATAATCCTCATTCCGTATTTCCGTGTGGGGTAATACTTATACAATTGAGGGTTTCAAGAATAGAACAAGTAAGAGAGAGAGAGAGATGTAACAAACTCAAATTGATCAACCAAAAAACTATTTCTGTACACGAGAGTTGCTGTATTTATACAGAACAAGGAAGGAGGAGGGAAGGTTGTTATAACAACCATTTGAAGACTTGAAAAGACCTATTTACCCTTTACTCTACATACCCCCCTCAAGATGGACTTGTAGATGGGAGGACAAGGCCAAGCTTGGCACACAAACTGTGATGTTGATAAGCACCTAGAGCTTTGGTCATAACATCAGCAATTTGCAACTGTGAAGAGACATGAGATGTAGCCAGAAACCCCTGCTGGATGAGTTCTCTTATGAAATGGCAGTCAATACGCACATGCTTTGTTCTTTCATGATAGACAGGATTAAATGCAAGGCTTTGTGCAACCTTGTTGTCACAAAATAAGGTCACAGGAAGAGACAACTGAATGTGGAGATCAGATAACAGACCCTGCACCCAGATTAGCTCACTAGTTGTGTATGACATGCTCCTATATTCACTCTCAGCTGATGACTTGGATACTACCTTTTGCTTCTTTGATTTCCAAGAGATGAGTGCTCCTCCCAGAAATACACAATAACCAGATAGAGATCTACCAGAATCAGGGCAATTTCCCCAATCAGCATCACTAAAGGCAGACAAACTAAGATCTGAAATTGCAGGATATGAAAGTGCCATGTTGAAGCTTCCCTTCAAATATCTAAGAAGATATAATGCAGCATTCCAGTGAGGCTGGCGAGGGCATTGTAGGTATTGACTGAGTTGTTGGACTGTGAACGATATGTCAGGTCTTGTGAATGTGAGATATAGAAGCCTCCCTACTAGCCTTCTGTACAACTCAGGATTGGATAGAGGCTCTCCATCAAATGAAGACAGTTTGGTGCCCCTCTGCATAGGAAAAGATGCAATCTTACACTCTAGCATGTTAGCATCTTTGAGTATATCTAGGATATACTTCCTCTGGTTAAGGAGAATGTCAGTTGAAGATCTAGATATTTCCATGCCTAAAAAGTATCTAGCAATGCCAAGACCCTTAATGGTAAACTGGCTATCTAAGACAGCTTTTGTAAGAACAATTTCCGTACTGTCATTTCCCATTAGAAGCATGTCATCAACATATAGGAGAGCAACTGTGAAAGAGTCACCAACAGCCTTAGTGAAAAGAGAATAATCATGGAGAGACTGAACATAGCCAAGTTTCCTCAGAAATTTAGTGATCTCAAGATTCCATTGCCTGCTAGCCTGTTTGAGTCCATATAATGACCTGTGTAACTTGCAAACCTGACCAGATGTGGCCTTGCTGTAGCCCAAAGGAGGAAGCATGTAGACCACTTCATCGAGAAAACCGTGTAGGAATGCATTATTTACATCAAGCTGATGTAATTTCCAACCTTTAGTTGCTGCCAATGCTAGAACAATTCTCACAGTTGATAACTTGGCCACTGGGGAGAAAGTCTGCTTGTAGTCTTTATCTTTGACTTGATTGTAGCCCTTTGCCACTAATCTGGCCTTATACCTGTCTACCTCACTAGTAGGCTTATACTTGATCTTAAAAATCCACCTAGAACCAATGGCTTTAGCACCAAGAGGAAGGTCTGTGACAGTCCATGTGTGATTACCTTCCAAAGCATCTAACTCAGCCTGCATAGCTAACTGCCAATTGACATCATCTTTGGCCTGATTGTATGTACGAGGTTCAAATACACCACATACATTAACCAGTGAATTGACATAAGAAGGTGAGAGATGAGTGAGATGCTGAGTGGAGAAAACCAAGAAGGACTGTGACTGTGACTCACTTCTGTTTGGCAAATCCCTGCAAATGTAGTCAAACAATCTATGTGGTCTATGAATAACTCTCTTAGCTGGCAGCCCCTGAAGATGCTCAACTGGCTGTGTGTTTCTGAAGTCCATACTTGGTTCAGTTTGTTCAATTGTAGGGCTAGAAACTGAATCACTAACCACTAATTCAGTTGTATTTTCAGATGGACAAACAGATGACTGAGAACCCATCAAGTTCATATGAGGTGGAGGAGACTGAATTTGGCTGTTATTGGCAGGTTGGAAGAGATGAATATCCTCAGTAGCAACAGGAGTTACCAGGGGTAACTTGGCTTGAGTAGATTTAGACATATCAAGAGGTTGTGTAGTCTTAAAAGGCAATATATTTTCTTGAAATTTCACATGTCTGCTTATCAAGACAACTCTCTTATCTAGATCATAGACTTTAAAGGCCTTTTGATCTGGTGGGTACCCAAGGAAAACACACCTTCTTGCCTTGGTACCTAGTTTGTCTTTTATGTCATTAGGTTGGTAGGTATAACAAAGACAACCTATGACCCTCAAATGCTCAATGGAAGGTAACTTCCTTTACAGAATTTCAAAAGGAGATTTCCAATTTAAAACTGCAGATGGCATTTTATTTACTAAGTAAGTTGCACCAAGTACACTCACCCCAAAATTTGATAGGAAGCCCAGCAAAATGTCTGATAGCTCTAGCAGTTTCTATCAAATGACGATGCTTCCTTTCCACTCTACCATTTTGCTCAGGCACCCCTGGAGCAGACCTTTGGTGAATAATCCCATATTGTTCAAACAAACTAGCACACATTCTTTGTGTGAACTCTGTCCCATTATCTGTCCTGATCACCTTAACAGTGGTGTTGAACTGATTTCTAACCATATTGAGGAAAGACACAATCATCCTATAAACTTGTGTCTTGTCTTGCAGCAAATAAACCCAAGTTCCTCTAGAATGATCATCAAGTACTGTAAGGAAGTATCTAGCACCACACAAAGCTTTCTCCTTATAGGGACCCCAAACATCCATGTGAACTAAACTGAATACTGAATCAGCAATAGAATCACTTTTAGAAAACTGTAATTTGTGATGTTTTGTCATATCACAAGAGTCACAATGAAAGGTACTGAAGTTACAGCCCTTGCAAACATCCAGTTGCTTCATCTTAGAAACTGACATATGCCCAAATCTGGCATGAAACAAATCTAAACATTCAACTTTATTACATAAAACACCTAATGTGTTTATTGAGGGAAGACACACAACTTCCAACTTGGAGACACTTCTTGCTTGATCTGCAGCTATCCAAAGAGTTCACCTTCAAGTAATACAGACCACCATCTTCAAAACCTCTAGCAATAATGCAACTAGTTGTAGGGTCCTGCAAGGTGCAAGATACTGAATCAAAACTAAAATCCCAATGTCTGACTTTCATCAACTTGGAAACTGACAAGGGGTTATGTTGGAACTGAGGCACAAATAACACATTGTTCAAGCTCAATGATTCAGATATGGTGACAGTGCCAAATTCCCTAACCAGAAAAGATGTGCCATCAGGCAAACCCAATGAAACAAGTCTATCCAAGGTATGCAATTCAGAAAAAATGCTCTTGTCAAAAGCTATGTGGTCAGTTGCTCCTGAATCCACAATCCATGACCACATATCTCCTTTATTATTTCCAACAAGAAAGGAAAAGCTCATAATACCTGCAAAATTCACAAAGGCATGGTTGACTGAACTGTATGGCCCATCTATTGGAGCTTTGCCTTTGATCATTCTCATGACTTCATTGAACATGGCATTCACCATCCCTGGATCTGGCTTAGCACAATCCATGTCCAATGGACTATCAAACTGACCTTCCAACAACTGTTGTCCTTCAGCATTTGCAGCAAACCTGCTAGAACTGCCTTTCTGAACATCACCATCACGAGGCCCCTTGAACCACTCAGGATACCCCACCAATTTGAAACAGTAGTCTCTAGTGTGACCCTTCTCCTTGCAGTAATCACATTGTCTATCAAATTTTGCCTTCTTGAAATCCTTTTTGAACTGATTAGTAGCCTTACTCTGAACTGACTTACTTCCTACAGCAAAAGCATTACTATCTGTTTGACTATTCCTGCTTACGGCCAAGGCATTCATATCAACATGCAATCCAGTGATCCCCTTTTGCCTTTCAATCTGAACAGCCATTTGAAAGACCTTGTTCAAACCTGGCATGGGATCCATAGACAGAATATTGTTTCTAAGATGCTCATAGGCTTCATTCAATCCCATCAAGAATTGCATGATCTTAGCCTTATTCTCCCTATCAACAATCTTTTTCAGAATAGCACAACTACAATGACTTATTCCATCACAACTGCAGATAGGCAAAGGATCCAGAAACTGTAGTTCATCCCAAATCTTTTTAAGTTTTCCATAATATGCAGGAACAGACAGATTCTCTTGCCTCAAGCAACCAATTGCACCCCTAAGCTGATATATGAGGGGATCATTTGACTCGTAAAACCTCTCCCTAATCTCATCCCAAAGTTCTTTCGACGATTGAACATACATGAAGTGTTCACCTATCTCGCTATTCATGGAGTTTACAAGCCAGCACATGACCATATAGTCAGCTCTACTCCATCTTTCAAACTCATCACTATCTTCCTCAGGCCTAACACAAACTCTAGTTATGAATCCTAATTTTGCTTTTGCGCCAAGCGCCATTCGCACAGCTCTACTCCAACTCGTGAAATTCGATCCATTAAACAAATTCGACACCAGCTGCATGCCTGGATGGTCGAAATTTGATAAAAAGTATGGATTGATATGCACATGATTCATACCTTGCACGAACTCGCCGAATTGGATCGGATTCTGGCCATTCCCTGGTATTCCAGCATTTCCGACGCCATTGAATCCTCTTCCGAAGCCATTAGCTGCAGGTGTGACGAAGATGCCTCGTCCTGTACCATTCGATCCTCCTAAGCCGCCATTGCCAGATCCAGAAGCTTGATTCATCTGATTGCTTCCTCTTCCAGCCATATCGTAGCTCCAACGAAGCTAAAAACTTCGACGATTGTCGAACAGAAGTGGATCTAAGAAAAACGCAGCAATTGATCTCAAGGAGATCAGATTCGCTCTAATCTGATACCATTTCAAGAATAGAACAAGTAAGAGAGAGAGATGTAACAAACTCAAATTGGTCAACCAAAAAACTATTTCTGTACACGAGAGTTGCTGTATTTATACAGAACAAGGAAGGAGGAGGGAAGGTTGTTATAACAACCATTTGAAGACTTAAAAAGACCTATTTACCCTTTACTCTACAGAGGGGAGTATGATGGAGAATTATTGTTTTTTTCCCTTACCTACTCAACAATAATCCTCATTCCGTCAAACACCAACGGTCTCCTTAACTCTCATAAATCATAATCCATAAAAATAATCTCAATTTCGGTAATCCTCTTCATCCCACAAAAGACAATCAACTACCAAACATGCCCTTAGAATTTAGATCCATCAAACCATCCACAGTCAAAATGTTACCTTACCTTAGATCTAGGGCAACCCGCTTGGTGCGCCCATTCTACCCGGTTAAATTTGAGGGATTGGGTAATACAATTGACCAAGGCAGATTGATAGGCTCAAAAGGTCGGGGTAAGGGTCATACCCAGCTGGATCGGTAAATTCAACCCGTAATTATATAACTTTTATATATTTATATTAAAACACTATACATCTATTAATGCTAAATGATAGTAGTATCCAAACCTCAATGCATTTTATGGTATTAAAAAAGTTAATTTTAAAAAAAAATTCATGGAAATGAAGGGTACTGATTTTGTATTGTGGGATTTTAAAGTTGTTTATTTTGTGTACCTTTGTTTTTTTTTTATTTATGAAATTTCAATCTTATATGATACCTAGTACTGTATACAAAAAGATGATACACCAAGGATTTGATCGAATAAGAAATTAGGGTAAATCTAGTGTACCTTTTTTTTTTTAATGAAATTTCAATCTATTAAGCTATGTGAAGATACGTACCAAAGGGAGTCTCACGTTGAAAATATGAATGAACCAAACTTAGTATGACAGTGAGCTACTGCTTCTATTGTCAATATGGGTGTACTTCTATTGTCAATATGGGTGTAAGGACTTGAATAAGAAATTAGGGAAGATTTACATACGTGAAGTAGTTTGTCTGAAATGTATTTAGAATGAGTATCTGAAATTCTGAGAAATATAACTCAAATGAACAAAACGAGCAAGGGAATTGAATTCAGTTCAAGCCGTGAGCATGACTGCTATAGTCATTGCAACTGTGAACCCTAACTCCACTTTCATCTCCTTCTTTCTTAATGCCCCTCCGGTTGGAGGTTGTGGTGTGGGTGAGATTGACGGAGACATGAATGCGGAAGACGATGTATGGTTTGATAACGTCGCTCCCAACTTTGAGCAGTCGCTCCCAATCACACCTGTTTGAATTTTGATCGTCATATTCATACGAGAAGATAATTTAAATTTATTCAACCAAGGGTTGGGGTGTTAATGGCAGAGACGCCCTGTCATTCCCCAACACCCTAGTAGTAGATATAAACAGTGTTGGATTTATTGTAATCCTTTTACTTTTTTTTATTAAGTAGAAATTCGAGATCAAATATACCTGAAACTTGAGAGACCGACAAATCAACAAACAGGTGAACCGTCAAATATACAATAAACCGAAAATACAAGAAAAGAAAAAATGCGCAATCATCACGTAAAGTATTCTGGGGCCTCTGGGCCCAACTCCTCTCCTTGTGTTAGGGTTAGACCTGTCATTCGGGTCAGGTCACTTCGGGTCTCGGGTAAAACGGGTCCCGGGTAAAAGCGGGTTCTGGGTATTTTTGGGTTGACTAGAAGTCTAGAACCCGGGTTTGACTGGGTTTCGGGTCATTTCGGGTCGATTTCGGTTTTGTCAATTTTTTCTTTTTTAAATTAAAAAAATCATGATTTGATAATTTTGCGATAAATTTTAATTATATATAAAAAAATTTAATTATATTTAATTATAAATCAACTGGGTCAATCGGGTCAAAATTACCGGGTCAAAACCCAAATTACCTGGAAAATTTCCGGTTTTTCGGGTTTGGGTCGAAAAAAAATTCTGGATCAAAATTTTCGGGTCTTGACCCAAAAAATTCCAGACGATTGGGTTGGGTTATGTTTTGACAGGTCTAGTTAAGGTGCATAAATCCAAGTACTTTCATTCAAGAGATTTTCATAATCAAGAAATAATTTATCAAAAAAGTTATTTGACCAAATTGATATTGTACTCTCAATCTGTCTCAATATATGAAGTAATTTTTTTTCTACATCGGTTTGAAAAATATATTATTTACTATTTTTATATTTTTTTAAGATAATTAAAACTACATTAAATATTAGTTTTTTAATTAATTTTTTAAAATAATTTCATACCTATTATTAATAACTATGAAATTAATTAAAAAAAATAGTTTTTAAGATAATAAAAATTATATTAAATATTAGTTTTTTAAAATGGTTTTATACTTATTACTAATAACTATGAAATTAATAAATAAAAAAACCAATATTTGATATTGTTTTTATTATATTAAAAAAACATGTCTTAATAGTAAACGAGACCGTCTTAATTTTTAAAAATAATTTCATACGTACGAATACTATAAATATATTTTAAAAATTAATAATTTTTTAAAAAAATTATGAAGGTCATTTCTTTAATTTTTTTTTTTTAAAACGTGCTAAGAATCAAAATAGGGGAAGGCAATGGAAAAAATGAAACTTACATGGAGCAAAGCAGGGGAAGGCAGGGTTGCCGGCGACGTTGAAGAATCCACGAGGGCATTCGCAAGTCCAATTGAACGCCGACTTCATCTTGCAGCTCCCTCTCTCGCAATTCACCCATCGGCAAGCTTCATTTCATCATTTTTAATTGTTAATTTCAATCAAATTATCATCTTCAACAACAGAAATTAACAGAGGTGGTGGGGAGGGGAGCTTTACGGTTCAAGACAGGTCGATCATCAGCGGGAGGAGCTTCCACCGGCGCCGGAAACGGAGAAAGAGAACTATTGCATAACAAATCGAGGCTACCTTCAATTCCAGATCAAACAATTAAAAAAAAAAAAAAACTCTAATCGATCAATATGGGATGAAATTGGAGATCGATGCTACATACAGTTGGGAAAAACACAGGGGAGGAAGTCGTTGCCGTCGGTTTCACCGGTGAGGGCGCTCTGAATCCAGCCGGCGTCGCACTTGCAGACGAATCCGACGGTGCTATGAATCGACGGCGTGCAGTTTCCTTTACCACATTCGACGCTGTGGCACACGCCTCCTGCAACGACGAAAGGAGGAGGGCAGATAAGCGAAACAAGAACGGTCGCAAACAGAGCTCCTCCCAGCAGCTTAGTGGAACCCATTTTTTAATTTGTCCAACGAAGAAGACAACAATGGCGAGATGAGATTGTACTCCGTATTAAATACGTTGGTTGGATATGTAAATAAGGTGACACAATGAGATTAATGACAGTACATTTCAAATAAAGACTAATTGGACGTTTGAACAATTGACTATGTGAAATATAGCATCCTCTACTACTTCATGTGGATTACGTTGCATCACACGATTATGTGGATTATGTTGAACAAGGACTTGTGGGTCCGGTTCGAACCCCGGAATGACCGCTCTTTATTTACCAATTTAACAAGATTATTTTGATTATAAATAAATGTTAAAAAAATAATTTTAGATTTTATACCCTTATATTAATAAGATTATTTTGATTATAAATAAATATTAAAAAATATTTTTAGATTTTATACAGTTATATTAATATGTTTATAAAGTTTTATTATGAAAAATCATGTTTTAAAAATATAGATAATTAAAATATTGATTATTTTAAAAATAATTTTTATTATTTTTCAAAACATGAATTTTCATAATAAAATTTTATAATATATCAATATAATAAGGGTATATAATCTAAAAATATATTTTTTTAAATGTTTATTTATTATACCTAAAATAATTTTGTGAGGATGGTGGTGGATAGAGCCATCTTAACGTGGGAGCAGTTCAAGAAGGAGACAAATCGGCATATAGAGGATGGGGGGAGAGACCGGATTAAGGGTTTGTGAAGGTTAATTGGGATGCGGCAATGCACAATAAGCGGGATGTGGACAGAGGCGGATCTAGAAATTTTTTCGGGGTGGGTATAATTTTTTTTGGATAATTTTTATATTATTTTTATTAGAAATATTTATTAAAAAATATATATGAAAAGAATACTTAAATTTGTAAGAAAAATTATAATTATTTTATTGTAAAATACCAAATAAATTATAAGAATTTTAAAATAATGAAAAATGGATCGAGGAAAAAATAAATGAAAATACGTGGCTAGTGTGATTTGAACAATGATTGATTGAATTCTATTTAAAATGGTGTTGGTTTAACCACTAAGTCACTAAAGATACTTATATTTTATCAAGGTTATTTAAAAAATTAAAAAGTAAAATACAAGTATCTTTAATGAATATGAAAGAAGCGGAAGAGAGAAACCACTCTTCAGCTTGACAATTTGGCCATGTTTGACAATTTGGCCATCAAACATAGGACTTCCCAACATCGTTTCTTGTTTTTTTACCCATTGGCCACCCCAACTAATTAGGGAATGTACATTATTTTACATGCAATAGTTTTATAGTAGGTGTGGATCAATAAAAGTCGGCAAGGCAAAAGCATGTTATACCAATTAATGCATTCAAAGTCTCAAACCAATTGATAAGTTAGTTGCATATGGTTAGGTCATGATTTAAGTTTTAGCTGTATAAAGTGGGTGACAATGGGAGAAATTTATTACAAGTTAAGGGTGCAGTGTGGTTCTAGCCAAGTTTTCAAAATGGACCAGACGCTATCCCAAAACTCTGCCCTCCTATTTCCGTGGTGGGATCGGGTTGGGATCAGCTGTCTCAAAAGGGACAGCCCTTCAATTTGGCTCCTCTAAAATTAAAATAAAAAAGAAAATATAATTAAAATTATAAAAGAAAAATATTAAATGATGAAATTTTGTGAGAAGGGACAGGGAGAAATTGGGGACAGTTGACCCTCAGTGGGTGAGGTGGGATCACCTGTCTGGCTGTCCTCAAAGTGACAGGTGAAGGTGACAGGTCTCTGTATTAGACCCCAACGGCCCAAGCCCAACATATATAAAAAAAATGATTAATTTTTTTTAAAATAAAGAAAATTTGTGACAGGGGTTCCGCAATGCCTATTTCCATATCAGCTTGTTGCAAAATTTGGTGAAATATCACCTTTTTCTAATCTAATTAGATAGTTAGCATTCTTCCTTTGTTTTTTAGCCGTCCTAACACCTGTTTAAAGTTTTTTAGCCGTCCTAACACCCCTTCCTCTTTCTATTCTCCTTCCGTCAGATCTGAAAGCCGGCCTCCCATGGTGATTCTCGATCTTCTCTCTCTCAACCTCCGATTCTGATGGCCTCCGTTGGAGCTTTCCTCGCTCTCGCCCTCTCCGTTCAGGCCTGAGACACAAAACCGATTCCTCAAAACACAAAACCGATTTGGCAGCCGACTGATTCCTCCGGATATTTCAACCCTAATTCCTCAAAATTCAGAATCGAATCCCCCAATTTCCTCCCGAAACCACCTTTAATCATGCCGCTGAATGGTTCCCGGTGCAACCTGCCTCCTCCAGCGCCATGGCGGTTCGACCTTTGCAGGTGGTGCTCCGTCGCCGGCTTCAACACATCAAACGCCTCCGCCTCCGCAAGAGGTTTTGCTCGGAATCCCGAAGGCGCCTCCTCCTTCCAGATTGAGGCCATAGGTCGGAATCCCGAAGGCGGATTTGATAATTGGCGAAGAGGTTTTGCTCGGTTGGGAGTTCACGGAGTCGAATTGGACCCGAGCTTGATTCAGCGACAAGCCCCCAGGGCTCAGGGTTAGGTCGAGATGGTACTCGACGATGGCATCGACGGCTATCCTCCTCCCAATTAAGGTTGTCAGTCCTTACCTCGGCCTCGAATGTTCTCCAATCGTGGAACAAGTAGGGAAGAACCTCTCAATCAGGTACGATTTTGATTCCACCTTAGTTTCAGATTTTGGATGAGATGCGTTTGCAATTATTGATGTTCATCATATAAAATTCTTGATAAAGATTGCTTTAAATAATTGCAGATATGATGATAACATAACACCACTAGATGACAAAGGAAAAAATCATAATCTCAAGCTGTGATAAATACTTTGAGACCATACATAGCATGAAGAAGCTACCAAGAAACATAGAATGTAGATGCTGGAAATTGAACAATGGATTTCTATCCCCTTCATGGATGATTTACAAGAATGTTACTGAACTTTCCTGCCCCACACACCACTTGAACGCATAATGAACACAAAATTTGTAGTTTGAGTTGTGAAATGCTTCCTTTAGTTCTAATTGGGAACTACTACCTCATTATTTATATGTTTTGATAAATAGTCTCTTTAGTTTAACATGTGACAATGCTTCCATTTACCCATTATAGTCTCACCACTAATTTATAAATAGATTATAGATACGTATTCATAGTTGGATTATTATAGGTGTATTTTGGTTAATTTCTTTGTGTGTGTTAATGCTTCAGGTTGCCATTGAGCTCGTTTTCCATCACAAGGTTGGCCTAGTGCATGAATCTATATATGCTATGAATTGAACACTTCTATACATTGGTTAATATGATTGATGTGTTCTTTTGGAAGCATTTGCACTTCTCGCTCAAGGACTGTTAAGGGGGAGCTAGAACATCAACAATTCTGAATATGTCACCTAATGAGTTGAAGGCTGTTAAAGGGCATGATACAGATCCTCTGCTTGCTCCCTATAGTCACTCACCCCCAACTGCGAGATTCCCTACAATCTCAAGTGTGATGACCAGTAATCTCATCCATCTTGCCCCTCTTCTCTCTGTTTATTTCCTTTTCTGAAAAAGATTTTCAAATCTCTAATGTGATTACTCGATTTTAGTTGCCTACGGTGATTCATTATGATTTTAGAGTCTAGATATAGGTCAATGTGATTTTAGGCGATTCGTTTCAATTCACTTCAGAATTGGATGTGCTGTGATAGTAATTCACTTCAGAATTCGTTTAGCTCCCCATGGATCTTCAATGGGCAATAGCTGATGAGGTAATTCTTCCTCTTTACAACATTTAAATGTATATCATTTATTGTTGGTCTTTGAAATATATTTTTGGCTCCTTTCTACTGATTTTTTGATCGAAAATGAGGCCAATTAACTAAAATGTATCATGCTTTACTCTCATTTCCCATGTGCTCTACTTTCTTCCTCTGTACAACATTTCTACTAATTTTTTTGACCTGATTGCTCAATTAATCTTACTTTCTTACATGATCTAGAATGTTGTGTATGGTGCATATTGATTATAGTAAATTGGCATATCAGCTTCACTCCTGTCATGATTTGGGTCATCCTTGGAAGCATTTTTCTTCGTCAGACAATCTATCACAGAGGCAAAATTACCCGCTGACATTGATGGTCTTGTGGCTGTTGGCTTGGGCTAATGGTGTGGGTCTCCTTCGGTGGAGCTTGCCGTTGTTCCCTTTGGGCAGCTGTTAACTGAGGAGGAAGCTGTTTGAGCCTGTTGTCATAGATCTTTTGGTGAATGCGTGGCTTTCCTGATGAGCATTTTGGTCTGCATTTTTGCTTTCATTGAATTCCATTAGGGGATTTTATTTTGTTGGGCTAGACTTACTGATTAGGTTTGGGCTTCTGCCCATGTTGTGGTTATTTTGGTCCGGTTTGGTAGGAGATTGGAGGGCATATATTTAGTGGTAGGATGGTTTACTTAGTTTGACTTCTTATTTTATATTGCAAATATTAATCAAATTATTCACTTATAATTTCATGAATATTCTGTCAATGTAGTCATGACTCATGAGTTGGCTTCTTCCCAATTTATTAGGGGAATCCACCAATTCATACTTTCAATTGCTAATTTACATTAAAATTCATTTTTGTGTGGAAAATCATGAATTGAGTAGATCTTGTGTCATCAAATTGTATATAGAGGGAATTCTAGGAAGTAACCCCGCCCCGGTTTGGTTTGCTAGGCTAACCCACTAACCGTTTGCAATTGCAAGGGTTAGACCCCCCTCAAAAAAATGCCAAGGTAGCCGGTTGGGAAAGGGGTGTGGAAACCGGTTGTTGGGAGTCATTAAAGAAGAGAGAGTGTGGGAGGGAGGAGGAGAGAGAGGGCAGTTTTAAAAACCTGTCACATCTTCCAACTGTGTAAAACAGAGAGAGAGAGGAGGGAGGGGAGAAGGCACGAAACCGCCATTTTTGAAACGAAAACGAGAGAGGAGAAGAAGAAGGCAAAGGAAGAAGACGAACCTGGGAGTGCGGAGTAGAAGACGGCGCCGGATTTCAAGCCAGTAAACCCGACGTGTAGAAGACGACCGTGTGGGCGTTTAGAGGAGAGAGACCGACCGATTTGAAGTAAGTAAACCCTAACCCTACCGATTTTGTACTGATTGCATAAATTGAAAGGACGAGGGACCATTTGAAGACCCTAATTTGTTTGCCATGGTTTGCAATTGGATGAAATAACGCGTGGAATATCCGCCCTGTCATGTGGGATGTAACCGGCGTCTAGTTTGAAAACAATGGGTGGAAATGTGAGAACGGGGGTGTTCGAGTTGGGGAGAGAATGGAAGTACCATTGTGGTGATGATATGGTAAAGGCCTTGAAGGAGGAAGCAAATTAGGGGAAATCGATACATGTATTGTGTGAATATTTGGGAAATTGGTGAAATTGGGGAAAATGTGGGAATTGGGGAAATTGGTGAGATTGGGGAAATAGGATAGATATAGGGAAATCGGGGAACCTAAATGTGGTTTAAAAAAATTCAGGAACAAGTTATTGAATGTAAATGCTGTTACATTGTAAACTGTCATGTTTTTAATAAGTAGTTGCCATGTTAAATAGGTTTGTTGTCATGTTTAATTGCAAAATTGCGCGGCTTATATTTTGTGGAAGTTATAAAATGGTTATAATGCTCAGGTGATAATTATAAGCTAAGATATGGTGAGGCTAGAAAGTTACTGTCATTTGTGATAAGTGCAGGAAAGATATGGTGTCTGTCATGTGAAAATGGTCACTTGACATGTTAAAATTGTCACATGACATGTTATATGAACTTAACGTCATGTGCATTGTGACTTGTGTGATGAAAATCTGCAAATGTTTGAAGAATGCTAAAGTATTGCTCCCCAACCTGCAGGGTATCAAACTACAACATGAGTGATTCAGGAGAAAGAAGGGTAACAGAGACATCGACAACAGGCGAGGTATGGTTTGACTAGTGTCGATCAAGGGTAGAGTGTTTTACAGATGAGTCGGTCTAACATTCCACCCCACTGTGCAGGCGATATATGCTGTCCCCGAGGACAAGCATTTCAAGTGTAGGTGCAACCAATATGCCAGGCCCAATGTCCTTGAAAAGCTAGACGAGTACCTGAGCCCGTCAGACTGGAAGCGTCTTTGTGAAAGCCAGTTTGGCGGCATTGCGAGGCTCGGGGCCAAAGTTGAGTTCTTAGCCCAGCTAGTCCACTACGTCCTGCAGCGGCAGCTGCGGTCGAAAAAGGAAAAAGAAACGTGGTACATCATCCAGGGGTCCATAGTCCGGTTCTCCATCGTGGAGTTCGCGCTAGTGACCGGACTGAAGTGCTCGACAAACGTGGGGCGGACCGTGGACACTGCGGCGGACAAGGCAACCTGCTTAGAGTTCTTAGGGGCGGAAAAGATGAGGATGGAGGTCTTCG
Organism: Persicaria tinctoria; assembly: GCA_037127255.1. NCBI lineage: Eukaryota > Viridiplantae > Streptophyta > Magnoliopsida > Caryophyllales > Polygonaceae > Persicaria > Persicaria tinctoria. Next base: position 85,369,977 of record JBANSL010000002.1, on the reverse strand, counting down.
AGAGGGATTACATGGTGGCGATGAAGTCAGAGCGTTCGGCCGCAAGACGCTTTAAGTTCGCGCTCATATTGCTGGTGGAGGCGGTGCTGTTTGCGAAGGAACCCCGCAACTTTATTCACGGTTGGGTTGTAAATATGGTGTCTGACACTGAGGCGTTCTTGCGTTACCCGTGGGGGCGACTGTGCTACGAACGAACCCACGATTTCCTCTACCGGTGTGTTGAGCGCAAGCTCCAGCACGGGGTCAGCAGCTCTCGGCCGTCGTACTTGTTAGCCGGCTTCCCCCTTGCATTCCAGGTATGGACATAAATCTGACATGACAAATAGTGATTTAAACTGGACACTGACTCCTGGTAACTGGACACGATTAAATGCAAAGTGTCGACATGTCATCACCTGGTTTGTTTTGTTTGTTTGTAGTTGTGGGTGTACGAGGCTCTGCGGCCAGTTGCAAATCAATTTGCTGACACCAGCACAAACACAAGCACAACCTACCCTCGATGCCTGAGATATAAGTCAAAAGAGCACAATATGATGTACGATACTCTTGCCTCCCTCATCCAGCAGTCGAAGGAAGAGTTGGGCATGTTCGACGAGGTGGACGCTGTTCGGACAGTCCTTCTCCCGGATGCCGAGGAGGTCACGAAGGGGGTTATCCTTGGCGTCATGTACGCGATAGAGAAGCCGGATAAGTTCTTCGACGACCTCGTGGTGGAGTATAAAGCCAAACATGCGCCGAGCACGACGGAAGCATCTGGGTCAGGAATGCATGGTGAGGGAAGTATGACGGCTGCCCAAGTGGATGTGTCAAGGATTTTGTCTAAGATGGATGATCTGGGGACGAGCTTATTGGCAACGTTTAACGAGAGGATGGAAAGGATTGAGGCAGCGATGCAGGAGCTGAGAAGGGAGGTGAGGGGGAAGAAGCGAGGTGAGGACGAGGTGACACACTCGCAGAACAGACATGGAACTTACGTAAGTACCCTAACTGAAATCGTGATGTAAATTTTGTAAATGACGGTCACACTAACTCATAATCTGTAGAAGATGGATAAGAGTAAGGGACCAGTTGATGGGGAGACCGAAATGGAGAAGGATGTTGATCCACAAGAACCCCCCAAAGAAATACCCACCACACAGGTTAGTCATCCCTGTCGTACTGCGATGTGACGGTTGATAATGGTGTCGAGTCTAAGTTCCTTCGCATATTTGCGTAGGGTGATTAAGTGTTGAAGGACAAGGGTGAGACTGATAGCACAGGGCCAACTGAAATGGTAGGGGCTGCCGGGCTTGAGGCAGTAGCAGCCACTACCAAAGTCAAAACCGCTGAGGTAAGCCATCTGCCGCCCAGTGTCATGTGAAGATTGTTAGTCGTCATGTCAAAAATATGTTGTTGTCATGTAGGAGGACCGGGCTAATGAGGATGAGGTGTTAGTTGAGGGGTCTAAGACTGTGGCCAAAGGGCCGGGGGACAAGTCATCCATCTCCGAGGCAGAAGCACCCACGACAAAGACAACCCCTGAGGTAGGTCGTGTTAATGATACTGTCATGTCAAAAACACATATGTGTCATGTTATTTTAACTTTGTGTCATGTAATAAACCATAGGAGGCACAGGAGGAGGCCGTACTTCCCCTTCAGCGTAAGGGCGGAAGGGTGAGGCGAGCGCCTGCGACGTTAGAGGGCCACGAAGTTACCCAGCCGGGGAAGAAGCCGCGTGTCGACAAGGGGAACAAGGAGAAGGAGGTGGTTGAGGACGTGGCCTTGGGCCTGATGACAAGGGCTGACGTGGATGCATTCACCGAGTGGTTGACCACCGACGACGCCCAAGGGACTGAACCCGCACGTACAATGCTGGGCACCCGCCTTGAGAGGGATTTCTTCGGGGACCTAAAAACGCCAATGAAAGTGGTGGGCTCAGAGGTAAATTCCGGCCACCCGTGCTCCGATAACTTGACATTTTTGTGGTTGACTGGACACGTGTTCTTTGTTTGCAGCATATCGACGAAGCATGCGGCATCCTCCGAAAGGAGGTAGGTAGCGAGTCGAAGTACGCAGGCGTCGCAGTCGTCGACCCCTACTTCGGGGTACTGCTGCATAGACAAACCGGCATGCCCGTCGACGAGGAGTTGGAGTACTACTTCAGCGGATGTTGCTGGAGAGGTGTCCGAAGCTTTGGGCTAGCGTCGACCGTGTGTTGGCCCCATGGAATCTGAAGGACAACCATTGGGTAGCGGTTGAGATCGACCTGACCGAGTGGACTGTCCGTGTGTATGATCCGGACACCCGTCTGACTCCTGAGCGACATTTGCCCGGCCTTCTGAAGCCCATCACGCACACCCTTCCCCCGCTGATGGATGGCCACCAAGAGCTGCACGCCAAGCATGCAGGGAAACTGCCCCAACCGTTCAAGTACAACCGTGTGAAGGGGATCCCGCAGAACAAGCAATCGTAAGTCGTCGTAGTCCATCTTCTGATTTATAGTGTAATTGGTGCGCATTAGGTTTGACACATACTTTTTGCGACGCAGAGGAGACTCCGGACCCTACGCTCTCCGTTTCATGCAAATGCTCGCATCAAGCGACCGCGCATTCAAAGGGGTGGACGACGCCTTTATCGATGCTTACCGCCTAGTCCTATGTGTCGCCATCTACCACGGTGCCTTTCGTCCCAGCCCCGATCCTTAGTAGTCATTGGCTCCGTCCTCTTTTTACAAGAACATTGTTGTCTGTACTGTTGTATGGAAATGTTGTTAGTGGTTTGAACAGTTGTGCTTTCGTCTGATTTAATTTGGTTGACTTTGGTATCGACGGTATGTCGTTTTGGGAAACCTAGGGCTCAGGTTTTAAAACTATGATGTCTTGTTGTTTTTGAAACTATGTAGGTTGTACGATGGTCGACAGTTATATATGCACGTCGTCCACATTTTCATTGAAAATGCACAATTAAAACATGTCATGTCGAAAATATCACCCTCCGAGTTTATATAACTGCATGTCATGTACAAAATGATATAGCTACACCCATGCCCAACAAGCCTTAATAACAAAACACGGGCGACGTTCATACTTCAATGTAAAAGGGGGAGCGATAACGTTTCCGAATAAGTGAGCCCTGCTTACAAAACGCGTGAAATATCCACTGGCATGTCTTACCCATAATATGTCATGTCAAAATAGATAGCCGTCATGTCGAACCCAGTAGCTGTCATGCCAAAATATGTACCCGTCATGCCAAAATACCACATTTTTCTTCACTATGTGCGGCGCCTTTTCGGGAACTTTCTTTCCCACTAAGACGGGTACCTAGATGTCTTCGGCCTGCCAGGGCATGCCTTCATAAGTGGGGGGAGGCAAGTCTCTTTGGCGATTGCCTCGGGCACCCTCCAATTCTCTCGCGACGGGACTGGGTAGATCACGTCCTTGTAGCACGCACGCCACGCGTCGACCTTGTACAAGTCGTTGACGAGCGAGTACACATCCATCCCGTGCAATTGAGATGCTGCAATTGCGTGCGCGCATGGGTAATGGTTGACGTTGAAGCGTCTACAGCTGCATAAATGTCCTGTTAGGTTTACAAGCCAGGTGGAGGTTCCCTTGTGTACCTCGTACTCATGTGCACTCAGCTGTCTGACGACCATGGAAAGGGACTGCACGAAGTTTGCTCTGATGGCGTTATCAACCCAGTCGCTCACGACCTTCCCCTGCTCGCCGCTTGTCTTCCTATGTTTGACGAACCACGTGCCGACGGTCTTAAGGATGGCATCTACAAGGGCTGTTAGCGGCAAATCTCTAGGATATTTGAACACCGAGTTCAAGCACTCGGAGTTATTAGTGGTTGTGATGTTGTACCTATTCCCAGTGTAGAAAGCCCTTGCCCAGTTGCTGAACCCGGCCTCCTTCAGATATTGGCCCGCTCCGGGAACCCGTGCACAAAACTCCGCGTACAACACCTGGAACTCATCGTACGTGTAAGCTTTACACATCGTCATGAACTCGTCTTGCAAGCCCCCGCACTTGAACCGGAAATGGACATTTTAAAATAAGTGATATGTGCATATGCCATGCTTCGCGAAGATGTAGCTATCCCGTATGCCCTTCAGGATGCTCATGTGGCGGTCAGATACCCACACCAGATCAGTCGTGTCTTCAACGACACGCAACATCTGCCTGAAGAAGAACCCCCAAGACCCATCATTCTCGCCGTCAACCATGGCGAAGCCTACGGGGTAAATGTGGTGGTCATCGTCTTGTGCAGTAGCAAATAGCAAGCACCCTCGAAATTTCCCCTTCAAGAAGCTCCCGTCCACCGATATAACCCGGAGAATAAACATCTTGATGAGTTAGAGGTCTCATGTCTAGGCAAACATACGTCATGTGATATCCGTATGGGCGTCATGTTGCTATTAATTGAGCGTCATGTTCAATTTAAGTAAGGACTGACCTTCCGTAGGTGGGGGATAGCCCTCCGCCACGCTCCAAGACTCATAAACGCATACTTGAATCGCCCCTCCGTGTTGCGTTCTATCTTCGTGTACGTCCCAGGGTTGGCCTGCTCCAGCATGTACATGTACGAGTACATGCTCCGATAGCTTTTCTTGTCCGTTCCGTACACTTTGTCCCTCGCACTCAACCGGGCTCGGCGCGCCTTCCGGTAGCTGCATGTGACCCCCAGTTGCGACTTCATCAGCCTCTGCACTTGATCGGGGATCGAGGGGCTTCTTCGACCGTCCGAAACTGAACATGCCCATTCACACACATGTGTCCAGTTAAGTTAGTTGTGTGTCCAGTTAAGATAGTTGTGTGTCCAGTGACTATATTTGTGTGTCCAGTTACAATAGTTGTGTGTCCAATTAAGAAAGTTGTGTGTCCAGTTACTGCATGTGTGTGTCCAGTTACTAGTGTTGTGTGTCCAGTGTGTATATCTATATGTCTAGTGGAATTTAGGCAAGAGTCCAGTTAAGTTTTACGTATTGGGTCACATATCTTTCGACAATGCGCCGCCCCAGCTGCGTGTATGACGCACTGCGTTTTTGGCTGACCGCCTCGTTCAGCGAGCACGTGTGCTCGTCCACAAGCTTTCGGATCTTCCATAGCCCCGTTCCCTTGTAAGTCGAAGCCCGACATGACCACTTGCACTTGGGAGCAGCGCACCCTACAACATACAAGGTCTTCGTTGACTTCTTCACCTTCGTCGTGAAGCAGCGAGTCAGACCCGCCCACGCTACGAGTTCCTGCACATCCTCCTTCCTTCGAAACGTTTGTCCCTCCCGGAGCTTAATACTACACTGGCTGGTATCCAATGGGGTCCCCGCCACCATTGGTTCACTTTCAGCAGGCTTCGCAGAAGTGGTCGACTTCCATTTTCGTCTTTCGTATGCTTCCTCGACTTCCCTCACCGCTCGCTCCGCTTCATAATCCCATGACCAAGACTTCGTCGGACCAGAACTACCGTGTTCAGCTTTAACCACTTTTGGGATTGCATCATCCTCGTCGGAGGAGCTACCAAGGTCAATGGCCCCATCTTCCATGTCACTGCTGACATATATGACCTGCTTCCCTTTATTAACTGCGTCGGCATTCTTTTCCCTCTTCGCAAACTCCAACTCCAACTCCTCACTTATCCCTAACTGGTCAGAAGTCTCCATTAACTGGACGGCTGTTTGTGTTAACTGGACATCCGATGATTCCAACTGAACATCTGTTTGGTTTACCTCGACAATTTTTTCTCCCAAATCTTCGTCTTCTCCGTCAAGCCCCACGGGGAGATCTGTATTTGGGTGATCTTCTTGGGTCACGGGCGGACCAGTTAACGGCACAACAACATCCTCCAAGCCTGCAGGAGACAAACCACCACCGTCTGAGTCATCCGTTGTCGATCCTTGTGCTTCGGGCACGTCTCCACCAACCTTGCGTCGCAGGGAGACATTGAGGTCGATAGGCCAATTTCGTTCTCCAGACAGCCCGTTTACAAACTTGTAGGCCTCCAAGTCTTCGTCATCCCCGATAGCAAACGGCCTGGACCCTTCCTTCTTTGACTTTACATATGTGAGCTCCACATCATTCCTCCTCCCATCGACATTAAACTTGTCCATCACTTGTTTATTCAGCTTTACATAGTAAATCCTTTCGTCCACCATCATGGCTTTCTGGCTCCTTGTTCCCGTGAAGACCCAAGTGCCGCCTTCACACGCCCACCATCCTCCAAACAATACAGTGATACAAACTGATGATTTTTCCCCTGTTGCATTTCATAGAGAGACAGAAATTAATTTGTATCGACGGTATTTACATATGAACAACACTTACCAAACATAGAGAGAACACTTACCCATTTTATGTCCGATCAGAGGACTGTCCAGTAAATTCCAACACGTGTCCAGTGGGTACGATTTAACCGTCCCATGAAAAGTGGCTTCGTACAAGTAAACCGTTAACTGAACTCATGCCCACTTGCTTCTTCTTCAATGGATTCTCTCTCTTTCTTCAGATTTTGTGAATAAAAGTGACGCCCAGAATTTCTCTCATCTCTTTATATAGACCACACATCATTTGACACCTACCCTCTTTCCTCTAATCAAACGCCGGCCATTCCCCTTCTTCAAGTTCCATTTCCCCTGCAATTCATTAATGGGAGCTAATGATTTCCCTCAGACATTCTTCAAAGCTTATATACCCTCCCCCTCCTCCCTCCCTTTTCCCTTTTTTTTTTGGCGCCATCCCTGGGCGGGAACAATTGATTTCCTCCAATTTACTGTACCCAGCTGCTCCATCTCTCTCCCTCTCTCTACCTGTCTTTTCAATATTGATCAGGATTTTCACCCTCTCTCTCTCTCTCTCTCTCTCTCTCACACACACACACACAGACTCTCTCTCTCTGTGTCTTTTCCTCGCTTTTCCGTCTCTCTCTCTCTCTCTCTCTCCCTCTCTCCCTCTCTCAATTGTCCAGCTGTCATACTCACACTGTCCAGTCCCCCCCCACTTACCTGCTACCGGTTGAGCCAAAAATCCGGATATCCGGATTTTAGCAAATTTTTTCCGGATGGGGTTATGTGTGCAAGGGTTTAACCGAAATTGGTTATTTTAGCAAATTTGCCTTGTATATATTGTAATAAAGTTCAATCACACTTTACGCTCTTGTGTCATCACTTGAATAAAAATGTAATGAACATGTCACCACAAGTGATTGCATCAATGAAGTGTAATCACAAACGCGTCATCAGTGAATAAACGTAGAATCGATGAAAATATATCGATATACAATTGATTAAATTGAAAAAAAAAGTGGCATTAAACGATTTCATTAAAAAAAATGACATCAAATAATTACATTAGAAAAATGGCATCAAAACACTACTTTGAAAAAGTTGCATCATATTAAAGAAAAAAAAAGTCATCAAAACACTACTTTGAAAAAATATGACATCACGGCAAAAAAAAAATATCATCAAAAAATTGACTTTGAAAAAGTGTAATCAGTAGTAAATACTAAAAAAAAAATGGCATCTATGATCGACGTGGCATCACAGTACACAAAAAATGTCATAAATGTTTGAAAAAAATGTCATTAAAATGTGGCATTAAAGCGAAAATTAAATGTAATAAAAAATGGAATCAAAACGGTAAAAAAATGTCATCAAAAAAAAAAGGAATAAGTTGGTCAACGCTGCCGGTCAATGGTCAAACAGGTTGACCGTTGACCTTAATAGTCAATTTGGGAAGGGTGCTAGGTTAGTTAATTAATTTTGTTTGGGTGCTAGTTAGCTAATGAGATATTCATAATGTGCTAGTTGCCAAAATAACCCTTATTTTAATTTATTTCCATTTCATTAATTTGTTACCGGAAACGATATCTCCACCGCTAATTTTTATTATTTTCACCGCTAATCACCGCATAGGTATGCGGTGGACTTAATCAACTTTTTCCCAGACCCACCGCATATACATGCGGTGGGTCCGTTGACCGTATACGAACCCACCGCATACCTATGCGGTGGGTTATGACGACGGTATACATGCGTTGGGTTTTTGGCAATTGGAAAGGGTTGTAGAAGTTATCCAAAACCGTCGCCATAACCCACCGTATACCTATGCGGTGTGTTATAGTGATGGTTTTGGACTGTTATGACAACAGTTTTGGGTTGTATAGCGACGGTTCAAACCCACCGTATACCTATACAGTAGGTTATTGCGACGATTTTGAACCGTTATGGCGACGGTTTTGAACCATTATGGCGACGGTTTTTGGCTTGTGTTCGAGGATCCACCGTATAGTATTGCGGTGACCCACCGTATACCTATGCGGTGGGATCGTTGACTATTATTAAACTCACCGCATATCTATGCGATTATTAGCGGTGTAAATAGTAAAAATTAGCGGTGAAGATATAATCACACATTTGTTACACAATATCCTTATACTAATATTGTTTTTCTACTGTATCTTTTTACTAATATCCTGTTTGTGCCTGAGTTGCTCAGAAACACCTCTCGACCCAGTCGAAAGAAAGATTGCAAGTGTTATTGTGTATATTTTTTTATTAGGTAAAAATTCGAGGTCAGACATACCTGAACCTCGAAGGTCGACAAATCGACAGACGGATAACCGTAAAAAACAAACAAATCACAAATGTGCAGATTACATGCAAAAACACTCTACAAGGCGAAACTAAATAAAACTAAACCAAAAGAGATGGGAACGTAGACGACGAACGGAGCTAAGCACTACCCACTACCCAGAAACAGCACCGTATGCTGACGGTTCGAAAAAAGCGCGACAATCAAAGCAATGCACTAGGCGCGTGTGTTGCTGGGCTAGAAGAGACAAGACGGCGTCGTTCGGCCACTGGAAGAGCCAAAGTGGTGCGTCTGGCCATTTCTTTAGCTGAAATACATTATCGGTTGCCTGGTGGCACGAGCAGGATTTATTGCAAAATTAGATCAGTACAAATCTCTGCAGTTACAACATACTCTACAATCAACCATACCCAAAAACACACATTACAATACAACTTCCCTGAGTTAATCAATCTACCTCAAACTTGTTTGTGAGATGTTGATGGCCTGAAGCATCCACAGAAGCGTGGCTTCGGCTTCCCGCTCCTCCTTCCGCGGCCAAACACGAACCACTCCTTCAAAACGATGCCCGTTCGACTCCTCATCAACCTGCTCTTCCCTTTCTTCCTCTCCGTCTTCTCGTCCTCCAATTTCACCACAATGTACTGGATTTTCTGCACGTCGAGCTCCAGCCTTTCGATCTTTTCGGCCTCTTTCATCGCCTGCTCGGATACCTTTCTTGTCTGAGCCTGTTCATTAGTTGGATCAATTGCATCTGAGGACGAATGGGTGCTTTCGTCGATTGCCTTGGTTAGTTCGGTGTTCACATTCGCCAGCTGCGCTACAGAATTGTCGATCTCTTGCAGCTGGCCTCTCAGCCTCTCGTATTCGAAGGCCTTGGAGGATGTCCTCTTCTTGTTGATCTCCATCTTCCTTTTCAGTTCTTGGACCGAAACGCTCAGGCTCTCGAGCTTCTGTGCATCGGAAGCAAGCCTCTCTGTGATGATCTTCGTGCTGCCTCCGTTGTTGGATACATCTAGCTTATCGACGCCTAACTCCTTCTCAATCTCACCGCCTGCTTCTATGGTCTCAGTTAGATTCTGCAAGTTCTGCAACTCGGACAGTCCATCGGATGCTGAACAACTTTTTTCACTGAATTCCTGCACCTGAAAGATTAGCTCAAAGCATGAGATACTATTCCGAAATCACACAGAAATACTCGTCTACGGAAGCGCGGTACCTGCTGTTGTTGTGGAGTACCAGGGGAGCGAAACCTTATCTGTAAAAGCGGATTTTGCTCCGACGACACAATGTTTTTCTTGAGAGATGCTATAGCAGGAACATACGCCGCGAGCTGTGATTTAAGCCCTATGTTTTCGCCTTCCAAGAAGCTGATCTTGTCTGTCATTGTCTCAATCTCAATGCTGCTTCTAATGGCTACATCTTCGAGATCATCACACAGTCCACTCAGCTCGTGGACCTTGTCTTCGTACACAGCTTCACGAACAGCAGAGGTCTGGAAGTCTAAATAAAACGATGAAGCCTCGGCCTCCCATAGTTCGAACTCACAGGTTTGTTTGTGCAGCTCAGAGCTCAAGATTACTTCTCTAATCTTACATGCCTCCATTTCTTCGTTTAACAGATCAAGATCACTTTCAAGACTCTTGTTAGCTTCTCGGAGTGAAGTGATTTCCTTGTCTTGGTGCTCTCTGTACTCGGTGAGTTCAGATATCCTCCGCTCCAAGCTGCCACGGATGACTTCTAAGCCTTCACTGTGCATTGTTAGACCCTCGACAGTCGTGTGCAGCTCAGTGTTCGCATCCTGAAGCGCTTTAATTCTTTGCTCAGCCTCGAAAAGCTCCATCACCTTCTGATTTAGCTGCTCACCCTTGACCAGAAATCGGTGGTTCAACTGATCATTAAAAACATTGAGTTCCTGGTTCTTCGCCTCCAGCTTCCGAATCAGCTCCCCTAGTTGAAGATTTTCAGCTTCCTTGACTGCCAATTTCTCCCTCAATGCCTTTGCGTCGTTTTCAGAATCATAATAAGCTTCACGAAGAGGGTGATCTTCCTCCTCGTCCTGGCTATTAGCATAATGGCCAGATTTTGCTGATCTATTGTTCAAGAATGATTGCAGTGACATTTCCGTGCCATCGTCATGGCTGAGGTGAGAGTTCTGCAGGTGAGTGCTTGAAGTGACCTCGTCTTCCAGCTGGGGAGAGTTCCGCGGGGGAGTGATTGGAGTCCAAGAGTCCTCCACCTCGTATTGCGGAAGGGGAGAGTTCCGCGGGGTGGTGATTGAAGTCCGAGAGTCACTGAAAACAGAGAATGAAACAGATGAGTTACCACTGAACAGGATTAGGAGAAGTTATGATTAGATACAAACGGAAAGAATGATATCAAAACAACATAGAATGAAACAGGAACTCACTGAACAGGATTAAGAGAGTCCTCAAGAGGCTTGCAAAAGTCTCGGGTGAGAATCATTCCATCAGTCCACAGCTGATATTCTTTTTCGTAATGTTTACGAAAGTCTGGGGGATTGGGTCCTCTGTTTTGCTTGAATATAATCGGTGTCAGGTGCTCTTTACCCTTACTCAGATCTAGCCTCTCCAACCCCTTGAATTGTTTTGCCACAACATGTGGAGCATGAGGCTCCACATAGTTGTAACAAAATATGGGAGATACGAGGTCTCCAAAATAGCGTTGTTTATCGACTGACTCGGGTAGCACGCGATCCTCGTATGGATGCCAAAGGATGCTCTATATATATATAAAAACATAATTTAAAATAAATTTAAATAACAAAAATCATATACATAAAATAAGAGAATAACCCTTATGGTAGAAACCACTAGGGTGAGGATCTCACGCCTAGGAAACCACTTTTAGCAAAAATCTCGCAAGAGGAATTAGGCATGAAAACATCCCACTTTTGACACTAATATGATTGATAAAAATAAAGACAACTTACACTCACTCAGAACATGCTATAAATACTCTAAAACTGCAGTTGAATAATGCCTACAAATTGGGGAGACTAACTTAAACTGATTCTTCCACTAGTTATCCTGGAAATTAATCATTCAGCCAGCTGGGTTCGTATCACATTACCTGATTATCTAATTGTTCCAAAATCTTAAATGCCTTTTCGTAACTTTTTTTTGTGGTTAAAGCCGTGAAGTTTCATCGACGTCACAACCTTAGCCATCAAAGGTGTAGAGGGTGGAAGTGACGCCTCCTCCAGTTCAACAATACCCAACGCCTTTCTCAAAGACGGGATACGGATAAGAAAGAAACTCTATAAAAGGTGGGGGAAATATCAAATAAGTAAACAATCGAAATGTATATGTATATATATTATATTTACTTACCATAACAACCCATAAGTTGCCCTCCATTGCATCCTTGCGTTTTTTGGCTTCCTTGTGTTCATCGGCGGGCTTCAGTGAATAATACAGAAAGGCAAATAATGCTGCACCCCATGCATAATTGTTCACTTCTTCTAAATCTTCAACAAATTGGACATACGATGTTGAACACACGTGTCCATTCTTGGTTGGGCACACCACGCTAGAGATTATAATTAGCAGGACTGCAATCATTCTCGCTTGATGTGATCTGTTGATATCTTTGGCAATATTTTGAAGTTCTACAAGTGTAAGCTTTAAACGCGTACTTTCTGTTTCAAAAACCCTTGCAAAGGCATTCAGATCTCTACTCTTCATGGGCAATACCGGTTTGCCTCGAATAGGCAAACCGGTCAAAAACAAGACGTCCTCTAAAGTTACATTAAGGTAATTGCCATTTATATCAAAACAATATGCTTTCATATTTTTTAGAAACATTTTAGAGTTGGGATGTTTGACATAACAAGATTTTAGTTTTTTAATTAACGGTATAAGAAGCTGTGCTTTCTCACCAAGCCTTAGAAGGCGGAGCAAAGAACTTGCTGGCCCATCAGTCTCAATAATATGGTTGATTTTCGACTTAAAATCCTCATCCAACGAGCCATAGAAAGATGATATCGTTTGTAATTTCGTGCTTCCCATTTCCTAAAATAAGGATTGTAGCATTTAAAATCACATAAAAATTCACACATTAGATTAGATACAATAAAATAAGTAACACACTAAACGAATAGAAATCCAAAGTATCACACTGAACGAACAGAAATAAAAAATATCACACTGAAAAGAAATCGTTTACGGAATAAGCGAGAATCTCTTCCTCTAGCTAATTTAAAATGCACAAATTTCAGACAGATTGTCCCTAGGATACACCAAAGCCCTTAGAAATATTCCCATCCAGCAAGAACCACAACCACAAGTAATTAGTGCTAAAAACAAACTTTGAGGCGACAGTGTGTGCGACATAGATTAAAATTAGTAAATAACCAAACTTCAATTCAGATCAACATGAGAACTACAAATAAGAGCTTGCAAAGAGGAGGTACCAAGCTAGACTAGACCAGACCATTGCGTGACAAATGACACACCAAGCTAATTGACAAAATCAGATGGAAGCTTAGAAGAGGTGTACCACTCAGATGAGCAGTTGAGGAATCTACAATGGGGAAGGTGTAAAAATCGATTCAATAAGAAACAGAAAAAGAAAAAAAGAGTCAAAAGTTTAGTCAAACAAACATGGAACAAATATTCAACTGCAGAAAGTAACATTTCACATATAGAAGAAACAGAAAGAGAGTCGCATGTACATTTACAAGTTTCCATCTGAGATCACTACTTGATCATAATGAATAATATGTTGTTTTAAAGGTCTAAGCATATATCATGAAAACATATATAAAGAAAACTGCATTGAAACTATTAAAGTAGAAACATAATGAAGCATTGTGATATTTGGTTTTGGGATATGTATTATGGTTATTTTTTTCACTATAGGTGCAGTTTAGTTCTTATGATATGATTGATGAATGAACAAGTCTGGTTATGTGCTTGATCTTGTTCTTTTGCAAAAAGGCAACTGAAGGCATACACAACCACACAAAATACACAACAATGCCAATTAACACACACTTAACCAGTAGACAGTCGAATATGAATGGTTGCAAAGAGGAGAGTCAAACAGAAGACAAATTTGATGAAATTAATCTGACAGAAATTCGAAGTCTCCAAAAATCACCAATTCAACAATTGCAACTTCATTAAAATTCAAGCCTAGCCCCTTAACCAATATCATTAAAAACCCGCAAATTGGAATTTGATTCAATCCTAACCCCTTAAGCAACAATTCTTGCAGTCATATCCACAAACTATTGCAACTTCATTAAAATTCTAGCAGCTACCCAATTTCATTAAAACCCCCAAATTGGAATTTCGATCATCAAAATTCAACAATCATTCGTACAATTCAACACAGTATCGACATGAATTAGTAAGTTCGGCAGAAAATAGATGAACGCACAACAACAATGAAGAACCGAAGTGAAGACCAGTAGATTAGGGTTTCAAAGAGCGCTTCACCTTAAAGCGAGCAGTGCGTAGAGACAACGCACAACAGCAATGAGAGGCGGAGGGAGTAAGAATGTAAGAGGGGCGGAGAGAGGAGGGAGCCGGAGGAGGGAAGACGGAGTTGGCGTGAACTGGAAGCAAAACGAACGACGAGAGAGGGAGGCGGTGAACACTGAACAGAAGCTTCTATCTACAAATTAGAATTTGAATTTGGTTCGGATAATTAAAAGAAAAAGGAATTTAGGCCAAATTAGGGATAAAATAAAAGATTGATACTCCAACTAATTCAACTGATGACAAACCAGAAAGCATCAAAATATTCCCTTCCCATGGAATGAATACAACAACACGAAACGGTTCCATAGAAATTGTACATAAACATCAAAACCCTAATTACGTCGATTTTCAATTTTCAATCGACGTAATTAGGGTTTTGCGTACTACAGTATCGAGGAGCTGAAATTGAACAAAACAGAATTAAGTAGAACATGCATCGGGCACGGAAATCGAGTTTCAAACTCCGCACATCCAAACGAGGTCTGGAATCTCCAACGGAGATCGATCTTGTCGCTCAGTGGTGCTCGCGCCACAAATAGCTATATAGACCCCACAAATTTTGGTCACCGAATCCAAACTCTAAACCAAAGCATTCATCAAGTAAATTAAGACATTGAAACTCAAATTTTCATCTCTTAAAATTAACATGTTTGGGCAAACAAGAGGTGAACAACGTTACCCCGGGCTGATGAACAAAACGATATGGAAATATACAATTTAATTAACATGGCTTCAGCCTTCAGCTTGATGATTGGTGGCGCTCACCTCTTTGATCCAAACATATAACCCAAGGCCTGCTCCCGGGAGCCAACGACCCTCGTCGGAACCCTCTCGATGATCCGCATCAACTACATGGTGCATCCTCCACTCTCCTGCAGCTCCAACAGTCACCCATGTGACGCTGACTGCAGGAGAGTGGAGGATCATCGGATGTAGATCGAGGGATGGATGTGATACATGTCAAACAATGCATCTTTCCGCGTCTCTCGATCACTCACCAATGAACCTAGTATGCATGCGACCCAAGTTCTCAAGAATATACCACAATGCCCACCACCGAAATCCAATAACCTCTTCTAAAGAGTGGTCGAAGCGGCCTCGAATGCCCGACAAAAGGGAGTATAAAAATAGGCCCGAAATCATGCTTTTACGGAGGGAGAACAACTGCTCAGGAAGTCATGTTACGGGCTGTGATATGAACAGCTCGAGGTGTATCAATGACCATGGCAAGGTGGGGCTAAAATAAGGCTATGCAAGGGGTATGCCGGAAGAAATAAAGGCAAAAACGAAGCTCTGTGGTGACTGCAGCAAATGCCAGAAGTTGGCCTGTCGACCACCTTTGGAGGATTCCTGCACAACATAGCATATTTTGTGCGCTCCTCGAGCACCCGACGTTGATCTCTGCATCCCCCGACCCAAATATCCAACGTTGCGCCATACCAAATACAACCAAAGGCAAAAAACTTCCCCCGAGGATTGATCGAGTCAGTCTCGAACACCACGCAAATGAAGCCACGAAGAGCATATATATGCTATATATATAACAAAAATATCTATATAGCAGTCAAGTTAGCGATACTATTGTGAACAATTCCATCTATGTCTACGGATAAAGAGAATTGGGATCAATATAAGGCACTGCAAAGAAAGCGTCCAAACAAAGAGAAACAAAAACAGAGCTGAATAGCAGTGGTGGCAAAGCTGCAAAATTGACACGTTCATGCCGTTTCTGCGAAAGAACTGCCCAGTAGCCCGTTCTAAAGGCTCCATTGCATTCAGCTCAGAGTGTATATGAGCCAATAGAAACTTGTGATCGATAGATGACATCACGGGAAACATGCAAAAATAAAAATCAACCAAAGTGGAGTTCTGTAGCAGCAGCAGCAGGGCTCGGAAGTTAACACATTCACGCAGTTTCTGTGAAAGAACTGCTCGGCGCCCAATTTAAGGCCATATTGCGTTCAGCCCCGTGAGTATATGAGCCAAAAAAAACTAGTGATAGATATAGGACATCAAAAGGAACATATAGTAATAAAAATCCACAAAAACGAAGCTTTGTAGCAGCAATGGCAAGGCTCCAAAGTTGACATGTTCACACGGTTTCTGTAAGTTCTTTTGCAATGGTTCGGGTCCATTCATGGTGAGCTGCTGCGTCAGCACTCTCCGGAGAGCCTCCTATGATGAAGGGGGAGTATAATGACGGTGCTTGGAAGCCTTGGTCATGCCCATCAAAGCGTCCCTCGAGCTCGTCACGTACGCAATCTAGTTCGACGACTAAGTTGGATGGAGTTAGACACACGCTCTTGACACAAGGTCACATCGGGCCAAGTTGAAATTGTCCGCAAGAGCTTTCGTGGCTTAACGCTCTCGGCAAGCTACTCGATCTGCATCAAATTCAACAACTATCGAGTCTCACCTCAAAGCTCAAATAAAAAAACATATGAAATGCAATTGGTGAACTACGGGCGATTTGATCCCTTTCAAAAGGGTACGTAGAACACTCAATATAAAGTCAAAGCTCATTGATTTCAATTGCCAAAACCAAATTAAATTTGTTCATGTAGAACTACGTTAAGATTTGATGCTCTTTACAAGCTACGTAGGAAATCCGGTAAAAATATATGTATCTCATATTCAGTCACATGCTCAAAATCAAATGAATTTACTCCAAGATGCAACCCAAGAACTACGTAGGTCTGATGCTCCTTATGAGCTACGTAGGAAACTCGATAGCAAGTCATACGACAATCGAGTTCAACCCCAAATTCCAAAAGAAGAGACCAAATGAACCTGCTTCAAATTCCAAGGCGGAACTACGAGTGATTTGATCCCTCTCAAAATGGTACGTAGGACACTCGATACAAAGTCAAAGCTCATCGAGTTCAATCGCCAAAACCCAAATTAAATCAGTTTCTTTTTTAGCTACGAGTGATTTGATTCCATCATCACGGATACGTAGGAAACCCATATCCGAGTCCAATCACAACCCTCGAAGAAAAAAATCAAACCCGATACTTGATCGAGTTTAAACTCAAACACATAAACCTAAACACATATATTCAAACACATAACCAAACTCAAATCAAACACAAAGTCTACCAAAACCAACCCCAATTACAGAAACTCCATATTCAAGAACTACGTCGTGACTTGATGCTCTTTTATGAGTTACGTAGGAAACTTGATGCAAATCAAATTCTCATCGAGTTCAGTCGCCCCAAACCAAATCTCAAGCTTTCATTAAAATCAAAGTGTCAACTGTAATTCAATATAAAGTTTTCGCTCGTTGAGTTTAGTCGTCCCCAAAATCAAATTTCCATCGAACCCAAAGTGTCCACTATGACTCGATACAAAGCTTCTGCTCATCGAGTTTGGTCACACCAAAAATCAAAATTCTACCAAATCCAAATTTGTCATTTACATAGAACTACATGTGATTTGATCTCTTTAAAAAGGGGTACGTAGGAAGCTCGACATATATAGTCAAGGTTCGTTGAATCCAATCGCCAAAATCAAATAAGATTGGTTCTTTCTAGAACTATGCATGATTTGATTCCGACTTGTCGGATACATGGGCCACTTGACATAAAGCTACAAGCTCGTTGAGTTCAATCACCACATTCAAATGATCTCATGATCAAACCTAAGTACAAAATTCATTTTTGACCCGAACTACGATGACTTGATTCCACAAGATATGTGGATACGTAGGAAACTCGGTGTAAAGCAAATTCTCACCGATTTCAGTCACACCCAAACTTTCAATCAAATCTCTCCAAATTCACATGTGGACTCTAGTTGTCCCAAATATCAAATTTTCATCACAACCAAAGTGTCTACTCTAACTCGATCCAAAACTTCCGCTCATCGATTTCAGTCACACCAAACTTCAAAAATCAAATTCCACAATCCTCAAATTGACCTCTCAGTCAAATCTCAAGTCAAATCCCAAATTAAAATCCACATCAAAGTCAAAATTGTTTTCTACGCAAATGATATGCGAGTTACTTGAGTTACCCTTCCTAGAAGGTGGGCTTGAACTTCATCCTCTGATGCAAACCCAAATCCACACCAAACTAAACACAAAATCCAAAACATTTGAACTACGTAAGTAGACCTGTCAAAACACAACCCGACCCGACCGACCGAAATTTTTTGGGTCAAGACCCGGAAATTTTGACCCATAAATTTTTTTCGACCCGAACCCGAAAAACCGGAAATTTTCCGGGTAATCTGGGTTTCGACCCGGTGACCCGATTGACCCGGTAATTTTGACCCGATTTACCCGATCGACCCGGTGACCCGATTGACCCGGTTGATTTATAATTAAATATAATTAAATATTTT
The DNA here is from genome assembly GCA_037127255.1 of Persicaria tinctoria. Lineage (NCBI taxonomy): Eukaryota > Viridiplantae > Streptophyta > Magnoliopsida > Caryophyllales > Polygonaceae > Persicaria > Persicaria tinctoria. The sequence continues at coordinate 85,351,546 of JBANSL010000002.1, read as the reverse complement.
TATATTTTATTAAAATTTATCGCAAAATTATCAAATTATGATTTTTTTTAATTTAAAAAAGAAAAAATTGACAAACCCGAAATCCATCCGAACCCGTCTGAAACCCGGTCAAACCCGGGTTCTAGTCAACCCGAAAAACCCGGAACCCGTTTTACCCGAGACCCGGAGTGACCCGACCCGAACCCGACCGGAATGACCCGTTTGACAGGTCTATACGTAAGGCTTGATTCTCTTCTAAGATATACGTAGGCAACCCGTTAAAATTCGGGTGCAGCCCAAATCACAAACACCACTCAAATCTTGGTATCGATATGACTTCGAATCAAAAGGATAACCAAAAGGGGTCAAACTCAAATAAACAATTCAAATTAAAATGTGTTATATGAGATTGTTCCTTTAACAATATTTGTCTAACAATATCAATATTAGCATTTGATTAATTTGAAAACGAAAAAATACTCTTTTTTTTTCTGTTTCTTTAGCAATGCATCAATAGTTTGAGTATAATCATTTTTTTTATTGGGAAAATAATCATTTGATTTTGATTTTACAATTAAAAGGTAGATGAACAAAAAAAAATGTTAAAAGACATAATATCTACTACGTTGTTTATTTTAATCTCTATAAGCCTATCTACAAAATTATATATAATGAAATCTGCGGAAAAAAATGTTTGATTTTAAAATTATAACTATTTTTTTAGTAATTAAATTGAATGGTACAATTTTATCAAAAAAAAATGAATAGTATAGTATATACAAAGTAGAAAGCCCAGAATAGTAGTGGTAACAGTAGTAACTCGTGAAAAAACTCACAAAAAACTCTCTTCGAATGAGCACGCCTCCCTACCAACGACAAATCTCGGCCGCTGGGGGACCCGCCTGACACGGCGAAGTCGTGGAAGGATATTGTTATGGCGGACACACACCAGAGTAGCCCCAACCTTGCTCCGAGGGTCCTGGAAGGCAAAATCTCAGTCTCGTTCCCGGACGGCGCGGAAAGCGACCCCGTCGTCAACATAGCGCGAGAAGTGATGGAAGCATTGGCTGCTAACTGGAAATCGTCCTTAATAATCAAAACATTGGGGGGATTCGTCCCCTATGTGGCAATGGAAAGGAAATTAAGAGAACTATGGAGATCGAAAGGGAGGATTTTCTTGGATGATCTTCCTAATGGCTACTATATTGTTCGACTTGATACTGACTTTGATTACATCAATGCTTTGACAGGTGGTCTGTGTATAATGTTCGGAAACTACCTGATCGTCAAGACTTGGAACCCTGATTTCGAGCCAGAGACGGACGTCATCGCCACGTCGCCGGTCTGGGTCAGAATATCGAAGCTCTTGATTGTCCTATATGAGGAAAATGTCCTGATGAAAACCGCCTCCGGGATTGGAATCCCTATCAAAGTAGATAACAGAACCCTCTTCTCCAGTAGGGGACGGTATGCGATAGTCTGTGTCGAAGTGGATCTCTTGAAACCTTTGAAAGGAACGATTACAATCAATAACAGATGCTACTATTTGGAATATGAAGGCCTCCACAAGATATGTTTTAAGTGTGGCAGGTATGGACATATAGCGATGCAATGTAACAAGCAAGATAAAGAAGGACAGTCCCAAAGAAAGGAAGAGCACAAAGACACACGTGAAGCAGGGAAAGACAACGATGCAAGTGGTGGAGGAGAGTCATCCAACAAGTCAGGGAAAGAAGGAAACACTGGTAAAGAAGCCACCGTTGATTTTTCAATGGAGACAGACAAGACATAGGGTCACTATGGCCCATGGATGGATGTGTCGCGCAGACGTCGGAATGCCAAAGGTAAGAACAGGCAAGAGAAGACAGCGACAGGGGGAGATCGGAGAATAGTTTCAGTGTCTTGAAAAAGAGTGAAGAGGCCAATGAAGAGATCAATCAATGCGAAGGGGGAGAATCGAAGGACGGCGGGAGCAATAATAGCAGCAACGGTCAGGATATTGGGACTGACAAGGAGTCAAACATCAAGAAGAAGGAGGTGGTTGTGATCCCTATGCAATCTGGAGAGAATGTAGAAGTTATGGGAGACGAGATAACCAAATAAGTTATGCTGAAAGAGAAAGAGAAACCCCTTGGAGTCAATACCGGAGCCAATAATACAGTAGGAGAAAGGAATATTAAGAATAGTATAAATGGAACGGGTAGGGCTACAACACAGTATGGTGGTGGTTCTGTACATACCTCGACCCACCAGAAAGTATTGCAGTGGCCCACCGTATACCTATGCAGTGGGATCGTTGACTGTCATTAAATCCTATGCGGTTATTAGCGGTGGAAATAGTAAAAATTAGCGGTGAAATTATTATCACCCAATCAAAGCAAAGCACTAGTGCTGGGCTTAGAAGAGACAAAACGGCGTCGTTCGGCCACTGGAAGAGCCAAAGTGGTGCGTTTTACCATTACTTTGGCTGAAATACATTCTCTGTTGCCTGGTGGTATGATATTCATATGAGCAGGGTTTATTGCCAAATTAGATCAGTACAAATCTATGCAGTTACAACATACTCTACAATCAACCATACCCAAAAACATTAGGAGGTTGATTTGATTCAATCAAGTTTGCAACTACCACACATTACAATACAACTTCCCTGAGTTAATCAATCTACCTCAAACTTGTTTGTGAGAGGATGATGACCTGAAGCATCCACAGAAGCGTGGCTTTGGCTTCCCGCTCCTCCTTCCGCGGCCAAACACGAACCACTCCTTCAAAACGATGCCCGTTCGACTCCTCATCAACCTGCTCTTCCCTTTCTTGCTCCCCGTCTTCTCGTCCTCCAATTTCACCACAATGTACTGGATTTTCTGCACGTCCAGCTGCAACCTTTCGATCTTTTCGGCTTCTTTCATTGCCTGCTCGGATACCTTTCTTTCCTGAGCCTGTTCGGCGTCAATCAGTTCATTGGTTGGATCAATAGCATCTGAGGACGAACGGGAGCTTTCATCGATTGCCTTGGTTAGTTCGGTGTTCACATTCGCCAGCTGCGCAACAGAATCGTCGATCTCTTGCAGCTGGCCCCTTAGCCTCTCGTATTCGAAGGTCTTGGAGGATGTCCTCTTCTTGTTGATCTCCATCTTCCTTTTCAGTTCTTGGACCGAAACGCTCAGGCTCTCGAGCTTCTGTGCATCGGAAGCAAGCCTCTCTGTGATGATCTTCGTGCTGCCTCCGTTGTTGGACACCTCTAGCTTATCGACACCTAACTCCTTCTCAATCTCACCGAGGCTCGTGTCTGTTTCTTGCTCGTCAGCAGTCTCCCATAGCTCAAGCATCGGATCTAGTTTGTCGCTGTCTCCTCTTCTGTTGTTGTTGTTGCTGGAGGACGGTGCATCTGGTACATAGTCGAGCTGAATGTCTTTCTGCTCGGGTGTTCCGTATGGTTTGCTCTCTGCACTGTGAGCAATCTTGTACTCCATTGCAGCTTCTATGGTCTCAATTCGACTCTGCAAGTCCTGCAACTCGGACACTCCATCGGGTGCTGAAGAGCTTCTTTCACTGACATCACATACAGTGAATTCCTGCACCTGAAATATTAGCTCAAAGCATGAGAAACTATTCCGAAACTACACAGAAATACTCGTCTACGAAACGCGTTACCTGCTGTTGTTGTGGAGTGCCAGGGGAATGAAACCTCGTCTGTAAAAGCGGATTTTGCTCCAACGACACAATGTTGTTCTTGAGAGATGCTATAGCTGGAACATACGCTGCGAGCTGTGATTTAAGGCCTTCGTTTTCGCCTTCCAAGAAGCTGATCTTGTCTGTCATTGTCTCAATCTCAATGCTGCTTCTAATGGTTACATCTTCGAGATCATCACACAGTCCACTCAGCTCATGGACCTTGTCTTCGTACACAGCTTCACGAACAGCGGAAGTCTGGAAGTCAAAATAAAAAGATGAAGCCTCGGCCTCCCATAGTTCGAACTCACAGCTTCGTTCGTGCAGCTCAGAGCTCAAGATTACTTCTCTGATCTTACATGCCTCCATTTCTTCGTTTAACAGATCAAGATCGCTTTCCAGACTCTTTTTAGCTTCTTGGAGTGAAACGATTTCCTTGTCTTGGTGCTCTTTGTACTCGGTGAGTTCACATATCCTCCGCTCCAAGCTGCCTCGGATGACATCTAAGCCTTCACTGTGCATTTCTAGACCTTCGACAGTCGTGTGCAGCTCAGTGTTCGCATCCTGAAGCGCTTTAATTCTTTGCTCTGCCCCGAAAAGATCCATCTCCTTCTGATTTAGCTGCTCACCCTTGACCAGAAATCGGTGGTTCAACTGATCATTAAAACCATTGAGTTCCTGGTTCTTCGCCTCCAGCTTCTGAATCAACTCCCCTAGCTGAAGATTTTCAGCTTCCTTGACAGCCAATTTCTCCCTCAATGCCTTTGCGTCGTTTTCAGAATCATAATAAGCTTCGCGAAGATGGTTTAGTTCCTCCGAAATCCCCTCCAATTCAAAAGCTTTCTGAACCCATGAGCTCTGGAAAACCGCAGACTCGTTGCTGAACCTGAGGGCTTCAACAATGGCTGCTGAGTTCTCTTGAACAAGGTTTTGGTTTTCTTCCTTGACTTCAGACAACTTGCCTTGTAAACACCTGTTTGCTTCAAGGACATCTGAATGGCTTTTCTGAAGAATGGCGCATTCCTTCTGCAACGCCTCTTGGTTTAAACTCATAGCCTCCATTTGAGCCTCCGCTATCTCCTGTTCTCTTTCTTTCACATTCACCATTGCATCCAGCTGCACATTTTGCTCTATAAGCTGGTCTTTCTCATGCTCAAGCACCAAATGCTTCTGGCTGAAGAGAGCAAATTCACGATCAAGAACCTCTTTTCGTGTTGTAAGCTCCAATCCCTCCGAGCTCAACTGCCTAACAACAGCTGAGAGAACGGTGTTTTGAATCAGAAGCTGCTGATTTTCATCCCTACCCTCCACAAGATCCCTCCGGAGTCCCTTTATAGTACCTGTTATACAAGGCAGAAAGACCTCTGGTTCGGCATCACCTACATTGTCAATCTCAAGAGCCTTCATGACCTGGAATATTCCTCTCCTGAGCTTGTCAACTCGGTCCAGAAGGAACTCCATTTCGAGGTGCTGCATCATATTCTCACCCTCCAGCTCCGAAATGACCTTTTCAGAATACTTTTCCGCCTCAGCATGCTTCTGACATTCGGCTATTAGCATGTAATTCTTCTCTTCCATGTCTTGTATGAACTTCTGCAAGATGAAGATCTCAACCTGTGCATTCACCGCCTTTTCAAGCTGCTCTTCAAACTCCTTCTTTCTGCACTTACTCTCTTCCTGTAGGATATCGATGCGGCCTTCCAGTCCTGAGAATCTCGCCTCACTGGTCAGAAGAAGGCACGCACGTTCGTGCTTTTCAGCACCAAAGGAAGTCCTCAACTCCTCTACATGACTACGAGTGGACTCTTTCTCCTTCTCAAGACCGGCATACTTGTCTTCTAACTTTACGAATCTCGTTTCAATGCTCTCCACATTCTTTTCAACGAGTTGCAGTTGAGACATCAGGCTGCTCCTCTCACTTTGAAGGTTGGATTTCTCATTGCTGAGCAACTGGCAGACATCTTCTAAGCTCTTTGATTTCACCCTCAAACCTTCAAGTTCGACATTTGCACAGTTGAGCGAATTTTCCAGCAAGGCATTCTTCTCCAAGAGGCCCTGGATGGTTTCAGTGATCATTTGCAACTGAGAAAGCAAAGACGATTTCTCAGCAACAAGGGTCAACTTTTCTGCACTGAGACTATCACAAGACTCTTGTAAGGCCTTCGTCTTTTCTTTCGAACGTTCCAACTCAATGTTCACTTCAGACAAGGAGCTCTCCAAGATAGCAGTTTTCTCTAGAAGCCCCTTCATGTCCTCCAATTTCTTCAAAAGAGCTTCCTTTTCTTCTTTCTCTTCAGTTGAACTCTCTTTCAGCCTTGAGTACTCGTCACGCAAATCCTTGATGGATGATCCGACACACTGTGGATCTATACCAGCAGATTCCACCTCCTGGAGTAAATCCCGGTATTTCCTGTGTAAGTCTTCAATTTCCTCTTTCAACTGGTGAACCTGTCGCTGGAGGGCATCGTTTTGTTCCGCTTGCTTCCTTGCCTCAGCTTGTAGTTTCTCTTTGATCTCCTTCAAACTCGAAATTTCATGTTCCATATCCCTTTCAGCTATACAAGAAGCCAACTTCAGGTCATTCAGTCCCCGGTTTTCTTCCCTTAAGTGCTGCATTTCTAGCTCCAAATCTCGTTTGCAATGTTCCATGTCCTTTAACATTTGGAGCCCATTTTTAAGCTCCAATGTCAAAGATCTCTGCTGCTCTTGAGATTGGGAGTGCAAATTCTGCAAAGAGCCTAGAGTTGCTTCAACTTGCACGAATCGAGATTCTTCATCCTGCAAACAGCTCATGAGCTTCTCCAAGTCAACGTGCTTCTGAAACAGCTGTTGGTCTTTTTCTGCAATTTGTTGGATCAGATCATCAGCCTCTAACTTCAGGTACTCATTCATTTTCTCTATTAGAGCACACTGGTCTTCGGCAGCCCTTAACTTCGCTGATCCTGACAAAATCTCAACATTAAGCCTCCCAATATCCTCCTTTGCTTCCATCAGTTCATTCTGAAGCTTTGATATGGTGTTCAAGCACTGGTGGTACCGAAGATATGCGTCTTCTTTCTCTTCACCTAGTACGGAAAGTTTATGTTTTAACGCCTTGATTTCATCTTCAGCCAGGCCAATCTGCTCATTAAGTCGTTTAGCATTCTCTTCAGCAAGCAAAAGCTTTTCCTCCAGACTGGCAATCTTCTCCATAGACTGCTCATAGCGAACAAGAGCTTCTTGCTTATCGGTTTCATGTATAGAAATTTCCTCCTTGAGATTTTGACACTCAGTTTCTGCTTTAACAGTCCGGTCACACCATTTTGCCGTTTCTTCCTGGGCTGAAGCCATTGTAGCCTCCAAAGAAGCTACCTTTTGTGAAGACTCTCTATATTGATTAAGGCTATCATCCCTCTCGGCTTGAAGTTTCAACAGTGATTCCTTTAATGTCTTTACTTCATTCTGAGCCTCACTTGCATGCTTGTCAAGTTTTTGGGCATCATTCTGAACTGAATTCAGCTCTTTCTCCAGATTGGTTACCTTCTCCAAACTCTGTTTGTATTGGAAAAGAATAGTGTCTCTTTCTGCTTCCATCTTAGCGAGAGCTTCCTTCAAATTCTGCATTTGTGCTTCAGCTTCTCCAGCAGACTTTGGATTCTGATTGTCGTCTGATAATAAGTATAAGCCTTGCTCTGAATTTGAATGTTTAATAGCTACTCCAGACAGATTACCCATCAGCTTCTCCTCGGCTGACTTCAGTTCTCGTAGCACAGCTTCTCCGGTTTGAAACATCTCATTGAGCTGCTTTAACCCTTTCCTGCTCAGCCCAACATCAGAATCTTTGCTCCGATCATCTGATTCAAAAAATGCACGAACCAGATGCGGATTTATAGGAGATGTTGGCTCAGAGCTTGTGGGGGTATCGTCGCTCAGAAAGGAAGGAACTTGGTTGGGAAACACTTCAGACATTGTTTTATGAGCCAAACGGAGTTCTCCTGTTGCCTGATCATACCGTTCAGCCAAAGCACGATAAGCCCGGTAGAATTCCTCTACTAGCTTCATCAGCTCTGGCCGCTTCTTGTAATACATTTCCGCCCTTCTTGCAAATGAATCAGCATCTTCATTTATGATCTTAATCATAGCTTTTACTTTAGCATCTATCTCTGTTCAAATTAGCATTGCATTGTAAGAATTCGAGCTATAACAGCAGAAAAACAAATCTAAAAAGCATCATATTTTAGCATCAGCATTTCGCAAACGCGCAGATAACATTCATACGGCATAATAAGAATGAATAAAAGGATCATTCCAAGCCAATTCCATAGAAGGAAGAAGTCACCTGTAAGATTCTCCTGAAGCCATTTAGAGTTCTTCGGGCTAATATGACTGTCCCACCACCACGAGCACAAGCGCCTTGATTCGGAGTGCAGCAAGGTTCCCATGGCTGCTGCAAGAAGTAGCAGCACAGCCGATTTTGACTTCAAAACAGACTGGTCACCACACCAGTTATGAAGGTTGGGCAATCGTTCCCAGGCCAGATTCGAAGTTTCAGTGCACCACGCCTACTTTATTGTAAGAACTTCCGACACAGAAGTTGCAGCTCCAATCCAAGTCACCTTCTTTCATTTATCTACCAAGAGATACAGATGTATCAATAACCATAGCCCACAAACTGCACATAAAGGTTGTGGTACAAAAGCATTTACCTTTACACAAGATTTGGTACTTGATAGTCAATTAAGTTCCTACTTCGACCACAGATGAAAATTTGCAAGAACGATGTGATGAAAAATAGATCAACTATGAATGGATCAGGTACTACTTGAGATACAGCAGTTCAGAAAATGTTGTCACTTTCCAAGTTGGATCAAGAACTAAATAAACAACTTCAACCAATCAAAACTGCAACCGAACGAGTCCAAAAAGAAAATGAATGACATCCTGATCCAGGAAACATGTACAGCAAGGCATTAGAAAGAAAAAAATTCAGATCTTTGAAACTGAGAGCCTAAAACAAATAAGTAATCATGTACTCAAAGGAGATTACTTTATCACCCACCAATCCACCGTGATATGAGATGACAGAAACCAGAACAATCAATCAACATAAACAGATCAAAACTCCCTCTCACTCCGTTGGAAGATACACAACCACCAGTCAAAACCATTGAGGATTTGAACAATGTATTCACAAATTGGTTTATTAGGCAGGATGAACAAAGATGCGGATGGTACAAATATAACCAAATGAGGAAATCAGATCCGTTTATAGCCCCCAAAAAATCGACGAAAACCGGAGTAAATCAAACAGAGAAATGAGGATCAAACAGTTCATGAACGATCATTTTCAAATACATTGAAAGGGGGGGAGCTGCTTTTCCCCAAACAAAAAAAGGAAACTTGGGATTATTTTCAAAACCTAAAACTATGTAATGAATGCAATTTGATTGAGTTCAATAATGCCAAATAGTGAATCAATAAATGCAAATGGGATGAATGACTACCGGGAAGATGAAACAGTGGGCGAAGAGAAATCGAGGGCTTTGAGATTAGCAGATTTTGCGGAGCAACACTCATCTGCATTGCCGATAAGTCTTCATTCAACCCATCTCTCTCTCTCTCCAAATGAGTATTGAGGAGGAGTATAGTGAGGAGCAACTTCACTTGGAAAGGAAGTAGAAAGGGACACAAAAGTCCCACATCTTGTGAGCATGAGGGGGTGTGATGTTAATAATTAATGTTTGTTTTTCTATGGGTTGTAAAGGTATTATGTTGTTTTTTCTATGGATTATAAATTTGTAATTGCAGAGATATGTGAAATTTTGGCTTTTAAAATTTTAATAATGGAGGCATTAATAATACTAACAAATATTGACTCAAAAAGTCTCCAACAATAGCTTTTTTTTTTTGGTAGGATCCAACAATAGCTTATGGGTTCGTATGGGGCGTAGTTAATAAACAAGCTAGAATTATAAACAGGGTAAAATTTATAAATTGTTGATAAAAGTAGTTAAAAATTTATGAAAAAATATAAACTCCGTATGGGAAGAAAAAGTGTTTATTTGTAAAAAGTGGTGTTTATTTGGTTATTATTAGGGGTATTATAGTACTTTCAAAGTAAACAAATAAATAAACACCAAATAAACTCCAAATAAGTAGCTTGATGGAGCTTTTTTTTTAAGCTTGTTTTTAAACAACAAAATCTGTTTTTTAACCATCCAAACACAGTTTTTTTTTTTAACACCCACATTTTAACAAATTTTAACCGGCTTTTTTTTTGCCCATACACACCCTATGTTTAACAATCTTATACTCCCTCCATCCGAAAATACATCCTTTAATTTTCTGACGTGTTTCTTAGAAGTTAAAAACTATATAAAATATAAAATTTATATGATTTTTTAATAATTACAAACTTATATTAATAGGTTTATAATTATTAAAAACAATTAATATTTATATAATTTTTATTTCCTAAAAAATGTGTCAAAAAGTAAAAAAAAAAAATGTATGTTCAAGCGGATTTAGTATAATACTAAAATAATAACTTCTTTTTTTACATAATATTTTCTTTTCAACTATTTTACCAATTATATTTTGTCACATTAACACCTAATGACACACATTAATCCTATTATTCCTCATTTTTTTATTATGAAAAAATTCGGCCGAGCGAACCCAACAACATCATTTCGGATAAGGTCTAAAAGATCAAAATCGTTGTGAATATTGACACTCCAGGCAGAGTGGCAAAGTTATGCAAGCTTATTAGCCACTCTATTGTCTAAACGGGGCAGATGAAAGAAATAAACTTCTTTCAAAGTCGATAGAAGGAGTTTAACATCTGATAAGATTAGTTCAATTTCCCAGTGACATTTCAATTTTTGGTTGAGATGATTTATGATTATAGTAGAATCGCCTTCAATGTAGATTTTGTCAATACAGAGTTGAATAACGTGTTGGATTTTCAGTTTTAGAGCAAGAGCTTATGCTTTCAAGGGGCTTTGTTTGCCTACTTTTTGATAGCATATATGTATCATGCGCCCTTCCTAATCCCGAATTATAGCTTCCGCCGAGTTGTCGTTGTTTCTACAATTTATCATATATCTAAAGAGGGGATTGGTGAAATGTCCAAAAAAGTTGTCCTAATTGGTAAAACGTCCACATTTTGGGACAAATTGGTGGAGTGACCATCTTGCTCATAGCAATTTTATCATCTTACCTATAGTCTAACTCTTTTTTTCTTTTTCTTTTTTATTTTAACATTTTGTCGTGCAAAAATAAGAGTATGTTGAGATGTGTAAAAATAACCGCATGTTGAGCAAATAAAACTCAAGTCTAGTTTTTTTTTTTTTTTTTACATTTTGTCGTGCAAAAATAAGAGTATGTTGTGCATGTGCAAAAATAACCGTATGTTGAGCAAATATGACCCAAGTCTAGTTATATATATATATATATATATATATATATATATATATATATTGTCATACAAAAATAAGAGTATGTTGTGCATGTGCAAATATAACTATATGTTGAGCAAATAAGACCCAAGGCTAGTTTTTTTTAGCATTTTGTCGTGCAAAAATAAGAATATGTTGTGCATGTGCAAAAATAACCGTATGTTTAGCAAATATGACCAAAGTCTAGTTTTTTTTAAAACATTTTGTCGTGCAAATATAAGAGTACGTTGTGCAAATATAACCGTAAGTTGTGCAAATATGACCCAAGTCTAGTTTTTTTTTTTCATTTTGTCGTGCAAATATAAGAGTACGATGTGCAAATATAATCATATGTTGACCAAATATGACCCAAGTCTATTTTTTTTTTTAACATTTTGTCGTGCAAATATAAGAGTACAACGTGCAAATATAACCGTATGTTGAGCAAATATGATCCAAGTCTTTTTTTTTTAAACATTTTGTCGTGCAAATATAAGAGTACGTTGTGCAAATTTAACCGTAAGTTGTGCAAATATGACCCAAGTCTAGTTTTTTTCTTAACATTTTGTCGTGCAAATATAAGAGTACGTTGTGCAAATATAACCGTATGTTGAGCAAATATGACCCAAGTCTAGTTTTTTATTATTATTTTTTTTTTTACATTTTGTCGTGCAAGTATAACTTTATATTGTGCAAATGTAAAAATAAAAATATAGTAGATGTCGATCGCATAATAAAATATAGATAGTTTTTTTAATTATCATATTGATGGGGTAATTTTTGTAATTTAACAAAAATTCCTTCTTCAACCTCTGTAAAATCGATGAACCCGGAGGAGATGTCGCTCCGGCCGCTCGCTCCAGCCACCTCGCTCGCTCCCACTGCTCGACCTCCTTGACGATCGCGTCCGACTCCACCGGCTGCTGGAATTGGAGATCTCGGAGAAATCGCACAGATCTGGAATCGCGATTTCGCTGGAGTCCACCTCGCTCGACCTGGCCTGGCTAATCGACTGAGTGCGCCTCGCTCCCTCGTTATCGCGATTTCGCTGGGGGAGAGGCAGAGATTTGAGGGGGAAGTGGAGGCGGAGAAACAGATCTGAGATCTGGACATGGCTCAATCGCTCGCTCGGTCTCCCTCGCTCCCTCGCTCGGCCTCGCTCGCTTCGAGGAGACGAGGAGATCCGAGATCTGGCGGAGGAGATCCGGAGGTTTCAGATCCGGCGGGTCTCCCGCTCCCTCGCTTCCTCGCTCAGCCTCGCTCGCTCGCTCGAGGAGATCTCGGATCCGGTGCTCGCTCGATCGACCTCGCACCGGCCGCTCGCTCGCCACCAGACAGCGGCTCCGAAGCCGGAGAGATCGAGACCTCCATCGCCTTCAATCGGGAGCGGAGAGAGAGATTGGAGAGACGATGGAGGCAACTATCAGATAAAGAAAAAAAAAGTTAAGAATTAGTATATATTGTGGACATTTTGTTAATTTGTCTAAAAAGGTGGACAATTCACCAATTTGTCCAAAAAAAATGTCGGGCAAATTTTTTCATATCTAAATTGTATTTATTTTCATTTATGTGATGTTTTTTTTCTTATTTATATATTTAACATGACTCTCTCCTATAGCTTTGTAAAAAATATCACTCTTTTTAAAATTAATTATGAAATCCATATAGATATAAAGAATAATATGAATCAAATTTGTATTTTAATGATCTTATAATATTCCAGAAATAGACTTTTGAATTACTTTTGAATTTGTGGATCTTTCAAATGCTATTGAAGGGGGCTTACAATAATTTTTTCAACACTGATCGATTAAAATGAAAACAGAATATAATACATAGAATTTAACATTTTCTATATAACTGAATAACTGATGGTTTTATCATATTTTTTTTCCTAGAAGTTAATGTCATTCAAATATTCTTATTTTCATTTTATAATTTCTTGGTACTATGTAATGTTATCTTTTTAAATAATTAATATATAATTCCTAATATCCATTTTCATTTTTTTTTTCTTACCAGTTCAAGGGGGCTAAGTCCACTCTACATCTGGGTCGGGTTACTGTAGGCCCATTAAGGGGTTGACCCTCCCACTCACAAGCGTCTCCATGTTTCCACGAGGATTCGAACTAATTCGAACCTCGAGGCATGGGATGTAACTCCATAACCACTACACCAACTTGTGATTGGTATTATAATTATAATCTCTATTTTACATTTCCTTATCTAAGTTTTTCCCTGTCAAATCTCAACAACCTTTATCCAACTCATGTAATTATTTTTCTTTATTTATCAAATTTTACAAAGTATGAACTAAAAGGTATATGTTGAGTATTTAAATTGACCATAGACATATATTATATTGATGAAAAAATCATTTTAATAGGGTGGTTGTGATATATATAAATGTTCAAATTTAACTTTGGTTAATCACATTTTTCTATATAATGGGAAATAAAGTCTTGTAATTACTGTTGAAAAGCGATTGGTTGGGAGAATAATAGATTAATTAAATATTTCAATTTGAAGTCATTGTAGTCATAAAAGTATATATTTTGTTAGGTGTTTTATTTGTATATATATTTGAGTAAATCCTGACCCGTTAGGGCTTGGATGAAATCCCGAAAAGGCTTGATCAAAATCTGTGTTCATTTAGGCTGGCTCTTATTGGTGCGTTTTGATCAGGTGGCACGCGACTTTTCTTCTAGGGGGTCTATGCGATCTTCTTCTTTATTGGGGTCCGGAGTCGGGACTGACTATGGACGAGGTGGTGTGTACGGGGCAACTCCGTGCTTGGAAATGAGTTTTCTTGGAGGTTCGTTTTCACTGCCCACATTAGATTTTTCTGATGTATCGCTGGCCAGTGGTGCTACTTCATGGTGGTGTTTGACTTTGTTCTTAATCTACGTTCTCAACTTGCTAGTTTAATTTTAGATTTGCTTAGTTTCATCTTGTGGTTTAATGTGTGTTGCTTGTTTTATTGTGTCTTTTTTTGGTTTCCTGTTGTATGTACGATGGTTTTCTATCTGCCAACCTTTCAGTCTATCGTGATTCGGACATTTCTGATATCGAATTCTTATTTTATCAAAAAAAAAATTGTTATGTTACGTACTCATGTAATGTTTTTTTGTAATTAGGAAATAATTCGAGGCCGGACAGGCCCGTAACCTCGAGAGGCCGACAAGGTCGGTAGACGGCAAGTCGTCTAAACATACAACATAGAAATAGAAAATACAACATAAGTGCAGTACAAGCGAAGGGAGAAACGCAAATGCAGTCGAACAAGCAAACTAAGCCCAACCAGGCTGGAGACAACGTAGACTACGAGTCGACGCCAAGCACCACCAAGAAGTGACACCGCTGGCCAGCGGTACATCAGGAGATTCAGGAGTCCTTGTGGGCATTGAAGCCGAACCTCCAAGGAAATTTCCGTCATGCGGAGTCGCCTCGATACACACTACCTCGACCTCAGCCAGACCCGACACCGGATGTCAGAACTCCAACTCAGACAAAGAACGCTACGAACAACCAGACTCGCAGCCGAGAACCCCCCTAGTACGACACACCAAGATACCCTATCGGGATTTAATTGAATCCCTCTCGGGATTAATTATATATAAAGATATATAAGGTCTTATGAAGTTATAAACTTATATATTTATTATTTTAATTGTATGGGTAAGCTTTGGGCCCAAAGGAAGAGAAAGTGGGCTCGAATTGCAACCCACGGGCCACTTGGGGGCCAAGGAAACAAAGAGGCGAGTCAAACACAAGACATGAGCAGCAACATGAGACTGCCGGCCATGGCTAAAATACAACGCCCGCCATGGCCAAACAGGGGATGATGCAATTCCCAACACCGACAGAAGCGTAGAAGTGGCACCACCATGCACTGAGCACCCGACGAGAAACGACAAAGCAAGACAACCACCAGGCCGAAGGGGCAAGGGGGTAGATTAGGGAGAAAACGACGAAAACGGAGAGGGGGATGCCTCCAGAAAGCCGTCGTCGCCGACGAACGGAAGGCTCAAAGGAGGCAAACCAGGATCCAATCGGAGAAACAGCGAAGGGGACGAGCCCAACACCCACCGAGGAAGAAGATTTCAGATCACTCAAGATAGAAGATGATGAATAGTTCACGGGACTAAAGGCGAATCCAATACCAAATCGAGCCCCGACTCGCCAAAAATCCAAATTGAAAGAGGGATCTGGGAGGGAACCTAATGAAACCAAGATTCAAGCATCATCTCACAAGGAGAGGAATTGGGGCTTTTCGAAGAGAGATTTGGACTCTCCGAAGGGAGGTTTGGTCGGAGACGTTGTGTAACGGCCCAGAATTATAATTTCTGGGTTACGTTTCAAGGGATAAAACCCCTTGTTCGGATCTTGCAATCCAGGTACGGGTCGAGGGTTCAAACACTTTTATGATTAGTATAAAGAGGGATTTCAAACCCTAAAAACCTCGAAGGGCCGTTGGGTACCCTTAATCTGTCCTGAGACTATGTCGCGGAATCCATTTCAAACGGAAGTAAAGCGGAAGCAAAGTAAAGATACAAGTGCCACGGCAAAGCCGGATCAAAACCAAATCATGAGTGGGTAGTTACCATTTTATTAAGTTAGAATGTTAGCCAGATTCTTCGAATCGCCAAAAGGGAACCCCATCATATAGACATCGAGCACTCAATCTGCAGATAATACCTTTAAAAGAAGAACGGGGAAAGGAATCAGATCGAGCCACGCACGCGGGACCGGCAGTCCTCACTGAGGCCACATAGTATGTGCTATACCTAATAAAGATGCTCTAATGCAGTACGGGATTCAAACACACTAGCATGCTCCTAGTTCATAATAATGTGCAGAAATACTGTAAAGGGCCCAAGACAATGCCAAGTGGCATATCCCTCTCCTACCTCCACCTCTTCCGACAGGCGGAGACTGGCCAGCTCGTGAATGCATTCATTCATAATAGGGCGGCACGCATGCCTAACCCGCTCCACCATAAAGCCCGCAGGCATATCATAATATAAGGAAGTACTCGATTGACTCAGGGTACCCGATGAGGCTGGGCTACCCTATGACCCTAGCAAAGACTTCTAGGACTATCACAGATAACGGCCGTTCTGTTTACATACGCATAGAGAAAGAGAATGCTCAACGATCGATGCAACCTAGCATGGTACTACATGGCATGCTGATAATGAATGCAACACCTAACATAAAATGCAACAACAGGCCTGAATGTCCAACCTGAGTAAGCCCCCTAGGGAACTTACCTGAAGATGCAGAACAGCAAGATAACACAAGCAAGGGCCCAATGCAAGTCCAAAAGCAACACACACCTATCATCAAGTCGATTCCATAAGCTACCAGACCGATATTCATACATACGAAACCCAAGTTCCCAACATACTCAAAACCAACCAATAGTGAAACTGTTTTCCAAAACCTTTCCGATATGATCAACATCAACCCAAAATCATTCTTCCTATCACCCATTGACAAAATCATACCAACCATATTTTCCAAACTCTTAAATCCCAATTTAAGTCAACTCATATCCAAAATAATTTCTCAAATCATCTAAAAATCCATTTATGAAACATTACCCTTTCATCAACTCATTTTATTATCATTTTAAGACAAATCCGACAAGGTTAGTATATTTCCAAAATCCTCTTCTTAATCTTATTAAATCAATTCTCCAGTCATCAAAATAAATTTCAACTTGAAACCTTTTCCAAATTCTTTTCTTTCTTTTTAAAATTCAAGTCCACAATATTATATTTTTGAATCTCAACAATAATATGATATGATATATTATCCATTTATCTAATATATTCACAAAATATATTCATAAGTCTTAAAAATTCTTTTTCTCCAATTAAACCTACATAACCCATTTTGTTCATAAATTAGGGCCAAGAAGAAGAAAAGGCCCAAATTCGGATTCATTTGCAACCAGGCCCAACAAATAAAAGGCCCAACTCTTCTAAACCCTAATTTCCCTCAAAACTGAACCGGTCCGGTTTTTATCAAATAATTTGCTGAACCGGACCAATATAAAATAAGAAATCAGGAAACAAGTGAACCGAACCAATCGGCCACTGTTCATCGTCTTCATCAAGCGGTTGCGAAATTCAGAGAAAAGAAGGGAGAGAGGAAGGAGCTGCCAGTGGTGGCCGTTCTCCGACGACTCAAGCCCGACACCAATCGACAGAAAATCGACAAGAAGAGAGAGGAGGGCTCACCGAAGAGGGCTCGAGTTTCTCGCCGGAAAACGCTCGTCGAGCTCGATTGTGCTTCGTCGGAGTCCGAATCGTGGAGATCGCGGCCTAGGACGACAATAGGAGGTCAAAAGGCGGGTTTTTATCGAGTTTGAGAGCGGAAGGAAGGACGGAAGGGCTTACCGCTCTTCGGATTCGAACAGCGCAGCGGAAAGGGGAGGCGGGGGCGGCGCTGCTGCGTCGGGTGTTGCTGCTGCTCGGAGACGCCGGGGAAGGCGATGGGGTATTGCTGTTGCTGCTCGGACACAGGAGGAGGAGCTGCATCAGAGAGGGGGGAGTGCGGGACCTCGGCTCGGTTGCTGGGCTTCGACGGAAAGGAGGAGCAGGGTGAGGCGGTGGCTGATGCGTGGTGGCGTACGACGAAGAACAGGAGGCGACTGGTGGTTCCAGGGCTGCTCGCTCAGCTTCGTCTTCGGACACTGGAGGGAGCGTCGGAGCTCGGGTGCTCAACCCCTTGGCTACGAAACAGGGGAGGAGTAGTGACGGTGGCGGCCTGGAGAGGCGCTCGACGCCTGGAGCTCGCGAAACGGAGGTGTGGTGGAGTTGTGGTGGCCCCGGCGGATGCAAGAAACAGTGAGGAGGGAGGCTTCTTTGTGGTCGGAAATTGAAACCGACATGGTGAGGTGGTACTGTTGATTGAAATTGCTGAGTTTGTGGTGTTGTGGGGAACAATGACAGGAATGGAGAGGGAGAAAAGGGGTGTTCTTGTGATAGGTTTTAGGGTTTTCAGCAGATCCAATGTATAGGGAGGAAGAGGGAGCAAGTAAGGTGCAAGGTGTGTATGGTTGTGAGCATGAAGACAAATTCCAGCAGAGGGAGTAGCTGGAAATGGGTGCAGGGTTCCACCGGTTGAGAGAGATAGGAGAAAAGAAAAGGGAAATTAAAATAGGAAATGGTCCCTCTCAAAGAATTTAAAATAGCGGAATAGACTCGAACCCGCTCACCCGACATATCCCGACTAACTCAAAGCGATCTTCAACTTTCAAATCCGAGTTTAAGAAATTAAGGACGAGTTTTTCTTGAAATATCCGAATTTTTATTTAATTTATCTTATTATATATATATATATATTTTATTTTTATTTTGACTTAAATCCATTTTATAATATTTGTTGAAATTTATTATTTAAAAATCCGGGCCTTTACATCATCCACCTCTAAAAACAAGTCTCGTCCCCGAGACTAAAACCAAAATAAAGTAGGGGATGAAGTTTGAAATTGATGAGTCCTAGGACCATGTCCCAGAATCTTGTAATCATCTCGGTTGCGTCTTCCGAGATTCTCGCAACATCCTAGTCATGGTCGTGACATTTCCAATTAGTCTTGACAAGTATGCAATAAGCGCCCCTATCACATTCTCGCTTCAACTTTTTGGAAGTACCACCACTCTAAAAGTTCTATAATATCATCACTAGGTCTTAGCAAACACCCTACAGGCGCCCCCATAAAATGCATGTATCCACTTCGTGAAGTATCATAGAGTTGCCCGGGTTTGAAAAGGTTCTAAAGAGATTCCGCAGGTGAAAATAAAGATTAGCCTCAAAATTCTCGATAGGATTCATTCTTTTACAATCCAAGTTGGTCCTTTTTCAAAATCGCTCAAAATCTTCAAATCCAGCGTCTAATCAAGCAACCTCACACCAAAACAAGTCAAATCCTTTCAAATCAAGATTTCGTCAAAATATTCCAACCACCAGATCAATTTCTCACATACCCAACAATCAAATTCCGAACTTGGGAGGTGGAATCATCCACCTCTAAAGGCTAATCCCATATTCTCTTCCTAGTTTCAATAATCAAATCAATCCATGAATCTCAATTCAAGCAGGTTTCACAAGTCATAAGCAATGCATAATCACATAACCAATCGATCCTCAACGAGTACATCATAGTTGCTACATAACATCATGCCAACACATATTAATAATTCACACAAGCAAGAAAATCCTCACATCATCTCCACTCAAAATAAAATGTATTCCCAGCTCGCTCGGTTCCAATTCTCAAGTCAAGGCCCGCCTCGTCTAGACTCACCAACATCAACTCAGATAACATCCTCTAAAAGAAGTCCCAGTTCATTTCGATATTCCAATCTTGTTCCTCATTTCACCAAGTGCTCTCACTAGCCATCCACCTCTAAGAACCCAACTCCTATCTCTAACCTCATGTCCGAGTACCCTCTTACACTATATCTTCAATATCCACAAGGTCATTTCTTACGCTTCTCACACTTCCCAAGGTTTCACACGCATCCTGCCCTGCTAATCACACATTTCCTCTAGAAATTTCTCGATCATCGCCTAGCCGACCTATTCATAACCATACCCTCACCCAAGATTCACTCCTAAGCTCATAGGAACCACCCAAGCATTGTCTCTCATAAACCCCAAACTCACTCGGTCTTACCTAAGCCAACATCGTTTCCTGTAACTCGACCTTATATCACCATCGATCATCCTAACGACTCAAATTCTTTCACCACTCTCCAACCACACTCCCAAATGATCTCACACACAGGTTTAAGGGAGAAGTAATAATTAAAATCATCAAACACAAGGTCTACATCATGTCAACTAGCATTTATAACATAACATCATGGGTTCAACAAGTCTCAATTTATCATCATGCTCAATAATCATTGCAAACATCATATATGAACATACTGAAGTCAAGCTAACATGTTGCACTATAACCTTATCAGATACAACTCAGGTCTCTTAGCATATGTAGTTCACATTTTACAGGCAAAGGAATTCAAATCATGCTTAGCAACTTAGAGTAGTAACACGTCACGACATCATGGTACATTAGATTCATAAGGCGTCACATCATATCATCATAGGCGACAGACAATCAGGCAATAGTCATCATCAAGTCAGCACATCGACACGTAAATGTCACCATCAAGCATTGCAACATGGTTATCAACATATTCAGAAAAGTTAGCAATTCAAACGGAGGACACTCCCGC
The DNA here is from genome assembly GCA_037127255.1 of Persicaria tinctoria. Classification (NCBI taxonomy): domain Eukaryota; kingdom Viridiplantae; phylum Streptophyta; class Magnoliopsida; order Caryophyllales; family Polygonaceae; genus Persicaria; species Persicaria tinctoria. Next base: position 85,331,223 of record JBANSL010000002.1, on the reverse strand, counting down.
CTGCAAGTCATATCGTACTCGGTAACCGCAATCCACAAAACGTGCTCGTCCTCCCGACGTTGTTGATCCTGAGGCCCGTGGGTTATGGGCCCACACTTTCTTTGCGTTGCTCCATCGCTAACTAACTTCTTGTTTTCTTTTTCACGCGGTCGTTCGTCCAAGTATCGCAGAGGAGTCTAAGTTAGCAGAGATAGGGGAGTGACAGGGACAGGAAACCCAATGTTCACTTCGGAAATACAGGCCAAGGCTAAAAGGATGACAAGACTGGAGACAAGACTCTGACCCGGGAATAGCGACGATGCCCTTATGAAAGTCTATTAGGTTATAATCGCGACGAGTAACATAAGTTCATCATGGAGCATATCAATTACAATAACCCACACTAACGTGTACCTATCTCAAGGGAAAAGAACATGCGTATTCATTCCAAAAGACACAATCAAGTCCTACACAGATGCATGTGAGATAAACTTGTAGTATGTGATTCCATGGAAACAGATATGCTCAGCAACTTTAAACAGGATACGTGGGATTTATTGAGTATCACAATTATCACATATATGAACAATGTACGAGCTTGGTGTATGCACCATACGAGAACATATAATAGCAACATAGTAACTACCTCATCTAACACAATGATCATATAATAGGTCAATCATGGCACGTAATCATATAACGAGATACATTTAGAAATCATAAGTCCCACACGATACTAGCGATACATGATGTAATACAAGCATAGTCAAGAGTCATTAAGAGGAGCTCAACATAATCTTCACGAAACATGAGGCATCATCAAAATAACAAGAAGGGCATCATTGGCGACATATTATAATCATGTTAAGAGCGAACCATCATAGAGCACATATATAGTACAATAGTCATCACATCATAGAACAAGTGCAACAAGTGATCCATTTAGTTAGTTATATTGGAAATCATGAGCCCTACCAGACACTACTAGCATTTATCAATCATTAACACAATCAAGGTAACTCGATTAAATCCATTCTAACATTCGTGCATCATGCGTATGCGAAATCATGATATAGCGTGGTGTGTGATCATGCGAGGTGTCCAGTCATACGTTCATGCAGGCACGAGAGAATATCATAGGGTAATAGGGAATCACTACCAAGAGGTAACATGTAAGCATGCCAAGATAACCATCACGAAAAGCAAGTCGCTCATCGAATTCAACATCGGTCTAATCATGAGTAAAACACCTAAGAAGATATGAAAAGGGAGAATCACACTATCAGGGACCTAGCTCAAGAGAAAATCAGCAACAGCGTAGGCAAGATACAAGTTCGCACAAGTCACAACCGAGGATCCTACATGATGCTAAAAGCTCAACATAACACGCGATACATACATGCAACTAATCATGGCGGCACGTAAGAAATCACTTCAATCACATTCAAGCAATCTAGAAACATGAGGAAGGTTTTACGATGTATAACACGAGTTTAAGCAACAATAATTAACCCGATGTATACGTAACAAACAAGCATGCTATTGATTCTTGTCACAAAAGGAATAATAGGCATTGACACGTCATCATCCAACATGCTGAGATGATCATCTATCAACATTCATACAAAGAGGAATTGATCACATTATCATGGACCTAATCCATGGAAAGCAACATTCATATAGACTCATATCATGCCCTTCATGTTTCTAACCAATCAGTAGTACGATCATTACAACAGGTCAATTGGACACGCGAGACCAAACTTAATCATGACAGAAAGCGAGATGCAACACGAGACCTCTAAACAATGTGACTAGCATGGATACGGAATGTTACACAATCACGAATTTACATTAAGGATCATCACAATAACACCTACTGGGAATTACGTATCATATAAGGCATGTTGACATCAAGTTGTAGCACGTATCAAATAAGGAACTTGCTTCATCAGGTTATCAAAATTTAACGATCACACTATCATGAACCTAGTAGAATAGAATCATGCAGATTCATTTCATGCAACTCACACATCCATTCAATCATACGATCAATAGGCCAAGTAAACATGCTTTAACAACATATAATCATGGTAGAAGCCAAGACATAACACAAGACCTAAGCAAGGTAACCAATCATAGATGCAACAACATGAGTAGCCTTTTTACCAATGGGCATTCACAGGGTACATGCCAAAGATTACAAAATTATGTCATGTAGTTCGGAGAGAGTCACAATTACAACTAGACAGAGATCCCTAAGGGCAACCATTGACTTTTCCAACCGACTCACCACCCCTCTTCCCCGTGGGACTTTGGTATGACTCTTCATGGCATGAAAACACTAGTTGATTATAATAAGAATAAGGAAGGACAGCCCCATAAACACCTCACTTCTAACTCAAGTGACATCAAGAACTCCCAACTCCCAACACTTAACATCCAACCATAAATCCAGACACAATGTGTTTACCAACCCAATTTCCCATGAAAGACACTGACATCCAGGAAAAGGCTAGATAGAACCGTCAATGGGTTAACATAGTGGAAGGGGTTATTCCACACAAGCTGGGTTTGACCACACAGAAACAAGGATACTCCCACTATCTCATTCGCATGGGTCAATCAATACACATTTAACTGTTAGGCATACCAATCAGATATCTAGCATAGCAAGCACTCAACACAGAATCAGTTAGTGACACTCATAATGATCTCCTTGGAGTTTCCCAGACCCATCTGTAAAGAACAAGCTAATATTTCGCCTACCCATTTCCAACTACATCCAATAGGGATGGTCTAACGTCTTTCACTACCCACTCGCGTCCTCATTTGGTCGGTCTTCCTCTTTTATTACAAGTCAAGTTCATTACTTAGTCCAATTTAGGTTAGACATCTTAAATTCATTTTGCCCCTTTAAAACACTTTCAAATCATTTGAAATTCATGGGCGGTTTTCCAAAACATACACTCGACCCTTTTGTACCCGAATTGCACAACCTCAGCTCTGATACCATCTTTGTAACGGCCCAGAATTATAATTTCTGGGTTACGTTTCAAGGGATAAAACCCCTTGTTCGGATCTTGCAATCCAGGTACGGGTCGAGGGTTCAAACACTTTTATGATTAGTATAAAGAGGGATTTCAAACCCTAAAAACCTCGAAGGGCCGTTGGGTACCCTTAATCTGTCCTGAGACTATGTCGCGGAATCCATTTCAAACGGAAGTAAAGCGGAAGCAAAGTAAAGATACAAGTGCCACGGCAAAGCCGGATCAAAACCAAATCATGAGTGGGTAGTTACCATTTTATTAAGTTAGAATGTTAGCCAGATTCTTCGAATCGCCAAAAGGGAACCCCATCATATAGACATCGAGCACTCAATCTGCAGATAATACCTTTAAAAGAAGAACGGGGAAAGGAATCAGATCGAGCCACGCACGCGGGACCGGCAGTCCTCACTGAGGCCACATAGTATGTGCTATACCTAATAAAGATGCTCTAATGCAGTACGGGATTCAAACACACTAGCATGCTCCTAGTTCATAATAATGTGCAGAAATACTGTAAAGGGCCCAAGACAATGCCAAGTGGCATATCCCTCTCCTACCTCCACCTCTTCCGACAGGCGGAGACTGGCCAGCTCGTGAATGCATTCATTCATAATAGGGCGGCACGCATGCCTAACCCGCTCCACCATAAAGCCCGCAGGCATATCATAATATAAGGAAGTACTCGATTGACTCAGGGTACCCGATGAGGCTGGGCTACCCTATGACCCTAGCAAAGACTTCTAGGACTATCACAGATAACGGCCGTTCTGTTTACATACGCATAGAGAAAGAGAATGCTCAACGATCGATGCAACCTAGCATGGTACTACATGGCATGCTGATAATGAATGCAACACCTAACATAAAATGCAACAACAGGCCTGAATGTCCAACCTGAGTAAGCCCCCTAGGGAACTTACCTGAAGATGCAGAACAGCAAGATAACACAAGCAAGGGCCCAATGCAAGTCCAAAAGCAACACACACCTATCATCAAGTCGATTCCATAAGCTACCAGACCGATATTCATACATACGAAACCCAAGTTCCCAACATACTCAAAACCAACCAATAGTGAAACTGTTTTCCAAAACCTTTCCGATATGATCAACATCAACCCAAAATCATTCTTCCTATCACCCATTGACAAAATCATACCAACCATATTTTCCAAACTCTTAAATCCCAATTTAAGTCAACTCATATCCAAAATAATTTCTCAAATCATCTAAAAATCCATTTATGAAACATTACCCTTTCATCAACTCATTTTATTATCATTTTAAGACAAATCCGACAAGGTTAGTATATTTCCAAAATCCTCTTCTTAATCTTATTAAATCAATTCTCCAGTCATCAAAATAAATTTCAACTTGAAACCTTTTCCAAATTCTTTTCTTTCTTTTTAAAATTCAAGTCCACAATATTATATTTTTGAATCTCAACAATAATATGATATGATATATTATCCATTTATCTAATATATTCACAAAATATATTCATAAGTCTTAAAAATTCTTTTTCTCCAATTAAACCTACATAACCCATTTTGTTCATAAATTAGGGCCAAGAAGAAGAAAAGGCCCAAATTCGGATTCATTTGCAACCAGGCCCAACAAATAAAAGGCCCAACTCTTCTAAACCCTAATTTCCCTCAAAACTGAACCGGTCCGGTTTTTATCAAATAATTTGCTGAACCGGACCAATATAAAATAAGAAATCAGGAAACAAGTGAACCGAACCAATCGGCCACTGTTCATCGTCTTCATCAAGCGGTTGCGAAATTCAGAGAAAAGAAGGGAGAGAGGAAGGAGCTGCCAGTGGTGGCCGTTCTCCGACGACTCAAGCCCGACACCAATCGACAGAAAATCGACAAGAAGAGAGAGGAGGGCTCACCGAAGAGGGCTCGAGTTTCTCGCCGGAAAACGCTCGTCGAGCTCGATTGTGCTTCGTCGGAGTCCGAATCGTGGAGATCGCGGCCTAGGACGACAATAGGAGGTCAAAAGGCGGGTTTTTATCGAGTTTGAGAGCGGAAGGAAGGACGGAAGGGCTTACCGCTCTTCGGATTCGAACAGCGCAGCGGAAAGGGGAGGCGGGGGCGGCGCTGCTGCGTCGGGTGTTGCTGCTGCTCGGAGACGCCGGGGAAGGCGATGGGGTATTGCTGTTGCTGCTCGGACACAGGAGGAGGAGCTGCATCAGAGAGGGGGGAGTGCGGGACCTCGGCTCGGTTGCTGGGCTTCGACGGAAAGGAGGAGCAGGGTGAGGCGGTGGCTGATGCGTGGTGGCGTACGACGAAGAACAGGAGGCGACTGGTGGTTCCAGGGCTGCTCGCTCAGCTTCGTCTTCGGACACTGGAGGGAGCGTCGGAGCTCGGGTGCTCAACCCCTTGGCTACGAAACAGGGGAGGAGTAGTGACGGTGGCGGCCTGGAGAGGCGCTCGACGCCTGGAGCTCGCGAAACGGAGGTGTGGTGGAGTTGTGGTGGCCCCGGCGGATGCAAGAAACAGTGAGGAGGGAGGCTTCTTTGTGGTCGGAAATTGAAACCGACATGGTGAGGTGGTACTGTTGATTGAAATTGCTGAGTTTGTGGTGTTGTGGGGAACAATGACAGGAATGGAGAGGGAGAAAAGGGGTGTTCTTGTGATAGGTTTTAGGGTTTTCAGCAGATCCAATGTATAGGGAGGAAGAGGGAGCAAGTAAGGTGCAAGGTGTGTATGGTTGTGAGCATGAAGACAAATTCCAGCAGAGGGAGTAGCTGGAAATGGGTGCAGGGTTCCACCGGTTGAGAGAGATAGGAGAAAAGAAAAGGGAAATTAAAATAGGAAATGGTCCCTCTCAAAGAATTTAAAATAGCGGAATAGACTCGAACCCGCTCACCCGACATATCCCGACTAACTCAAAGCGATCTTCAACTTTCAAATCCGAGTTTAAGAAATTAAGGACGAGTTTTTCTTGAAATATCCGAATTTTTATTTAATTTATCTTATTATATATATATATATATATATATATTTTATTTTTATTTTGACTTAAATCCATTTTATAATATTTGTTGAAATTTATTATTTAAAAATCCGGGCCTTTACACGTTGTTCGTTGCTTGGGCCTCACCTAGAAGACCACCAATAAGGATGGAAGAGGGTGCGCACAGAGGAGGAGACGAGGAGGAGGAGAGATACTCCAACACCGATAGTTAATTGTCGGAGTGATGGATCAACCGGCCGAAGAAGCATGTTGGCGGATCGACCAGAGGTTTTTACCCGTTGTTTTCTCTTTATTCCCGGCGTATTTTTTTTTAACCGGAAATAATTTGGCTTTTAGGGGAACCCTAAGAGCCAAGAGCATCCATACGGATGAGAGAGCAAGCAAAGAATCGTTAGGACTAATGTGGTTGTGCATGGCAACGTTCAGATGCGTTAGGCGGTCCGCAACTTGGTTTGCCTCGCGATAGACATGACGAATCGACGTTCTCTCTCTTTAAAAATAAAGAATACGGAGTAAAAAATAGGAACGATTTATGTAATGTTTTATTTCTAATGATGAGAGAATTCATGTTTGTTGTATATATAAAATATCTTTTTGTTTTATTTCTAATGATGAGAGAATTCATGTTTGTTGTATATATAAAATATCTTTTTCTTTAACTTAATGAGTATCTTCCTTGGTTTTTCATGACATTAATTTTCAAAATTTTAAATGAGTGTGTATTAGAAGTTGTATGATGCAAGTTAAACTATAAAATTTTAACTCGTTAAATTTTAGGCTGATTTGTGGTTGTTTATATAGGTAGATATGATATTTGTCCAATTGACCTAGTTTTTTTTTAAAATCAAGTTATTGAATTTCAAATTAATTTGTAATTAATTAATATTATGATTATTATTGGCTCATGGAGATTAAGTATATAGTTATGACTTACTCTCCATATGAGATGACGAATCTACTATAATTGAAGTTAAACAATAACTTCACGGGGCCTTCATAATAAAGGATTTAGGCTTCATCGATCAATCCCTTTCTTAGCCTGGAACATTATTTTTTCATGAAAAAATTATATAAGTAAATATGTATGAATGTATGATTGTTTATATATAACATAGAAATAAATTTTAAAATGTTCCAACCAATATGCAGCCAGCTGACATAATGACAAAACCCCATTGATAAACATCAACACATACTCCTGGTTGGCCGGTGTGGTATTCAGTATTCTCTGCTCCGGACCCAACATCCATATGAGGGAGTATTAGAATACATATAAAGGCATATTTGTCACTTTAGAAAGTTATGGGTGTTATAAAGGGAAATTACAAGTAGGTAACTGTATATATATATAGTACGTTGAGTTCTTGATTCGATCTTTTACAGCTACCTCAAGTTAACCATTTTTTTTTTTTGGACAAATGTAAGAATTCGAAATATCAGACAAACCACTGTGTGGTAAATCGAGAGGACGATGATCGCCAAACGGGCTGACCGTGATGGTAAACCAATAAACCTAAGGAAATAATATAATGAAAAAACCTCGTACTTGGACAAACATCATCATGCACGATGTGGATGGCTCGAAAAGGCAAGTGAATAGTGAGAACATGGGATAGTGAGGCGAACGCGACGTCTCACCGCCGGAAGACAGAAGCAGAAACCGCGAACGTTGCCCTCACCTAGATGAGATCGAGATCTTCAATGACCGTGTTCAATTTTTCCATTTTTCTAAAAAGTTTGAAAAAACCATGAAGGATTTTCAAAAAAATTCTTTTCCTTTAATAAATTATTATTTTCAATTTTCTTTCAATAAATTATTATTTTCCACATCATATTCTAATCTTGAACTCCAAGTGTGCAGGTAAAGGTTTTCGTCCTTTTTCCTATTATTTCGTGTGTGCTTGCTGCTTTCAATTCAGTACAAACAACTTTTTCAATCTTAGGCTCCAAGGCGTCCAAGTAGTGTAGTCAGAGGCTTACACCACAAGCCAAACAAATACGGAGTATGTAATTAAATTAATACTCCACGGCCAACGCGGCGAGAGGCTGAGGCTGTGTTCGATGTTGAAAAAGATTGCCGAAACATGGGCGGTCGGCTCGGAGAGTCGGATATGGACACAGTCCACCATTGGACCTTTTGTATTGATTGTTCAATTCAGTTGATTGGGTTTCTCTATTCAGAAAGTTGAAGAAGCAAAGAGAACATCCACTCTAGTCGCAAACCCTAGCCGGAGAAAGATAATCGGTGGAAGGCCATACTAATCATAGTCAACCAACTATGGCTTACTTTCTCTCGGTTCTCTCTCCTAATTCAAGATCTCCAATGCAGATTTTTCATTTTTTAGTACTTCCTCATAAACCACTTAATTATCTTAGAGAAAATTTGCCCAACATGCCTTTTTTTACCTCTATTGAATAATTGTCCCCCACCCTTGTGAAATTAGGGATTTGTCCATTCCCCAAAACAGTGCCCCCTACCACGTAAACGGATCTGGAGATACAAATCTGAAACTGAACTCCACGCTTTCTTCTTCCTCCGCTTCCTTCTTCCTCATATCAGGATGAGCACTTTTCCGGCGTTGATGAACGAAGGCAAGGGAGAGGAACCGCAATTCGCTGAACGACCTCTGGCTAATCGCCGCCATGGATGTCGCTCGAAGCTAATGAGTTTTCCACCGATGGTGGACCTCCATTGACGCACGACCTCTGGCTAATCTGTCCGACAGCGCTGTTGCAGCGTACGTGCTTCCTCTTAGCCGGTCGACGGCGTCTCTGAATTGGCCTCTCGCCCTCTCTCGAAGCCTCCGCTCCCGATCTCAGATCTGAAATTGCGGAAATCCGGGAGACGCGCGTCGATTGCTGAACATTTCGATCTCAGATCTGAAAAACGCCGACGTTGCGGAATTGGTCCGGCGAGTACTCGCTGGCCATGAATCCGTTGCTTGAAGACAGTGGTCGAGATGTTGCGGGCGGTGCTGGTGCTTGAAGACACAGGTCGAGACGTTCTAGGCGGCGCTGGTGCTGAAATTGCTTCCTCCGTTGCTGAAATTGCTTTGTTGTCATAGACTCATAGGTGTGGTGCTGGTTGCTGCGTTTGCCAAGCTTGGAGGAATAGCTTTGTTTGTACTGTCATTCATATTTGTGTTGGGATTTTTAATCTATACTCCGTATTACATTTGCATTGATTTCAGCATTTTTGAGAATTTGAATTTGTTAATAATTAGCATTTTTAATCTATACATGAAGGCCTTGTGTGGGGAGAAATGTTAGTAGTTGATAAAGATGAGGTGTTAATTAGATATAGTTCTAAGGTAACGAGTCTTTTGCCGTTGATCTGTTTTGCCGATGATCTACTTTGTGTGGGGAGAAATGTTAGTAGTTGATCTGTTATTTGTGAATTTGTGGTTAGTTTGATATGCGATTGAGTGTGCTTTGTTGAAAGTTTAAATATTGGCAATTTCAGGAATTTTTTTTGTCTTGTTGAAACTTTTTCTTATGCTGAAATGTTGAAATTAATTCTTATAAAATTGTATGAACTACAATATATTACACACAAACATATATTTCAACATTTCAGCATTTTTTTGTGATCTAAAATGCTGAAATTAATTCACTGTTGGGATCAAAGTCGGATATCAAATGTTGTTTATGTAATTTCAGCATTTTTTTTGCCTTGCTTAAACTTTTAGATAGCTTATTAGCTTCTTGATTTTTTGTGTGATCTGAAATGCTGAAATTATTTCTTTATTAGAAAAATTCGTATGCTGAAATTAATTCTTATAAAACGGTATGAGGTAGTATATATTACACAGAAGCATATATTTTAGCATTTCAACATTTTTGAAAAAAAAACCTCCATTTTCAGCAACTCCGGTGTCGAAGTGATGACGCGAAAAGAAAAATAAAAAAAACAACAATTTCAGCAACACGGTTTTAGCAAAATTATTTTTTATTAGCAAAATCCATTATGCTAAAACGCGGAAATTAATTCTTATAAATTTGTATGGGCTACTATATCTTACACACAAGCATATATTTCAGCATTTCTTAGGAAAAAAATCCGATTTCAGCAACTTCAGAAGTGGTGATGCGAAAAAAAAAGGAAAAAAAGCTACTCTGGTTTCAGCAACACAGTTTCAGCAACTCTGGTTTCATCAATTCCATTTCGGCAACGCGAAAAAAAAGATGGAAAAAAAAATGAAACAAGGGTTGCTGAAACCGTATGTGTTGAAACATGAGTTTCAACAATTCCGTTTGAACAACACGGGAAAAAAAACTGGGAAAAAAAACTAAAACAAGGGTTGCTGAAACCGTATGTGCTGAAAAAGAAGTTTCAGCAACTTTGGAAACGCGAAAAAAAAATAATAAAAAAATTAATGAGGCAGGAGGGGGGCACATGGGCCAAGGGGGGCGGTGGACATTTAGCTAATTTGGAAGAGGTGGGAGACCTTTTCCTAATAAAAGCCAAAAATTAGGACATCGAGGTAATCACCTCATTATCTTATACCAAGTTATAATGTATATATTATCATCTTAGGCAGATATTTTTTTTTTTATTAGGTAAAAGTTCGAAGGTCAGACAAGCTTGACTCATCGAGAGGCCGACAAAGTCGGCAGACGGTGAACCATCTAACAGAACAAACTAAAACAGAAATACAAATAACAAGCGAAATGAAACAAACAGAAAAACTCTACAACAAACGTTTCAAGAAGACCAAACACCCAAAAAGCTGAAGAAGCCACCGAAGAACGCAGTCAAGCACCACCGAACAGTAACACCGCGGGCCAGTAGTACAGCAGGACACTATATCTTAGGCAGATATATATACACACACATTCAAAATTCAATAATGAAAAAAGTAAAGTGAAGAACCCTACACATTACAAAGCGTCCACAAGTACATCATGTACATGTGAAGTCATGTCTCCCCACCGCCCATGTGCAACTATTTATAGCTTCTTCTTCTATATATTACGACGTTCCATTTAACCATTTCGTGCACCAAAATAAAATTATACTTTCTCTGCTTAAAATATAGATCATTTTAATTTTTAACACGTTTTTTTATAAGGAGTTAAAAGTAAAAATTATATAAAATATTAACTTTTTAAATAATTTTTAAAAATAATATTACACTAGCACATATTTTAATAGATATAATTCTATATTTAAAATTATACAGTATATAATATAGAATTTTTTTTAATAAATTATACTAATATAGTATGTATTATTTTAATAATTATTTTTGGCCGAAGAAAAATTTGTCAGAATTAACCACAACCACAAGCTACCACATAAGAGATGATGCATAGTTTATATATAAGGTTGCCCGTGGGAGACTCCTCGTATCAGAAAAATTTATATCGAGGAAAACTCCTCCATAATCATAAATTATTTAAATAAACGCACTACATGCTCGTGTGAAATTGAGCTCCTTCTATCAGATGTAAAACTCTCGCTATCGACTTTGAAAGAAGTATATCTTTCTTTCATGTTCCCCGATTGGGCAATAGAGTGACGGATAAGGTTGCACACCTTTGTCACTCAGCCTGGGGTGTCGATATTTACAACAATTCGGGTCTTCTTGACCTCATCCGCAAGGATGCTGTCGGGTAGAGCTTGCTCACCCGAATTCTTTCCTATCAAAGTCCGACTCAAACCGATGACCGGGGGTCGTGTGTACGGGCGCACATGCGCTAGTAGCCTAGCACACAATTCGAGTGAGGTTCCATTCTAAAACCAACTGGCAATAGAAGGAGTAGCCTGCCGACTCATATACTAGGGCTTGATATGTTCAACTTTCCGATGTTTGACACTTTTGGTCACATTCACATCTCAACACGCCCCCGCAAGTGCAACTAGGTATGACCATCTAGTTGACACTTGGACCACTGGTAACTCAGACCAGGATTGAAAGACGGACCGTTAGGCTAACCGCTCTGATACCATATCAAAGTCCGACTCGGACTGATGACTAGAGACCGTGTGCACGGGCGCACATGCGCTAGTAGCCTAGCACACAAGTCAAGTGAGGTTCCATTCTAAAACCAAAAGGCAATAGAAGAAGTAGCCCACTGACTCATATATTAGGATTTCATATGTTCAACTTTTTGATGTGGGACACTTTTGGTCACATTCACATCTCAACATTTCGTAATAAAAAAAATGATGCATAGTTTATAATAACGCCAGCAAGCATGCAAATGCCTATCACTCTCTCAAGTTATGACTTCATTTTCGACATCATGCATATATATATATATAGGGGCGGCCCCAGGGTGGGGCGGGTGTAGGTGGTTGCCCCACCCTTCGACCCACGCACCCCGGGGTTTGGAAAAAAAAAATTATTTATATATATGACATTATTGTAATAAGTAAAACTAGGATAAATATAAAATCAATTAGTCTACTTTTTTTAGTTGGTTGGCGGGAATGAAGGAAATTAAAACGAGACCAAAGGTTTAGGGTTCAATTCCCACTAGCCTCATTTTTTTAAATAAAAATCACCTCTCAAAAAAAACTTTTTTATTCTTTGTTCAACTTATACTCCACTCATTTCCTATGTTTCTACCACTTATTTAATTATATTCCCACTTCCCGACTTTCGTATTATATACAAATTATCTAGCTATAACTAATTAAACCTCATAAAATTGGTGAAATTAGCCTCTCTCTTTTTTTTTAAAAAAAAAATCGCCCCCTTCAAAAAAGCTTTTTTATTCTTTGTTCAACTTGAACTCATTCTCTATGTTTCTACCCCCTTATTCAATTATATTCTCACTTCCCGAGCTCTCTGTTATATACAAATTATCTGGCTATAAACTAATTAAACCCCATAAAATTGGTGAAATTAGGATTTGATTATGAGAATTAATTTTGTGAAATTTTCATTAGAGTTTGTGATTTTGAGAATAAATTAATTTTGTGTTTTAATTATTGTGTATGTGATTTTGAGAATGAAATTTATGAATTGAATTTGGAGTTTGTTAATTGAATTTGTGAAGCTTTATGCAATATTTGTATTTTTGTATTCTACATATTCAAATCACAATTTCTATCATGTCTTTGGGAACCAAAAAATATTATAAAGTTGATGAGTTTACACTCCTAAATATGACAAATGCCTGAATTTCCAATGAATAACAAGAAATCACTATCATATATAGCAACCAAGCAAATGTAAGTCGATCTACTTTTCTACAATCAACTTTTAAGTTGAAAGTCGTAGCTTAATTAGGTAAAAGGAGTTTATTTCAAGGCCAATATCTCAGTCCACAGTATAAATTTCACCTCACCTTTCGGAGTATCCTGCCGTTTATATTAATTAATAATGCCAGCAAGCATGCATGCATATGCTTCTCACTCTCTCAAGTTATGACTTCATATATTCATTATACATGGCGATACCTATAGGTTCGTTGAAGAGGCTGAGTTGTTATATACTTGTATGTATATGGAAGAACAATTAGATTTGATAAACTCTCCTCTGAAATGAGATTTCATGCCTTTACATTCATCTGTACATACCACCAGGTACTAGACCCATCAAAACATATTCTGATCTCAAAATTCTAGATTTTTATGATTTTTTCTTAGTTTATCGCTCTAAATATCGTATTTTATATAATGATTGTTAATATTTTTACTTTTGTATTTTTTTTAAATCCGCGCTTTTTTATTTCTCAATTACCACGTCGATCAACATGCGGTACGGTTCGCTCAGAGTCTCATACCTTTTTTTTTTTACAGTAGGCAAGAAGTAGACCGACTCGGCGATCTAGAAGATCGACCCAGCGATCTTGAATCCATCAAAAGATGGCTTGAATGACCCTACGAAGAGGGTCGCCAGTAAAAAAAGAAAATTTTTCTAAGATTACAATTACAGAAATTTAAAATTAAAAATATCTAGAAATTAAAACTATGTTTCTTCCGATCAATAATTGGAGCCTTGATTCTTGATTTCTGTTCTTGTAGCTTGGAAAGTAGTGCGGAGCAGCATCATCTTGCATGTGATGGTTGGACTCGAAAACTTGAGATCTGACGTTGCACAACAATAGTCATGGTTTACGGTGGTGGTGATTTCGGATCTAGACCAGGAGTCATAGATCCGAGCACCCATCAATAAGCTAATTTGAGATTTTCAAATCTGTGGGTTTTTTTTTCCTTTTTTGATTGTGGAGGGAGGACCCTCATGTGTTGAGATTGTGTTTGGATTTAATAGATTTGAGATTTGAGTGGAGGGTAGGTTTGATTTTTAGAATGGGGATTTTTTCAAGGCTGCAGGGAGAGGGGTAGCCGATAGGGGCGGCGGAAGAGAGGAGGAGGTAGAGCGGCGTCAGAGGTCTCCCAAATCGGAGAAACTAGGGCGGCGCGGGGGAATAGTGATGATGTAGGAAAGGGAGGTCGTCGGATCGAGACTCCAAGCAGTCGGAGAAAGAACACCGGCGGCGGCTGGAGCTTGAGCGGCGGAGGATGAGCCAGGGTTGTGTTTTGCGGGTTTTGTTTTGTGGGTTTTGTGGGAGGAGGGCACCGGATATCAGGTGGCCAGGAGGACGAGGAGATCGAGTCGGCTCGTCGGCACCGCAGAGCCCCACCACGGCCAGGGCCTAGGAGGAGCGAGCGGACAGGAGTCGAGCCCTGGCGGCGGGGAGGCAGCCCTGCAACTTGTGGATGAAGGTTGGAGATGGTGGCGGCTAAGCGTTTTTAGGGTTTTCTCCATCTCTCTCTAGAGAAGAGAGAGAGAGGCTCTGAGTCTCAAACCCTTCTTGTCGGAAGAAGATAGAGAGACAAGATTATTTTTTTCTCAATTACCACGTCAAAATTAATTCTAAAACCATGTGATTTTTAAAAAAAATATAGCATTATTTATAGGAAAATTTTGGTCAAATATCCTTTTTAGAAAAGCTAATTAAATAAATGTCCATATTTAAACGGATATTAAGTAAGTGTCCACAATTTTTATGTAATATCAACTCTACCCTTGTTATTATAATTTTCTCACCCATCTCCTTCGCTCAGTACCGCGTTCTAGGCTTCTTCTTTTTTTCCTTGTATGGATTTCTCCTAAAATCTCACACTCAATCCGATTTTAGGGCTACTCTTGGTTTGAATTTCAGCTTCTTCCCTGAATCCCCTCTCAATTGAGGGTTCAATCTTCACTCTCAATTGATTTCGTTTCCAAATTGCGATCTTAGGGTTTAAATTTGTGCAATTTGGGGCCTTTTGGTTTAGGGGTTAGGGAAGGAGGCCAGTTCAAGGTCCGATGAGGCTGAGAAGATGTCGAAAAAAGAATGAAACGGGGCTCTTAGAGACGGGAAAATCAGGTGTGTCCCCCTTTCTTCTTCCTGTTCAATTCTTCGCGTCTCTCCTTTGCACCTACCACCGAGTCGCCGACGTTCGCTCCTGCTGGTGGTCGCTCTTACTGGTAATCTCCACTCCCTTTCTCTTTCCCATCCTTTTCAATCTCTTCCCCCCTCTTTTCGGTTCCCTTCCCCTTTCGATTTGAGGAATTACATTGTTTAGCCGTAAATTCGATTGCACTTACTTATGCTCTAGATGTGACTTTTTAGTGTGTTTCCCTTGAACCTACACAATTTGTGGGCAGAAGAAAAGCAAATTGATTTAATAGACTTCACCTACTCGATTGGATTCAGATTTGGGAAAACAAACCCTAGCATGTTTGATGACAATTTGTTAAACTTGCAAAATATGTCAATTTGTTTAATATTGGTGACAATTTGTTTAATATTGGTGACAATTTGTTAAATATGATCATTTCGACATGTTAATTTTATGATTTAATCCAGGTTTGTGTGTTTCACCTACTCGATTTAATAGACTTCACCTACTCGATTGGGTTTGTGTGTTTCTATCTACTTCAAATGGATAATTAATCCAGGTTAGTGTTCTTATTGATGAATTATTCCTTCTTACTTTATATGTTGTTCTATTTCAAGTGTTTATCATTGCTTATTTGTTTTGGTGACAATTGCTTGTTTGGTAACAATTAATATTTATCTTGATTTTATATCATCAATTTAAATGAGAGTATCAGGGGTTTGAATTGCTTCATTGTTTGGTGACAAATGGAATTTATGTTGTTATTTTTAGATTGATGACAATTGGTAGAGTTATATACACTACTACATATGTAGTTATTACTGACATTTAAAAGATGACGTTTTTCATAAAATGCCATTAAAAATGTTTTTTATGGCGTTTAAATACAAAAATGCCATAATTTTTTAGAATACAATTTATTCATGACGTTTTACAAACGCCGTAAAATCTATGGCGTTTATAAAACGCCATGTTTTTCAATTGTAAAATTTATGAAATATTTTATGGCGTTTTCAAAATGTCATAAAATACACGGCGTTTATAAAACGTCATTAAAATAGGGGATTTTTTTTCATTTCAAAAAATTTGGGCAAAAATTAGAGCGGGAAACAAAATAAAAGTATAAAACCCTAAATTCGCCCCCCTCTTCATTCAGTCCGTGCCTCACCGCTCTCTCTCTCTCTCTGAAAACCCAAGGCGAGATCTAGCCTCTCTCTCAGGCAAGCTCTTCCATGCCATGGCGACCTTGCCCAAACGCAAACCGCCAAAGACGGTCGCCGCCTTGTCAGGTCCTGCTCCTTCCCTTCTCCACCAAGAAACGCTTCCGCCGATTCCGCTGGTGTTGTTCCTGCTTTAGTCTCCATGCTCTCGTATTTCAACTCCGACGCTCGCGAGGCCTCCCTTCTTGCCCTCCTTAACCTCACTGTTTGCAATGAACGGTCAACTCTCTCTCCCTCTATCTCTCTGATTGCTTTCGGTGGTGCTCCATCAAATGGGTCTCTAGTTTCCCCCCAAATTCATTAGTTTTTTAGGTTTTTAATTCTAGTGTCCGTTGTGTTTTGTATTTTAATGTTCCAGTGTCTGTTGTGAACTTTGATTTTGGGTGCGATTGGAATTACAGGCAAAGATTTTGGGTGCGATTGGAATTGCAGGCAAAAGGGCATATTCTCAACTGACATCTTCAACAATTTAAGTAAGGAGTTTGGCCATATTGGAATGGCTTAATTAGGTTTTCACCTGCCAAGGTCTCATCTTTTCTTCCATTGATGCAAAGTGGTCTCAACTCCAGGTATTTCAGGCTTAAGGCTTAGTTGCACAAAACTCATCTAATATATGCAAAAAAAAATGTAGGTGCTGAATTTATGAAAACACCTTGATTTTTTTGAGTAATTAGAGCAAATTTTTATTGTAAATATTTTTGACTATGTCCTATGACACATATCTAGTGCTATTATGATCTTCAAGTTGAATTTGGATGATATTATAAGTAGGTTCTTTTTCCTAAAAAGACGTTCTATAAGTTGATATAAGTATGTTCTTTTAGCTGTTTTAATTTTATTTTTAGGGACTAGAAACAAGTTCACTTGAGTATGTCTAAATTCGACATTACAATTTGTTTTTCTAAGTTGTAGGAATTAATTCATAGTTTGATTGATTTTTATGGTTTTGTGGACTCATATACTGCCAAGAACCAATCTGCTAGCTCTTGCTCATTGCACCAATGTAGTGAACCACACAGTCCACACGTTTTCCTTATGAGTACAAGATACATTGATGAAGCTAAGTTAGCGAATTTTGATGAATCTAATTTTGAAGGTGAAGGATGCCAAGAGGACCCGTCTCCATCTAAGGAGTGTTGTCCCAAGAAGAAAAAATGGGACATTAAGGTAAAGTATCATCGGCTTGTGAATTGCACACGGAGCTTAAAGGTTTTACGATGAGCATATTGTTGAATTCATGTTTTCCTGGTTGCTTTTAGGATGCCAAGATCGAGCAGCTATCAAGCAGAGATGGAGATGTGACCAATAACAGTAAGCAATACACGCCATTTAAACCAAATGACGAGTATATACACGTCAGAGCATGAAGGGGGCGGGCTACTAACAACCATAATCTTGCAGAAGGGGTATGGTTTTTTTACTCCTTCATGTAGAGTTTTACTTGATCTTAACTTAGATCAAGTGATGCAACTGACATTGACCTAACTCATGCAGTTGCTAGGTAAATACTCTATACTATTTCTTATTGGATTCCAATAACCACAATTTGAATTTTAATTTATGTTCTCGTTTTCAGGTGGGTTAATCTGCAGGGAATATGACAGAGTTGTCATTGGGGCATAAGCAGACATAAATTTCAGCCTAGAGAATATTGTCAAGATGACTTGAAACAGGTTCGGATTCGATATTGCCAATAAAATAATTAATGAAATTTATTCTTGTCCTATTTTTCTTCCAAATTAGATCTTGCACCCATTCATATATTTATGGTAGTTACAATTGAAGGGTAAGAATATTGCGATCTTTCTTGATCCATTTTCTTGTTGATCGATGTTTGCTGTCCCTGATTGCATCTGCTGGATTATAATATGTTCAATCTGTACGAAATTGATGTATGGAACTGCTCGAACTGTTGGATTCATCTGTTGATCGATTTTCTGTACAATTTTCTTGATGTATGAACTGCTGGATTCATCTGCTGATCTTCTTGCTGATCGAATAGAATCTGTTCGAATTTTTTTTTCTGTTGATCGATTAAAAGCTGTACAAACTCCTGGATTTTTTTTACTGATCTTGCTGTACGATTTTCTTGCTGTGCGATTTTTGTTATGTTGATTACAAGTTGTACGAACTGCTGGATTTTTTTCTCCTATTGATCGAATATAATCTGTTTGGATTGCTGATCGATTACAATCTGTATGAACTGCTAGAATATTTTTTTCTTGTTGATCGATATTTTTTTTTAAATTTGGGACCTTGTTTTGCAAAAAATCATCCATACCATTAAAAAATTAGGGTTCGAATCTTAGGAGGTCCCTAATTTGTCCGAAAATTAAGACTATTTGTTTTGTTGTTGTTGAATTAGGTTTGCATGTGGTCTGATTTTTTTTTCACTTTGAATTCCTCTCAACTTCATGTACTACTTTGTTCTTGTTTGTAAGACTATTTCACATGTTACAATTTCATCAAGTACTTTGTTCGATCTTGGTTGTAATTGAATTTGTAATTGTGTTTAGGATAAGTAACATTATGGATTCACGTGGACGTGGAAAAAAAAAAGCGAAAGTGGACAACTAAGGAGGTGAATTTTACCTTAGATTTTGTACGTGTTAAAGTTAAAAGGTGATGCTCGATGGAGATGTGAAGGAGGCTACTACTAGCATTATTTTTTCGGAAGATAGTATGTTGATAGGTTGGCTAAACACTTCATGGATGTTGGATGGATGGTAAGTGACTATCTTGCTCTCTCTTATTTATGCATTTATAGCTTCGTTATCATTTGAAGTGTTGATGCTTAGCGTTTTGGAATTGAGTATGTTCATATTAAAAATTGGAACTTAAGTGTTGCTACGCTTTTATTATAACAACTTCAATATTTAAGTAGTGTTGATGATTTTTATGCTTGAATTCTCAATAATTATGTGTTGTTGTATATTTTTTATCTGAAATCTTAATCATCTCAATTACAGGAGGAGCACTACAGATGCCATGAATTACTTAGAGATCGTAAGGTGGAGCATCGATTGTAATTTAATTTAAGTTTCAGATGTTCATAAATTCACCTTTTTAGTGTTATATTGTTTGCAAACAAGTCATTTGTAATTGATTAGGATTGGCATACAATGGGGTGAATTCATATTAATTTCATTTGGTAGCCCGTACCGTCAAAACCTTTTATGGTATTTTTTTTTAATTTGTATACAATTCCATGGTGTTTAGAAAACGCCATGGTGGTTTTTGAAAAATTTATATGAGTCCATGGTGTTTAAAAACGCCATAAAATCCAATGGTGTTTTACAAAACTTGTACACAATACCATGACGTTTTAAAAACGCCATGGATTTTATGGCGTTTGTAAAACGCCATGAATTTTGCCCCAAAAGCATGGCGTCACCTTAGACGGCGTTGTAGGATGGCGTTGAAAAACGCCATGAATTGCTTTCTATGGCGTTTTTTAAACGTCGTTGATGACTATATATCTACTAGTGATATTCTGTTTTTGGTGACAAATGGAATTTATGTTGTTATTTTTAGATTGGTGACAATTGGTAGAGTTATATATTTTGTTTTGGTGACAAATGGGATTTATGTTGTTATTTTTAGATCGGTGACAATTGGTAGAGTTATATATTCTGTTTTGGTGACAAATGAAATTTATGTTGTTATTTTTAGATCGGTGACAATTGGTAGAGTTATATTTTCTATTTTGGTGACAAATGGAATTTATGTTGTTATTTTTAGATTGATGACAATTGGTAGAGTTATATATTCTGTTTTGGTGACAAATGGAATTTATGTTGTTATTTTTACATTGGTGACAATTGGTAGAGTTATATATTCTGTTTTGATGACAAATGGAATTTATGTTGTTATTTTTAGATTGATGACAATTGGTAGAGTTAAATATTCTGTTTTGGTGACAAATGGAATTTATATCTCATTTAGCTATAATGTAATTTTCATTATCCTTCTGTTCAATTGTAGTGGAATTTGTGGTATGTATACCATCAAATATATCGAGGGTCTTGCATTTCATGGTGGTAATTAATGAAGCTATTTCAGACAAATATATGGATGTGTATAGAGAGAGATGATGGCTAAAGAGGGTCTTGTGATTTTGGATGTTAAGTATGAATGTCTCAACTGTTCCCCTTTGTTTTGATATTTTTGCAAGTTGATGTAGTCTGACAATTAATTATTACAAAGTTAAACTTTACATCAAATTTCATCTACTTAGGGTTATTATTGTAATAAAAATGCGTTAATATTAGATGATAAATGTGATGCCATTATAGTATTGTACATCGAATTATTCGTTTGCTCAAGTTTAGCCCCTCTAGGGTCTATGCTCACCTAGTTCTAGGGTTTCAGTTTCGTAACAAAAATGCGTTAATATTAGATGACAAATCTGATAACATTGGTATTGTACACACAAGGCCTTAAACCCTAAAGACTAAACCCTAAACCCTAAACTATATTGTACGTCAAATTTTCACCTGCTCATGTTTAGCCCCTCTTGGGTCTATGATCCCCTTGTTATAGGGTTTCAGTTTTGTAACAAAAATGTGTTAATATTAAATGACAAATGTGCTAATGATAAGGCATGTTTCCAATAGGCATTATAGGTTAGTTTAGGTGCATTTCATTGTTATATAATCATGTTTTAGTGTTAATTAGATTAGCATTCATTTTGTGGAAAAGTTCGGAATCTACGCTATTTCGATGGTTTTATGTAGATTCGCAGATCCGAGGCAAAGAACACGAGGAACGGAGCTAAGTAAGGATAAGGAGAGACTTGGGAGAGCTTAAGGAAGAAGTCCCGAAGAGAATGGAACAACCCAAGGAGCAACGGAGAACGAAATCGAGGTCTAAGAGCGGAAACGAAGGCGAGACGCGAAAGCTGTCCGCTCGGCGAGCTGAACTTGTAATGCACTTTCCGGAGGCCTCGATGTCCGATCGACGCATATGAGCATGCGTTGGAAAGCTCTTTCGAAGATCTACGTGATGGTGTTCTGTTGGATTTTCGCTGCCAGCGAATGCCTTTCCGCTGCAGCGAATCAAGTCAGCAACAACATGTGCGAGAAGGTGGCCTGCCTGAGCATGAGTCGCTGCCAGCGAATGGCATCTCGCTGCCAGCGACTGGAGTCAGCGGAAGCATGTCCAGGAGCAGCATGACTCGCTGCCAGCGAAAGGAAACTCGCTGCCAGCGAATGGAGTCGCTGCCAGCGGACGACCGGATTCGCTGTAGCGGATGTAAGCTCTCGCGGCAGCGGAAGGGTGGACTCGCGGAAGCGGAACCGAAGAAGCTGAAAATTTTCTAAGGCATGGACATTCGCTGCCAGCGAGTGTGGTAGCGAAAATCCAACAGGAGCTTGATTGATGCCATTCACTGCCAGCGGAAATTTTCGCTGCCAGCGGAATTTGACGCTGAATTAAATTTGGAAAGTCTATCTTCTATCTAGTTTGTTTAGGAAGTTTCTATCTAGTTTATCTATCTTTTACCTTATTTATGGAAGACATTAGACTTATAAATAGGATGTTCTAGGCTTAAGTTTTTAAGGAATTAATTCCAAGTAGAGAAATCACCATTGAAGAGAAGAAAGTTTAGGTAAGCCATGTTTGGCTAATTTTGTAGTTTCCGCCTACACTTTCGAGACTTGGTTGGTGGTTTGTGAGTTTCTAATATAAGTTATTTTTCCTCTATAATTCTTTCAACTTCTTTGTGTGGTATTGATTATGTTATTGGTGTTATCTTGATTAGCTACCTTGATAATATTGATTTCATGCTAGGATTTAATACTTTCGTATTTGTGTTATTTCCGTAGTAGCACGCATAAGATTGTGGATTCCGTGTTTGAAGCATGATTATGTAGGGAGTTGACATATATCTTAAACATTGATTTACCGTGTTTAATTGGTGTTATTTATATGCTCAAGTTCTTGGGACTATTTGCTATCTCTTTGTTAAAACTTGACCGTGTTAAGGTTGCATTGAGGTGTAAGGGATTAATTGGACTCGTAGGACTTTTAATCTATATAAACCAAGACGGGAGGAATTCGTAGGAAACAATAATAACTTGAAAAGGATTCGATGATCAATAAAACCAACCAAAGTCGAGAACTTGTAGGTGGAAACGCTTTTCTTCTATCCTTTATTTGCTTTTGTCAATATTATTTTCTTTTATTTTCATTCATAAAAATCTTTTCTTTTATATTGATAAATACACAATATTTAGAAATACTTGATTCTCTAGGGTTCGACCCCTTACTTGCATACTATACTAGTTTGTTCGTTTGGGATTTATTTTTGGCGAGGTGAATCAACGACTTTCCCTCCGTCAAATTGGCGCCGTTGCCAGGGAATCAAGTTTATTTCTTTGTTTTGTGTATTTATTAATATTTGTATATATATCTATCCCCGTCGTGGACCTATCTTACGGTTCACGACACCTCGTTACTAATTGTTTGCAATGGAGTTGGAGTTATGGCAATACCAAGGAGAATACTTTCACCATTACCTCGCAAGAGTGCGAGATTTAGTGGACGACCGTGCTTCACGGGGTATCCAAGATGATTTGAAAGAACAAGTACTTTGCGTTCAAGATGGCATGCTTCCCGAGATACGAGAATTCGCCCAATCTTTGAAAAACGAAGGCTTTTATGGTTTGGATTGGCCGGAATTGTGGGATATTTTCCTTTGTGTGGGTGACATGGCAAAGGTGGAAGAAGAATACATGTTGGCATCCACACCCTTACCTTTCAAACCAATGGCGGGCAAGATACATGAGGGAAGCCAAGACGCAAGCATCAATGGTCCAATCGAAGATGGAGAAGAGAGCCCGATGCCCCTTGACATGGAGTCTCATGAGTGCACGCATGAGGAACCATGTATTTTGACACCTACTCCACCCATAGAAATCATCCCCAAGTCATCAATTAAGGAATCAAGTCCGGAGCCGATTTCTATGGTTCCCGAGCAAGGTAATGATATTTCTTACACTTTTGTGGATTTTGGTGAATATGTAGATCCTTGGGAGCATTACTTCAATAAGCCACCATCGGAACTGTGTTGGTGGTACTACATACCCTCGACGAGAAGTCACGCTCGAGCATATGAAGAGTTGGAGACCTTCTTCAACATCACATCATTTGACTTCGACTTCTTTATATGTGGTGCTCGCCTACCTAGATGGTGTGCACCGGAGTTTGATTTGTTAAAGAGGGCGTTAGCAATGTCCGAGTGAGTCTTGAACATGTGAACAAATAAACCGTCGAGTCTATGACGATAAACAAGGACGCTACTCGGGAGGCAACCCGAGGTAAGTTTTCCTAAATTAGTTATTTAAATTCCTAGTTATTTAATTAGTTTTGTTGTTTAAAAAATTAGAAATTTCCTAATTATTCTATATGGTAGATAGATGCTTTCAGATATTTTTGAGATAACCATGCAGGAAAAAAAAAGATCGAAGAATAGAGAATCTGGGCTCAATTCGCTGCCAGCGAATCATGATTCGCTACCAGCGAGTCCAGCCTCCCAGATGTCATAGGAGCTGATTTCATCGGCTGCCAGCGAACCAAAACTCGCTGCCAGCGAATTCAGCAGCGATGCTCAGTGTCCGAAGCTAGCACTAGCTGCGCTTGCGGCTTGATCAACCGTGCTCATCGCTCATGCCTAGTCTTCGTCCATTTTCGTCATTGTTGATCTTATTCTTTCTTCGTCATCTTCATTCATCCGTGCTCGTGGTTCGTTAGTCTTCCTCGTTGTCATTCTTCATCGTTCTTCTTCCGAGCTTCATCATCTTTGCCATTGAAAATTTTCCACAATGTGAGTTATTCTTTGCCCATTTTTTTCTCTCTCATATTTTCATGATTTGTTGTCTTTGATTTTCATTGAGGACAATGAAGAGTTTAAGTGTGGGGGAGGGTTGCATTCATAGATCCATGCATCCATTCATATTTATTTTTCCGTTATGCATTCATGTTTATTTTTTTTCGTTAATTTATTGCATTGGAAAATGAAAAAAAAATGAGAAAAAAATAATCCAAAAAGAGCATGCATTGCATATATGTGTTATTCAAATACCCATCTTGCCTTAGTTTGTCCTCTATTTTATTTTTATGAGTTTTACCATATATGTTCCATAATATGATTGAATTGCCTAGCCTTGTCACATACTTGAGATGATTTTTATTGGAGTGTGACTTGTTAGTTCAATTGAGCAAGTATGATTCTTTGTCTTGGGCATTATTGAAATCCAACAAAACTTATCCTAGTGAGAATTTTTGGCCTTATAGGGATTTTCATCATATTTATTCCCTTTTGCTTTCTTGTGTGACATTATACTCTCCTTATGCAATTACCTCTTGAGATTGACATTGTTATCTATATTTGAGGCCGATTTTATGTGTCTATTGCTTATGAGTTTCAAATGATAAAGGCATGATTTTCTTAGCCATATTATTATCCATATCCACCCTACATATGTATCCTTTGCTTGTAGCCAAATTTGAGCCTTAGCATTTTCTTTGAAGCACCACAAAAATTTATCTTAGCCGATAATGAGCCTTACCCTATCCGGGAATTAGGATTAGAATTGGTGAATGATTGATCTAGTTGAGTGGAAAAGAAGATATTGTTAAGAGAGTTACAAGTTTTGGACGAGTGTGTAATTTTGGTTTTAGTCCTCACATTGTGCATTATTGTTTTGGCTCTAAAGAAAAAAAATTGGAAGAAAAAAAAAAGTGAAAGAAAAAGAGAAAGAAAAAAAAGCACGAATAAGAGCCTTTTATTTTATTATGAATGTGAGAGTTAGAAAAATGTATGGTTGAGAGAAAGTTCTTTTGTTGAGTGTTTTAAGAGTGAAAGTTTGAGTTATTTTGATTTGGAAGTATTTGGTTTTAGTGTTCTTCCGGTTATTCTTAGGGATCCCCTTTTTCCCGGATTTTTAGCACCACAAACCTAAATATTTTCCTACCTTAATTTCTTACCAAGCCTCATTACAACCTTGATAAAAGACCTCTTGATGTTCCTTATAAGTGATGGCATCCACGGTGGAGAATATGTGATATATGTGTCAATTTCTATGTAGCTTTTTGCATTTTGGATTGAGTTGAGAAATACATTGTTAAGCCTATACACATGAGAGTGAGAGTAAACACATAATCCCGGTGAGGTTGGATGAGATGTGCCTTTGCTTTGAATCGCTTATATACTTGCTAGGATGTTAGCTTTCATGTTCATGGCTCCTCCACTTTGATGTTGCTTTTGACAAGGTTAGTGCTTGAAGATCATATTTGTGGTATGATGGTTTTGCTCTTGTTTTTGTATTGCTTGAGGACAAGCAAAAGGTTAAGTGTGGGGGAGTTTGATAAGGCATGTTTCCAATAGGCATTATAGGTTAGTTTAGGTGCATTTCATTGTTATATAATCATGTTTTAGTGTTAATTAGATTAGCATTCATTTTGTGGAAAAGTTCGGAATCTACGCTATTTCGATGGTTTTATGTAGATTCGCAGATCCGAGGCAAAGAACACGAGGAACGGAGCTAAGTAAGGCTAAGGAGAGACTTGGGAGAGCTTAAGGAAGAAGTCCCGAAGAGAATGGAACAACCCAAGGAGCAACGGAGAACGAAATCGAGGTCTAAGAGCGGAAACGAAGGCGAGTCGCGAAAGCTGTCCGCTCGGCGAGCTGAACTTGTAACGCACTTTCCGGAGGCCTCGGATGTCCGATCGACGCATATGAGCATGCGTTGGAAAGCTCTTTCGAAGATCTACGTGATGGTGTTCTGTTGGATTTTCGCTGCCAGCGAATGCCTTTCCGCTGCAGCGAATCAAGTCAGCAACAACATGTGCGAGAAGGTGGCCTGCCTGAGCATGAGTCGCTGCCAGCGAATGGCATCTCGCTGCCAGCGACTGGAGTCAGCGGAAGCATGTCCAGGAGCAGCATGACTCGCTGCCAGCGAAAGGAAACTCGCTGCCAGCGAATGGAGTCGCTGCCAGCGGACGACCGGATTCGCTGCAGCGGATGTAAGCAGAAAACCCCATTTGTCACCGAGGAAAAGTATTACTGGCAACTATCACTAGAAGAAAATCAATTCTCACCCAAATTTTTTTGTCACCGACAATTATCAGAAGAAAAAAAGAAAATCAATTGTCACTAGAAAATATTCTCCCCTAACTGTCACCGGAAAAAATAAAATGTCACAAAAAATTAATTGTCACCAAAATAATTGTCACAATTAACTGTCACAAAAAAATATACTCAACTGTCACCAAAAAATTATCACCAAATGCAGGCGTTGACCGGAATGGTCAATGTTGACTAGCCAATGTTAAAATTAAAAATGGTCAAAGAGAGAAAAAGGAAGGGTTAGGGATGGGGAAGGAGGGGTATTTTTTGAAAAAAAAATGGACATTTACTTAATTATGTAAAAAAGTGGACATTTACTTAATTTTGACATGAAAACTGGATATTCACCAAATTTAACTTTATTTATATATTAATTTATGATTTCAAAAAATTAAACAATACTCCTCTCTCTAGGTTTTCTAGAGAGAGGATGGTGTTCCGAGATGATAATTTTAAAAAAGCTGGAGTATTATTTTTTGTTAAGAGATGATAATTTGTATTATTTTAACCAGCGGAATTTTCCATGCCAAAAACATTCTCTCCTCTCTCTAGAAACCTAGAGAGAGGATGAGAGCTCTAACAACGACCTAGGCCGTCCCGAAACCGGCTTCGGCCACCCTACCTCGGCTCCGGCCACTGCACCCGGCCTCGGCCACCTACGAGTCATTGTGGCTCCACCAAGTAAAAGATCCGGTGGATTACCAGTTATAAATTGCTTGCTAATAAACCATTGGTCTTTCAATCCGATTTTGGTTTCATTCAATAACCAAAATTGTTTTGGGGCTTTAGTTCATAAGCGTATCTTATCCCTTTCTGTAATCATCTGGTCTTGGGTATGCAGCAATTGTTGTTTGGTCTTCCTTAAGGATCGATTTTTGGATGATTTTTAGTCCGACCCCTCCCGATCTCGCCGATCGCTTTGGCTGCCGTCCCCGCAGTGGTGATCGTTCTCACCGCTGTCGACGTCGGGCGACGGTGTTCCAAACCGGCTTGGTACCCTCCGGTGCCGGCTTATGCTCGACGCCTTCCCACAATCCTTGGCCTCCTACTCCGTGGTTGGCCGTGTGATAACTGCCTCTGCTTGGGTTTCTCGGGCCACCGCCGACTTCTGCTTCGGTGTTCCCAGTTGCCCCCAGCGGCATTTTCTTCCAGCGGCCCTTCCTTCCTGATGTGTGTCTGGCCTGAAACTGGTGCTTCGGGCCCAAGTTAAAACCTTTACCTTGGGCCCGAGGTTGTCCACACCACATAATAAAAAAAACGTCTATAGATTTTAATAATTTTATATATGATATATTTTGTCGGAAATAATTCCCTTGATCGAATCTCTTGCGGTGCTATCTGTTGGGCTTGGTGGCTAGCGACTTTTGTGTGGTGTTCCTCTCTTTTGCCGTATGCGAGAGGTCGTGGACGTGTTCGAAACCTGAAGGCTCGTCGTCGCCCGGGTCCAAATCTGAGGTTTCCACAAGTTCCCCAGGAGTTCCTGTTTCGCCTCTACTTTCCGGTGCTGGAGTGGTTCATTGTATGCTCGTTCATCGTTCGATAGTGCTAGTCTTTGCCTTTGTTGCACCCTGATCTGTCTGGTGCGTCGAATTTTTACTTAATAAAAAAAAGATAATTTATATTATTTAAAGTTAAATTTTCCTTTACAAAATGAATGAATAATAGACTTTTTTTTATCCCCATGATTAATCCTAAAAATGTTAAAGTCGGTTGGGCTCGGTGGGGTCAAGACAAGCTGGAGGGAGGTCGTGTGTGCGGGTCAACATACGGGAGACTCGAACAATACATAAACTCAAACGGGGTTCCATCTCAAAACCAATTGGCAATGAGAGGAGTGGCCCTTCAACCTTATATGTTGTTCAAGGATTCTCTAGATAATCGATGTGGGACAACCACATTCCAACACGCCCCCTCAAGTGCAACGACATTTTTAGCCCACGACATGTGCTTAAATGGGAACTCAATGCCCACGGCATGCGCTTAAATGGGAACTCAATGCCCACGACATGTCAACAAGACCAGCAACCCCACTAATCCGAAGCTCAGACCGCAATTAGCCGAACCCGGCTCTGATATCATGTTAAAGTCGGTTGGGCCCGGTGGGGTCAAGACAAGTTGGAGGGAGGTCGTGCGTGCGGGTCAGCATACGGGAGAATCGAACAGCACATAAACTCAAACGGGGTTCCATCTCAAAACCAACTGGCAATGAGAGGAGTAGCCCTTCAACCTTATATGTTATTCAAGAACTCTCTAAATAACCGATGTGTGACAACCACATTCCAACCAAAAAAAATAAAATAACAAAAATAGTGCATCTAATTTAAAATATCTACTTATGTTATGTTTCACATGCCTTTATTGGTGCAATGTTACGACATTAAATTAAGATTCATAGAGGCGATTAATTTGAATTAATATAATAAATTAAAAATTAAATAGATGCGCTCTTTTCTGTCCCCTTCTTCCTTCCTTCCCCTTCCTACACCTTTAAAAGGCCTTCCATGGAGATTCAAAGTCGACGGCCGTTGGATTTTTTAAATCTCAATTCAAACGTTTAATTTTCTGGTCAATTTTTTCGCTTTGTTCTCCTCATCCTATATATTGCGCCCACTCGTCTCCCTCTCGTTTTCGCATTTTGTCAACCTGTTGACTTCAATTCCACTTATCCAGAGCTTTCCATTTCTTTGATTATCATTATTATATATATTATCTCCTTTTTGTCTACTTTTTGTTGCTTTCCTCTTCCTGTTGATCCTGATTTTGTTCATCCACGATCCTCTAAATTCGCCGCGTATTCGACATTCGATTCGTTTCTCTTTCCGGAGTCGCTAGGTTTTCTATTGTTCCCGGTTCAATTTTGGAAAACAATCGGATCCTGTACCCTGTCCAAGCACCGAATTTTCTTCCGATTCGCTCCTGATTTCGCCTTTTTAGGGCTAATTTCTTGCCCTGTAAAGCCCCGTTGGCGTCTATTTGAAGTCTGGCGGAGGTTCAATTTCATCATTGATATAATCAAACTCTGCTTGATTTTGATCCCTTCTTTTTGAAATTGTCGAAGAATTCAGCGTCTGTGATTTGCACGGAAGAAAATGGGGTCTAAAGGAGGGGTGGAGAAGGGGAAAGTGAGTGGCGAATTGGGGGATCAGAAGAACCTAGGGAAGGAGAGTGTTAGCAACAAGGAGGGGATGTTTAGGGCTGACAAGATTGATCTGAAGAGCCTAGATTTGCAGCTGGAGAAGCAGCTGAATAAGGTCTGGTCGAAAGCCGCCGCAGCCGAGACCGAGAAGAGAGCCAAGGAGGAATGGGAGATTGATTTGGGTTCTTTAGAGCTAAGGTATGTTATTGCCAATGGGACTTATGGCATTGTATACCGCGGAACCTATGGCGAAAAAGATGTTGCAGGTACATTGCTGACTTTCTCCCTTGTTAATCTGAGATGTTTCCTTGATGAACTCTTGAACCGTTTGTTTAAATATGAGAAATTGAAAGTTTGGGTGTAATCTATGAGACTGGTGATTTAGGTTTTGTTAGGATAGAAACAATTGGCCATGGGTGGGGTAGAACATCAATATATATATTTCATGTGCATTTTCAATAAAGATTTCTTTTTTCAAGCAAATATGTTTAAGATTCATGTACAATGTTCTGAGAAAAGCTCCAGTTTCTACTCAAGTGATAGACAGATTAGAGGCCTCCAAAATCTTTATAAATGGTGACTGTGTCATTTTTGTTTGATCTGTATTTTTCTTGTGCAAGGAATGTGATTCAGTGTTTATAGGTTCTCCAACATTGTTGATTTTGTGATGTGTAATGGTAGACCATCTTACCTTGTTGTGTTATGGTCAAATATTATAGTGAAGGTGTTGGATTGGGGAGAGGATGGTATGATTACTGCTGCTGAAGCTACCGCATTGCGTACATCATTTCAGCAAGAAGTTGCAGTTTGGCATAAGCTTGATCACCCAAATATTACCAAAGTAGGACATTAAACATTCCTAATCTTACTCTTGTTTTTTGTATTTGATTTTTGTTTTTCAGCGAAACGACTAAGAATCTTGTACTTGCCGCTTGATCTTGTTGTTCCACTTCTCCAATTTTTTCATTTATCGTGTTTTAATCTTGTAGGATATGGTATTTACTTGTTATGGATTTGATTGGTTAGTTACAGATCCTCTTTTACTGATTTTGATTATTCCTTTTTAGTTTATTGGTGCGTCTATGGGTACTTCGAATCTCAAAATACCTTCAAAGAGTTCTTCAAGTGATGGTCCAAGTTCTCACCCTACAAAGGCTTGTTGCGTGGTCGTGGAGTATCTAGCCGGTGGCACACTCAAACAGTTCCTTATACGGAATAGAAGAAAGAAACTTGCCTTCAAAGCGGTCATTAAACTTGCACTAGACATGTCCAGAGGGTACGCCATGTTTGTTTGATTGAAAAGAAAATGAATTGTTTGATTTGGTACTTGTAGACAACATTATTCATTCAAAATCATTTTCAGGTTAAACTATTTGCATTCAGAGAAGATTGTTCATCGTGATGTTAAGACAGAAAATATGTTGCTAGATTCTCATGTAAATTTGAAGATTGCCGACTTTGGTGTTGCACGTGTAGAAGCTCAAAATCCAAAAGATATGACCGGTGAAACGGGTACCCTTGGTTACATGGCCCCTGAGGTATTCTATATTATCTTACCTATATCATTATTATACAAAAGACTAGTGATTTTGTGATAATTTCAGTGGCTGCCCTACTTGTTAAACTTTACTGTAACAAAAATCTACCTAACCTTTAAGAAAAGCTTCAAACAATCATACAGTTTTTACAAATGCTGATGATTTCGTTGAGAGTGTTGTTGCATATTTTGGTAACCATGCAGAGTTTTGAAAAACATTGAATTCTCTACTAGAAATCACATGTTTTGATGTTCTTGTGAAATTATTGCACTTCTTGTCTATTTTGGTAACATAATATTTTGCTTGAAGGTACTTGATGGAAAGCCATACAATCACAAATGTGATGTATACAGCTTTGGTATTTGCCTCTGGGAGATATATTGTTGCGACATGCCATATGCCGATCTCAGCTTTGCTGAAGTGTCATCAGCCGTTGTGCAGCAGGTCCGTATCATATAAGTTTAATTAATATCGTTCTGCACATCACTTTGTTATGACCAAAGGTCAATTAGGAAGGATTAGGGTTGAAATTGGGAAGGTGAAAGAGATTGAGAGAGTTAGAGTTTAGAAGTTTAGGGAAGAAGAAGAAGATAGAATGAGAGAGATAGAGATTGGAAGAGAGATTATGAGAGATTAGGGTAACAATTGGATTATTACTTGGATAATCTCCCAATTACAATCAATAGGGTATTGATACCCTAATATCTACATAGGGACATAACACACTTCTCTGGGTAGATAGAATTTATTGAATTGAACATGCCCATCTTCTGGTACAAAAAGAAGAGTGTCCCTATAGCAAGATCATGGGATTCAACTGACTCACCTAGTTGGAAATTTCTGTCATATTAAGTTCATGCCTAAATTTCTGCTCTAGAAGTTTGGTAAATTTTGAAAAACTTCTAGTTTTTGGTAGTGTAAGTTACATCATTCCCATTAAAGTTCATCAACAATTTAAGGCTTTGTGCCTATTGCAAGAAACCGTTGTCTTTTGGCAGCAGATACTTTAAACATCGGGGAAAAAAAATTGGCCAATAGTGCTTTGATTTAGGAATATTTTACCCCAAAGCAACCTCTCTCCTGAAGCGATACATATATTTCAAAAGTTGTAACAAAGTTACAAAAGACGTAGACCATACCATGGGTCTAGTGTAAAACTGTGAGACTCTAGCCACGCAGGGCCAAACATCTCCCAAAAGTATACCCCTCTCTAAGCCTATCACTCGCTCCCCCAAATTACATTGTCCCTCAATTACTCCCTAATCATGTATTGTTTCCACCTCTTTTCATTTAAGGTACGACATTTACATTTAACTTTGATTCGGCTCTTGCAAGACTCCACGATCTTCATTGCACATTCTTCTGGGCTGAATCTCTCCTTATGGAATATGACAGTTGCTGAGCTTTCAGAAGATTGATTCTTTATAACACAATTCCTTACTCAGCATGGATCCTAATCAAAACACCTATCTTATTTCGTATGACAGAATTTAAGACCACAAATCCCAAGATGCTGCCCGCAATCTCTAGGGAACATTATGAAGCGATGTTGGGATGCGCAACCAGAAAAACGCCCTGATATGAATGAGGTGGTGAGTCTCCTCGAAGCAATCAACACGAGCAAAGGAGGCGGGATGATTCCAGAGGACAGGGCTCCTGGCTGCTTTTGCTTTGCTCCTCGTGGTCCTTGATCTATTTATCTCTAGCCCTGCAGATCTGTTCTCTCTACCATTGGCCATTGTGAAAATTACGTTGTGGGCTACAATCAAAATGGGAAGAAAATTCAGCCAGTTCATTGCCAGGAGAGCTAATAGTCATATATTTTGTTCCATTAGCACGTACTGTGTGTTTAAGCAACCAATGTGAAGAGCTTTAGTATTTGTATTGCCATGGTTGACATCAATCAATCAGTTTGTAAAAAAGGTGTACATGTATTTACATTGTGCTGCAATTGTTTACAATGCATCGCCGATTTGTTACAGTAGTTAAATATACGATCTTGGTACATGATCGACAAGAGATCACTGATTCAAGCACTTGCAGAAATGCTGTTATGCTCCCTTAAGGGGGGTGATGGATCTGGGATTTGTTCTATTTTTCGTTTTGAAATGATAGAATTTTACATTGATGGGTGTTGGATTCATTGTTATTGACAGATCATGGATCTGTTACTGTAAAATCACAATGGCTACATTGGACGGATTCAGGCCGGATTCCTTTTTGTTAGCGTCTGTTGAAACTTGAAACCGCCGCCAGGGTTCGGAAAAAGTCTGGTGAAGAATCACAGAGGGGAGACACGAACAACAAAGAAGGTTGTCTATTCCTTGTTGTATAGTGAAGAAATTTCATCAATAAAAATGCGATTTCTAGCGGGGAGACACGAACAACATACAAAACCAGCGGGGGTTCATCTCAAAACTAATCAATTGGCAATGAGAAGAGTATCTCAGTCTTTTCAAGGTGGGATAACCACATATTCCAACATATCTCAGAAGAAAAGTTAAATTAGATTAATTGATTATAGTAGATTCAAACATTTTTGAACACAAGCTCCATTTTAAAGGTACAAAACCATCACAACTTAGCAAACACAAGCTCCATATAATTTTCCATATCACACTTTATTGATGCACATATATATACATATAACAAGGAAATGGTATCATCTCTTTTAACTTGTTGCTTCCACACAACATACCAACATTTTCTTCGTACGTTCGCCTTTCAACAATCCCTCATTCGATCTTGATCCGTAGCTTAGCACTAGGATCAAACTCGGGCACCACGAAACTTCACATTGACAATCGGCTTATTTAAATCGAACACCATGTAATTGAGTCGTCGGTCTTCCCCCAATCTTCGGATCTTGAGTGCACCTTTTGCGCCCTTTCAACAATCAAAACCAATTCAACCATGAGAAAGAAGATGAAAACGATTAGACAATCATATATACAAGAAGATGGGTTTGTATTGTGTGTACCTTGCAGCTGCTAACATGAGCCTGAGTTGTTGGAGCGTACAATAGAAGAAGAGAAAACACTAAAAGGATCATAACAAACTTGGTTTTGCTCTCCATCTTATTTAGCTTTTGATTCAATTGATCAAAAATTAAACATAGCTTGTGTTTATAACAAAAGAATTAATGTATAGATGTTTATTAACATTGACTATTATTAACCATTTAATTTAAAAAATGTTGAATGTCACATCTGTGTATGTGTGGCAAACCATAAACAAGGCTACTACTTGTGTATGACAACTATTTTTAAAATAAAAAATAAAAAGTCTACAACTGATCGATATTAGTATTCTTTGAATATATCATTGTGATTTTGTATTTGATGAATACTTCAAATATCTCAAATTGGTATTCTTTGAATTAGTATATCCATCCAATTTCATCATTAATACTTATGCAATATATCCCCTTTGATTATTAGCTAAACCTAAGCTTGTAGCTTAAACTTCAAATGTTTAATTAGTAGTTTAAACTATACATGACTTTGACAGGTTGCTGTAAAATATTGGAAGATTTCTACCTACTTGTTGTAATGTCATACATCTTCTAAAATTGTCGAAATCGGCCAAGGAGCCTTCCAAGAGCGGCCATATTCGGGGTTCGAACTGATCGAGGACCTGTAGGTACTACCCGCAAGTGCTTTCCAGTGAGCCATTCCGGAATGGTTCAAGTGTTGTGTTACGTTCCCAAACATAATACTAATCGGCCGAGGAAGTTTTCAGACACTCTTTTTTATTACAAATGAGAGGTTGATTAAATTTGGATCCTTCAAATTTGAACAATTTAGATTTCAGCAAGAATATGAATTTTATAACATATCTTCACACCCTGATGAAATGATAAGATAACCTAATGGCATCGATCCACATTCGGATTGCTTAATGACAGACAAAAAAGAACTTAAAATGAGTTAAAACCCTGTACACAATCTGATAGCAATCACAAACCAAGATGCCCTAAACCAAGTTTCTTCATCTTCTTGGGGACGGGCAAGTAAGAACGTAGAGAGGATGAATTCTTCAAGTTTTACCAGTCTAAAGTTATGTCTCTTGAGGTGTATAGTCTATCAATGTAATTTATGATTGGCAATGAGACCTCTATGTATCTTCTCATCCTCTTCTCAGCTGACTGATCTGCAAACACAATTGTATTGGCAGAAATCAAAAGAGATGACAGATCTAAGAGATGGCATATTGGTTCTTCAAGAACTGTATATATGGCTGCCATTATGAACTGAATCACCTAAACAGTTAACATTGTAAGCACCTGTTTCATTCAGCCGTATAAGAAGCTGTTCTCTTGTCGGGAGAGCATACATGCCGGCAGCAACTGCTGTCCTGATCGCCCATGTATGAAACTGGCCGCAAGTTTGGTAATACGCGATGGAAGCTGCATTCCTCAGAGAGCACTCACTAGAAATGGTTAAAGTAATAAAGCTGTTCAAGATACCAAAAGATACAAGGCAAATGGAGATGGAGAGATTGAGGGATGAGATAAGCTTACCAGTCCAGGAACTGCTCGAATAGAACTCTGATGAGGTCAAGGCCTTGCCTTACTCGGCGTAAATTGCGTGAATAGCTTCCAGGACTTCTCACCATGTCACCCTCAACATCATTTACGAGGACACTATCCAAAGTGGTTAGCTCCTTTGACGCTTCAGCTAGACTGCGGACCTATGTGAATAAACTGGAAATCAGATATGGATCTGACTTGCACTCATGGAAGCTGATAGCCTCAAATTCTATTTTGATCTCAAAATCAAAACAATTTCAGTCAGACTGGTGTTGTTTGTACAGCTTCCTCAGGAACAGATTCTCTGAGATCTTTCAGAATTCAACAAAAATGGTGTTTGATCTCTTTTGTCTATGATCAAATTTATCAGATCGGAACACGGTTACAGGTTTCAATTTTCAGAGCAATCTAGATTTGGCTTATCAGGCACGTTTTCCAGTTATCTGATTAAACCAATCATATGAAAGAGAGGAGATCACAGATCAGAAACGATCAAACAAAGGAGATCTGACAATCAAAATCAGCAATTAAAAGCGGAGAGAAATGGAACCGTGGAAATTTAAAAGCCAGATCGAGGAGGTATCTGATGGTAGTTTTGACCTTAACGTTGTACTCCAATTCAGCGAACTTGAAAGCGATTCCGAGAGAACCGAAGAGGACGGAGACGAGAGCACAGGCGTCGGAGAAGGGTTTGAGACGGAGATCCTCCTTGGAGGTCTCCACGACATCGGAAAGCTCTTCGAAGGCATGAACGATGGCGGCCAGAGGCGGAGTCATCTCATTCTCCTGGAAACTCATGAGTGATTTCAGTGGGCGTGGTTGAGCGCTGCCACAACGGCCGCCACAATCAACACCATTTTGCAGAGGGGGGAGGGAGAGAGGGTTTGGAAATGGGGAGGCGACGGAGAGATTTTGGCAATGAAATGTGGGTGGGGCCGACTTCGCTGTAACCGCTTCTGGGCCCCGCTCCTAACTGTCAATCCTCTCAAAAGGGAGGGAGGAATTTTCCATCGGAGAATGGCGAGGAAGTGGGCCACGTCGGGCCTGCATTAAATATATACTCCCTCCGTCTCAAAATACCCGTCTTTTTAGGATGGAACACGGGAATTAAGAATTATGTTAGGTGTAATGATTAGATGTAAAAAGTAGATTAAGCCCCCGTTTGTTTTTTGGTAGGGAAAAGTAATGATTACTTTCATGAATATAGTCCATATTTAAGTTAAGATTCATTGATCTCTATTCTAATCATTTCCCTCCTTCTCCCATTTTTCATACAAATGTGTTACCCTTCTATTCCCTAATTTTGAGGGGGGTAACTAATACCTCTAGGATGAGCTAATATTCCCCTCCATCCTCTCCTCCAAGCTCACAAAAATTGGTGATTATATACATTTTATGTGTAAAATTTAATACCTTACCTTTCCTTTCCCTAGGTATCTAAACAAACGAGCCCTAAGTGTAATTATTAGACTTTAATATTAGAGTATTTGTTTTTTGTTTTTTTAAATTTCTGAGGAGGAGAGTAGGGGTGATGTATAAATTAGAGTAATGATTAGATGTAAAAATAGGTTAAGTGTAATTATTAAATCTACGGAAATTTCACGAGGTACCCCCAAGGTATCGCTTAATTCACGTGGTGACCAGATGTTTTACATCTTTCACGTGGTACCCTGAGGTTATAAATCATTTCACCCCATACCCTTATCCCTATATTCGTTAACAGTTCCGTTTGTTTTTGATAAAATGTTACCAGCTCCGTTAATTGAAAAAAAAATTCAATCCCTACAATATAATAGCAAAAGCATTGTTGGTGCAAAAGAATGCTCCACGTGTCTAGCAGAGCATTTTTGAAATTTTTTAGGTTTTTTTCCAGTTATCTCCCTTTCAATTCGTTTTTTTCCAAGCGTTTATTTTTCCAAGCGTTTTTTTTCACCTCCTCTTATTCAGTCTAGAAACCGTTCGCAAGCGGTTTTGGTAATAATCTGAGGGCTCCGGAGGACGAGGTGCGGCGGCGGAAGGAGCGAAGGACGAAGGCTCGAAGGCGAAATCCACAGCATCCAGCAGCTTCCGATCGCAAGGGTTGAGTCGCCGGTTCCCGATCGCCAGGGCTGGGGGATGCCTGACAGGCTGAGACGCCTAACCACCATCTTCAAGCAGCAGCAGATGTTGTCGGGAGGAGCTCCGATGTGCTATCTCAAACGCGCTATGTCGCTTCTGGCGCCCGGGTTCGTGAGCGGTGTCGTCGGGAGGAGCTCCGATGGTTGAGGGCGAGGCTCGGCTGTCCAGAGAGAACGTGAAGGGGGAAGGACAAAGAAGGCTCAGCAACTATGCCGAGAGGCTCCGATGGTTTCCGCAATTGAAGACGATCTTCCAGGTGAGCCGCCTTCTCTCATCTTTCTGAATCAACGTCTTCTTCCCCTCCATATTTTCCAGTTCTAATTGAATGAAATCAATTTCTCATTCGGAATTTGTCCTTTCCATTTCCAATTCAGCCTAGAATAGAGACAGACGGATGAAGATTTGGGGATTTTGATAAATCGCAACACTGAAGTTCAGGTGTTGTTTGAAAATTGTTCGTCCTTATTTGTTAGGGTTAGGGTTTGGTGTTTTGTTGCAGAGATTGATGCCATAAGATTTTCTCGCTGTACATTATTTTATTTAGTTGCTTGCTTCAAGTTTTTTTTTTCTCTTAACAAATTGCTGGTGTATTGTAATTAGGCTAACTAATTGGAGCACCAAGTCATTGGATACGTACATCAGCAACTACCAACTTATTCAAATTAATAAATATAGATTATTGAATAATAAAGAAGTGACAGATCGTGCAAAAGGTTTTGATCCAAAGCTAAGGTGAATCATCTTACCCTCCCCTCTTTTTTGTGGAATTTGAGTTGCTGAATTGATTTCTGAATTGATCGGAGGGCGATTGCAGGTGTATTGTTGTTTTCCCTCTTTTCACAATGGTGGTACACAGACCATGGAGAGCCCCCAAGGTCTCTTTTCGGTAAGAGTTCTCTTCTGTTGTTTGTTATTCATTTAATTGATTAATTGTAATTTGGAACATTTAAATGCATTAATTCCTTTGTAACTCAGCAAGATACTTCAGGAGGATGACTATAATTGTTCGAATTCAAGAGGTAAAGTTTTTACCATTTGATTTGAGGGTTATTCTCCTAGAATTAGAGTTTCATTTTGGGTGTTCAGGCTATGGTTTAGGTTTCAATTTGGGGTTTAGCCGTTTAGGTTGCAAATTAGAGGGTTTTAATTCATTGGGTTTCACTTTAAATGTTCAAGCTATGATTTAGGTTTCAATTTGTGGTTTAGTCTAGTATTCAGGGTTAATTTGTGATTTAGGTACTTCTAAAATTATAATTCAGACTTCTACCAGAATATTGATTTCTGAAAAAGGTCATAGTTTTCCAAAAATAATATATCTTGGTGTAATTTGAAACAAATGAAATGTCTGAAACCTACAACCCTTTGCCGATTTATGTTTTTAATCAAGATATCAGTTCTAACTGCTTTCCATGCTCTGGTGAATGGTGATATATGAGTTTTGTGCTAAAAATATCATTTGAAAAGGATATCTATTGAGAAAATAGTGTTTGAGTTAAAGTAGGTTGGCCAGTCGTCTTGGTTGTTGTAAATATTGAACAATAAATGACCAAATGCAGTGGACTATATTAGTAAATTCTTTGCCATATAAAAATGTTCAGTTTGACTGGAAAGAAGTAGGAGGCATAGGTTTTGTTCAAGATCAGCTTATTAAGGGAAATTTAAGGAGCCACCTTTTACACTTGAAGATGACATGCTGACACTCTTGCTGTCTATTTAAAAAATCTGAAATAGATAAATATGAAAATCCAGAAAATTTAGTATATAACACAATCTAGTAAGTTTACTCTTGCATCGAGTAACCTGTCATCCTCCTGCTCTCTTTGTTTCATTTTTCTATTGGCATTTGCATCAAGTAACCTGTCATCCTTCTGCTGTATTTGTTTCATTTTCCTATAGGCATCTCATATCTTGAGCTTAATTGTTTGAATTTTCCACGTCTAAAGAGTACCTCTTGAACTATGATCAACTATGACTCTTTTGCCCAAATCTTTTATTTTTTGATGTCTATGGGTTTTGCCTGTTCTGAGTTTGGTTTATTGCAATCTCGATGTTATGGTTATGTCTTTTTTTTTAAACAACAAGCTTAGATAGTCCATAGATAACTACATGAGCTTACCCACTCCTCCATTTATTTGGTAGTTTTATAGGCAGTTTCTGAGTTAGTTTATTTGCTTAGTTGGTTGTTCACTCTTGCAATATAGACAAATCAGTGTCCTTTTTTCGTTTATAATCTATTTTTATGCTTGGATTTTCCTTAAGTAACGAATGGTGTGCAGTTGGAATTGAAGGAAGAGTCCAACGGAGGTGATGAGAGGAATGAAGAGTTTGACACATGCTGTTTGAATTAGAGGTTCGTTTCTTGCCTTTTTTTTGTTTTATGAGATTCGTTTTGAATTAGAGGTTCGAATTATAGCACAAGCAAGAGTAGTATCTTGCATATGAAGCAGTTTGATGAGTGTTTTGGCCTTCATTTCAATCCTTTGATATGCTTGAAAAACTAGATTCAATTTTAGCGATTCATTGTAATGCCATAAGTTATAACTGGATGAAGAAATATTATTGCATTAAACTAAATTAGAAGCCATGTATGACAAGCACATATAGCCCATCATGTTTTCTTCTTTTTCTGTTGCTGATATCCTGGTTGTATTTGCTATATGGAATTTTGTATGTTCAAAACTTGTATCTTGGTAGTTATAAACGGCCTTTCTTCTTGTCCTGGAATTTACAAATTTCCTGATTTTGTGTAGTTGTGTTAAGATGGTTAATCAGCTATTGGCTGGAGTTCATATAGCATCTGCAGCTGAGGCTTTAGCATTTGGGGCGTATCTTGGTCTTCATACAAGAACTCTTTTTTATTTTATCAAAAATAGTGGAGGAACATCATGGTAAACCAGTCTATTTCTGTGATTGCCACAAGCCTACAACTTCTATTATCGTTTATCAAAATAGTGTAGGCCTACAGCTTCTATTATCGTTTATCAAAATAGTGTTGATTGATGGTGTTTGAAGCTAGAACATCAGCAATGTTTTACTTTGGTGCATTCTCTTTCTACGGATGTGATTAATGGTAGCTATATCTAAAGATGTTGTAAGCCTTTTTTGTTTTATGTTTGGGTTTTAGAAGTACTCTTGCAAGACAATGGTTCCTTCATTTTGTCATTTTCAATCAATACTCTCTCCCATCAACAATAAGTGTCGTTTAAACTTGAGCATAACTTTTAAGAAAAAATATCAATTCACACAATACATAACCATAGATAGTCTATACGAGATTTGAACTCGTATCATCTAAAATAAATTGATTAATATGCTAACATCTGAAAAATAAGATAAATATACTTAGATTAATTTTAAAAATCCCGTGTGTAGCGCACGGGGTATAGACTAGTTCAATTAAAGAAAAGGGAGAAAGAAGACACGATTTCACCCCTATCTGCCCCCCTCCCATCAATTCAAGGATCCAATTCATCACGCCCAATTTCACCCCTCTCAGCCCCACCACGACGCTCGTCGGATTCCCCGGAGCAAGGTCGATCCTTTTCAATCTCTTCAAGACCTCGCACTCGACGAGGAGGTCACAGTTCTGGAAAGACGAGGCCTTAACGGCGAAGCCAAAGAGGGAGAAGGCTGCGGCGGAAATTGGGGTTCTGGAGGGACAATTCGAGACATGATGAACCCATCGAGCAGACGGAAGACAGGGAGGCTGCTGGCCGCCGGCGTTACAGTGTGTTTGGCAGGTGGGTATTTTAGGGGAGGGGAGGGATTGGAAATTCAAGAAAGAGAAGGGAAGGGAAGGGAAGAGATGGGAAAAATTTTCATTTTCCATCAAATTCCACCAATTTGCTGGGGGGTGAAATCCCATGGAATAGGGTGGTTACTAAAGTTTAAAATCCCTCCCATTCCTCCCAATTGTCCACCCAAACACTCAATTTATTTTCCCTTCTATTCCCTCCCTAAAAATCTCATCAAATCCCACCTTCCAAACGGAGTGTTAGGATTGGAGGGGGCTTTGGGGCTAGAGGGGGACTCGGTTCTGCTGGCCGGAATGGACTCAATTTTTAGAAATCCGATCCCCACAAGGTCTCAATTCAATTACCTTATCGTTTTCATTTTTCATAATCTGAGTCCTAAATTTTAGTTTCGATTCATATTTTCCAAATGAGACGGTCTGTGTTCTTCTGGACTCCCTGGAAGTCGTCGTCGTCACTTCCATTGTCTTCCTCAAAGGCGTACCCTCAAAATC
Source organism: Persicaria tinctoria (assembly GCA_037127255.1). Classification (NCBI taxonomy): domain Eukaryota; kingdom Viridiplantae; phylum Streptophyta; class Magnoliopsida; order Caryophyllales; family Polygonaceae; genus Persicaria; species Persicaria tinctoria. The sequence continues at coordinate 85,288,950 of JBANSL010000002.1, read as the reverse complement.
CTACCATTGAAAACCCAGATCTGCAAAAATAAAAAACGAAAAGGGTGGGATTGAGAGGAGAAGAAAGAAAGAGCATGCAAGAAAGGAAAACTGGAGTAAAAGAGATGTTGAATTCGAGAGTTTCAAGCAAATATTCAGAAAAAGAAGATAGCGAGAAACCACCAGTGGGGAGTTGGTTCGGCGGTGGCGTCTTTGGCAACGAGTTTGGGCTTGGCTATGGCGGCTCGGCACAGGCGGTGGGGGGCTCCTTGTTGGCGTCTTCCTCCCTGCTCATGGACTGGTTCGTTGCCAACGGGTTCTGTTGGCTCCAAGCCCTAACGCCGGCGATCAGCCTCTGTGCATCTTCCATCTGCTCAAGGGGACGTTCATGTCTTCTTTTCTTTCACCCCGTTGTTTGATGTAAATTGATTTTATTTTATTTTTTATTTTGAACTTAACGGAGCTGTTAAAATAGAAGGAGGAGGGTACGAGGTGAAAGGTATCAAAACCTCAGGGGTACCATGTGAAAGGTGTAAAACAATTGGTCACCGCGTGAATTAAGCGATACCTCGAGGGTACCTCGTGAAATTTCCGTTAAATCTAAAAAGACATATATTTTTGACAAAATTTTATGGGCTAAAAAGACATGTATTTTGAGACGGATGGAGTAATATATTTTTACTGATTTTTTATATATAAAATACATCACCACTCAAATCCATTCTTAATATCGTAGGAATGAGATCTATAAGGATGGGAGTCGTTGTCGTGTTCAATTGGAAAGGACTTGCGGGTAGTACCAAAGATTTCGATTCGAATCCTGAATGATCGTTCTTTATTTACCAAATTCAAAGAGATGATCGCTCTTTATTTACCAAATATAAGGAGAAGAACGCAATCATCATTCTGGAATGGTTCAACCGGAAAGAATTTGTGGATAATTCCGGAAAGCACCGTGAGATGTGAACCACTAATTGCTAAGATGTTGCCTAGGTGGTTTCTAATGGCGAACAATACTAGAAGCACAACGAGTAACAACGGTGATTTTCAATGGAAGCTCCAACGCGTTTTACCATGTTATTTGAATTTCCAACAAGAACCCCTTCATCGGCTATCCCTTGTTTTTTTGGCCAAAAAAAAAAAGAAAAATAAATGGAGGCATCATTGCCTACCTAGTAGGGGGTTAGCAAAGAGAGAGAGAGAGAGGGGGAAACCCCTTCATCGGCAGTTGCAGAGACGCCAGGAGATAGAGAGAGAGAGGGCGGTTGCGATTTCTTCCTCGATAGTTGCAGACAACAAAGGAGAGAGAGCGGGCAAGTCCAGCGTCGTCGGAAAGGACACACCGGCCACGACCGCCGACGAAATAGAGAAGAGGTACGCCCTACTACTCTTCTCCCTTTGGTGGTACTGTACGCGGGTGTGGGTCGGGGAAGCGGTGGGTGAAAGGGTTAGGGCAATGGTGGCCTGAATGGTGGGTCGGGGTGGTGGTTTTCGTGTTTGGAGAATGGTGGGTGGTGGTGGCATGGGTGGTTTTCGGGTATGGAAAGGGAAAATCGGTGGTTAGGGTTTCCAATTGGGTGACAGTGGTTTTCGAAATGGGTTAGGGCAACGGTCGGGGAACTATGGATAGGAGAAATTGGTGGTTTGAGGTTCGAATTGGGTGAAAGGGGTTTGACATTGGGTGACAGGGGTTTCCATTTTGTAGAGAAGGGTTCCGAAATGGGGTGACATGGGTTTGACATTGGGTGACAGGGGTTTACATTTTGGAGAGAAGGGTTCCGAAATTGGGTGACAAGGGTTTGACATTGGGTGACAGGGGTTTCCATTTTGGAGAGAAGGGTTCCGAAATTGGGTGACAGAGGTTTGAAATTGGGTGACAGGGGTTTCCATTATGAAATTGGGTGACGAGGTGTGGAAATTGGGATATGTGGATGTCGTAGGTGGCCGATTGAAGGAGGTTTGAGGTATTGGTTATAGGCTTCCGATTCATAAGGGGTGACATGGGTTTCACGTTGAGTGACAGGGGTATAGTGACATGGGTTAGTCTGTTAGGTGACAGAGGGAGATGAATATAATTTGTAAACTGACTTTGTTGTGGTAGGCGGAATAGGGGAAATGACGAGGTGTGGAAATTGGGATATGTGGATGTCGTAACTAGGTGGTCGATTGAAGGAGGTTTGAGGTATTGGTTATAGGCTTCCAATTCATAAGGGGTGACATGGGTTTCACGTTGAGTGACAAGGGTACAGTGACATGGGTTAGTCTGTTAGGTGACAGAGGGAGATGAATATAATTTGTAAACTGACTTTGTTCGTCTGATGGAAATTGCAGGAAACAAATGGTGAGGACAAAATACACAGAGGAAAGAGAGTAGCTGAGAGAGAGAAGATGGGTCAAATCGTGAGGAAGAAGAAAGGCAGGTCGTGAAGATAGATCTGGCAGCTAGGGCGGCGGCTGAGTCGAACTCCGGCCACCGCAGCCATCATCGACGGGATACTGAGGAGGAGGAGGAGCGAGAAGCTTGTCGGAGCCTCCGGCGACGAAGTTTTGTCAGGTAAGACCTCATCGACTACGACGACGAAGACTACTTAGATGACGACGATGACGAGTTCGAGTTCGACGAGGATGACAATACCGACGCGGAGGACGGCGGCCGGAAGAGAGAGAAGAAGCTCGAAGTAATGGCGGCTTCGATTCAGCTGTTCGCGCTAGGGGATCCGACTCTGAAGATGAAGGGGACGAAGAGGATGAAGAAGAGGAAGAAGAAATTAGGGTTGTGAAAATCCCCCACCGAAACTCTCTCTCTCTCTCTCCTTGTAGGAACCTCCAACCAGCTTAGCCCTTCCCTAATTTTATTTGCAAAAATATCACTAATGGTAGTTGTGCAAATTTTCCAAAAAAGTGGTATTTTTGCAAACCCACAAAAAACGTTGTATGTTGGAACTTGGAATCAATTTTATTTTTTTTGCAAAAATATAATTTTTATTAATACATTCCATCAACAATTACGTGGCTATTTGTACGAAGAAATTAATCTACTGGAAATATAAAAACCAGGATACATAGCTATTATAAAGCAACAATATAAAAATTACAATATACCACCAGTTTCATTTACACATCTTCAACAACTGTACAAATCATGTTCAAAGACGTTCAACAAAATGCAAAATGTCTGCAACCAAAAAGTACCAAATGAAATTGTAAATGTATAAACTAATATCATCCCTAGACTATCACTACTGTCACCAAGTGTCCAAGTGCCACCACCACTGGAATAAACAGTTGAAATGAGAAAGGTGCAAGGGAAAGATACGATGGAATAGCTGGATTGAGATCTTGTGGCATTTCAATCCCCATCACTTTTGGATCTTGTCCTGGTAGACATGGACTTGATAATTGAGTGTTGTAGTTGTTGTTGATTCTTCTTGAAATCGAGTCTCATTTGTCGCGTCATGCTATTATTTTATGCAATTGACACTGGGTCACATATGTAACCGTAAGTAGTGGAGAAGGATAATTAAGGAAGCAAAATGAAGCACCACCAAAACTATCACAAGTGCTCTCAAAGATTTAACTCGATCAGGCTTAACTTATTCAACAATTGTTTGCTGCAAGCTATGTCTTTAGGCTTCTTCTTGATTGAATCTTCATTCTCATACCACATCAACTCAATGTGGGATGGATGCAACATGTAGGCTGCCAAGAGAATCATATATTAGAAAGATATGTGTGTATCTGATATAAATTAAATCAATTAATACTCAAAACCTGGTAAATAGAAAGATTTATAGGGTGGATCACTCCTTGAACACGCTAAGGACGACATACCTAGTTGACTTGAACATGTAATCTGTAAACCACTTATTCATTCATAAGAATTCCGATGTTTATGATAGAGAGATTTCAAGATCGATCACTCTTCAATGGGAATTCACTGCACAATTGTTAATAGAAGAGAGATAGAAAACAGATTGAGATATATCGAGGGACCGAAGAAGGGAGCCAAGCGCGGTTAATTAAACCGTTCATTCACCCCACTAAGGCACCCACTAATTAAGGATGTAATTGTTCAGTTGTGATGTACGTGATCCTTTCAATTGAATTTCTTTTCTATTTTTTTCTTTTTAAAAAAAAATATATTTGTTTTTCCAATCTAACAGACTATGAAATCTCTCACATATTTTCTCAAAAAAAAAAATCTCTCACATATATATTTTCCCTTACTATACGATGCAATTAATGATAAGTTAGATCGATCTTTACCTAATGGGCAGTTAGTGATTCTCCTAATATTTTCAAGATCTAGATTTTTTAAATTAAAAAAGTAACATTTTTTTCACTCTAATTGTTGCATCGGAATTTGATGACGGTCGACACTTAATTGATATATATTGATATAAATTTAGAAGCAATTAATTTTAATCGGACGATGAAAAAATTTAAGAAGGAATTATTTTTTATTCATTTTTTAAATAGCGTTTCCAACGACATTAGTAATGGATGATAATTTATCTATATTTCCAATGATCCAAGTTATTGGTGTTTACTTCCAACAATGTGTAATGGTTGGAATAATTTTGGAAAACTATTTCCAACACCTTCGATAGTTGGAAAATTCTGATTACTTCTTTCCAATAACATATATCGTTGGAATTGTTTTGTCCATTGTATTTCAACGTTGGAATTTCATCCATTGAAAAATTTCATATATCGTTGGAATTGTTTTGTCCATTGTATTTCAGCGTTGGAATTTCATCCATTGAAAAATTTCGTTTGAACCCTACTGTTGGAATTCAATGTACAGAAGAGTCATTAGATACTAGCTTGGAGGCATAAAAATTAATTTTGATGCAACCAAATAAAAGGTTGGCTTTTGGGTCTTAGGGCTTGTTGAGGTTCTCCAATTTGGTAACTGATGTTTTCTATGCTGTTCTATTCTTGCAATATCAGGATTGTATTGGTTTTCGAAGATTTTTTGTTTCTACAGTACCAGAGAGACCAACATGTTGTGGCAAGTTCTGCATTTTGTTTCTTGCGGAGTTTGTTGAAGATCTCGGTGATGATATGTTTTAGTGTTTTGTTGTGTATGCTTGTGTTATGTAATATCCTTTCAATCTTTGTGTCAATTCTTCTAATGAGTAGGAGCAGGGGCGGAGAGAGGGGGGATGAGGTGGCTCAAGCCCCCGGGTCGGGGGAAAATGTAAAAAAAAAATGTATTTTTTTGTAATTTTTTACAATTTAAGGGTTAAAAAAGTTAAAATGAGTAATAAATCAATAAGTGTGTTTATCTTAGTTGGTATAGGTTGGGAAATAGAATGATAAGATCATGGGTTTGAATCTTTATAGCTTTATTTTATGGATTTTTTCCTCCTTTTAGCTTTCTAAACTTAAAATATCTCTATTTAAATCATACATTTAATGTGTTTTCTACTATATTCTTTATAATAAAAATTGTATCTTATATATAAAAAAAATTCCGAAAATATAGTTGAGCCCCCTCGAATTTTTCCTAGCTTCGCCCCTGGGTATGAGTGATTGTTTGTATTTGACAAATACGTGAGTTAATTTTTCTGGTGGACTATTAAACAACATGCTTCTGAGGGGCAGGTCAATTACTTTGCATGCAAGTCTGGTCTTTGTTGGTAGAAAATCTAGTGTGAGCCTGGAGTTCTTAATTTTCGGTTGTAAGCCGATGTTTCAGATCCATGTGAAGTCGAGAAGGCAACTTTATAATTTTTCAGTAGAAACTTGAAAGGAGAAGGCAAGATTATATATATATATAATAAATTAATAACCATCAATTTAAGAATAAACAATTAAAAACTTGCAAAATTTCCCGGCACCGCACCCGTTTATTTTCTGTCTCTGAACCGATAAAAATCTTGATTTTGACAAACAGAGAGCGGCCATCCGGGAATAAGAACCGATAAATATCACATTTCACAAATCCTAGAAAAACCAACAAATCATATGATAAATTACATGCAAAACACCTCTTGCAATCACATTATTTCGGACTTGAAGAACACCTGTATCAGTATATGCAATGCTTATAGCATGAGGCAAGGTATACGATGAACTAGACACTCGAATTGTTACCACTCACTAACGCAAAATGGTCCACTTTTAGGGATCGAGATGAGAGTGATTCATATATACAACTAACACCAAACTGCAACTACCGAGTAAAGATTAGGAAACAATAGAACTGATAATATTGGGTAGGCACTAGGACGCAAACTGGAAGAACAGACATGTACAGAGAATGGAAGCATGGAAGTCATAAGCCAAACTATGTATGAACCTGGACGTTTTAGGCAATAGAGGGGTTGAGAACTGCACTATGTAGCGATGATTGTGATACGCCTTCTCTCAGTCTTCAAACTCGTGCATGTGGTCTAGGAGGTAGTTTGCGGCCAACTCCTCATTCTTGTTGCAAGCAAAGTAGACTTCCAACACAGTTGCTCTGTCGAAACCCATGGATTCAAGCTGCACAAGCAAAAGGAAAACAGGAGCCCTTTATAAACATATCCCAATACCTCCCAACAGAAAACAAGTAATTAGATGAAAAGAGGTTCCCTCTAGCAAAGGGCAAAAGAAAACAACATCAGATGCAACTTAAGTCAGACAATAGAGATCGCCGTTGAATTGATGCCAACAAAAATACTTTTTTTTTTATACTAAACGCTTTCAATATATTTTCACATAGATAAACAGGATTTTTTTAGAATATAAAATATAATGGAAAGGCTACCCGTTCAATTGCATCACGCTCTTCAAGCGTAACTTGAATTGCTTGTGGCATGGCTTCAGGTAGTCCAAATATACTGCTGGAATACAGGAAGCAAATTAGCATCAACAATCTCTCCAAAAAATAGAATCTCCCAATAACATAACAACTTCCTTGTAGAGAAGGAGGCGATCCATATAGGCAGCTACTTACCTGTCTTGACCTTCCCCAGGTTCATTGATCAAACGAAGGAAGTCAGCATTGTGTTCCTGAATAAGCCTGACCAATTGAGGATTTTGCTTCGCTAGCTCTTGCAGCATTGGCTGTCAAAGGAGGGGGAAAAGTCCAGTGAGAGTGCATAACTGGTATATCTTTTTCCATTTTTTTGGTCAAGAGAGTTGGAGTTCACTGTTTCAACTATACAGGAGAAACAAAGCCATACTTCCCTATTTCAATTATCATGGATACAAACCTGCAACACCTGGGGATTGGCTTGCACCATAGTTCGCAAGGTTTGAAACTGCAACCAAATTACAATTTATCTTATGTTAATTTAACCACTGCTCTTAAAAGAGAGAGGGAACAAGACCACACTGTCCTATAGATCAGTGTACAATAACCACCAAAAGACATGCTAAACAGATGAAATGAAGTACTGAGTAAGAACATACTTGAGGACTGTCACGCAAAAAATCAAGAGGACCTGCTTCCCCGACATTCGTTCCCACATTGGGGAAACCCTGTTGCCAATGGCAGATCAGGATACAATGTTAAAAATAAAATCCCCCCACCAAACATCTTAAGTGATAAATTAATACCTGAGGAAAGAGATTCAGGGGGTTTGCATTAGGTCCACTAGAAGCAACAGGAACGGGCTGTGCAGGCTGCTGAGATGCAGCAGGGTTTGGAGGTTGCCCGCTTGGAGGGGATTGAACAACTGGTGGGACACCAGCTTGTTCAGGTATACCCTGGTAATAACAGGGCGTTGCAAAACTTGAAACAAAACTATAGCAAACAGAATAATCACAGTTCTAATCCCCAGTAATTAGGAAACTAGCAGCAGGACATAGAGAAGACATCTGCAAGTTAAATAGCTCATGGAAGAGAAAATAAAATACTCACAGAATACAAATATTCAACAGCTCTCTCTGGGTTGTTAAATGCAGCGCGAAGGGCTCGGACAACAGTATCTCTATCCCAGCTACCTCCACCCATATCAAGGATCTGTTCAACTGATTGATTGAAATTGCTCCCAGCAACAAGATTCGATGCTGCTTGATCATATATATCAATCTCTGACCTGTAAAAGGGTGAACAATAAAACACAGAAACCAAAAATGCAGAAAACCCTTCCGTATATTTAAAATCAATGCTCACGCAGGTAGTGAAGGAGCAGCTGCTGGAGCAGGTGCAGGAGCTAGAGCCGGAGCAGCTGCTGCTGCAGCTGGCTCAGGAACAAGTGCTTGGCTGTCCATTTTTTCCAAACTTCAATATGATAGTAATCCCCAGGAAAAACAGTACATAGCAGTGTGCAAACAATTTGAGACACACGAAAAAGAAGTCACTCACGGAGCTGCTGCTGGGGAAGGGATAGCCAAAGGTGTAGATCTTGGGACCTGTGCGACACAAAACAATATCATATAGTACTTGAAAGGCGTAAAATAATGTACAAAATAATAGAACAGCAGCCACATGAGTTTAAATTAGGAAAACCAGAACGGATGAATTTAGAAAATAGTGCTATCCACATCCCTGCCATAGCTATTATGATAAACTGTCACTGAATATTAGTTCAAACCTGACTGCATGGGAATTGGGAGCTAATGCATGCACATCAATAAAAACCAATAAAGCCGATAATGAGGCATCCATACGTAATAAGAAATGAACTCATAAATATTATTGCTCAAGACTTAGTGTCATAAATATTGTGTATACCAAACAAACATAGAACGCAGAGCAGCAACCAGTTCAAAACAGATAATTAATGAATAGCATGCCTAAAGAGTTAGAGGCTTGGCACACAAGGCATATTTATTACTTAATAATCCTCCAGTAGCTGAAATAGGGGAGAGATGCTTTAGATTTACCAACAAGTCACTATCTTTTTTTCTCAGTTCTCAGAGGTCTATGGTTTTGAACAACATAACATATAGATTGACTTTCCCACTTTAAATAGCGTGGTTTCACAACAGTTAAACACTCAAATGCTGCCCAGGGGGTGATCAGGAATATCTTGAGACCAACAATGAATCAATGATGAGAAAGTAAAGGGAACCGAAACGAAATGCCTGATAACAGTTCTTACCTTCGACGGTGGTGCTGCTGCTGAAGCTGAAGGTCCTCCACTAGTGGAACTCTTAGTCTGATACAAAAATTTCATCACGCCAACCAAGCGAATTTTCATAATCAAAACTTCCAAGTTGCCTGTCCCAAAAGCTCAAAAACAGAGCATTAAAAAGGCAGAAAAAGCCTGTGAGAAAATTTACCTTAGTTAGCATGATCACAACAAAACTATTTTCAGCTATTTTATTCTCTTCCAGTGTGGTGTCATCTTTCAGTACTTTCCCTTGATGGATAAGCATTTGTTGTGCAGCAGGATATACACTCTGTCCTTGGATAGTTTCAATGCTTTTCTTCACGTCAGCAACCTACAATTGTGAATGTTGAATGAGAAATTATCCCCCCAACAAGAGTAGCAGCACGATAATGAAAATTAAAACGTATGTGCAAAAGAAAAATTGTATCAAAATGCATTGCTATGCATTGTAAATTGCTAGGTATTAAGATATAGCAAACAATTGCCAAATTTTCTCAACTCATATGCAACTGTTTTTTTTGGGTCAACTCATTGGCAGCTGTTAAGAACTACTACATCATCTTTGATTATGCAAGAAAAATTAAGATAGATAGGATGAAACTCAATAACAATACACATTTCCAGAAGGAAAAGGAAATACTAGTATAAAACTAAAAAGAATAGAATCAATTCAATCCCAAGGATACCACCGCTAGAGAAGTAAAGTAAACATTGGAAGGCAGAGTAATGAAACAAGAATTATAATGATCACTTAGCTTCCACGCACTATGCAAGGTCAACAACCTAAGAGCAGTCAATTAACTGTAGACAACTCCAGACTGTAGAACTTCCATCAATGAGTTAAATGACCTAATTGTCTACCAATTATACAATGACGGTGTCGGTGATAGACTGATAGATCTAAAAAACATGATCAGCCAGAAGCCGTCAAATATCCACCACAAACAAAATGTCCTCGAATAGAACAAAGAACCGCAAAACTCAAGCGCGAAATCGTCAACAGAAATCGCAAAATTTCACAAGCCAAGCATCGGGAGTCACTCCAGAGCTCAATCAAGCAAGACGACTGACATACTCGACCAAGCAAAGAGTATCAAATTCAGCGGAAATAAAAGTAAAAAAACAATTCATTGTCGCGAATGGAGAGATGAATAAGAATTTCCAGGGCAGGAGTGAGAGAAAGACGAACCGTGTTTTCCGGCTGAACTTCGATCTCGAAGTGCGATCCATTCAATGTCTTGACGAAAATCTTCATCTTCTCAGCGATTCGTTCCTCGGTACAGTGTTTTCCCTCTCAGTCCTCTCCCTCGATCGGTTCACAATCTATGACGACGAGAGGAAAGCAGTAGCAGCGGAGAGAAGAAGAAGAAGACAGGAGAGAGAAAGAAGGGCCCTGACTTCTCCGCTTTTATACGTGGAGGTCTTCGTGAAGAAAAGGATCGAAGAATAACTGTGATGCGTCAGCAAGCAAGGGAAAGAGGGTGCGAATGAAACGACGCTGTTTTGAAAGGTGGCGGTACCGAGATAGGGGATCTATCATCTATGTATCTATCTAAGAGCAAGTCTAACCGCTTCTCTAAAAAATCTCTATTTTACAGATAAAAATGTCAAAATCTCTAAAAAAAATTCACTCAAACTCCAACAGCTTCTTTATTTTACAGATTTTTACATTTATTATACAGTATAATAAATAAATGCATTTATTAAGGATATTTAATTCTACATTTATAAAATATTATTTTAATCTTAATTATAATATTTAGTCTCACATTTCTAACATTTTTTTACTTATTTATAACATTATATATTACAATTTAACGTTTTTAAAACTTCAAACATTTCTAACATCTTTTTTACTTATTTCTAACAATTAAAGTTGTTAACATTTTTTTTACTTATTTCTAACAATGGAAGTTTTTAAAACGTTTTTAAGACTTCTAACATTTGTTTACTTATTTCTTTTTTTTAGATCCTTTCCAGTTCAAGTGGGCTTAGCCCATTCTACATCTGGATCGGGTTACTGTAGGCCCATTTTAAGGGGTTGACCCTCCCACTCACAAGCGTCTCCATGTTTCCACGGGGATTCGAACTTCGAACCTCGAGGCATGGGATGTAGCCCCATAACCACTACATCAACTTGTGATTGGTTGTTTACTTATTTCTAACAATTAAAGTTTTTAACACTTTTAAAACTTCTAACATTTATTTACTTATTTCTAACGTTTTTAAAACTTCTAACATTTTTTTATAACATTTTTTTACTTATTTATAACAATTAAAGTTTTTAAAACTTCTAACATTTTTTTTCACTTATTATAAATACCAACCTAACATTTCTAACATTTCTAACATCTTTTAATTTCTAATTTTCTCCCTCCCTTAAAAATCTAATTTCATATGGATCGTCGTTCATTGGGTAGCCGCTATTTAGTTGATACCTATATGAACGATGATGACGATATAGATAACGATTATGAAGAAAACCTATTACTTCTTCAAATAGAAGAAGAATGTCTTCCCAACAATCAGTCAGGACGTCAACGTGGTTCTATTATATATGGGTCATGCTACTATTGATCGTGATCGTATTGGTGGTCATGAACGGCTTTATCAAGACTATTTTGCCGATCGTATTGGTGGAACCACTTCGACGCAAGTGTTGCACCTGATTGTAGTGTCCACTAAATTTACTCACGGTGGTGTTGATTGTTGTCCAACGGCTTGTCAATGATTTCTCGCTCCGATCAGCTCCCCATGTCTTGTTCTTCTCAAAGTACTCTGTGACCCTTTTCCAAAATTGGCTCTTCTTTTGGTCACTTCCTTTGACCGGGTCCAAGCTCACATTTAGCCAAGCGGATACAAGTAACTTGTCTTCGTCGATTGTAAAGTTGGACGATCTTGTAGATTGTTTTTTAGGTCTTTGGCTTGCAGAGGCAATATTTGTTGCTTCATCAACTTCGACATCAGTTTCTTCAAAGGTGGAACCACTAGCATGATATTGACTTGATGAAATATTATACTGGGAAGGAGAATCATTGAGGTCATCGATGGGTGATCCACTATTTAGGAGCTCCATGAAATTCATCTACAAATGAAAAAACTAGTAAGAAAGGGCAATCGAAATAAACTACATCAAAAAATACTGATTACAGATTGCAGCAGCACTCGAAAAAACTAGTAAGAACAGATTCAACATAAAGTAAATTAGCAGCAAATTAGCAGCAAGGGAAAAAATAAAAAATAGAATCGAAAATAGAATCTGGATTACAGATTGAATCGAAATTAGCAGCAGATTAGCAGTTGAACAGATTGAAGCGCTTGAAAAAATAGAATCTGCACTGGAAAAAATAAAAAATAGAATCGAAAAAATAATGAAAATACTGGATTACAAATTCAGCAGCAAATTAGCAGCAATGGATTAACAAATTAGCAGAACGGATTCAGCAGCAAATTAGCAGCAATGGATTAACAAATTAGCAGAACGGATTCAGCAGCAAATTAGCAGCAATGGATTAACTAATGGATTTCAACAGCACTGATTAGCAGCACTGAGGATTCAGAAGGAGAAGAGCACTGAGGATTCCAGCAGCAATGGACGAAATGAATAGCAAATTAGCAGCAATGGATTTCAGCAGCACTGAGGATTCAGAAATAAGAAATGAATAGCAAATCGAACAGAATAGTAAAATACTGGATTGTCGAAGATGCTGCTGGACGAAATCAGAAGGAGAAGAGGATTCAAACAGAAATCAGAAATAAGAAATCAAATAAGAAATCAAACAGAAATCAGACGAAGAAGAAGTGGAGAAGATAAAATTGAAATCACATACCTGGACGAAGGAGAAGAGGATTCACCAACCTTCAACAGTTGAGAAAACCCTAGTAGAGGCGGCAATCTATTTGCCTGGAAACAAGCTACAGTGGTGGAGGCAATAAATTGTCTATGGGGAGAAGTGCATACATTTAATTATAGAGATGAATCCTCTTTCCACAAATTTACAGATTTTTTCCCATTTTTCACTCTTTTCTCTATTTTGCATATTGGTTTACATAATCTGTTGGGGCCAAAATATGGGTTTTTTTCTCTAAATTCCATCTTTTCTCTATTTTAGCACATCTCTTGGGGTTGCTCTAACTATTAAAATAAAAGTTTTACCGATAACGTGGTGCAGTCCCCTTAATCCTAGCCTTTTTTAACCAATCATCTTAGCCTAAATTACAATTTTAGTAGTTTTAAAAAGGGTGTCACTATATACACCGCAAATCCGGATTAAGGATTTGCACGTCCTTAAGGACGTGCAAGTCTGGGACGGTGCACGTCCACTAAAAACGTCTTGCGCGTCCTTAAGGACGTGCAATGCTTTCACGTTGTTAAGGACGTGCAAACCCTAGTTAGGGTTTTGCGTTTAGGGTTTAGGGTTAGGGTTTAGGTTTTCCGACGGTTTTGTAATGTTAATTGATAAAATTGTGTTTAGCTAGTGGATTTGAAGGATTTAGGGTCAAATTAAACATAACACAAGAATTGTTAAGGTTTTCATTCGGATAATATGCGAATAACGTTACAACGAACGGAAAAAAAGGTTTACATTCATAATTTTAATAAAGTTGTGGAATACAATCTAGGAAAATAGTAAAGGACGGCCGGACTCGGCACGCAAGGCTCTAAATCTCTCAATCTGAGCTTGAAACGGAGCATCCCATCATTCGACGCTCGGATGATGATGTTCGACCCATTCTAGTGGAGGCGGCGGAAGAGGAGCGTTAGGACGCAACCAGATCTATGAGAACAAAAATTTAGAGTTAGAATATTGACATATGTATGAAAAGCATGAATAGGTAATAAAAAGACGTTTGAAGTCATACCGCGGCAAAATGGTCTTGGTTTCCGATGCAGGCAACACCAAGAGTTGCTGATTGGGGAGGGTTGTTAGCAGATGTCGGCGAGATCATGGGGAGACATGTGAACGGATGATGCCAAGCTAGGACGACGAGAGGAATCTGATATACCGTCGCAAATACTAAACCCATGATGGGTAGCTCTATCCACCGTCTCCTATCACCATGTGTGGCTCCGGCCCATCTCTGGTAGTCGACGAACTGCTGGAATGGGTACTCTCCCGTATAACAACCGGCGTACAGATCGGCGTGATCCTCCAAGTGATTGCATAGTAACGTTTTGAGTTCCGAGAAAGTAGTCTCGCCGATCGGTGATGTCAAAGCCGCCAAAGGACGGTAGCCACAATGACCATCTCCAACAATGTCCCTCACCGTCTGAATATGATCGAGCATGAAGGGATCAACGTTGTTTCGACCCTAGTTGAACCCGCCGAACACATCATCACGTCCACGTCGAGCTGAGGTCGCTTGTGGACGGGGCCGAGCAGCATTTCGAGCAGCACGCGCTTCTTCTCTCATAAACCTTTCCCTTACCTCCTCGTATGGCAACGGGTTGGTTCTGCAGGCATTCCTCGACCCCCGAGGCCTCCCCTTCCTTCGGACGCTTGCTGATGAGGGTGGGTGCAGCTCATCCTCGCATGCATCATTGGAAGCCGTGTATGAAGATGACAGCTCATACGGCAATGGGGTGTCGTCGAGGTCAGTCCATGTCAAATCCAACCAGAACGGGTGGATGTCCTCGGCGGGTATCGGAGTACCGGAGTTGACGTATGCCTGAATCTCATTGACACAAGAGATCCGTAACAAACCCTCCAATGTCGGTCCGTGCATACCGGAGGAACCTTTTGGTTCACGACGTCCTGCCACATCTTGTACAGATAATCGAAACACTTTTTGGAGATTAAAGTCTTTACCTCATCGAAAAGGTTGACTTTATACGCCGTTGTTGGTCATTTGAAGCGGTCGATCTCCAAAGCAGTTTGCAGCTCATGCAGTTGACAATCGTTGACTCTATGGATTGCATCGATCACAATGCGGAAGTCACCAGTCGATGAGTGAAGTGCCTCCTTCAGAACTTTGTGTTGACCCTCAACTCTGTACACATTGAAGTGCATACCACTAAATATTCGATATTATATCATATTGTAATGGGAGATATGAAGTAAGGTTGTCCCTGTTTGTCGTACGGGTGCCGAGATGGAAGACATTATCTACGTAGCACCGTACTTTGCTCCTGCTGTATGGAAGCCAAACCGACTCCAAATACGCCACCACACCTGGGAATGGGTGCCATGCAGCTCGTAGCGCCCGACGACGTCGGTTGAATGATTCCTCCGACCTCGATTCGAACAGCCCCCAACAGTTGCCCTTAAAGATGCCAGCGTGGTTTAAATTCTTCGTGATCTTCAGAGCTGCTTCCTCGCATCTTATCGTCACGTGTAACCAACAAAGGAGATGCTGGACGTCGGGGAAGACAACATTCAGTGCCGCCAAGAGACCTAGCTCTCGATCAGTCATGATAGCTTGAGGCTGAACCGTCCCAAGCAAGATCTGAAGTTGTCGCAACACCCATGCGTATGTGTCTTCGTTCTCTTGCGACATGAAGGCATAGGCGATGCAGTAAGTATTGCCTGAGGGTGTGAACCCGACCACCTCGCACAAAGGAATCCCATATCTTCAAGTGTAATTATGTTACATATAAAATACTTTAAAATTGGCTATATGTGCAATAATGTAATCGTAATTAAGTAACTTACGCGTTTGTTTTGTATGTGTTGTCTATTATGATGACGTAATGGAACCTTCGGAGAAGGTGTATCCCGTCGGGATGCGCCAGGAAGAGGTCGCTCAAGACGTTCTCGTCATCCGGATGTCGTCTAAAGTCGTAGTAGTACCTTCTTTCACATAGATGGGGCAAGGTATCCTGGGTCATCGTCCGACTACCTCTTTCTTCGGCGACCATCATGGCGAGCGTGTTGGTAAGGCTCTTCCTTGACGTGACGCTGGTATCATCCAACTGCCTCAATTCGTACCCAATGGATTTTGAAGGAGTGCCAACTTCCTTCATCCACCTCGCCGTCTTTTTTCCCCCCTCTGTCATCTGTCCGGCAATGGCGTGACCCTTCAAGCTCGTGGAAAGCCCGTGGTTATGAACACCATGGGTTACAGTCATGCGCCACTGACCCGGCGGAGCTTCGTGTCCGTGTAGAGAGAATGGACAACCACTTATCTTCGACTGCGTGCTCCGAAGCTTCCTCCCGCGTGGTCGGTACTCCCCAAACTGCTCGCAAGCAAGGAGAACCCCGCCTGGACGATTCGACGCCCCTATCCAAGACCGCTTGATTACTAAAATCATGCAGTGTCTCCGACCCAAGTCCTTGAAATGCGTAACCATTTCGTCACGGTCATTCCAAACCCTTGGGTCCGAGAACTCTGACGTAAAGTCTCGAAACTGTACTCACATAATGGGAAATATGAACAAAACGGAAGGAATGCGAAATATGTTGACTCTACGAAACCTATCCGTACCTGGGATACTTGGAGACGAGGATTGTTTTACGGCTCGGCCATAACAATTCTAACGGCGAAAGAATATATCGAAAGAAGTCGGACTTTGTTTTTGAGTGCGGAATGAAGATGTCCTCCATCGCTTCAAATAGGCACTGTTGCGTTAATTGTAAGCAGAACCCTAGCACGTCCTTAAGGACGTGCTAGGGTTTAGGGTTCGGCTAGGGTTTTAGGGTTTGGGTAGGTTAGAGTTTTAGGGTAAGGAAATTGCACGTCCTTAAGGACGTGCAGTTTCGACAAACCCTAAAACCCTAGCCAAACCCTTAAACCCTAGCCAATCTGTAAGGAGCACAAAAACAGAGAAGGGGGTCTACCCATGTCGGCCCGTCGCCCAGCGACTACGTCGGTGATGCAGCTACTCAAAACCTCAGGGGGCTCTAAAGAAGGCTGCAACCTCATCATCGCATCGCCAGAAGGATCCCAACCTGGCATACCCGACCAGAAGGTGTCGTGCTCGTCGGCCGGGGGGGTCCCTGATAGCATGCATTTAGGTAGGCATAAGAGGTTGCATTTAGCTTAGTTAAGATGCATTTCATTGATGGATTAAGCACGATTTGCATATTAGTTCTCTATGTTGTCGGAGTCGGAATCTACACGCTTTTATTGATTATTTCAGGTAATGGTGGATCCGAGGAGAAGACATGAGTTGATAACGCATTGGATGAGAATGTCTAGTTGATCGAAGAAGCTTACATGAAGATCTCAAGAGGTCCTGAGAAGAAGAAGCGAACCTAAACGAAGAACAAGTCTGCAGAAGTTGTCGCCAGACATGTTGAACTTGTTTTGCACTTTCTGGAGGCCTCGGTTGTCCGATTAACTATTATGACCATGCGTTGGAAAGCTCTTTCAGAGAACTACAACTTTCCTGTTGACAAGAATAGCGAATTCATGATAGATTTTCCGTGAAAAGCCCCTGTTGCGGCGCCCGCGGCCAATCAATTTGCAAATGGTTGGAGGAAACAGTGTGCGGCGGGCGCAACACCTATGCTGCGCCCGCAGCATTGGCCGTCAATGTTTATACGCGGAGTTTTGAAGAATTAAAAAACCCTAGATCTATTTGTTGATTTTGGGGCCGACTTTGGATGTTTAATAAGGCCAAGTTTTATGTTATTTTCATAACTTCTATTCTATTATATTCATCGGATACTTTAGAGATTTTGAGCGATGTCTTCCATGAGGAACTAAACTCATCTATTCTGCCTACAATTTGAAGCTTTATTCGGATTGATTGTGAGTTTCTAATTCTCGTTCCTTGTTTTCTATATTTGAATGCTTCAACTTCTTTGTGCTTGATTGTTTATTGTTTTGTTCTATCTTGTCTGGCCAATTTGTTAGATCAATTCAATCGCTAAGGTTTTGTAGATTCCTGTTTGTGAACCTTAACCTAAGTGGCAAACTTGTTCCTTTAGGGGTGGTTGAACTAATTGAATGAGTAGGAAGTTGAATGTGTTGTTAAACCCCTCTTTAGGGACTGCAAATACCTTGGCTAATCTTTGAACTTAAAGCTATCAATTGGGTTAAATCCTTCTTTAGGGACTGTTCGATTGATAAGGGTTGCTAGGACTGGTTGGACTAGTAACTATATTAGGTCGGGACAAGGGCATTCATAGGAAACTTAATAGGACGAGAAGAAGTTACAAGGATCGTTTCAAACCAAATAAAGTGGAAAATTGTAGGTAGAATTGCTTCTCCTAATTGTCTGAAATACAATTATTTACTTTTGTTTGTTTCAATCCGCTTTGATAAAAGGCGGAACTTTCACACTCAAAACCCCCCCTCTTTGGTTACTTAATTGGCATCTAAATCACACTTGAATAGTAATTTCCCTTCGGGACCGACCTCTTACTTATTGCTATACTAGTTATAGGTTTGAGTTTACTTTGACGGGATCAACGACAGGTTTTCCCTCCGTCAGTCCCCATCGACTGCTGGTACCGCTCTGCAGACGCGAGCAGATCGTCGATTGTGGCTCTCGAACTGTCGGGTACCGTCCTCTCTATAATCTGGCTGACCGCTGCCCGGTCGGCGAACGTAACAGGCCGGAGGGTACCGTCCCCCCTCATGAGCCTCCCTGCCTGTTATTATAAAATGTATTTTATTATAATTTATTATATTATAATTTATTATATTTTAATGTTTTTATTTTCTTTAAATTTAAATTTATTTCTATGTATTTTATTATATTTTAATATTTTTATTTTCTTTCAATTTCAATTTATTTTTATGTATTTTATTATAATTTAATATATTTTAATGTTTTTATTTTCTGTAAATTTAAATTTATTTCTATGTATTTTATTATATTTTAATGTTTTTATTTTCTTTCAATTTCAATTTATTTTTATGTATTTTATTATAATTTATTATATTTTAATGTTTTTATTTTATTTAAATTTAAATTTATTTCTATGTATTTTATTATATTTTAATGTTTTTATTGTCTTTCAATTAGAATTTATTTTAATTTATTATAATTTATTTTATTAAATTTTAATATTTTTATTTTAATTTATTTTAATGTCTTTTAATATATTGTAATAAGTTTTAATATCTTGTAATATATATTAATCGTTTTTTTTTGTTTTTCCATTAAAACTATCAAAATATATAAACTATATACTATCTTTCAAACTATATACTAAAACTATATAATATATCAAATTATATACTAAAACTATATACTAAACTAATTATATATCAAATTATATACTAAAACTATATACTAAAACTATATACTAAACTAATTATAATCTTTCAAATTATATTATATATTAAAAGCTAAACTATAATATAAAACTATAAAAATAAATCAAACAAAATAAATAAATCAAAAAACATACCGGTGGTGTCGGGACCGGCGAAACCTCAATAGTCCGCCGCTTCCGCGGCGGTTCCGCCTCCGCCACTCCGCCGCCATCACCACCACCACCACCACCAGACGTCGCCATCACCATCGGCGATGCGTCTCCACCGCCACCACCGTCACCACCACCACCCTCCTCAACCTCCATGGGCGCCGCCCCACAACCACCCCCGGCCACCTGCTCCACCGCCCCTCCACCAACCTCCTCAGCCACCACCACCTCCTCTCTCTCCGGCTCCACCTCTCTGTCTCGATCTCTTTCTCTTTCTCTCTCTCCGGTGACCTCTCTCTCTCTCTCTGGCAATCCCTCTCTCTCGCTCTCGATTTCTCTCCGGCGACCTCTCTTCTCTTTCTCTCTCGCTCTCGCTCTAAACTCTGACGAAGAAGGAACGAAGACGAAGAGGCACGTCCTCTTCGCCTTTTAGAAGACGGGCTTGCACGTCCTTAGGGACGTGCATCACGTGCTTAAGGACGTGCAGTTTTGCCCGTTCTTAAGGACGTGCAGTTTTGCCCGTCCTTAAGGACGTGCAGTTTTGCCCGTCCTTAAGGACGTGCAGCACGTCCTGCTTCGGGTGGCTCACACCCTAATTGCACGTCCCTAAGGACGTGCAAGCACGTCTCTAAGGACGTGCAAGCACGTGCTTAAGGGCATGGGGATTTGCGGTGTATATAGCCGAAAAGTTTTAAAAAAAACAATGGGATTAATTCAAAACATAAAATTAATAATAAGGAAACATAAAATTAATATTAGTAATCTGTATCTATATATATATATATATACACTACTTTTCAACCAATCTATCTATCTATCTATCTATTACTAACTATTAAACCAAAAGTCTTACCGATGACGTGACGTACTCTCTTTAATCCTATGCTTTTTAACCAATCACCTTAGCCTAAATTATAATTTTACCAGTTTTAAAAAAACATCTATTATCTATTACTTCTATTACTAACTATTAAAACAAAACCTTTATCGATGACGTGGCGCACTCCCCTTAATCCTAGGCTTTTTAACCAATCACATTAGCCTAAATTACAATTTTAGTAGTTTTAAAAAAATCTATTACTAACTACTCTATTGTATATCTATCTATCTATCTATCTATCTATTACTAACTATCTATTACTAACTATTAAAACAAAAGTCTTACCGTTGACGTGGCGTACTCCCCTTAATCCTAGACTTTTTAACCAATCAACTTAGCCTAAATTACAATTTTACCAGTTTTAAAAAAACATCTATTATCTATTACTTCTATTACTAACTATTAAAACAAAACTCTTACCGATGACGTGGCGCACTCCCCTTAATCCTAGACTTTTTAACCAACCACCTTAGCCTAAATTATAATTTTAGTAGTTTAAAAAAAAATCTATTACTATCTACTCTATTATCTATCTATCTATCTATCTATCTATCTATCTATCTATCTATCTATCTATTACTAACTATATATTAAAACAAAAGTATTACCGATGATGTGGTGCACTCCCCTTAATCCTAGACTTTTTAACCAATCACCTTAGCCTAAATTACAATTTTTGTAGTTAAAAAAAAACATTTATCTATTATATATCTATCTATCTATCTATTACTAACTATTAAAACAAAAATCTTACCGATGACGTGTCGCACTCCCCCTTAATCCTAGACTTTTTAACCAATCACCTTATCCTAAATTATAATTTTAGTAGTTTCAAAAAAAAAAAAAGCGAGCACTGGGAGCGCGGAGCCTTCCGATATCTCCTGATTAACACAAATTAACTAAACAAGTTAATAACTAATTAGGCTACGGCCTAAACTTAACTAAATTAAATCTAACAAAAAGTAACAGTTTTATAACTTACTACGAACGAAACTTAATTAAATGGAACTAATTAACAAAGTAACAGTAACGATGAACAAGGAAAGTAAAGAAAGTGATCAAAGGGTGCGAAGGCTCGCGGAACAGGCTCCGGGCGCGCTGGTGCGGACGCGGGCGTACTGGGTGCGATCGCTGGTGGCGAGGCGCGACTTCGCAGGACGAGCGACGCTGAAGCGCAGGAGCAGCGCTCCTCAGGGCGCGGCATCGAGAGACTGCGAGGACGAGCGCGGGTGAAGGTACGAGAGAGCGATCGAGACACGAGAGAGCGATCGAGGCGCAAGCGAGCGTGTGCGAGAGCAAGACAGCGAGAGGGCGAGAGACGAGCACTGGGAGCGCGGAGCCGACGAGGCCGCGCTCGCTGGAAGCGAGGGACGCCGCGGGCGTCACCAAGATCTGGGCTGCTCTCCTATGCGCTGGGTTCGGTGATCGACGAAGGTGGTGTGTGGTTCTGGTTTTGATCAAGAACGAGCGACGGTGATGGAGGTTGAAGATGGTGAGGATTGTGGTAGTGCCGATGATATTAGAACACAAGAACCGGATAGCCTTTGGGATTGATAATCGAGAACCCTTTAATCCATAAAGGGTTTTCTCAATTCTATTCAATCTAATTAATTCAAATGTGCATAACATGAATTTATAGAAAAACTATGAGAGATCTAATCAATCCTTCCTTGCAAAGGAAAGGGGTTTGGATAGATTAATTCTATCTAAAGATAAATAAAATAATCCTAAGATAAATAATTCCTAATAAGATAAATGTTTCATAACTTGGTGGCCAAGGATTATATCTAGAAGAGATATAATTAATTTCCACCTTATTTATCTAAATTACATAAAATAATAACATAGGTAATTAATTAAATAAACTCGGCCCATGCACAAGACAAACTCGGCCCATGCACAAGACAACTCGGCCCATGGTCATGTCGAGTATGGTTGCCTCATGGTGGGTGCAGACGAGTCTTCATGAGCTCCGTGTGTGGACGCAGGCTCACTTCTTGTGCTGGAGGTGTAACCTTGAGCCAAGTGATCCAGGGTGGCATGAACCCTTGCTCTAAAGTTCCATGGTGACGGACAAGAAAGGTTGTAGTTGCACTTTGAATCTTCTTGGCCCTTGCACGAGTGATAGGACCATCGAATGGAACCTTCATGTTATCCTCAATGTCACCAGGAGTCATCGATAATTGCACGTCATCACTCTGTCTATCAGAGGAGGACGATGGAGGGGACTGAGGTGGTCGGCGAAGTCCCTAGGCGGCGTACGAAGAGGCTTAGAAGGGTGAGAGGAATTGGCAGTGGCGGCGTTCCGCCGGGTCGTGAGGAAGGAGAAACAGAGGGAGAAAGATGAAGGAATGAGAGGGCGATCTCCATCCAAGTTCTTGCTCTTCATCTTTAATTGTCGTCCCTTTCTTTTTCTAAATCCCCTAATTTCATAATTGAGGCATCCTAAATCCCCTAATTTTGATTTTTGTTGACAGCTTGATTACAATTACAAGTATTATGAAAATGACAGTGGACATATGCAGATTTGTGATTTTTTTTGAATTGAATTGTAAATGGAAGTTGTCAAATCTCACCACTTGTGTAAATGAGAGTCGATAATTTGTTTGTTGTAGACAATAAGTTTGCTAAGAATTATTGCAATATTGTGTTTGTTTCAAATTTTCAAGTTGAAGTTTTTGGGTTGTATTAATGTGTAATGGTACAAATTGCATCACACGTTAGTTGGTTGCATTGTTTCAGATTTAGGGTGTTTACAATCAGTGGCGGATCCAGAAATTTTTGTAAGGGGGGGCTGAATTTTTTTTCCAAGAAATGACGGTTTAAAATGCTCGAGTTTAAAAGTTGTTCCTATATACACCGTTGACGCCTTCGGTACTGCTTATTTGTTGAATGCCGCTAAAAACAACACTATATTGTTTTGCGGATTCAGGAACCTACATCACCAACTGTAATGTAAGTATACCCGAGCAAACGACACTATGTTGTATCGACTTCGATCCCAAAAAAATAGTTGTTGGGGTAATGAACACGCTGCTTGATGTTGTCTACTTAGAAAAAAAAACGACAGTTGTTGAATTTTAATTAATACTACATCCGTTCGGCAAAACTTATCGTTTACTATTCACGTACGCTTCTTTAGAATGATAAAAACTATATAAAATATTCATTTTTTAAATTTTTTTTAACAATTTCGTACATTTTTTTTAACAAGTTTGTACTTATTAATAATAACTACAGAATTGTTTAAATTTTTTTTTAAAAAAATGAATATTTTATATAGTTTTTATTATTCTAAAAAAGCGTACGTGAATAGTAAACGACAAGTTTTGCCAAACAGAGGTTGTATTGTATTAGTTATTATAAGTATTGATTATAAGGAAAAAAAAAGGTTGGTGTTTTAAAAAATAAGAGATGTAACATTTAAAAAAAACAGATGCAACATAGGGGTTACTGTTTAAAAAAAAAAACAAATGCAACGTGTTTTTTTTGAAAAAAATGATGCAACACAGCAAAAGGGGAACTGTTAAAAAAAAAAACAAATGCAACAAAGCATAAAGGGGAACTGTTAAAAAAAAAAAACAAATGCAACAAAGCATAAAGGGGAACTGTTAAAAAAAAATGCATTACAGCAAAAGGGGGGAAAAAGCAGTAGGATTCGAACCGGAGATCTCATGCCCCCCATATGATGTCCTTTCCACTGAGCCAACATGTCTTTGTAATAATATTTGACTCCACTTCAATATATTACTAAATTAACAGATATATAAAAATATACATATACCCCTATTTTGGCCAGCGGGGGGCTTCAGTCATCCCGAGCCCCCACACAGATCCGCCCCTGTTTACAATACAAACGAGCTTAAAAACGAGCTCAAAACAAGAAAAACAAGCCCAACGAGCAAACGAAGTTGAAAACGAGCTCGAACAAAAACGAGCTAAACGAGCTCGAGTTTGCTTGGCTGCTCGCAAGCCGAATCTGAACACAAAACTAAGATCGGAAAAAAAAAAAAAAAAAAAAACAAGGCTCGAGCTTGGCTCGATTAAAAACGAGTTGAACATGAACACCTTAGTCTTGTTGTTCGGCAACTTCCTCAGCTTTCTTGGATCTTGTTGTAGAGTTTATTTCGCTTGTTATTTGTATTTCTGTATTTTTAGGTTGTACTTTTGACGATTCGCCGTTTGCCGACTATGTCGGCCTCTCGATGAGTCAGGCATGTCTGACCTTCGATTCTTACCTAATAAAAAAAACTAGCATGACAGTGGGTATATAAAATTGAAGCCAAAAAATGTTAACCCTCTTAATTGCTTCCAATGATTCTAGGAGATCTTCGGCTTGGTTGGGGAGGGTGTGAAGTTTGGAGTCGGGACTAGCTGGGGTCGTGGTGGTGCGCTCATGGCGACTCCATATCCGGGATTGAGTTTCCTTGGAGTTTGTCTGCCCGAAAATAAGCCAAAAAGTATATTAAAAAATAATAAAAATTAATTAATTTATATATATATATATATATGCCGTGTTTTTGTATATTTATATATATATATATATAATTAAGCAGACCCGTAAATTAAATAAAATTAAAGGTAGTAAATTATAATAATTAACTATATATAATTAAATAATTCCCTGTGGGGTTTGCGTAAATCCCGCTTGGGTTTTTGGGGTGTTCGGTTCAGGCGTTGTCAGTCTCTACGTTTAGGGTGACTAGACTTTCTTTTCCGTTTGATGGGGTTCTGGCAGTCGGAGTCGGTATAGGCTGGGGTCGTGGTAGTGTGTATTTAGACATCTCCTTTATCCGAAAGAATGATTTCTCGGAGGTTCGTCTTCACTACCCACATGTGACTTTTGATGTGCCGCTGGCCTACGGTGCTACTTCAAAGTAGTGCTTGGCTTCATCATTCGTCTACGTCATCATCTTGTTCGGTTTAGTTGTGTTTTGTTTCGCTTTGTAGAGCGTTTTTACATGTATGTTGCACCATCTGTTGTATTTTTGTCTTTTTTTTTACGGTTATCCGTCTGTCGACTTGTCAGCCTTTGAGGTCCAGAAATGTCTAGCCTCAAATTTTTGCCTACTAAAAAAAATTATGTATGACTATTTTAAAAATAATAATATATATTACCTATGTTCTAAAAATAATATTACTTTAATATTAATAAATACGGAGTATTTTGAAAAAGTTGAAAACTACGAGTATTTTAAAAAAATTATTATTTTTTAATAATCTCATATATTATTTAGTAATCGATTCATTTCAAAATATAGATTTTTTACTTTTAAACACTTATTGAGAAATTAAAAACTTTATAAAATATTAAAATATTAATTATTTTTTAGTAATTTTATATTATCTACTAATAAGCATAAATTTATCAAAATATAAATTGTTTGACTTTTACACACTTTTGAAGAAATTAAAACCTTTATAAAATTTTGATTTTTTAAAAATAATTTTATACTCCGTATTAACTACTACAGTACTACGTACCAATAAGTATAAATTTACTAAAAAAATAATATTATTTAGAATATTTAATTTTATTAAGAGACGTGTCAAAAATTCAAATAAACTATATTTTAAAATGGATAGATCACTCAACATAAAATTATTTTTAAAATACTAATAAAAAAATATCATTTATTTTATACTCCCTCTGTCCAATAATACATAGATTTTTAGAGAATTTATAAAAAATTAGTGCAATGATGAACTTTTTTTAAAAGTGAAGGATTTCATTAAAATTTATACAAAAGTCTAAAAGCCCATATATTTTAGAACGAATTAGTATTTTTTAGAAAGGAAGAGTATAAAGGTAATTTCTAAATTAATACTCCGTACGGAGTAACAAAAATACTACAGTAAATGATGATACAGCGTATTATAACGGTGTGCTTTACAAAAACCATTTCATTTCATAAATTTCACTTTCTTTCGCCACATTTTCCTAACAAAATAACTTTAGGAATCAAAGGGTCGGTAAGCCCTCCGAGCCCCACGTTACATCAGTATAATCAGACGGTCCAGATTTCACATCAGAGTAATTAAATATCTCACCTAACGCCACGTAATCATTTTCTAAATCGATGCCGTTATCACCGTTAATTACACCGCCTCCCTCACCCAACCCAAACTCGAACGAGTCATAACCCGTAACTCCCTCGTCAAACGGCCAGAGACCTCCGAGTCCCAGCGACTCGGACGGGACTCGGACTAACTCAGTCGCACGGGTTTCCTCCGCCTCCTTCGCCGTCGGCAATCCGAGCTCGTCATCACCCGCTTCTAGAAGGTATCCAAGCTCCGGAAGAGACTCGCCGGTATCGCACGCCAGATCGGCGACAGATCCAGCCGGCGCCGGCGAAACACCGGCCAGCTCTTTTTCAAAGCTCTTCATGACAGAGTAAAGGTCGCGGATGTCGGAATCATCGCATCCGGCGGGAATCAAGTCGGAACCGTCGAGAAAATCGAGCAGATCCTCCCGGATCCTCTTCGCCTCCGGCGAGTCGGACTCGGGCGAATCGTTGCGGACTCGCTTCCTCTGACTCGCTTGTTCTTCCATTAGGAATATAAACAGAGATATCTACAAGTGTGTAGAGCAGCTAACAGAACGAGAGAGAACTGAAGATTGTGCGAATTGCGATACCAGAGAGAGAGAGAGAGAGTCGGAGTAGTTGGCGAGGAGGGGGGTCGAGCGATGCGGGTATTTATATAGTGGCGCGTGTGGGGAAGCGTAAACTTGTTCGGCCATGGCAGATTTGTAGATTACCTTTATTTTTAAAATTTTAAATTAATTAATTAATGTATTTTAAATGAATTATTTTGGTCTGATATTTTCCCTTTTTTATCCGTGTCCGGAAGCTCATCCTCTACCGTACTAGCTTAATGCCATCCACACCGGTGTACTTTTACCCTGTTCTTAGAGGCCACATGGGACAAATGAAAAAAAGAAAAAAAGAAAATGTGAAGTACAGCAATTCTGCAAGAACAAAGTGAAGTGCACCTTTGGTGCACTGTTTAACAAAGGATTAACCTTTTTATTGGAATTTTGTTATTTAAAAACTGATTTTGTTCAATTTAAAGTAATTAAGAATAATAATAAAATTATATTTGCACGAGTCTTAATTTTATCTATCCATAAACACTCATTTTGTATATATATTTAAATTTAAAGTAAGAATAAAATTAATATGATATGTTATTTTAATAATATTAAAATATCATTTAAATAATACTCCGTATTAATATCATACTTTGAAATAATTATAAACAATAAATTTATAACGTCGGGTCAGTAGATAAAATACAAATGGTTAAAAAGCGATTGAATGAATTTGGAGTACAGTACACGAATGTAGGTGTAATAAAAAAAAATGTAAAAGAGTGTTCTTATGCTTATGTGGCGATGATAAAGTGCGTGAAGTACACGGAATAAAAGCACACCATTGTGCATGTCCTAACGGCTCATTCTACCTTTTTATTTTTGTGAATCCGGAATTTCATTTTTAAGAAATTAAGGAGTATACTAGTTGTGCCACGTAGCACCCTCCCTTTGATTGAGACTTGAGAGAGGTATGAATATGATATTCGGAATCCGCGCATGTTGTAAGGGAATTATAAATTGAATTTAAATTCAGGATAGAAGTCCGGTCAGCTGGACGGGCAGATGATGGGGCCCACTATCAGCCGTCGGTTTTGCTTGTAATTCTAGAATTTTCGAATTTGTATTTTATACGGAGTAGTTTGGCATCGGGTGGGGTCGTGGGATGGGATGTGTCACATACTCACATGTGTGGTTAAAAACTAAAAAGGGTAGCTGTGAGAAAGGGGGTTGTTTCTAACCTAAAATAAGAAAGGGGGTTGTGTGGTACGGAGTTTATGGAAAACCACTTTAGATTCCAGAATTTTTTATTTATTTATTTTTCGGAAATTTCGTCAGGTGGGTATTGCAAATTTCGCGGGGTATACAACTTTTTTACAAAATTCGCGTGGTACCCCTGAGGTTTTAACCTATTTCGCCCCGTGCCCTTCTCGGTTAACTTTAACTTTTTTGTGTTATTTCCGTTAGTTTGCTATAAAAAAGAAAAGAAAAGAAAAGAAAGAAAGAAACGAAGCTCAGAGACGCGAAGACAGAGAGCGACGCGAACCCTCGCTCGGACTCGGACCTGGTGGCTGCGCCGGACTTGGACCTGGTGGCCTTTTGCTGTTGCTGCGCCCTCGCTCGCACCTGTTGCTGCGCCCTCGCGAGAAAGGTAAGTCTTTTGCTGTTGCTGCGCTAGGGTTTGGTTCTTTGGTGTTCTTGTGTTTGGTTGAATTTGATGCATTTGGGGGTTTTTGTGATGTCAAATTTAGGGTTTAGGTTGAAATTGATAGATTTCGAAATCGAAATTTCGTTTCTCAATCGAAATCTATCAATTTCGAAATCGAAATTGATAGATTTCGTTTACACCAAAGAAGTCTTTGAACAGAGCATTAGGATGCCTACTGGCCTCAGACCCAACAACTACCTTCAGAGCTATGAATCACCCGAAGGTTATTAGACGCTAGAAATTAAGTGAAGCTCGTCAGCTATGAAGATTTTTCACTTTGCTTAACATTTATCATGGTACGATGTTTGTGCAGGTTGTGAAGAGGTCTGGAGTAATAATAAAACCGATTAGTTTCGAGGAAATGAATCCCCATGAAAGAGTGGAGGACGAGCTGAAGTAGAAGAAATAGAATGGAAGGAAACGGAAGGTGAAGACGGCCAAAGGCGCAGCAAATAAAAAGTAAGCTTGCATCCGAGCAAAAATCAAAGTAGGTATCTGTAATTTAGGTAATGTGGTTGAACTTGCAATTTTCTCGTCGTAGCATCAGTATCAAATTTTGCAGTGCAAGGGAAAAATGGTTAACATATAGTTTGATTTGTTCGCTTCACTTCCATTCAGATAACTCTATTTGTAAAAGGATTAACTAAACAAGTTGATTATGAATTAACGACCCGATCATTTTTCTCGAAGGAGAACTTAAATGGCTATAGTTAGCACACCTGTTTCCCACCTTTGGACCATGGACTTGTTGAAGCTCAACCGGGAATGTTTTTGTATTTAGTTGTTTGACTGCATGGTTCTTGAAGTGTTTGGAAATCTGGCTTCAAAGAGTGAGTTACAAGAGTGGGACCGTGTTGTAATGCTGCATTCAGCTGATCCACAAGCAATATTGGTAAGTTTGCCCATTCTTACATTTTTTTAATTTAATAATTTTTAGTTTATCTTACTATTTGAATATATGAAGAGATTGTGTTTCTTTCGATTGTGATTTTGGATCTAATTTTTATGGGTAGGGTGCTCCTATTTCGCCATTGTATTTTTTTTTCTTCCTGGAATAGAGTTACAAAAATAGCAATGGAATCAAAAAAATAGAAAACTAAGAATCATTGATGTCTCTACCCCTATGGTTATGTGGTGGATTGCATGACTCTAATCTCGGGAAGAATAAGAGCACAGAATAAGTCATTTCCCTGCAAATGTAAACCTTTACTAGAAAGGGAGAATGATTAGCATGGGCATGTTTTTTTTTCAGTCCATTTACTCCTATTTCATTTTTTAAAGTTTCTTATACCTCCAAAACCTTTTGTTTGTATCTTTCCCTTTGAGCTTAATCAATTGAGTTTTAACCGCATTGAATAGTTCCAAGGAGGTGAGAGAGATGAGTGTGTAAAGGCCCGGATTTTTAAATAATAAATTTCAACAAATAATATAAAATGGATTTAAGTAAAAAAAAATATATATATATATATATATAATAATAATTCGGATATTTTAAGGAAAACGAGTCTTTAAATTACTAAATCGAAATTGAAACTCTTAAGCGAATTCCAGCCCAATTTTTAACGTTTAAGATCGAATCCATCCTCTTTCTCCCACCCCTATCAAGTTCCAACTCATCCATATCCTGTTTAAGTAAAATCCTATCCTATACCCCATCCCTCCTTTCTTGATCCCATTTTATTTGGCAAACAAACAAGTGAACAACCCAACATTACCTTGAAATTTCCAAAGGACATAGCATAACTCACTTTTCCTCTTACAAATCAGAAGGGAATCTCATTTGCCCCACATTTTCCATTTTCCATTTCAAAAAGAAAAGGGATTACCCTTATTCCCTTGGGTTTGACCGAGAGCAAGAGCTCTTTTCATCCCCCATTTCAACCACTACAAGCTGCTCACCTCCACCTCTCTTTCCTCTCCTTGGAACGCCGGCCACCACCACACACACCCTTCCTTGTTCTTCCCTTGGCCGTGAGCCACCATCGCCAACCACCTCCTCCTCCTCCCGCCCGAGCAACGCCACCACCACAGCTCCTCTTCCTCGCTCTGTTTTGCCGTGGAGGAAACCCAGCGCCCATCACCTCTTCCTTCATGATAGATTACATAGGTCTTAATATTGTATAGTGGGCCAAAAGCCCATTAAGGCCCAATACCTTTGTAACCTATATATATGATTATCAATGAATGGAAACCCTCGAGGAGGACTTTACATCAATTCCGCTATTCTACATGGTATCACAGCCTTTTCTTCCTAACGGAACCCTAAATTGATCCTCCCTCTTCCTCCGACCTTCCTCCTCCCCGCCGCCTCTCCGGCCCCTGCTCTCGACACCCCCTCGCACAGCGACACCGCCGCCTTCTCCCTCTCCAAGGCCACCGTCGCCGGATCCACCATCCTCGGATCCCCTGCACCGCCACCCTTTCCCCTCCCTCTCTCGGCCAGCGTCGTCCCCAGGCGCGTCCAAGCTAGGTTCAACGCGCCCGCGCCAGCCCCTACGCGCCCGCGCCAGCCCCCACGCGCCCGCGCCAGGTCACCCTCCCGCGTCGTCCCCATGCACCCATACTCTACCTCTCGACATGCCGGCCCTCACGCCTGTCTGACATCGCCTGATCCAGGCTATGTTCCGCCAGCTCTGCATCACGCCTTCTCCTCTACGCAGCAGACATCTTCAGATTCTTCTTGGTACATGGACACTGGTGCCACCTCTCACATGACGAACTCCTCAGGTAACCTCTCCTCTATTTCTTTTAAGGGCCCTGCCCCCTCTATTATCGTCGGAAATGGTGGTCGTCTTGCTAATTCGGGTATTGGCCACGCCAATTTACAGACCCCAACCCACCCACTACACCTCAACAATGTCCTTATTGCCCCAAAGATTGTCAAAAACCTTATCTCTGTCCGTCGGTTCACTACTGACAACAACGTTTCCCTTACGTTTGATCCCTATGGTTTCTCTGTGAACGATCTTACTACGGGGGTTACTCGCATGCGATGTAACAGCACCGGGGAGCTCTACCCTGTCACACCACCTCCTGCGTCCCGTCAATCGTGTCCGGTCGCCCTCTCGGCATCGTCGTCCAGCCTCTGGCATGCACGCCTGGGCCATCCCAGCGCTGCCGTTCTAGATATCCTCCGTTCCCAGAACCTTGTCACATGTACTAAAGACCCACGCTCTGGTTTATGCTCTTCCTGCCAACTAGGCAAACATGCCCGACTGCCGTTCCAACGGTCTTTGACCTCTACCCTTGCTCCATTTGATATCATTCACAGCGACATTTGGACCTCTCCCGTGCCTAGCAAGGAGGGTCACAAGTACTACCTCTTGTTTCTGGATGATTACACTCATTACTTATGGGTCTTCCCGTTGCATTTCAAGTCCCAAGTGTTTCCTATTTTTGCCAGATTCCATACCTACATCAAAACACAATTTCACATGTCCATCAAATGTTTCCAGTGTGACAATGGTCGTGAGTTTGACAACAGAGACTTTCACTCCTTCTTTGCCGCAAATGGGATCTCATATCGCTTGTCTTGCCCCTATACTTCTCAGCAGAATGGCAAGGCAGAAAGAATCATCAGAACCATCACCAACATGATGCGCTCTCTCCTCTTCCACGCATCTATTCCCCTTCCCTATTGGCCTCATGCCTTATCCACCACATGTTATCTCCTAAACATTCTCCCTTCCACTACCCTACAAAATCGCTCGCCGGCTCAGACTCTTTATTACGCCGAACCTAGGTATGATCACCTTCGTACCTTTGGTTGCTTATGCTTCCCTAATCAGTCATCCACTGCCCCCCACAAGCTTCACCCTCGTTCCACCCCTTGTGTCTTTCTTGGCTACCCGTCTGATCATCGCGGTTACATTTGCCTCGATATCAAGACTCACAAGATCATTCTCTCTCGTCATGTCACCTTTGATGAGTCGCGATTTCCCTTCGCGTCTCCCACACCCCCTGTGTCGTCCACAGAGTCTGAGTCGCCTTTCCCTCACTTCATTCTTCCCCAGAGCTCTCCCGGTGCTCCTGCGTCTCCCCCTCCCCCACCTCCCCCGCCACCATCCATCACCAGACCACACACCCGCAGCGTCTCCGGTGTCTTTCGACCCCGACAGATCGTCTCCATGACCGCCGACCATCACCCCGCTATACACCCCACATCCCCTCCACCACCATCAGCGCCTCCCCTACGCGCGGCGCCCGCCGCATGGCTTGCTGCGCCCGCCACAACCCACTTTGCGGCGCCCCCCGCAAGAACCTCGCCCCTCCCTCCCCTACGCGCGCCCGCGTCCCAAGCTGGCGCGCCCGCGCCCCAACCTGGCGCGCCCGCGCCCCAACCTGGCGCTCCCACGTCCTCCGCTGGCGTGCCCGCGTCCTTAGCCTCTCTTGCTCCCATCCGTCCCGACACCCAATCACCCTCTGCCTCCACCCAGACCTCCCTCTCCCCCATTCCCACCTCCCACAAAACAGCCCTCCAAGACCCGAATTGGCAGGCGGCTATGCTCGACGAATACAGGGCCCTTACAAAGAACGGTACTTGGGTTCTGGTCCCTCGCCCTCCTGAGGCGAATGTCATTCGTTGTATGTGGCTCTTCCGTCACAAGTTCCGCTCTGATGGGACGTTAGAGCGCTACAAAGCACGTCTTGTGGTCAACGGACGATCTCAGCAGGTAGGTATTGACTGTGATGAGACCTTCAGCCCCGTCGTCAAGCCTGCCACTATCCGAGTGGTGTTGAGCTTAGCACTGTCACGCAAATGGGCAATTCATCAGCTGGATGTCAAGAATGCGTTTCTTCATGGTCATCTGAATGAGACAGTATACATGTTTCAGCCGCCAGGATTTGCTGATGCTGATCGTCCCAAGCACGTCTGTCTCCTTAAGCGCTCTCTGTATGGTCTAAAACAGGCTCCGCGGGCTTGGTTCCAGCGCTTTGCTTCACATCTGCTACGCTTAGGCTTCATCGGCAGCCGCTCAGATTCGTCTCTGTTCATCTATCGCAGAGGCTCTAACATGGCCTTCCTATTACTATATGTCGACGACATCATTCTCACCGCCTCTTCTGATTCTCTTCGGACGTCCATTATTTCGAAGTTGAGTGCGGAATTCGCCATGTCTGATCTGGGTGAGTTGTCCTACTTCTTGGGAGTTGCTGTTCAGCGTCATGCTTCTGGTCTGTTTCTCTCACAGAGTAAGTATGCTGGCGAGATTGTTGCTCGGGCTCAGATGGTCAACTGTAATCCAGCCGCCACCCCTGTCGATACATCCAACAAGCTCAGTGCTCACTCTGGTCCTTTGGTTGATGACCCGACATTGTACAGGAGCCTCGCTGGTGCTCTACAGTATCTCACTTTCACCAGGCCTGACATCAGTTACGCCGTTCAGCAGGTCTGCTTGTTCATGCATGCTCCCAGGGAACCACACTTTCAGGCCTTGAAGCGGATTATTCGGTACATCAGCGGCACCCTCGAGCTCGGCACCACGATCACTCCTTCCGCTAAGCTTGATCTTGTTGCTTACACTGATGCGGATTGGGGTGGTTGTCCTGACACACGTCGTTCCACGTCTGGTTACTGTGTCTTCCTCAACGACACCCTTGTGTCATGGTCAGCTAAGCGTCAGTCTGTCGTGTCTCGTTCCAGCGCTGAAGCGGAATACAGAGGTGTTGCCAACGTTGTCTCCGAGTGCTCTTGGCTTCGCAATCTCCTGCTTGAGCTCCGTTGCCCTCTTATGAAGGCCACTCTGGTCTACACTGACAACGTCTCCGTCGTCTATCTAGCTAGCAACCCGGTCCAGCATCAACGCACGAAGCACATTGCGCTTGATCTCCACTTCGTCAGGGACAAGGTTGCCATAGGACATGTCCGCGTTCTACATGTCCCGTCCTCGTATCAGTACGCTGATATATTCACCAAGGGTTTACCTAGACAGTTGTTCATTGATTTTCGCTCCAGTCTCACTGTACGACCCCCTCCAGTTTCGACTGCGGGGGTTTGATAGATTACATAGGTCTTAATATTGTATAGTGGGCCAAAAGCCCATTAAGGCTCAATACCTTTGTAACCTATATATATGATTATCAATGAATGAAAACCCTCGAGGAGGACTTTACATCAATTCCGCTATTCTACACTTCATTCTTCTTCCTCGAGACCAGCAGAGGCAGCATCCTCGCCACCTCCCGGAGACACCAGTATCCACCAGGATCAGCCCCCGGAGCACCGCCGGCGCCGCCATCCCTCTCCTCTTCTCCTGTTTCCTTCTGAAAAACGCCGGTAAGGGTTCCCTTCCTCTTTCTCCCTTAAAAACTCAAAGGTTCCACCTTTCTTGATCGAATGTTCGACCCAGGTCTGAGAAGCCTCCCCCGAGCCATCGGCGAGCCCTAATTCCGACTCCGGCTGACCCAATCGAGCTCCGAGCTCCGTTCCAGCGAGCCCTCGCATCCGAATCAGAACCCCTCGGTGAGGATTCCTTTTCTCTCTTTTCTTCTTGTCGACTAGTGCCTCTGGTGTCGGGGTAGACGGTCGGAGCTGGGTCGTCGCCGGCCGGCCAGCCTCCTCCATCCCCCTTCCTTTTCCAGTTCTCGCGCAGAGCGTTGGTGAGGGAGATGAGCAGTGTTTCAATTGAACCGGTTTTCTGTTTTAAAAATGGGTTCGGTTCAGCTTTATTCTCTTCCTGTGAACCGGTTCAGTTTAAAATGGAGATGGGTTGGTTTATTGGATCCGAAAATGGAAGGAATGGGTTTTGGGCCTATTTTGATTGGACCCGGTTTTCATTCGGTTTTGGGCTGCTTGATCCGGTTTTGTTGTTTTGGGTTTTGTTGGGTTGAGTCTTGTTATTACATTGTGTTATTACATGTTTTATGGTTATATTAATATATATGTGTGATGTGTCATTATATATTATCCTGTTTTATGGAAATTATAAATTTCTGAAATTATTCTATAATATGAAATTATTTTAGAAAGTGATATTATTTGAATGCGTATTGTGTGATATTTAAAAATGTGACTTAAGAATTTTAAAATGAATTATTGGCTTGATCTTATAAGTATGACTTGTTGATTTTGACTTATAAATAAGGTTGTGGTGATGGATTTATTTTGGAAATATTTATCGTTGTCTTAAATTACTTGAAACATTAAAGTCAAGGTTTTTGAAATAAAATGCCGGAATTATTTCTATAGTATGATTTTGAGAAAGTGGTTTTAAGGTTTAAATGTTAAATGTCGGAATTTGGCCAGGTATGATTTGAGAAATTATTTTGGATATGAGTGACTTAATTAGGGATTTAAGGGTTGGAAAATATGGTTGGTACGATTTTATCAATGGGGTTGATTGGAAGTAAGTGATTTTTGGTTAATGTTGATCGTAGCGGAAAGGTTTTGGAAAATAGTTTTATCACCGTTTGGTTTTGGGTATATTGAGAACTTGGGAATCGTGTGTATGAATGATGGTCCGGTAGCTTATGGAAATGGCTTGATGATAGGTGCGTATTGCTTTTGGATTACTTTGGACTTGCATATGGGCCCTTGCTTGTGTTATCTTGCTGTTCTGCATCTTCAGGTAAGTCTCTTCGGAGCTTACTCAGATTGAATAGAGCTATTCCCTGCTTTAGGTGCATGATATACTAGGTGCTTGCATTCATGATCAGCATGTCATGTAGTACCATGCTAGGTTGCATCGTTCGTTGAGCATTCTATTTCTTTGCTAGGGTCATAGGGTAGCCCAGCCTCATCGGGTACCCTGGGTCAATCGAGTACTTCCTTATATTATGATATGCCTGCGGGCTTTATTGTGGAGCGGGTTAGGCATGCGTTCCGCCCTATTATGAATGAATGCATTCACGAGCTGGCCAGTCTCCGCCTGTCGGAAGGGGTGGAGGTAGGAGAGGGATATGCCACTTGGCATTGTGTTGGGCCCTTTACAGTATTTCTGCACAATATTATGAACTAGGAGCATGCTAGTGTGTTTGAATTTCGTACTGCATTAGAGCATCTTTATTAGGTATAGCGTATATGTGTGCTTATGGTTGGGATGCAGAGTTAAGTGGGCATCGATCTGATCCCGCCCCAAATCAATTTTTTTAGGAATTATTTATGTTCATCCTATCGGTGCTGTTTGCTTATTGCGCGGGTCATTTTGTCGGCGGAGAGTGAGCGCTGGAGTTATAGACTTCACCAGACTCTGATTATATTGTTTTGGATTTATACTTTTGACTCCGTTTTGACCCGGCTCCGCCGTGGCACTTGTATCTGTACCTTACTTCCGCTTTACTTCCGTTTGAAATGGTTTCCGCGACATAGTCTTAGGACAGGTTAAGGGTACCAACGACCCTACGATACTTTAGGGTTTGAAATCCCTCTTTATTACTGACCTTGAAATGAGTTGAAACCTCGACCCGTACCTGGATTGCAAGATCCGAACAAGGGTTTTCATCCCTTGAAACGTAACCCGAAAATCATAATTCCGGGTCGTTACAGAGTGTCAACACTAGATATATGTTTCTTAGTGAGCTGCTTTATTTGACAAGTAAGGCTTCTCCATTTCTTTATCAAAACTTTTTTATCTGCACCCAGGAATCAGTGCTCACCTACCAATGGGAGCTGCCTTTTGGAATTACCCCTCCACCACAACAGGTTTGTTGCTGCTGTTGTATTCAAGTCTTGAATTTAAGCATCATTCTAAGTTTCTAATATTACAAGGAGGGACGTTGCTTGTATCATTTCCGTATGATATGATCAGACTTGTTATGTTATCAGTCATCTTTCAGCCTAATCACCCTTATATGCATTTTTAGATATCCCCCTGCTGACTTTGTTTCCTTTTTTTTTTGGTACAGACTCTAAATCAGACAATGTTACATTCTCAACACATACAAGCAATTTGAAGTTGGCCTCAAAACAACCGCAGGAGTTAATTATCCCCCATTCTCCATTTGACTATTCTACTTTTAAAAGAAAAAATTTCAGGAGGTATGCATACAATGGAATGATGTGGTAAAGGTATAGGGCTCTGTTTGGCATTGGATCATAACATCAGGGGGAGGGGAAGGTAGCTCATGAAATAGAAAACTTCATGATGAAGCTTGTTGCATCAAATGAAGAGAAGAAAGCTCCGAGTACGGAATGTGCAACAACTCTGACCAAGCTACAAGATGCCGAAAAGATCATTGATGATTTGAAAGTCAAGTCAGAGATGGGGTGATGAAAGATTGCATCTCATGAATGAAAACAATTGGAGAAAGGAGTCAGAAGAGGAGTTGGAGATCAAAGCAAAGGAACTTGAGGTGTCCTATAAACTGATTTTTAGCATGACTGATTTATAAATTGAAATCATTTTTTGAGAGCTTTTAAGTCTATTAGCTCAAATGGTAGAGCGTTGTGCCCATGCACAAAGATGCGAGTTCAAATCTCGTATAGACTATTTATGGTTTTCTGAAGTTATCATGTTGCTTAGCTTTTGTTCTTTTGTAACTAATTAAAATAGAATCTGAAATGTAGAGACTTCATTACAAACTTGAATTCAAATATAAGCTAGATTGAAATAGAATTCCGAAAAATAATTCAATGTTAGTAGATTACATAACATCTGCAAATTCATCAAATAAATGACAGTAGATTAGTGAGACACAGATCTAGCTAGTTTCACATTCCAAGTAACTTGGTATTATAATTGGTACAAGAGTACAAATTTTCTCCTATAAAAATCATTTAGCATGGATTTCAATGGCCTTTTAATCTAATGAATCATGAAAGCAACTAATTTCTAATACCTAATATTATGCACTTCGACTCAAAATTTTTGATAGCCTATGTGGGATTCGAACCCACATCTTTGTGCATAAGCACAATGCTCTACCATTTGAGCGAAAAGGCTTAAAATTTCAAATACTTTAGGCATATTAGAAGCAACCACAATGGTGTTAGCAGTGAATAGAAAACTAAAGAAGTTGCTATGTAAAAACCGCATAGTTGGAGGTTTCTCCCCCGGATAAGTACACACCAAATTCTTATTCCTTCTTTTGATTCAACTAAATCTTGATGCTTTGATCAGAAAATGATACTTAAACAAACAAAGTGCTGAATTCAACATTGATTTGATATTTTTTCTTCTTTTTCCTCCTTAACATTATTTAGTTCGGCTACTGTTTTCAAATGAATGAACCTCTACAAAAACCCTAAATTGAGAAACGAAATTTCGATTTCGAAATCTATCAATTTCAACCTAAACCCTAAATTTGACATCACAAAAACCCCCAAATGCATCAAATTCAACCAAAACAAGAACACTAAAGAACCAAACCCTAGCGCAGCAACAGCAAAAGGTTTACCTTTCTCGCGAGGGCGCAGCAACAGGTGCGAGCGAGGGCGCAGCAACAGCAAAAGGCCACCAGGTTCGAGTCCGGCGCAGCCACCAGGTCCGAGAGAGGGCGCAGCCACCAGGTCCGAGCGAGGGCGCAGCCACCAGGTCCGAGTCCGAGCGAGGGTTCGCGTCGCTCTCTGTCTTCGCGTCTCTCCTCGCGTCTCTGTCATCGCGTGTCTGAGCTTCGTTTCTTTCTTTCTTTTTTTTTTTTTAGCAAACTAACGGAAATAACACAAAAAAGTTAAAGTTAACCGAGAAGGGCACGAGGCGAAATAGGTTAAAACCTCAGGGGTACCACGCGAATTTTGTAAAAAAGTTGTATACCCCGCGAAATTTGCAATACCCCAGGGGTACCTGGCGAAATTTCCGTTTTTTTTTTTACAGCAGGCAAACAAACATTAGGAAGGTTTTGTTAAAAAAAAAACACAATCTTGATCATCCTGAATGATGATGTTACAAATATCCCTGTTCAAAGGTAGAGTAGACATATTACAATTTCTTGTACTCTTAGCAATGAAATCTGCTACTCTATTTACTTCTCTATAACAGTGCTTAAACTCAATGTGATCAAAGAAATTAGAAAGAAGCCTGATTTCTTCAACTTGGCGCAAGATCTCCCAATTTATTGTTGTCGAGCCAGTAATTGCTTTCACTGCTTCTAGATTGTCTCCTTCAATTACGACTTTCTTGAAACTTCTCTCGATCGCTTTCTTCATACCTGTACAAATAGCTAAAACCTCAGTTTGGAGAATTGAACTCTGTCTTATCTCCTGATCAAAAATATCAATAATATCATATTATTGATATGACCATTGGAGTCCCTGATGACCCCTCCCACATAACACTGGCCAGTGGGGCGCACTGAGCCATCAACGTTTATTTTAATTATTGTATTCGGGTTTTTTTTTCCATTTTACCTTTTGTCGTTTATTCTTCGGGGTTGTCTTTGTTGTTTCACCATTTGTCCTTTCCCAGTTTGCAATATCATTTAGGATTCTTTGAACTAGGGCCGATGGATTGTCTAGATTCCAGAAGTTGTTAAAATAAGGAAAATTTACAGAAAATCATCTTTTCAATAGGGGCGTTTTCTTTAAATTCAAAATTATAGAAAACCACTATTTAAATAGTCTTTGTTTACAACTCACCATTCATTCATCTATTTTTGTTAATTTTTCATTAAATATATTATATATTAATATTTTTAAACTCAAATTTGATTGTAAATATATTCAAAATTTGAATTTATGGGTTCAATTATATATATATATTTTTTATCAAAGATAATTATTGAACAAAAATATTTAAAATATAGATAAATAATAATATTTTTATAATATAAATAAATAAGAGTAATTTACATAATATTTTAAAATCTTATAAACATTTTCAAACATATATTAAGATAATAATTCTAGGCTTTGTTTATTTTTATTTTTTAAAAATAAATAAAATAATCCCTAAAATATAATCGAGTTCTTATATAAATTCAAAATTTTAATATATTTATAATCAAATTTGAGTTTCAAAATATTAAAATATAATATATTTAATGATAAATTAACGAAAATAGATGAATGAGTGGTGAGTTGTAAACAAATACCATTTAAAGGGTAATTTTCTATAATTTTGAATTTAAGGGGTTGTTAAATGAAAACACCTATATTTAAAGGGTGGTTTTCTATAAATTTCCTTTAAAATAATTCTAGGTGGAGATGGTTAAATCTTAGTCACTCAATTCTGAAAGGAATTTTGATTTTAATTAGTTTAGTCATTTTTTAATTTATTTTTTAAGGTCGATAAATTTATATAGGGTAATCCTACCAACTCCATGAAGTTCAACCTTATGGGATTCTTACCCCAAAAAAAGCTTATAAGACCATCAACAACAAAGAGTCACACGAATCAAAACTCATTTCAACCACATCAACAACTATTCCTACCACGTCAACTTTCCACTAACTTTTCGGTTTTTTTACATTTTTCATCCACAATAAAGAGTCGCGCGAATCAAAGCTCACTTTACACTTTTTTATATTTATTAACCTAAATGTTGATTTATTTTACTTAAATTTTTTTGTTAATGATATTATTAATATTAATATTAATACGTATAATTAAAATAAAAAAGGCACACAATTAAAATTAGAAATATTTTATGAAATTGAAAAACTGAAAAAAAAACACGAAAACAAATAAATAAGGCTAACTATATGTAACCCAATACTATTTTTATGTTTAATTATATGTGTGTGTGTTTTCATGTTCAGGGTGTAGTGAGTATTGTTATTTAATGTTCAAATTTATGTATTTTTATGGTGTAAGTTTATATTGATTTAAGTTAATGTTGTTTATGTGACTATAAATCTTTAACATATAGTAAACTTAGCGAAATTTCTTCTTCTTCCAAACATATGCAAAATGGGTGTCATTGGGTAAAGAAAAATAAATTGTATTCAAAATAAAAAAAAAATAATAATAATAATTTATTTAACAAATAAATAGGAATTTTAATTTAATTAAAACCCCTTCCATGCGTCCCCCCTCATTTTTGAATGCGAATCAAAACACTCTCTCTCCTCTTTCTCAAATGTTTGGCTGAGCTGGCCTTCATTTTGATCCCCACGGATCTGCGTTGCTGATGGTCTAAACAGGTGGATGAGAAATAAGCGGTGGAGGGTAGTTTCGTCAATTTCTGTTTTATTTTGCCTTTTTTTTAGCGAGGCTATTGATAAGATGACACAACTATACAAGGGTTATTGACAAGACAAAATTTAATAAATTGCACAATAAATTTTGTTTAACCAGTATCACTTCAGTATCACTTAATTACTCCCTCTGTTTCAAAATAAAAGTAAGTTGAATTTTTGGCACGCGTTTTAAGAAGGTAAAGACACTATAAAATATATATTTTTGAAATTATTTTGTTTTATAACTTCATACTTATGACTAGCAAGAGTATGAAATTATTAATAAAAAAATTAATTGAAAAAATAATACCACATCCATTAATTAAAAGTTTTCATTTTAGAGTTCTGCACACTTTTTAAGAAAAAAAATAAAAATACATTTATACCCCTAATTATTACTCTATTTTTTTACCTTCTCAAAAATTAAAACTAACATCTATTTAATCATTACAAATTTTAAAGGACAATTTTGTAAAGTAGATGACAAAGTACCTAGAATGACATTTTTTTCTTAACAATATATATTTTCTAAAATGACAAGTTTTAATTAACAGATTAAATATTTTATAGTGTTCCTAGCTTCTTAAAAAACGTGCATAAAAGGACCAACAATTTATTTTGAAGGGAGGGAGTATGGTATCAAAACAGGCGCTGTTATAGTTTTTTTTTAAAAAAAGTTGAAGCTTAAAGTGATAATTTCGTATTTTTAAAACCAATTTTTTAACGTTAAAAAGGATCTTCTATCTTCGATGGCTCTATTGGAAGAAAATTAGGTTGTTCTAAAAACGAATTTTATATTTTTTTAACTTTAAAGATGAATTTTATATATTTTATATCGCGAGATACCAGATTTTCATGGTTTTGACAATAATGATGATAACTATAACAGGTTAGTTAATCAACTTGGCAGAATAAGCTCCATGGGTCGTTTATGTTTACACTTCTATAAAAACAGAAACGGCTTAAAAAAAATACAAAGATCTGGTATAAGTCTCACCCAAATAATAATTTCCGACAGATAAAAGATATTGAAGATCAGCTTCTGTTACTTCAAACACAACAAATTAGTGGGAATTCAAATAATACCATAAATATTAAGCGTAATAGGTTGTTAAGTAAACGGGAAGCTCTTATGGACTTTAATAATACCTTCTGGAAACAACGAGCAAAATCAAATTTTTTAAGATTTGGAGATAGAAATACTAAATATTACCAATCAGTATATAAAATACGAAATTCTAAAAATGTCACTCGTAATTTTACAAATAAAGATGGGTTAGTGATTGAGGATGATGATCAAATTAGAGATGAAATTACGGCTGAATTGGCTGACAGATTTATTTCAAATAACGCACCGGTTAATAGTAATCCATATTTCCTAAATTTAATTGATCAGACCATTATTGAATCTGAAAATAGAATTTTGACACAACATGTTTCAGATGAAGAAGTTAAGGATACCCTTTTTTCAATGACAGATGATAAGTCTCCAGGTCCTGATGGTTTTCCACCAGAGTTCTATAAAAAAATATTGGGATATTGTCGGTAAATTAGTTTGCAAAGCTGTTAAATCATTTTTTCATTCTGGCGTGCTACTCAGTGAAGTAAATTCAACCTTCATTGCACTTATTCCTAAAATCGATACGCCTAGTAATATTAACCATTACCGTCCGATTAGTCTGTGCAATACTATTTATAAGGTTATTTCAAAAAATTTGGCTAACCGTTTGAAGCCTATATTACCACGTATTATTAATCCTTTTCAGTGAGCGTTTGTACAAGGTAGAAATATTCAAAATAATATACTAGTAGCTCATGAGGTTTTCTACTCTTTTCATAACAAAAAAGGTAAAGCTGGGTGGATGGCATTAAAGTTAGATATGGAGAAAGCTTATGACAAAGTTAGTTGGAGTTTTATTCGTATTATTTTAAATAAATTTGGTTTTGATTCTAGATGGATTGATTGTGTTATGACATGCCTAACTAAAACCTGCTTTTTAGTTTTAGTAAATAATTTGCCGGGCCGTACATTTCATACTCATAGGGGAATTCGACAGGGAGATCCTCTTGCACCATATATTTTTGTTTTGGTCATGGAACTATTAGGGAGAATGTTGCAACAAGAATCTTTGGAATGTGACCCTTTGGTTGGAATCAAACTTACAAATAATGGTGATCATATTCCATTTCTTTCCTTTGCATATGACACCCTAATTTTTGAACGAGCTGATTATTTAAGTCTTCATATGATTAGAAATCTTCTAAATACTTTCTCCAATATGTCTGGATTAACTATAAATTATAATAAAAGTTCTTTACAAGTTTCTAAAAATATTCCTGTCAGTAAAGCCCAATCCCCTGCTCAACAGCTAAATATTCCAGTTACAAAGTCAATGGAAAAATACCTGGGTATTCCACTTATTAGTGGTAGGGTTAGCAATGTCTTGTTTTGATGAGGCGATTAATAGTCTTAAAAAGTAGCTGTCCAACTGAAAATCTAACGCGCTCTCTCAAGTTGGTAGAACGGTACTAATTCAGGCCAATTTAAATTCTAAAACAAATTATTTAATACAATCATTTCTTCTTCCAAAAGGAGTTCTACAAAAAATTTATCAGATCAACAAAAATTTCTTTTGGAATAAAATTCAATCTGATAACTATCATCCTCTAATTAGCTGGGAACATCTGTACACTCCTAAAAAAGATGGTGGGTTAGGTTTTAAATCAGCTGAGCAAATTAATATTGGCATGCAAATGAAACTTCTGTGGAGAATCATGGCTGATCCAGATAATATTTGGTCTAAGGTAATTACGAGTAAATATCTCTCGACGGAATCTCTTATGGAAAAAGGTAGATTCAAAACTTTTTGGCAATTTGGTAGACTTCTTAATATTAGGAATCTTTTCTCTAAAGGATTGCTTTGGTT
The DNA here is from genome assembly GCA_037127255.1 of Persicaria tinctoria. Lineage (NCBI taxonomy): Eukaryota > Viridiplantae > Streptophyta > Magnoliopsida > Caryophyllales > Polygonaceae > Persicaria > Persicaria tinctoria. The sequence goes on along the minus strand of JBANSL010000002.1, from coordinate 85,244,438 downwards.
AGTTGGTAATGGAAAAACAATTAATGTATGATCTGGCATTTGGGTAGATGCGCAATATCTTCATAGGTTTCGGAATGATCGTGATCTTAATTTAAAAGTATGCCATTTATTTATAAATACCAACTCTTGGGATACTAATAAGTTAAATTATATCTTTCCTTCTCATATAGTACAAGCAATTACTAATATCTATATTCCTATAATTGATATTCCAGACAAGTTAATTTGGATTTACAGTAATAATGGCAAATTCTCTGTTAAAGCAACTTCCTCACTTTATAAAACTAGGAATACGACGAAAATTCCAGCAGATTGGATTTGGAAACTTAATATCCCTCCGAATATTAAAAAAAAATTTGGAAAATTTTCTTAGATATCCTGCCCACGACTGTCCGGTTAAATAGATATATAAGTAGAGTTCCTAATACTTGTTCTCTTTGTAATTCGGATATTGAAGATACAAATCATTTATTGTTTAATTGTCAAATTACAAAATCCCTTATTCAAAATCTGGGTGTTAAGTTGAACAAATGTTTCATTATGCCAAATTTAACAAGTGATGTTCAAGAAAAATATTCTTTTTTTTTGGTGAACTTCAAGAAAAATATTCTTAATACTAGGGCTCTTAATCTAGATTTTACAGATTTATGTCATTTATGACATTCAATCTGGGAGATCAGAAATAGAATTATTTTTCGCAATTCTTCTGATACAAGTATGATCTATGCATTAACTCGAGCTATTGATAATATCTCTTGTTGGAATAAAGGTCAGATTATAACGACATTACCTAAACGTGCTAGACCTCCTGACAAAATGACATGGAAATGTCCTCCACTAGATGTAGTTAAGATCAATGTTGATGCTTCGGTGAAAAGTGATACGCAACCACAGATTGGTTGTGTTGTGAGGAATAATGATGGTCAGGTTATTCGGATACATAAATGTAATGTCAGGATGGGTTCTATTATTTTGACAGAAGCTCTTGCTGTTTATACAGGTATAAGATTGGCAACGGAGATGGGGATCCGTAGATTGATACTTGAGAGTGATTGTGCGATCATCATCAACGCCATCAATCATGAGAACAATAGTCCATGGGAGGTCACTCAAATTGTTCAAGAGATCCTTTCATTTAGAAGAAATTTTGAGAGCATCAATTTTCAGCATTGCTATAGAGAGACCAATGGTGCAGCTAATTTTATTGCCAAATCTCAGATTAATTATAATTTTATTTTGAGCGCTTGTTGTTGTGAGTTCCAGAACATCATCTTACGAGATGATCATTGATGTCGTTAGTACATCCAACTTTTTGCCTACTGTAAAAATATATATATATATATATATATATATATTTTCACGTTTAAATATATTATATATTTTTTTAAAAAAAGTTGGGTAGATTATCATAGTTTTGCTAATGACTCATCCTACGATTTTTGAAATTATAGTCAACTAAATCTTCACCCATTTTTAAAAGACAATTTTACACAAAACCGCCCCTTAAATGTTGGCGTTTTCACCGAACTACCTCTTAAATAGAAAATTACATAAAACCACCTATAACACCCGTACCGTCAACAAAACACCGCCTTTACCCCCATTCCGTCCACATCATTGTTAAAACTATGTCAAAAGACAAATTTTCCCTTATCACTCTCCATCTATAAGCTTTGATTGCCCAGAGGCACTTGTTTATCGATTAAAAGTGAACATGATGGATCAACGAATTTAGAGAAAAAAATCAGAGGCAGATTCGCATAAGATGTTGATGGAGAATGCCTGAACGTGTACGAGCGACTCATCTTCAAAATCAAGGGAAGTACACATGTAATTTGGACACTTGATTAATTTAGGGTTTTGCGTTTCAATTTGGGCGAATTTGATTTTGGGTGTTTGGGGATTCAATCGATTTGTGTTTCTTTGATTTGGCTTTAATCTTTTATATTATTTTCTACCAATTTCTTCGATTTGTACAGTGTTTCGTTTGATTTAGCACCCACGACCCATCCCATGGCAAATGAAGCATTTGTTCTTAACGATAGGGGTTTGGGGTTAATGTATTGTGTTTAGGTTGGGAGCTAGGAGTATTGTTAATTAAATTCATACATTTATGAGTGTTGATGGTATACAATGGCTTTGCACATTCATTTTTGTCGGTGGTATACAGTAGTCCATGGTCACTCTTCATTCTTCAATCGTTCAAAAGGGTGGAATCTGGATATCAAGGGAGATAAGGGCAAAATTGTCTTTTTGCACCATTTTGACAAGGACTTGGATGGAATGGGGGCAGGGGTGGTATTTTGTTGGCGGCACAGGTGTTATAGATGGTTTTCTGTAATTTTCTATTTAAGAGGTGGTTCGGTGAAAACTCCATCATTTAAGAGGTGGTTTTGTGTAAAACTGCCTTTTTAAAATCATGTTGTCTTTACATCATCTATTTAATGAGATTTTCACCGTTTTAACGATAACTGAAACTCTTGTTAGCAGAAGATGCAAGATAATACATGTATTTGAGAAAATGTACTCCATAGATGAATTCAATTGGGTGATGTCATTTACACCTCAACTTTTTAGCATTGGCACCACAAATTTATTTACACCTCAACTCTTTTTTTTTTCTCTCTTTTTAGTATTTACACAAAAAAAAAAAGAGTGGTAAGAAAAATATCATTTAATTTAAGGATGATTGAATATTTCTATTTCCAATGGGGGAGTATTTAGGACGTGTTTGACAACGGGGTGGATTTTAGTGGATGGGGATGAGTTTTGGGGATGGAAGAGATGGAGATGGATTTTGGGGATGGACGAGATGGAAATTTAACACCAAAATAATCCCGTTTGTGTTTGGTCGTATTCTGATTGTTTGGTGGATAGAGCAACGAAAAAAGTCCAAATTGCCCCCACTAAATCATTTGAGTTTACCAAAATACCCATTCAAAATACCCTAAAATCCCAACTTCATCTTCTTCACAAGAGAGCGACGGCGCGGGTAGGCGACGGTGGTGGTCGGCGGCGGTGTTACCAGTTGGAATTCCACTTGTGCCCGGTCGGATTTCCACACTACCAACTTGAAGATGGCGGTCGGATTTCCTTTGTGATCTCCCACCCGATCCGGCGCCTCTCGAAACTCCTCCAATAGCTTCTGTTGGTGTTGCCGGTGGTGGTCGGCGGCTGTGGTGGTCGGCCGGCAAGGGCGACGACGGCGGAGGAATCAGAGGTGATGGTTAGTGATGGGTGATGGTTGGTGGTGGCGGCTAACATGAAAAACAATTAAGGAATGAAGGGTTTTGGGTTTGAGGGCAAATTTCGGCACCCCCACCTTCCCATCCCCTCAATCCTCCTTCGACCAGGTGGGTTACGTACCCCTTCCCATCCCCCGTATCTCCTGCTTCTCATCCTCCTCCATCTCCGCGCACCCCTTGCCAAACACACCGCCGCGCGCCCCGAGGACCCACCTCCACCCACGGCATCCCCTCTAACCCCCTAACAAACACGCCCTTAATGATGGAAGAGGATAGACTTGTCCTTGTTGAATTCTCTTCCCCCCGTTTGAGACTTGCCATTTTCCACCCCGCTACTCTTTCCGCCTGGCTTAGCCGATTCACGTCCTTTGCAGGCTAGGGCTCGGACCCGTGGGGAATTAGTCAACGACCTCGGAACACCCACGTCACAAAAAAAAAAATAAAAAAAAAAATACAACAACAACAATATTGTACATGAAATAGTTTTAAATTGTTTCACTGCCCTCAAAAAAATTCTTTAAAATATGAACCAACTCTAAACCCTGGTTTCACTTTCATTCAATAAATTAAGAACCAATTTACATTACGTAACTACGTAACGTGCGCACTCGTTCCGTTGGATATTCCGATAGTGGGGTATTTGAAATTAATTCTATAAAATTTTTTGAAGAAGTAATTATATTTGAGAAAATGATGTATATTTGGAGAATTTATTATTATGATTATTTATTTTCTTTGAAAAATCAGATGGATATTCTATTGGGTTAAAAATTGATTTAAAATTTCGAAAATTCCTTTAAAGTGATAGTTGATGTTATGTTAGGTCCAATTGTATTGTATTGTATACTAGTGTGTGTTCCGTCTCATATACAGAAGTATGTAAAGAAAAAAGGCCAGTGATAGAGTAAGGGGAACATCTCCTCTCTCTAGATTAGAGAGAGGGAGCCCAATCCCCTTCTTGGGTCATCACCGCCCTAACGGCCGCTGTTCATCCTTCGTCAAATCCGAACACTCCTCTTCGAAGGATGAGATTCTCCTCTTCGGATGTCGAAAACCCTCATTCGGGAGTCATAAACCACATGATGAGATTCCCCCCATGTGTGTCATTGATATCTGAAATGTCATCCTAGATGCAACAAAGGTCCCTACATGTCTTGGTCAAAACCCTTCCAAGTTGTTGTTCGTGTACACAATGTTCTTGGTCACATCGCCGCCATGATTCATCAAATGATCTTCCCTTGTCTCAAGGACCAAGCCGCCACTATTGTTGCCAACATCTCCAAAAACAACTTCCCTCGCCACCGAACTTCGCCATTCCCTAGGGTTAACCGGCTCGCCCATTGTTGTCTTATCATGACAAGGGGAGGACTATGGATTGGCCCTCTTTGCTACCTCCAGCTTGAATCGTGCACTATTACCCCATGCCCATCTAAGAGGATATCTATAACAACCCTCTCTAGAGGGGTAATGGGTGGGTGTAGTCTCCGCAGTAATGGCAAGCCCCGACCAGTTAGACCATCCTTTCATCCCCGTATCCAACTCACTAGACCATCCTTTTGTTATTGTTGGCAACGGTTCTCACTTCTCACATTCCTAGTTTTGGTCTAGCCAATACCACCCAATCTACTAACTCACATCTTCTATATCTAACCAACATCCTCCCCTCCTCAACTAATTAAAAATCTTATTTCTATTCGCAAATTCACATTCCTAGTTTACTAATAAGCACCAAACCAAACACAAACTAAACCGGCAAATAATTGAACTGAACCTAATGTTTTCGGTTTTAAATTTTGAGATTTTCGATTCGATTCGGTTTGACCCATTTCGGTTAGGTTTTAGACGATGCACAACTCATATCTGTCCCACCAATTTAATTATTGGCCCTTTGCGCTAAAGATTGCCATTACTGCGGAGACTACAGCCCGGTTCGGTTCGGTTCGCCTCAACTTCTTCATCAATTTTTTGGTCCACCTGCAATGCCAAACCCACCTACGAAACAGCTCCCCTCCCGAGGTCCACAACATTCCTTGAACCCACAACCATTCGGACAGTCTTTCACTTTGAGGTCTCCAAGAGATGGGCAGTTCATCAATTGCATGTTGAGAATGTGTTGCTTCATGGCCATCTTGAGACGAACACCCTGAGATGAAATTAGAAGGTGGGTTGTCAACTTACATAGGCTTCTACACGACCGTTAGTGGGAGCAATGTGAAGGTGTGGACCATTGAGAAGGTTCCGGTGATGGCATTGGATGGCAATGCCAGGGAGTTAAATATATAGATAGACAGGACTGCCTTGACAGATTCCATAATTGAGGTGAGTACTTGCAAGCGCAAGTACATTCAAGACTCGAGTGAAGGGGATGCGAAGGCAAGTGTTACGGTGCAGGTTAGTGGGCTGTCATTGCCCCTTGAGAAGAACTTTACATTGTCATGAAAGATGGGGATGTGAGATTGATCTTAGTTCATGGGAATGGAGGAGTTGGGCATTGATTTATCACCTTGCAATAAGCAATGAGAGATGGTTTATGCGAGGTTCTTAGAATGGGTGTTGTGTGAGTTGAGGGCTGGTTGCTTATATTTGATGCTGAGGAGTTTGGAGAGGCATTTCAGTAAATTGTATGTTCTTCTGTTAGAATGTCATTTTAGTTCATTCAAGGATGAGTTACATACTTCATATTATTATAATTATAGTAGCATTTGTATTTTGGGGATTAAGATTTGATCAACTAATGCACTTGTTCTTTCTTTTTTAAGAGAGAAGTAATTCGACGTATGAGACAACCCCATTGAGTAAAATCATAATTCAAAGTTGTCAAAATCATATGCACAAAATGAAAGTTGGATTTTATAAGAGTAATGATGTTGTTACCAAAACAGCAACTATGACTTGGGCTCACCTTTACTGTGGAATTTTCTCCCGGCTCCCACTTCCCTGAATCATTTGCTGCTTCAATGGAAGGCCAAAGAATAAGATCGAAATGCACAAAATTTTAATTTGTTTAGTTGGTTTTCCTAAGCCAGCAGTACAGATGCTGCTATCTGCTAACAGTACTACAGAAAATCAAAAGCTCAAGTTAAATTTTAAAGGAAAAAAAAAACAGATTGACCTTTAATACCATACATGAAATTTCTACAAGATATTGCATTAAATATTAAGCATTCAATATTAGAGCTGACCTTCATCAACAATTCTAGACAATCCATTGAACCGGCGGCCACTGCTGAGAACAGGGGTGTAATGCCGTCATCGGTTTCAGCATTAGGCTGCAAAATGATAAAAACAAGAGGCCAATTAACTATAAGAGGATACATGTACCTTTTGGCTTATGAGTAGATAACAGCAAATAATCAGCAGTTGGCCAAAATGATTGTATGGATATAATGCAGCAGATAGATAAAAATCTCAGCACTTCAAATTAGTTAACAACGGGTTTTTTACTAACCTTAGCATGGTGTTCTAACAGAACTTTTACAGCACCTGTGCATGACCAGAGATCCACTAGCTAGAACAAGTTGGTATATGGATAATCTGCTCCCTTTGTTCATGAATGTGTTTTGCACTGGTGAAGCACAGTGATACCAGTTTAGAAGCGCATTAAGCAAGAGAAAAATAAATCAATGCATTCTATCTAAAATATAGCCAGATAATTGTGGGAAACAAAGAGCACCACACTGCACTTGAGAATAGATGGCTGATCCTTTTCACATGCTTCAATTAGTTATTAAACTCAACTGGTAAAGATTCAATACGAATATGAACCAATTTCTTTGCTTCATATTCAGTTTATACTGGGATCGACTCACACTGCAGAAATGCAAAATGTCTTTGGTTTCATTGCCATCATCCAACACTGCCCATTATTAGTTTTAGCAACAACATAAATAAATCTATTACAAATACCAATCAGCTGATAAAGAAAAGGAGTTTGAAAGTAAGAGAAAGACTAATTGAGAGAGCCATTGAAGCTAAGGCAAGAACCAGCAATGGCCACCAAAACACCATCAGCACCCGTCATATTTGCAAGTTAAAATTAGGTTTTTCAAATGAAAACCTCAATATTAATTCATGAACTGAAAGAAGCCTAGGATGGAGCACTTTGCTTTAGGTAGTTCATTGACATTTTTATTCAAGTTTTTATTAAACACCATCATATGCCAAAATTTTCGTGTAAGTTTCAACAAAAGCACAGAATCACTCAAAATTTTCAAGAAATAGAAATAATAGAATGCGTGGAACAAAGAGATCTAGGAGATACTTACCATATGTAGGAATCACAAGCAAGCTCATAGTGAAAATGAGGCAACGTGTACATCTTCTGTCTGCAAAGAGCACTGAAAAGGCAAAAAAAATAGAAGAAAAGAGCAAAACATAGGATTAAAAACAAGGAAATCACAAGAATCTATATCACTTGGATGAGGTCGACAATGTAATCCGAAGGAGGAGGATGACAGGGATGCAATCGCCATTTGAGATCTCTTTCGGTCACCTGAAATTCCTCTCCAACTGGTAGTGAACTGTAAATTTCTTCAAAGTCAAAGACCGGCAATTCAAAGCAACAAGCATTCATTGTGGAGAAACAAATGAGGCCTTGGTCTTTTGAACTGTGCATGTGGCAGTATTCTACGCACGTGGAAGTTTTTGACACTTAACACTGCCGAAAATTCCCAGCGCATTATACTGAATGAATTTTCATAATTCAACAGCAATATGTACGTAGCAGCAAATTATACAAAACAAGCTCCTGCTGTCAGCCAAAAACAAATGATTTGTTCCTTAGCAAAACACATAAGTGATGATTAGATGATTATACAAAGCAAGCCTTTGCCCTTGCTAGATGAGTTTGATTCTTGAAAGCAGTTAAAACAATTACCAGAGCTAGCAACTCTCATTAATGAAACTCACAAAACATAGAAGCAGAATCAAACATGATCTCTGTAACTCTTGCAATACTAGTTCAGCTTTCTTCCTAAATACAACAACAGAAAGGCTAATTCTGCAGTCTCAAAGAAACCCAACATTTTAACATTCTATCTAGGAACCCAACGAAACAAAGGGGTTGTGCGGCATCACCTCGATGAGAGCCTCTGATGAAGATCATCAGCAAGAATCTGCCTGAGATTATCACCGTAGTAATAGAACGACCTCTCATTATCCAAGACCCTAGGGGGAGCCCCAGTCTCTTCAGGCTCCCTGAAGATATGCTCGGGTTCCGGCTCCCGAGCGATCTGGCAGAGGTTGTGCAGGACGCAGCAAGCAACAATGGTCTGAGGGGCATGGTTGATGCCGACATTGAGATTCTGAAGGATCTTCCAGCGGGACTTGAGGAGGCCGAGGGCGTCGACCACGGCAGACCTGCCATTCATCAGCGCGGCATTGAACTCTTGCTGCGCGGGAGTGAGGCCTCCCCCTCTGGCGCTAGGGTTTGAGGGGAAGGGGGTGAGCAGGAAGGACAGGAGAGGGTAGCACCAGTCGCCGACAATGTAGGGGCGGACGGGGTGGCCGCGGACGTTGACGACCTTGTCCCAGACAACATCGCCGGAGAGGAGGCGGTGGTAGAGGAGGCTGTCGCGGAAGTGGGAGGCGTCGTCGAGGGAGCCAGGAGCCTTGACGCAGACGTCCCAGAAGATCTTGTTGTGGTCGGCGACGACCTGGAGGAGGAGGGCGGGGAAGCCGTGCTTGGATGAGAGGAAGGAGGAGGAGGAGGCGCGGCGGAGGCGGATGGGAGAGGAGTCGATGGCGCCGCAGACGTTGGGGAGGGAGGTGAGCTGATGGAAGGAGTGGGAGGTGGAGTGGAGGCGGCGGGAGACGGGGATCTTGATAAACTCCGGGTAGAGCTTGGTGGAGAGGAGGCGGGTGACCATGTTGGTGATCTTGGAGACGAGGAAGGGGTCGAGGTTGTGGCGGCGGGCAACAGAGGAGGCTGAGAGGCCGCGGGAGAGCCGGGAGAGGACCATGGCGACGGCGTAGTCGGCGGGGAGGGAGAGGTTCGAGAGCGCGATGTGCGGCTTCAGCTTGTCGACGACGGTGGTGAACACCGGGTAGGAGAGGCCGTATGAGGAGCGCCAGCGGGCGTCGCGGACGGAGGGCTCCATGGACCAGATGAGCTCGGAGGAGAGGGCGCGGAAGGAGGCGAGGGACTGGTCGGGGGAGGGAGAGCGGGAGGGGGAGGCAGCGGCGGCGTTGGAGGAGGAGCGGGCTGTGGCGACGTAGGAGAGGACGGAAGCGATAGTGAAGAAGAGGAGGGGGGCGGCGGAGGAGGAGGCGAGGAGGGAGGATGGGGAAGACGGGGAGGAGGAAGAAGCGGCGGAGGAGGCATCGGAGAAGAGGGAGGACGTAGGGTCCAGGTGGTTCTGGAGGTGGAGGAGGTTTGAGAGCATCAGCAAGAACGACTGATCCATTTCTTACAATCCCCAATCTCAATTCCCAATCTTCCTGCCGATGAAGAAGACGACGAATCTAGGGTTTGTGTGGGAGTGTTTTCTTCTCGCCTTTATTTCCCCTTCGGCCCTTCCTTGGAGATTAGGATGAGATTCTAGGGTTTCTCTGGTCTGCGCTTGCGAGGGAATTCCGACGCTAATTTCTTCTCTCCTCAATGGATCGTCGACTTGGAATCGCCGGCAGCGGCGCTGTGGAGGTTAAGGCGGAGGTGGGCATCGAAGAGGGTTTACAATTGCAGGTTGGTTTCGGATTTGGGGAGTACCGGAGTTTGGTATCTACGACGTCGTTTCATCCTTGACCCGGAGTCAATTTCAAAGATAAAATTGCCACCCAAATCTTTTACCACATAAAAATAAATAAATACTACCTCCGTTGAAAAAAATACATAGTATAAGTCATTTTAAACATTTACACACAAATTAAGAAAATCGTATACTTATTTCATTTATATCCCTCATTAATTATCAACAACTCTTATCAACTAATAAAATTTAAGCAAAAAGTCAAAAGGTAATAATTCTCTGTTATAATCCGAAGGTCCATTAGGCGGAAGCTTGAGCTTCCATGGAGGGTTGAAAAGGGAGAAAGAGAGATATGAACTTCCCTGTCTCAGCAAATAATACAAGACTTCCTCCCGTTGTAGTAAGAGAAAAGTCAGGATCGAATCCACGAGGAAGCACGTCAGCAGTTCTTAGATAGCTGTAAATTCTCACAGCAGCAGCAGAAAGACAGAATCGCAGAAAGGAAAGAAACAAATAACCCGGCAAGGGCAACTAAAACAAAAGCAAAGACAGAAACTAAAGACAGAAAGTAAAGCAAAGCACAAAGCAAAACATAAACAAAGCAAAGCAGAAACTAAAAGCAAGGACACAGAAGCTACTCGATCTCGAGTAGCTGTCCTCTATCTCGATAAGAGCAGTAATGAAAACAGAAAACAAAGCAATCAACTCGACAAGCAAAGTTCTCCTCGACCTCGACAAGAGGTACTCGATCTCGACAAAGAAAGTAAAGACAGAAACTTTAAAATCGACAAAAACAGAAGAATCACAACTCGACTAAGACAACCCCTCCTCGACGTCGACAAGAAACAGTAAAAGACAAAATTGCAGATTTTCGACAGAATTCAGAAATTTGACAGAAATTAACTCAATATATTAAAAGACCTCCAAGGCCAGGGTTTCAACACCACAACGATAACCATGCAAAACAACACACAAAGGCATAAAAGATTATGCTTTCCATCAAATAACTTTCGTCATTAACAAATAGGCATATAGAGGCTCTCGCATAAACCCTAATTCTTACTAACCCTTTTTCACATAATTAATCCAAGTTGCATTAAGATCACTTTCGCTTCAATAACACAAACAAGGATCACCTTCAACTCTCGCAAAAGAATCATGCTCATAGGGATAGAAGATGAATTGCACAAAAAGATCTGACCTTTACCGCATCACCTTACATAGCCACCGTCGGGCTCACCCTAGCCCCAGGAGTGGGTGGACTACTCACGTCTCATCGCAATCGCAGACATTGATGTAAAAGAAGAAACTTGCATAAAAACTATATTCAAAGCCTTTTACAATCCTGGCAATCAACTTTCGCAGAAAGCCAAAACCCTAAAAACCTTAGAACTCCTAAATTTCTCTATGGAACTACTTGTCTTGCTTGTGAATTTGAATCGTGATGGAATGAATAAAACTGAGCCCCCTAGGGCCTTATTTATAGCATTCATTCCCTAGCTATTCTAGGAAAGAAGATATCTATCTCTATCTAAAATTATATCTAAAATGCGTAAGGATAAATAAAAGACATAATGGAATTAAATCCATAAGGAAAGGATAAAACTAAATAGGTAGGTCTTCATGATGTTGATAGATCTTGTCTCCTTGGATAGAACTTGATGTATTCAGATAGAATCTCGCGCCTTCGCGCCCAAGGAATCCCAAGTCTAGTCGGACAAGGCTCGTCGAGAAGCTTCCGGACACTGGTCTAGTCGACCTCGAGTAAGGTTCGTGTTGTTGCAGGAGTAAGTCAAGTATAGAATAGAATATGGTTTAGAACGACTCCCCTGTCTCAGCAAATAATACAAGACTTCCTCCCGTTGTAGTAAGAGAAAAGTCAGGATCGAATCCACGAGGAAGCACGTCAGCAATTCTCAGGTAGCTATCAGATTCTCACAGCAGCAGCAGAAAAACACAGAAACAAAAGCAGAAGCAGAAATAAAACAGAAACAAATAATCCCGGCAAGGGCAACTAAAATAAAAGCAAAGACAGAAGCAAACAAGCAAAAGCAAGCAAGGCAGATAACTCGACAGAGACAGCAGCAGGCAAGTCGACAACAGTAAGCAAATCGACAACAGTAAGTAACTCGACAACAGTACTCGACCGAGTTTTGTCGACACAGAAGTCCTCGATATCGAGAAGTACTCGACACAAAAGGCTTATCGACAAGATGTTCTCGACAAGACACAGATCGACAAGACAGAAGAAACTCGACTTCAGAACTCCTCGACGTCGACAAGTGAACTCGATGTCGAGTAGATTCTTCGAACTCGATAAGAACAGAAACGTAAATTGCAAATGCTTTTCGGACATAAACGAATGAAAACACGGAATTAATCAATAAACTAAAGACTTCCAAGGCTAGGGTTTCAACACCACAACGGTAACCATGCAAAGTAACACATAAAGGCATAAAAGATCATGCTTTCCATCAAATAACTTTCGTTATTAACAACTAGGCATATAGAGGCTCTCGCATAAACCCTAATTGTTACTAACCCTTTTTCACATAATTAATCCAAGTTGCATTAAGATCACTTTCGCTTCAATAATACAAACAAGGATCACCTTCAACTCTCGCAAAAGAATCATGCTCATAGGGATAGAAGATGAATCGCACAAAAGATCTGACCTTTATCGCATCGCCTCACATGGCCACCGTCGGGCTCACCTCAGCCCCAGAAGTGGGTGGACTACTCGCTCTTCATCGCGAACTCAGACATCATTGATTGAGAGAAAACAACTTGCATAAAAATAAACCAAAGTTTACAACCGCTCGAAGCCAACTCCGCTCTCGCTTCACAACTCCAACCGGCTGCTCACTCTCTCTCTCTACTACTTCTCCTACTTACTTCTCTCTGAAATTGAATCTAACTGAAATTGAATCTAGAATTGAATTGTGATCGAATAGAAATCAGCCCCCTAAGGCTTTATTTATAGTGCTCAAATCCCGCTAATCTAGGATAGAACAACTATATCTATATCTAAATCTATATCTAAAAGCTAAAGATAAATAAATAACATAGTGTAATTAAATCTAATAGATAGACTAGGATTATATCTAATGTGTGGACATCTTCTTCGGTCTTGATAGATCTTGATAGATTCGGATAGAATTCGTCGAATCTTGGCTTGCAAGTAATCTCCTTTCTCTTCGGACTTCTCCTCGATCTCGGCTTCTGGAGTGCTCGACAATCTTCTCGACATGTCTCCTCGACATCGACAAAAGTTGTCGATGTCTAGAAGTTTCTTCGTCTGGTGCTCGGCAACTCGTACTCGACGTCCAGTGCAGATGTCGAGTAGAAACTTGTCGATGTCGACAAATCTTGTCGATATCGAGTAGACTTCTCAGCTTCCAGCTCTGTTCGTAAAACGCACTTTCCCGATGCCTCGGTTGTCGGATTGACGCATATGACCATGCGTTGGAAAGCTCTTTCCGAGGGCTACAACTCTCATGAAGACATCACAGCCTGATTCAGAACGATGTAAACCGGAAATTGGCCTTCTCTCCGGCTGCACCATTCTTGGCTTCTCCATGACTTTCCATTAAGCTCCAAAATGCGTTCGATTTCTGCGAAATATGACAAAAACTTGTGTAGACCTCCATATATAACAACTAAGCATAAACCACACATATTTTGTATCATTCAAGCCCAAATGCATGAAATGCATGCAGAAATCGATATAAAAGTAAGTGTAAAACATGGCAAATTAGGCTCACAACAAACACCCATACTTAAGCTTGCTTGTCCTCAAGCAATACTTTTAATTGTCATTCAAGGGAAGAATTCAAACTCTCAACATATTAGATTCATTGCCATATGTCCCTGCAATCAATTACCATCCTTGAAAAGGTACTAGTGTCACAGATTCATGCATGTGCAAATATATCAAAGCAACATCTACTCACAAAAGGAGGTTTATGCAAAACATTCATTCGTGACAAAGCATTGATAATCAAGAAGACTTTAATTTAAGCTCATGAAGGAGTAGATTGGTAAAAGGTTAAAAGGTGGGCAATTTTTGGCAATGTGGTGCTTTTGATCCGGGGAAATGGAGTATTTCCGAATTTTGAGTTTCATTCCACATTCTTTCTCCATTTTAATTCATCACCTTTCATATTGCTTTTCTCAATAACAATGCTTTTACCTCTCTAACCTCAGCACTGCCTTCTCGCGAGTCGCAAACATGGATGTCATGAATGGCCCCGGATACTTAGTGCTTCGGACTCCTCACAATGTGTCCCATCTCTCCAAACTATTATCTTAGAGAGCAGGGTCAATCTACCTTTATCTCCTGAGGTGATTGGATTTTTTTTTCACTCATTAAATTTTCCATATATTTCAAACAAATTTCCTTCCAAACTCCAATAATGATATTTAACAACACAAACAACCATATAACATCTCCATAATGTAACATCATTCTCAACATAATCCCCGGATAGGGTAAAGAATGGAAATATTTAGATCATGTGGAGCAATAATTGAAATAAGGCATATTATGGCTTTTGTGATGCATAAGCATAGGTAAGGCTAGGAATTATAACAATGAGCATTATATGGAAATATAAAGTCCTCCATCATCTTATCATGCAACATGTCAAAAGCAACTTCAAATTTTACCTCCTTTCATGGTTTTCAAGAAAATATGCACTTCATTGTGACTTCCCTTTACTAGGCAATTTCATGCTATATCTCTAATGAATCCAATTTTGCATCGTCGAGTTCAATATAAGCTTCCATGACATTATTCAAAAAATTTCAATGGGGGTCATTTTTCTCAAATTTTTGGAAAACATGCATATAAGCACATAAATCAATAATGCATTCCAAAATAGCCATGTAGCAATTCAAAGAAATAGATTCTAAATATGCACACATAATGTCACAATATAGCAAATATGCATAATGTAAGCCCTTCCCCCACCCCATACTTAAACATTACAGTGTCCTCACTGTATATAAAACAATGTAAAGGGTAAAGAAAGAAACTCACAAGACATGAGTGCAGAGCCGCAAAATTTCGAATGGAGCCTCTCCTAGGCCGAGTGTTAATGTAGCTTGGTTCTATCCATTGACCTGAAAAGTTAGAAGACATATACCTATAATAGAAATAACAAAAACCAAAATGTTCAAAACCAAAAACAAAGTCTCAAATGTCCTAAAAAGTCTATGTACATGCTCTAGATTTTATAGTCGCTAGGCCGACTTTCCATTTATGCTCAAGGTGGCATCTGCAGAGCCCATGTAGCTTGGGCCTCAAATAAGACTCCATTCTTGTCCATCAGCTGTAATCCTCCATAATGGATCTTGTTCACCACGAACGGTCCCATCCGCTTCTTGTTGAATTTGTTGGGAAACCAATGATCCTTTGACTTAGAGACATAGAGTTTGTCTCCAACTTCATACTCCTTAGGCTCATCATTGGATATCCTGCACAATCGCACATACCAAGGCAGACCTCTCCCATGTATAGATAAATCTTTAATGGAAATAGGAGAAGAAAGATCCATACCTTGACTCACCTTCGCAGAGACGGAATCGGGGACAACGGTGTTTGGTCGATCTCGACTAGGGTTAGTCGATCTCGACAAGTCTGCTGGTCCTGGTGGTGGTATGCTCGAAGATTCAGAAGTCGACGAAGACAGGGTCTGGTCGATCTCGACGAGCCTGGTCGACCTCGAGTAGGGTTCTGCTCCTGGTGTCTGCAGCGTCGAGGAAGGGGCCGTCGAGGAAGACGTGGTCTTGTCGATCTCGACAAGGCTACTCGAGATCGAGTAGCCATCTTCTCCTGGTGGCTTGCTCATCGACGAAGGCGGGGCTGCGCTCTCCGAGTGGTGGTCGAGATCGACAAGGGTGGTCGAGATCGACAAGGGATCTCCTGGCTCTGGTGGTGCGCTCGAGGAAACAGGGACTGGTGGCTCCGAGTTGTGGTCGACCTCGACGAGGCTTGTCGAGATCGACGAGCTTGGTATCTCTGATCCGCTGCTCGACGAAGCCGGCTCTGGTGGAGTCTCCTTGGTCTGGTCGAGATCGACTAGGGTTCTACTCGAGGTTGAGGAGCCCTGGTCGATCTTGACCCCATACTTAGCTCCTGTCAAGGCATCCGAAAAATAATCAATCCACAACGACTTACCTTGGTCTGTGTCGATTGGATTCTCTGTGTTCTCTTTAAGGATTGCCATGATCTCCTCCACCTGGGCCTCCATATCCCTCTTTTCTATCTCTTCAGGGGTCATATTTCTGACTTTGGGTGCCCCGCAGGTGATATAGCCAGCTGAGATAGATTTGACCTCTTCCATTGGACCAGTATGCCTTTCAGTTTTGTTAAAGGAATACTCAATGACCTCATCGCTGATGTTGAAGGTGAGCACTCCTTTCCTTACGCTTATGTTGGCATCCACCGTCGCCAAGAATGGTCTTCCTAAAATAATTGGACAAGCAGGATCTTCTTGCATATCAACTATTAAGAAATCAGCAGGAACGAAGAATTTACCTACTTGTACTGGGACATTTTCCACCATGCCTGTCGGAATGACCACCGTGTTGTTGGCCATGTATAGTCTAGCATCCACAGGCTCCAAGGCACCTATCTTAATCTTGGACCAAATCGTTAAAGGCATAATACTAACACTAGCTCCAAGATCACATAGGGCATTAATTTTGTATGGACCAAATCCAATAGTTATAGCAAACTTACCTGGATCCGGCCTCTTCTCCAATATGTCCAGATGGCTGCACTCCTCTGTGATTTCTGCCATCGATCGCTTTTTGCTCAGGATCTCCTTCAGGAACTTGACATAGGATGGCATTTCATTGAGAGCTTCTGTGAAGGGGATGGTGACGTTGAGCTTCTGAAGCATCTTGATGAAGCGCTGAAATTTTTTCTCTGCTGGGTCCTTTAGAGATTTTGTGGGGAAAGGCAGCTTCTTTTTCTGCGTCGGAGCCAGAACAGACGTCGGAGTTGCTGCAGATTTCTCTACGTCGACCAGGGGCTCCTCGACATCGACAAGGCCTTTGTCGACATCGACCAGATTGGGCCCAGTCGAGTGGCTGTGTGGTGCAGACGAAGATTTTGGCAGGCTCTCCTCGAGGTCGACGAGTCCTTTGTCGAGATCGACTAGTCCTTTGTCGAGATCGACCACGGCTTTGTCGAGATCGACTTGCTGTTCCTCGTCGTTCTGCTGGTTCCCGACCTCTGGCTCTTGCAGTTGATGACCGCTTCTGAGTTTTACAGCAGCGACGTGTCCAGTCTTTCCCTTAGGATTTTGTTCTGAAGATCCTGGAAGTGTCCCTGACTGTCTGGGGATTCCGGCTGCCAGCTGACCAATCTGTGTATCAACTGATTTCCTCCAGGTATCAATTTCCCCAAGCCTAGAGTTGACACCTTGCATCTGAGTATAGACGGAGTTGAAGGATTGCCTAGTTTCTGAGTGGTTTCTCCGTATCTCCTCCAGGACTGTCTGTATATCATCCTTCTTTTGATCCCTTTCTGGATGTCCTGGAGCTCTGTAGGGCGGGGGATTCCTAGGGACACCTTGGTTCCATTGTGGTTGCTGAAACCTTTGGTCTCCCATGTAGCGATTGGGTCCCCCTGCGTAAGCTACATCCTCATGGTGCTCTGCCAGCCTGACTTGCTCTGTGTGTGGGCACTCAGGAGTGGTGTGCCTTTGCGATCCGCATTCTATGCAAGGCTGGTTGACAGAGAGATATTTGACTTGCTTGATGAGCTTCCTATTCTGATCTCTGTAGTATTGCTCCCTAACATCAGGATCAATTTCCTTTGCTGGCTCATAGAGAGGCATAGATGGTGCTGGCCTGGCGTATGGGTTCTCTTCATAGGCTACAGTAGACCCATACTTGTTGTCGTAGTTGGTGAGCTTCTCTAGCACACCCCATGCGTCACTTGGCGGCATCGTCAGATACTCGTAGCGAGTATAATTGTTGATTCTGTCCTTAGTGACTTGATCCAGAGAGTTGAAGAAGATCTCCTGGATGATGTAGGGTGGATGTCCATGAGTAGGGCAAGATCGCAGAAGTTCCTTGTAGCGCTCCCATGCCTTTGCCAGTGGTTCCCCTTTCTACTGTTTGAAGGCGGTGATTTTCTGGCGGAGATGTGCTGTTTTGGCAGGTGGGAAGAATTTGTTCAGAAACTCTTGCTCTACTTGGGCCCAGGTTGTGAGTGATTTTGCCTTCAGCCCTTCCAGCCATTTCAGTGCAGGCCCAGCGAGAGACCAGCGAAAAGATTTCATCTTGACATATTCCAAGGTTGTACCTTCTGCAAGAGTACGGCACATATCATGAAAATTAGTAATATGTTCAAGAGGACACTCATTAAATCTGCCGTAAAAGGCATTATTTTTAAGCTCTATAAGAAACTGAGTGCGAATTTCAAAGGAGTTTTCAGGGATAAGAATCGTCGATTCAGGCACGATGAGAGTCGGATGCATATAATCCTCAGCAGTGGTTGGATATTGGGCAAGCTCAGTTTCCGCTTGCCTCGCGCGTTCAGTTGCTTGTTCCCTTGCTGTTCTCTCAGCGGCGATAACAGCATCCTTTGCGGCCAATTCCCTGTTAAGCCTAGCGATCAGCTGTTCCTGTGTTTCAGCGGCCGCCATGATCCTTTTGAGTTTGGAGTGGATGTGTAGGTAGCGCTCCGGTTCGTCTAAGTTGTCAAACTCAAGTGTTTGACCAGAACGACGCATACACCTGCAAACTAACTCAAAGAAACAGTGAGAACTGACTACCTAAGGCGCGATTGATTGCTTCCCCGGCAACGGCGCCAATTTGTTGTTGCAGGAGTAGGTCGAGTATTGAAATAAATGTAAAATATAGTTCAGATTGACTTCCCTGTCTCAGCAAATAATACAAGACTTCCTCCCGTTGTAGTAAGAGAAAAGTCAGGATCGAATCCACGAGGAAGCACGTCAGCAGTTCTTAGATAGCTGTAAATTCTCACAGCAGCAGCAGAAAGACAATCGCAGAAAGGAAAGAAACAAATAACCCGGCAAGGGCAACTAAAACAAAAGCAAAGACAGAAACTAAAGACAGAAAGTAAAGCAAAGCACAAAGCAAAACAGAAACAAAGCAAAGCAGAAACTAAAAGCAAGGACACAGAAGCTACTCGATCTCGAGTAGCCGTCCTCTATCTCGATAAGAGCAGTAATGAAAACAGAAAACATAAAACAAAGCAATCAACTCGACAAGCAAAGTTCTCCTCGACCTCGACAAGAGGTACTCGATCTCGACAAAGAAAGTAAAGACAGAAACTTTAAAATCGACAAAAACAGAAGAATCACAACTCGACTAAGACAACCCCTCCTCGACGTCGACAAGAAACAGTAAAAGACAAAATTGCAGATTTACGACAGAATTCAGAAATTTGACAGAAATTAACTCAATATATTAAAAGACATCCAAGGCCAGGGTTTCAACACCACAACGATAACCATGCAAAACAACACATAAAGGCATAAAAGATCATGCTTTCCATCAAATAACTTTCGTCATTAACAAATAGGCATATAGAGGCTCTCGCATAAACCCTAATTGTTACTAACCCTTTTTCACATAATTAATCCAAGTTGCATTAAGATCACTTTCGCTTCAATAACACAAACAAGGATCACCTTCAACTCTCGCAAAAGAATCATGCTCATAGGGATAGAAGATGAATTGCACAAAAAGATCTGACCTTTACCGCATCACCTTACATAGCCACCGTCGGGCTCACCCTAGCCCCAGAAGTGGGTGGACTACTCACGCCTCATCGCAATCGCAGACATTGATGTAAAAGAAGAAACTTGCATAAAAACTATATTCAAAGCCTTTTACAATCCTGGCAATCAACTTTCGCAGAAAGCCAAAACCCTAAAAATCTTAGAACTCCTAAACTTCTCTATGGAACTACTTGTCTTGCTTGTGAATTTGAATCGTGATGGAATGAATAAAACTGAGCCCCCTAGGGCCTTATTTATAGCATTCATTCCCTAGCTATTCTAGGAAAGAAGATATCTATCTCTATCTAAAATTATATCTAAAATGCTTAAGGATAAATAAAAGACATAATGGAATTAAATCCATAAGGAAAGGATAAAACTAAATAGGTAGGTCTTCATGATGTTGATAGATCTTGTCTCCTTGGATAGAACTTGATGTATTCGGATAGAATCTCGTGCCTTCGTGCCCAAGGAATCCCAAGTCTAGTCGAACAAGGCTCGTCGAGAAGCTTCCGGACACTGGTCTAGTCGACCTCGAGTAAGGTTCGTCGACCTCGAGTAGAGTTCGTCGTCTCGGCTTGCTGATGCTCGATGTGGCTCGGACTTGGGCTCCTGGGCTCGTCGACCTCGAGTAACCCTAGTCGATCTCGAGTAGGATGGCTCGGTCGACCAGGCTTCCTCGGGTTGGTCTTCTCGGCAAGGCTCGGACAAGGGCTCAGGCGCTCGTCGATATCGACCACCTCTTGTCGAGATCGAGTAGGGTGCTTCCACGAGTTGGCTCTTCCGCTGGCAGCGAGTTGCTTCTTCCGCGGCAGCGAGTGATCCGCTGCAGCGAGTCGAGTCTTCCGCTGGCAGCGGGTGCTCCTGGTCGTCCTCAGCTTCGTCCTCGTCTTCTCGGGCAACTTCTCCTCGTCGACTCCGGGTGGTGGCGCTGGGCTTCGTCGACCTCGACCAGTTCTTGTCGAGATCGAGTAGGGTCCGGACCTCGGGTGTCTGGCTCTCTCGATCAGGCTTCGTCGACAAAGGTTGGTCGGCCAGGCTTGTCTATGTCGACTAGGGCTTACTCGAGATCGAGTAGCCTGGGTTCTTGGCCTGATTCGAGTGGTTCCGCATGCTTTGACCTTGGACTTCTGTAGCCGTTTTCCGAGCTTTTTCGACCTTCTGTAGAATTGCTGTAAACGCCTCGATTTCTGCGAATTCAACAGAAACTGGTGTAGATTCCATAATTTGGCAAATAAGCATAAACTACATAGATTCTGTACTATCTTAGCCCAAATGAATGCAATGTATACAGAAATCGACATAAAAGTTACTGTAAAACATGGCAGATTCAGCTCACAACAAGACAAACTCACTTGCCTTGGTCATAGACCCGAAGTTTGCATATATTAAATATTAGGATTAACCAAGAGATTTAATTCCTCCTGAAAACGTAGGATACCGATTGACATCACCAACTATATATCCAAGCGCATCCAGCCACGTCATACACAACAGACAAATAATAATTTAATTAGCTTATGTCTAATAATTTTACCCTTAAACTTCAGCAGAATCTTTCTTCAAAATAATCCGGAATTAATCTGACAAACTTATATCCTTTACTTTTTTATAATCACTTGTCCAACACTATTTTTAAATGTTCAGACAGTATTATGACTTGCAAACTTAATTTATGATTTCCTTCCCTAAATTTAATTGGGCATTATAACGATTTAGAAATGTCATATAATCCAAAATAATTGGGCATTATCTCAACTTAAAAGAAATACCCGTTTTATTTAATGTCATATCGCCTTAAGAAATACCTAAATTTCTTAATAATGGCGAGTATCATAACGGCTAATAAGGGATTACCTTGAATTATATACGAGTATTATAACGATATAAAACAATCAATATTTTAACATAAATGAGAAATTTTTTAGAGGGAATCAAAGGAAGTAGCCCTTGATCCGAAAAACTTTGCTAAATTAACCCCTGCAAAAAAAAATTGCAAAGGGTCATCACCTCTGCCGGTTAGAGACGGATTGTAGCCGGTGGAGAGAGAAAAAGGTGGAGAGAGAAAAAGCAAGAAGCATTTATTGCCCGTCCCTCTCAATCTCTGGAAACCCAAAACAGTCGACTTTCCCACATCTTCAGAGAAAGAAGAAGATGGAAGAAGGGTAGGCGGAATTGAAGAACAACGGTGGATCTCAAGCTTTTGCTGGCTCCGGCGAGGCTACAAGGGCGGAATTGAAGGACAACAACACCGCCACCGGGTCCCTGGTGGTAGGTTGAGGGCTCGGTGGCTACCGGCGGTTTACTTCTCCTAGATCTGTCCGTTTCTTCGAAGCCTAGTTATGCTTGGCCAGATCTGGAGTGTCTCAGCCTTATGGATCCCAACGGTGCTGGTTTCGACGGGTGGGTCTCAGATCTAGGGCTCCGTCCGGCGCAGCCGATGACGCCGCCGAGATGATCTCCGACCCGATGTCAGCGATGGTTCTAGGCAGCTCCTCCTCCGGCAAGAAGAGATTCCGCACTAAATTCACCGCCGATCTGGTGAGGGTTTCTGTTGGGGTGGAGGTGTTGGCTCGGATCTGGTTTCTCTTGGCCGGATCTGGCCGCTCTCTAGCTCTTCTCTCAAACGTGGTAGCGGGTGGGTCTGACCGGTTTGGCCGGTCCGCGGCTGTTAGGCGCCTGCGGTTTCTTCCTGGGCTTGTGAATGGCGGTGGGGTTCTGTCCAGATCTGAGTGATGGGAGGTTGGTGAATCCCTCGGTTCGAGCCGGGTGTGAGGTCGCGGGGATTAGCTTGGCGGTGTTGGCCTGTGGTGGTTGGAGTTGCTGGTCCGGGCTCCTCCGGGCTTGGCTGGGTTCCTCTCTTGCGTTGTACTCAGAATTTGGCTTGAGTTTGGTGGCAGTGATGTGATAATGGGTCCGACGTTTTGGTGGGCGGTGCTGGTCGGAGGTTCCTCTCTTACATCGATAAAGAACGAGGTCTATGATTGAAAAAAAATCTTGTAATAAAAAAAATACTGATATCTAATAGAAGTGGGTAAATCCCAGACATGTCATGTAAAAAAACTCATCTGTCATGTAAAACAATTCACCTGTCAAGTAAATAATTCATGTGTCAAGTAAAATACATTATGTGTCATGTAAATCTGGTATGGGTGACATGCAAATTCAATATGGGTGACGGGTTATTGAATTTAGAATGATATAATGCTTAGATTTAGGCATTTTGTATTAGGTGATGAATTCAGATTAAAGGATGATGCATGAGTTCTTAGCATTAACCTTACCAACATATTTAGTGCATCTTTTCTATTGAACTTGTGTAATGAAAGTAACTAGGTTAACCGACTTTAAATAGGCGAACATTCTGATGCTATTAATGAAAGAAAATAAAATGACAGGTAATGCTATTAACATGACAGGTTATACTATTTAACATGACTGGTCATAACCTTTAACATGACAGGTAATGTGAATCGATCATCTTCTCCTTATTGAAAGAAAATAACATGACAGGTAATGCTATTAACATGACAGGTTATACTGTTTAACATGACTGGTCATAACCTTTAACATGACAGGTAATGCGAATCGATCATCTTTTCCTTAATGAAAGAAAATAACATGACAGGTAATGCTATTAACATGACAGGTTATACTGTTTAACATGACTGGTCATAACCTTTAACATGACAGGTAATGCGAATCGATCATCTTCTCCTTAATGAAAGAAAATAACATGACAGGTAATGCTATTAACTATCATGTCAAAGGTATTACTTGACAGGTTAAAAGCATTATATGTCATGTACATCGTCGTTGAATGACATGTTCGAATTTCCCATAAGTACAAAATTCGTTAACTACATATTGAATTACAAAAGCCGGAGCATAAGCATCTCCAGGTGCATCTTGACACCAAAAGACACCGGTCATTCGACCAACACGGACATGGGTCGTGAAGAACACACAATGGGAGATGAAGAGCTATTCACGCTACACTTACCATTTTTTAGAGATAAATTCATGGAGCGTATTTGCCCATTACACTAGCAAAGTAGCAAGATTGACAAAGATTATTCAATGGCACACACACACAGGATTCATGGGAAAGCCTAATTACACTAGCAACGTAGCAAGATTGGCAAGTAAATATTAACTAGTGGCATGTACAAACGCTGAGGCTGGAATGTTGACATAAACGGGTGACATGTATAAAAGCTGATGGCAAAACGTGAGTTGTGTTTTCTAAAAAAGTGGGTTGATTTTTTCTCTCTCTTTCTCTCAGCACTTTCTGAAAAAGTAGGTTGCTTTTTCTCTCTCCTCCTCTCAGCACTCTCTCTCCTCTCATTAATTCCCTCTCTCACATGCTTTTCTTTTTCCCTTTTTCCTTTCCTCTCTCATCTCTCTCTCCCTGTCACTCCCTGTCAGCTTTTTGTCCAGTTGTCTCCCACAATCTCACCTGTTACCGGCTACACTTGTAAGCGGATATCCGCTTTTAGCAAATTTTTTCCGGATGGGGTTAGTTGCGCAAAGGTCATCACCCAAGAGGGTCATTTTAGCAAATTTGCCATCCGAAAAACTTTGCTAAACTAACCCCTGCAAAAAAAAATTGCAAAGGGTCATCACCTCTGCCGGTTAGAGACCGATTGTAGCCGGTGGAGAGAGAAAAAGCAAGAAGCATTTATTGCCCGTCCCTTTCAATCTCTGGAAACCCAAAACAATCGACTTTCCCACATCTTCAGAGAAAGAAGAAGATGGCAGAAGGGTAGGCGGAATTGAAGAACAACGGTGGATTGCTGGCTCCGGCGAGGCTACAGGGGCGGAATTGAAGGACAACAACACCGCCACCGGGTGCCTGGTGGTAGGTTGAGGGCTCGGTGGTTACCGTCGGTTTACTTCTCCTAGATCTGTCCGTTTCTTCGAAGCCTAGTTATGCTTGGCCAGATCTGGAGTGTCTCGGCCTTATGGATCCCAACGGTGCTGGTTTCGACGGGTGGGTCTCAGATCTAGGGCTCCGTCCGGCGCAGCCGATGACGCCGCCGAGATGATCTCCGACCTGATGTCGGCGCTGTCTTCGTCACCAAGGCACTTCTCTACTCCCCACGCTCTTCCCTGTTCTGATTTCAATTCGTTGTTTTCTGCCTTCGATCTCCCTAATTTCTACTTACTGCCGGACTTTCGAGCGTGGGAGAATGCGGTTGCTTTTGCTTTCCGTCGTTTAAGTCAATTAGGAAGTTGGATCGCTGTTCTCTGTTATTGATTTTGATAGTTTGGATTTGATACTGCTTAAAATTAATTATGGCTGAGGGTTTTATGTTTTTTCAATTTAGATTTGGAAGTCCATTACTGCAGGGATCATCACTCTTGTTGAGCTTTGTGGAGAGCAAACCACTAATGGGGTATTCAGGTCATATGAGGATGTGAATATTTTGATGTTCTTTTTATTTGCTGATTTTGTCATGTAGTGTTGGCAATTCTGAATGTTTTTGTCATGCTTTTGATCACATGTGCACTTTCTTATAGCTAAAGGGTGTTTTTGATCGTAATCTCGTATTTGATGGACACCCCAGCGTTTGTACATGTCACCTGTCTATTTCAACATTCCAACCTCAGCGTTTGTACATGACACCTGCACTTAATATTTAGAGAAAGTAGTGAAAATTGACTTCATAACTATAATGGATGACAAAAATGTGAGTTAGGCATAATTCTATATCTTCTGTTGTTAAGTTAGAAACAAACAAACAAAAAATAACATGACCTTTAACATGACAGGTAATGCGAATCGATCATCTTCTCCTTAATGAAAGAAAATAAGATGACAGGTAATGCTATTAACATGACAGGTTATGCTGTTTAACATGACTGGTCATAACCTTTAACATGACAGGTAATGCGAATCGATCATCTTCTCCTTAATGAAAGAAAATAACAGGACATGTAATGCTATTAACGTGATAGGTTATACTGTTTAACATGACTGGTCATAACCTTTAACATGACAGGTAATGCGAATCGATCATCTTCTCCTTATTGAAAGAAAATAACATGACAGGTAATGCTATTAACATGACAGGTTATACTGTTTAACATGACTGGTCATAACCTTTAACATGACAGGTAATGCGAATCGATCATCTTTTCCTTAATGAAAGAAAATAACATGACAGGTAATGCTATTAACATGACAGGTTATACTGTTTAACATGACTGGTCATAACCTTTAACATGACAGGTAATGCGAATCGATCATCTTCTCCTTAATGAAAGAAAATAACATGACATGTAATGCTATTAACTATCATGTCAAAGGTATTACTTGACAGGTTAAAAGCATTATATGTCATGTACATCGTCGTTGAATGACATGTTCGAATTTCCCATAAGTACAAAATTCGTTAACTACATATTGAATTACAAAAGCCGGAGCATAAGCATCTCCAGGTGCATCTTGACACCAAAAGACACCGGTCATTCGACCAACACGGACATGGGTCGTGAAGAACACACAATGGGAGATGAAGAGCTATTCACGCTGCACTTACCATTTTTTAGAGATAAATTCATGGAGCGTATTTGCCCATTACACTAGCAAAGTAGCAAGATTGACAAAGATTATTCAATGGCACACACACAGGATTCATGGGAAAGCCTAATTACACTAGCAACGTAGCAAGATTGGCAAGTAAATATTAACTAGTGGCATGTACAAACGCTGAGGCTGGAATATTGACATAAACGGGTGACATGTATAAAAATAATATATTAAAAATAATATATATTAAACCATTAAGCAAGCCCCTAACTTCATACTAAATTTCCAATAAAATAGTGATAATAAGATTAATAATATAAGTATAATAACAACAATAATAATAAAAAAAATTGATGGACTTATGAATTTGGATAGAAGATTCTCTAATATTTTAATGGGAATTAAATTAGCCCTAAAATTGAAAATCATTCCAATTCTAAATTTTAATCATGCCAAACACTTAAATAAAAACTCATCCATTTCGATTGACATTTTTTGATTCTCCAAAATGCATGGGTATCATTATAACTTTCCACAAATCTAGATGAAAACACTCTATTTTCTTTGGGAGAGAACCACCCCTCATTCTCCGGGAGCACCACCCTTCTCCGGGGTCTCATTTTGCTTTCCGACTACTCTTCTCGTCACCTGTTGTTGTGCCGAGTTCCTTTATCCCCTACGGGAGCCTTAAATCTCCTCCGGGAGCCTAAACCTATACCCTTCGGGGTCTCGAATGCTTCCCTGTACACTCCTCAACGCCAGATCTGGTTGCCGTGTTTTCGATCCGTCGTTTGTGGCGGCTGTCAGCTAGTTTTGGGGGTTCCTCTCTCTCCAATTCCATTGTATCTGTTCGATTTCGCTCCCGGCCGGGTGATGGTCTTACCCTCTCCGTGGTGGCCGGATCGTGGATTCGTGGCCTTCTTGGACATCCTTCGTCAGGTGTCTATACCCTTCTCGGCACCCCTATCTCACCGGTGGTGGCGGGTGGCACTGGTTGCCCTCTCATCCTCCTCCTTTTGATCAACAACTCCTCCATGTCTGGTTGTCGTCGTTGCTGGACTTAGGCTTGGTTCCGGCGCTGCTCGGGGCATCTTCCCCTTTCTCCGGTTCCCGCAACGAACCCGCCCCTCTCCGCCGTCCTGTTCATCCCTTACCCGAGGGTGTCTGGTGGCTCCGGTGGCGAGGTGTGGCCCTACGCCTGGATCAATTACCCCACTCGAGCCTTCCTGCTCTGTTGAGCTATTTCCGGCCGGCTAGATCTCTTGATTGGGATCGCCTGCGGCTGTGCTCTCGGGCCCGGGTGGCCCGTTGTAGGAACTATTTTGGCCCGTGTGTTTGGGCCCAAGGTATATCCTTGGGCCCAAAGTAGCCCGATCCAAATTATTAAAAAATAATAAAAAAATTATATATATATATATTTTTATATATAGTAATTAAAATAAAATCAAATAAATATAATAAAATAACTTTTATTTATATATAAAGGATAAAACTGTCGGGTTTTTTTATATATAAATAAAACAATAACGTCTGAAATGACTTATTTAAAATCCCGCAAGGGCTCAAAACACTGCTTGAAAAAGCTTGGATTAAATCCCTTTTGGGCTTGACTGGTCCTTCGCGGTTTGCTTTGCTCGGGTGGCGTGCGTCTTTGCTTTGGTGCGGCTAAGGGTTCTTCTATGTTGGGGTATGGCAGTCGGAGTCCGGTCTGGCTTGGATCGAGGTAGTGTGTACGGGGCGACTCCGTGTAGAGGAAAGAGTTTCCTGGAGGTTCGTCTTCACTACCTACAGCCCCACAGGGATCCCTGATGTATCGCCGGCCAACGGTGCTGTTTTAGGATGGTGCTTGGTTTTCGACCGTAGTCTACATCCCCTTCGTGTTAGTTTTCCTTGTCTCGTTTTTTTGTAGGGTGCGTTTCCACCCGTTGTTTTGCTCCACTTTTTTTTTTTTTTTCATTTGTTTATATTGACGGATTTTCGTCAGCCGACTTATCGGCCATCGAAATTCAGATATATGTGATCTCGAATTATTTCCTAATAAAAAAAAATTCTCCAAAATCCATACCAAACAAGTCTTAGTGTAGTACCACCGTATATATATGAGGAAATTGTACAAAATAGGCCAAAAAATGGGCCTATTTGCACAAATAGCCAAGAGGGTGAAAAATTGGCTCAAAATGGCCTGGCCATATCTTGCAAATATAACAACCGGTTTTTTGGCACTGTTCATGACCAGATGGAGGAGGTGAAAGGACGAGGGAGACGGTACACGACAGTTGAAGCGAGAGACGAAAAACCCGAGGAGAGAAAGGAGGAGCGATTCAACGTTGCTGTCCATTGCCCTCTCGACACCAGCGTCCACCGTCGTTCCCTCCGACATCATCGCCACTCTCTCTCTCCACATCTTCTGTACACACCGGCAGCAGATCGAAGGTGGAAGAAGAGCAAAAATGGAGGCAGCGGAGGGAGTTTGCCTCAGCCACAGAGCCAAGGAGTCCACCGATGTCAAACGCCTCGCCAGTTTCTACCAGGAGGTCTCTTCCCCTTCCTTGTTCGATTCAATTTCATGCCTTCTCGCTGATTGCAAATTGGGGTCGGAATTTGCAGATATTAGGGTTGGAGCGGCTTCAGATCCCCAACATAGGCCCAGGGAATGAGGTGATATGGCTCCGCCTTCCTTCTTCATCGGCTTTTGTCCATACTTTCTCCATGAATACTCATCTGGTGGGATATCTGCGGCCTTGTTACTTATAGCAGGAACCTTAATTGATCTCTTCACCCTGTGTTTCCTGCATTGTTCGAAGATAAACACATAACCAAAGTTCGATTGAGCGAGATTTGGAGGAAAATTGAAGATTGGATCACGAAATGATCAGACTATTCAAGTCTAACCTCTTCTTAGAGCAATGACAGCTTCTGGTGCTTCCATGTCTCATCTAGGTATATATGTCGCAGCTAGGTATATATGTTATCTACCTTATGAAATTCAAAATAATTCCAATCCTTTCTTTATTTTTTCCCCTACAAATTAAGGGTCTCTTTATAGAACGATTAACAAATGGCCTCTTCAATAGGCATATTAAGATACATTTCTCTTATAGGTTAACATTTGAATTATGCAAAATTCTAATGTCATGGCATCTAAATAATATGAGGAATGTGTTGATTACAAGAACACAGATTTTAAAAAGAAGATTGAAAGAATAAAAGTTAATCAATTGTTTCCAACAAGCTGTAAATCACAACAAAAACCTTGACACTTTGCTGGATTTTGATCCTTTGTGTAAAGCTCCGCAAAAGAAATGAATCTTGTGTCAGTGGAGCTCATGGGTGATATTGCAGGCACTATTCAGGCCTGACGTTCTCTCTATACACTAATAGGTGCAAGTGCAGCTCGAAATACGCCTCTCCTATATTTTATGCATCCATGAAGTCAGCCGTACGAAGACTTTAGCCATCTTTTACTTGAACAATCTAGCCTACTTTAGTACTTTTGAGGAGTGCATTGTGCAGCTTTAATTGTTTTCATTCTACACCTGAAATTTGTTCGACGATAGATTCCAACCATGTATCTTAATGAACCAGCAGGTCGGCAAACATCACCACCTTTAACCTCCTCTCCAAGTTTTTCAGGAAAGGCAATGCAAAGATGAGCCGACACAACCAGCAGGCTCCCTTGTAATTAAATGCTTCTCTACTTTCCAGTCTCATGAAACCCCTTGGGGATGGTTAGTTTCCTTGTCCAAGACTAATTTCCACCTATCTTGTATGATGCCTTGCTACATAATTGATTTCCCTATTGGTTGTGATTGTTGTTTGCTGTAATTGTGATGGTTTATGGTTTATTGCATTTGACAGGTAGTTGATTTCTTGTTGTGGAGCTAATGACTTCAGTTCTCTGATGAAAGATGAGCTTGAACAGACGGGGGAAAAATGTTCTTATTGGAACTTTGATCTTTTCCAGCCCAAGGTACTATTTTTTTTCCCAAGTATTCAACTATTTGTTTGTCAAAATAAGAGATTTCATATATATACTATCAAGAATATAACAGAGCTCCTCGGAGGGGATCAAATACTCTTTCCGAGGAAGCCTGCAACCTCGGTTCTGCTGGTCAAGACGTCCTGGAACTGCTTTGTAGCTCCCATGAGTCTGTTCTTCACATCACCGCACACAACATTAGCATGAACAACCCGATCGTCAGAGAAGACAAAAAGTAATTTGCAACTGTTTCTTGCTTGATTTTCCTTGAAAGCTATTTAAATTGGTAGGATAGATGCCGCACAAAAATTGTAGGATAGATGGAAACCGATCGTAGGATAAAACAACAATATTTGTAGGATCATACCATTATGATTTGTGCTTTAGGCTGACAGCAATTTCAAGACCTGCCGAGTTTGATTGTTTGCTGTTTGATTGAACTCGGAAAAATCTGATGTGAAAGTTGTGTTAGCAAAGTAAATTTTCATGTTCAACTATCCGAATGGGATTTCTTGTTTCAGAGCATCTTAGCATAGTAATTTTCTGGAATCAGCTTCTTTTTGATGAACTTTAATGTGCTTGCCAAAAGGAAATCCCTTCTATTTAGGTTCCCAAAACAAAGAGAACAGAGTAGGAAGGGGGAAAATATGAAATTATAAGAAACATTGAATAGAAAATTAGAATGAATTCATCTAATTGCATTGTCTAAGAATTCTGAATAAGTCTATTACGTAAATAGTTCACTTGTGAGTAAACTTGATAATGTTCAAGTTCTCCTGCTGACATAAAGTGTTTATATATATAGTATAATACAGTATGACTTGCTTATCTAGATGAATGGTTTCTCCTCATAATTGCCCTTCCCTGATATTTTATTTTTGTAAATCTAATCTCTCAACATATTTAAAACGTCAAAACATGTTGAATGCTACCAACCCTTGGCTATATCAGCTGCCAAGATATCTATGTTGTTTATCTTTCTGACTCAGCTTTGAAAAAGTGGCTTCTGACATCATTTTGAACCTTTACCTTGTCTCATAAAATCAAGAAAGGCGCTCCCACAACTCCACCGGTAACTAGATGAATGGTTTCTCCTCATAATGGCCCATTACATACCGAATCTTCAGTGGAGAACTTCGTAAAGGGTATTGAGCGAATCAAGTCTCTGGTATGACCTTTCCATCTAATTTTAGCTTCGACTCTAGATTTTGACTTCAAATAAGGGCTGTGCTCTCCCATCATATAACTTATATTTCACAATGTAGCTTGTGAGTGGTGTGCTTACTAATTTTCCTGCAATAATTTATATTGAATGAAGCAAGTTATCCGTCTTTTGACTTGTTTTCTACTTTTCATAATTCAAATGACATGTGAAAGCATGTTTTCTACTTTTCATAATTCAAGTTATCCGTCTTTTGACTTGTTTTCTACCTTACTTGGTAAATTAGCTTTCTGGTTGGATACTCATGCATTTGATTTTGCTGGTTGGGGTAGAGAACCACTTTTTATTCTGTTGGGTTTCTTGAGATATCATTATAAGAGTGTTCGGTGAACTTCTTTTTACTCAGTTCGAAGTAAAATAACCTATTAGCTCAATTGGTAGAGCGTTGTGTTTGCACACAAAGACGTGAGTTCGACTCTCACATAGGCTAATACAGAGTATGCGTTCATATTTCTATGGACTTATACGATTGAACATGGTAGGAAATATATACACTAATGGCATGACAAATTTATGAATCTAGTGCGACAAATTTATGAATTATGAATATCTCTGAACATATAAAATTATGAACTTGGTAGGAAATATATAGACTAGTGGTAGGACAAATTTGTGAACCTGGTAGGATAAATATACGATATTGGTATGATAAAAATGTAATCACCGAAATTCCCAAGTGTATAACTTGACACTAATGATAGGATAGATGTACACGAATGGTAAGATATATTTGTACTATTGACAAAGAAGTAGATTTAATATTCACCAATCCACAAATCCCAGACTAGTAATCATTGAGGCATGAATTGACCCTAATCTCAATCTCAATTACCAATCCATAAATCCCAATCTCAATCCAATTTCTATCAATCAAAATTAATGAATCCAATCTAATTAAATGCTAGAACGACTTAATTAGAGCATCTACCCTTGGATATAATGTTACTTAGGTTTCCTTCATCTTCTGTTGTAGACTGGAAACCCTCTACCCTTGGTTGTTTTTCTGAAAAAATGTGGAACATAATTTGCTACGGTTTCTAGCTTGATTTTCCTTGAAAGCTATTTAAATTGGTATGATAGATGCACAAAAATGGTAGGATAGATGAAAACCAATGGTAGGAGAAAACAACGATATCGGTAGGATCAGAATGGTAGGATTGATGGACACTAATGGTAGGAGAAAAGAACGATATCGGTAGGATCAGAATGGTAGGATTGATGGAAACTAATGGTGGGAGAAAACAACGATATCGGTAGGATCAGAATGGTAGGATTGATGGAAACTAATGGTAGGAGAAAACAACGATATTGGTAGGATCATAATTTCGCATGAAGCATAAAACAACGATATTGGGTCCTTATGATCGTCTAGGCATCAAGAAGTGATAATTTCGCAGGAAGTAAAAATAGCGCTTGAATTTGTAATCTTAATTTGCAAGTTCTGCAATTAATCAAAAAGAGAGGTTATAAATTTGTAATCGTAATTTGCAAGTTATGCAATTGATAAAAAAGAGAGAGTATAAATTACGAACTCTCTGCAACTGGTCTCGTGAAACCGTCACCTTGGGGTAGTTCTGTTATAAAAAAAAAGGAACAACTACAAAGGATAGGTACAAGATCACTTACTCATCGCTGCCACTGTCATCGGATAAACTTTTTGCATTTTTTCAGGTATGAAAGGACAGTTGTACACTATTGGTAGGACGAAAATATTCTATTGGTAGGATGAGGACTGTAGCGTTTCCTGGAATGAATGGGTAACTTTTTTGCCGTCCTTTCCGCTTTTCTCCTATTCTGCCTCACTTTTTGCAGAGAATGTTATGGTGTTTAAGATCCTATTCTCAAGCTTATATATGTTCTTGGGAACACCCATCAATGCAATCATTGCATTTTCCCCTCATAAATGCTCTCCCTTTTCCCCAAATGAGGAGCCATGTTTTGGCGCCAAAACTGCATTGACAGCCCGCCAAATCAGCTACAGTGAATCCCCTTCATATTCTTTCCAAAATATCTCCAGGTATGGAAAGACAGGTTTAGCCTATTGGTAGGATCAATTCATTCTATTGGTAAGATGAGTAGTGTACAGATTTCTGAAATGAACGGAGGATGCCTTTTGGTGCCACATGTCACTGACAACTACTGACAGCTACAGTGTAGCTACAGTATCCCACCCCTTCACCTGCTACTTCCTCTCCCGGTTGAAATTTTTATTTACAAAAATGAGCCATTTTCTACCCCTGACAAATAAACAAGGCACATGGCTATTTGTGCAAAGTTTTTTTTTTTTTTGGGTCTAGTTATGCAAAATGGTATATATACTCAGCTTGGATCCCTTAGAGTTTGTCCGGAGTCCGTACTGCACAGTGGAAGCGAATTGAAGATGGCATGGATGGACATGGACCCCACCCACCGCCTGCTCCTCGGCTAGATAAACAGTAGGCCCCACCCCACTTATGTCACCACTCACCAGTCAAAAGCCGGGCGCCACCTGTCAGAATTCAATGCCACGTGTTCTCCTCCCAATCCCGCCGATAAGCTCGGCGGTAAAATTTTGGCGCCAATCCGGGCGGAAAAGCGCGCGCACGCCGCTCCACGTCATCATTGGTGGCGGGAAACCGAAGCAATCCCCACTCCTCAAACCGCTTAACCCACGCGCTCCTCCACTCATCTCCCCCATTTGCCTAACCGCCTCACCCCACTTGTCTCCATCTCCTTCTCCTCCTGCTGTACTTGTGTGAAAAACCCCCAATTTTTTTGAAGCCCCATCGTTTTTGTCAGATTGCTCACAGGAAGTTTCATACCTATCTCTCTTTGAGAGGCTCTGTTTTTTTGCGAATTTTATTTTATTTGTTATGCTTTGATGCGTTTGGGGCCAAATTCGCACAAAGAAGTTCCGTTCTTGTTGATTCCTTGAGAGAAGAGATCTTCTGTGCTTTGAAGATGGAGGGGGCTTGTCTGCAACTGCTTAGCGGAGCTTCGTACTGCGGAAAACGAAGCAACAAGAGAAATCGGTTGGATTCCAACTCAATTAGAAAGATTCGAGTCATCTGCGACGATCCCGACGCCACTGATTCCTCTTCCGACGACGAACAGGCGTTCGGGCTCAGAAGACGAATTGTTCAGGAGATCAGTCTCCCTTCTTCTGAAACCGAGGTCTCTTGCCAAGACAGCAACAATGGAGACAGATCCGTTCTGTTTCCGAAGAAGAGAAAGGGGGTCTCAGGCGCTAGGCGGAAGCGGAAGAGCCACAAGGCCTCGTCTTCTTCAGAGGATTCAGCTAAGAATTCAGAGAGCGTGATTTCGCGCGCTTCGCCTGTTTCGGAGACGAATGGGAGCGACGGAAAAAGCTGCGAAAACACCGAGGAAGAAATCGAAATCCAAATGCTGGATTTCGTGTCGGTTGAGGAAGGGGTTAACACACTAGATTCGCTATTTGTGAACGACTACGGGGAGGTCTTTGATGATCTGAGTGTGTTCTACGATGTTCCGATGTGCGAATTCGACGGTCTGGATCAGTCAATTGACCTCCCCAAGTTCGAATTCGACTTCGATTTCGAATTGGGCAAAGAGGAGCTCGCTTGGATTGAAGAGCCCCTCAACATTGCATTTTGTCCATAAAGTTAACATTTCTCAACACACAGATGAAGAGAGATTGAGGGATTAGGGTTTTTCAGCTGCACTGTAGTAGTAGTAGGCATATGTGTAATGTGTAGGTTTAGGGTTTTGTAGGTTAAAGTGATACTACTAGGGTTTAGTTGACATGAATGTGTGTGGTCTTTGATCTTGATGCCGCCACCCACTAACTGTTAAGTGTAAAATTTCAAGTGTTGATAGCTGTTGTTGTTTATGTTCCAAAGGATTTCAATGTGTGCAAGTAGAGATCTGTCATCTGTCACTACAATGTATTTAACATATTTTAGTATGAAATCGGAGTTTATGCAAGTTGGGTGTGTGATTTATTTGTTGGGGTTGGTTGATTTTGGGATGGTGATGGCCTGATGGGTACCTGCTGAATGCTGATGCTTCCCAATTGGTTTTCAATGGATATATATCTACTTTTGTGGGCCAAAGTGTGGATATCTTTTTCTTCATATGAGATGTTGGCTCCCTAAAATCCTCTAAAATTTTGTTGTATTATCACCTCATTCATGGTAAGAATACATTTGGTAAGAAGTAGCCTTTTTTTTTTACCCCTAATCAAAGAAGACCCTACATCATACATTATATAGGGCTACAAATAATCTTAAGAGTATTGTTTCTATCTCCATCAAATGGTTCTGACATATTAGTTTTCGCCGAATGCACGGTTCTAAGTTCTAATAGCAGTTCTCGAAGTCGATAACTCGAGAAACGGGTGTCAACAAATTGTTTTAAGGTAAAAACGTTTATCAACTCAGAAAGTCGATTCTGAGTTCTAATAGCAATTTTCGAAGTCGATAACTCGAGAAACAGGTGTCAACAAATTTTTTTCAGGTAAAAACGTTTATCAACTCAAAAAGTCGATGTTAAGATCGTCCATGTGACAAAAAAAATATCACCATGAAAAATATCAAATCAAAAAAAGAAAAAAAAAATCAAGTTTGTGGATGTGTTTTTTAATTTTATTTTATGGGTGATTTTTGTTTTAAAAAAGTCACTATTTTAAGGACGGTTTTCATTAATATACCTTCTATAGTTCTATTTAATGCATCCACGAGCTACAGAATCACAAAGTTTGACCCCTTGCAACATCACAAGCACCTACTCTTTGTACTTGTGGGTATTTGTACTTGTGGGTAGTACCTATAGGTCCCCGGTTCGAACCCCGGAATGACCGCTCTTTATTTACCTATTCAAGAAAGATTGCCAAAATCTTATTCATCTTATTGAAAGAAACATGAATAAGATTTTTCAGCATGTGAATGAAGCCATTGACGACCTCCAGGTTGAGGGCGGTGTGATCAAAGATTCAAAGCTACACAGCTAACCTGCATTACTACTGTACAATGTACATGAACATGATAACACTGGTGTTACAATCAGGAGAACCGCTGCAGATAGATGATCTTGGCAGGAAAATCGGCATCACCGCTGATGCCTGTAGCGCACAAGGAGCACCGATCGGTTCATCAGTAGCAATACAAATTGATACAAATCCCAGCATCTTCATCAGTTTAAAAGGGATGGGGCTTAAGGTCAGGGTCCCAAGCGAGCTCTCCAGTGTCGCCACCCATTGCAACATGAGCATTGAATTCATCATCCCCGGGTCTGCTAAGCCAAAGCTCGTCGTCTAACGTGCTATACTCGCCTATTAACTGTCCAAAGCTGTCAATGACACCCATACCAATCTCATGCTCAGCGGGTGAGAGCCCGAGTATTTGCCTCTCATGACTGTTATCGCTTGCCTGGCTACTCATGGCAGTAATAGCTGAGTTGTCAGATACGAAAACGCAATCGACTTTATGTTGATGGCTGTAGGACTGAGGTTCAACCACTATCTCAAAAAGATGACTCCTTTCATCATCGGCCATCAAAGCCTCTTCAAGGATAGTTTTCTTTTTGGACAGCAGTTCTGCTCTGTGCTTCTTCTTTGTCTTCTTTTTATGAACCTCTGAATCCCCTTCGTGTTTCCGCTTGTTAACAAGGGATCTGATGGCGTCAAATTCCCGCCTCGTTCTGTTGAACACTTCAGCAGCCTCTTCAGGTGACTTAAATGTTCCCAAATAAACCTTATTCTTCCTAGTAAATGGAGGTTGAATCTGAGCCATCCATCGACCTGGGCTAGCCAGCCTAACTCCCTTTTGTTTGTTCACAGGCAGACCGTTGGAGTCCACAGCTGCCGAAGAAGCCACATCTGGCAACTTCTCCTGATGCAGGTGACTTTCTTGTCTCGTCGTTTCTGCTTTAGGACATGTGATCTTATCGCTATTAAGCACTGCCTCGAGCTCAAGCTTCTTCTTATTGTAGACCTCTGCAGCCTCTTCAGGAGTATCATAAGAGCCCAATGAAAATGAGCACTTGAGCTTAGGATGTCTTATTGATACTCTCCACTTATCTGTCTCAGTGAGCTTCATGACAGGGCGTTCAAAGTCGGCACTATTGGTTGTGACCAAAGAAGCAACATCATAAGCAGGAATGCGCTCTTCAGCAACGTCA
The DNA here is from genome assembly GCA_037127255.1 of Persicaria tinctoria. Classification (NCBI taxonomy): domain Eukaryota; kingdom Viridiplantae; phylum Streptophyta; class Magnoliopsida; order Caryophyllales; family Polygonaceae; genus Persicaria; species Persicaria tinctoria. The sequence continues at coordinate 85,206,872 of JBANSL010000002.1, read as the reverse complement.
CAAGCAAGAATGCACTCGCCATCAATGTCACGAGCAGGAACACACACATCAGCAACACCAAGAGCAAGACTGTGTGAATCAATGGCTGCTGCTTTCACAAAAGAGGCACTTTTCCCTTCACGATCACAATTGTAAGAAGTATCGAACTCCAGCATAATCCTATTGTAGGATTTCACAGCCTCTTCAGGAGTATCATAAGAGGCGGGAATGCACGTATCATCAACTTCAGGAGCAGGAATGCACGGATCAACAACGTACTTGTCATTGACTGTTGCTTTCCCAGAGAATGCCAAGTCCTGCACGATAGAGGAACTTTCCCCTACATTGCCACAGTTGTAATAGGAATCCAACTCAAACTTCTTCCTATAGTAGCATTTCACAGCCTCTTCAGGCGTATCATGGGAGCCCAACCAAATCTTGACTCTTGACACCGGATCTTTAATCCAAGCTCCCCACTTGCCCGAAGTCGTCTCACTAACAGCAATACCTTCCACAACAAGCCTCTTCTTTTTACACTTGGCATTAGGCATGGAGTGTTTCTTGTGCTTAAAAACTGCAGGCCTTTCAGGTTCCAGAGATGCAAACTCAAGCTTCTTTTTATCATATACATTCTTAGCTTCTTCAATGGTATTATAGGTGCCCAACCATATCTTAGCCTTTTTTATGGGATCCCGTATATGGACTCCCCATCTGCCTGATGCTTGCAGTTTAAGACCAGGGTGTTTTTCCATTCCCAGGTTTGTGGACATTTTAGCAATAGGGATATCTACTGTCGTGGATGATTTCTCCTTTTGACTGCAGACAGGGAAAACCCCTGCATATCATTCCCACAGAAGGAGTTAAAGCACATAAAATTGAAAGACTGAACTTGAGCTGTACAAGTCTGATATGATACATGTACCTGATTTCTTTCTTCGAGTGTCTTCAGGTTGTCTAGCAGATAATCCCATAACGATACAATGACGCTCGCCCACAGAGGAATTTGATTCGTCTACGCTGGTTGAGTCATCTGTATAACAAAGCCGATGTTCAGGATGGATACTAATTGCTGCCAAACCAAACAAACAAGGTTTGATGGTAAAAAGTTCAAACCCTTCAAGGTGTCTCAAAGTTCTTTTTTAGTTTTATTAACATGATCCAATAAGGAAATGAAACCAGGGGCGGAGTTGGGGGCATGGGGTGGCTCGAGCCCCCTTGGCTTGGAGGAAATGTTTGTTTTTGAAAAATAAATGTGTGTTGAGTTTTTACAATTTTTACTAATTTTAGGACTAAAAGTGTACAAAAAGAGTAATAAACTATAAAGTATGCGTAGTTCAGTTGGTAGGGAGTGGGTATCATGAGGTATTGGCTCCATTTCTTAGTTTTTTCAACTAAAACTGACTATTTATTAAATCAGAAATTCAACATTTTTCCAATATTTTTTTTAAAAAATTGTCAAAAGTGTCAAATAATTAATATCTGCATAAAACGATTGACATGAAATCAATTTTACATCCCTCATTAATTGTTTACAAAATATTTTTTTCGTAAGCTTAATGAAAACAACACATGCATGGATTATCTTAGGGACTCCATAGACCAAAGTTGAAAGAATTTTCAAAGGAATTTGATAGAAGACTGCAAGCACAACAATACCTTGCATAACCATTTTAGACCTCAATGATCCATACTCGAGCTTCTTTTTATTATATACGTCTGTTGCTTCTTCAATGGTGCTATAAGAGCCCAACCATATTTGACCCCTTTTGGCGGGACTCCGTATTCGGACTCTCCATTTGCCTGATGATGTCAACTGAAGACCAGGGTGGTTTGATGCTCCTGCCACATCAGTAGAAGTTGGTGTGGCTTTGGCTGATCCATCCTCTTGCGACGAGGAACTGGTGACATCAAGTTGGCACTTTTGAGCCCTTGATAATTTCTCTGGGGTTTTCTGGACAGACAAATTCCCTGCATAACCACATATCATTCCAATACAATGAGTGAAAACATGTAAAAAGTAAAAGTCTGAACTCTAAAGTCGTCTTTTCTTTTCTTAATTGTTGACAAAACCTTTTTCGCAAACTACATGAAAACAAGACATACAAGGATTATCCTCATTAAATAGTTTGCAAATAATGTCTCGTAAACTACATGACTCCACAAGATCAATACTAGAATTCAAGCATGAGATATTTGATCAGTGCAAAATGGTATGCAGGGCAATACCTCCCATAACCATTTCAGACCTCAATGCTGCGTACTCGAGTTTCTTTTTATTATGTACGTTTATTGCCTCTTCAAGGGTACTGTAAGAGCCCACCCATTTTCGAGTCCTTGTGATGGGATCCCGTACTCGGACTGCCCATTTGCCTGATTTTTGCAGATGAACACCGGGGTGCCCTGATGATCCTCGTCTTCTGGATTTTTTAGCAACAGGAATATCAACCGCCACATGAATAGAAGTAGGACTGGCTTCGATTGACCCATCCTCTTTGGATGATAAATTGGTGGCATCAACTTGGTCTTTTTGAGCCATAGATGATTTTTCCAATCTCTTACAGACAGACAATATCCCTGTATCCCGTTCCAACATCAAGGAATGAAAGCATGTGTTAAAGTCTGAACTTAAACTGACTCCACTAGGTTTCAAATGACAGAAATACAGAAGACAGGAAAAACAAAAACCCACAAAATCAATTGTAAGCCATGTGAAACTGCTAGTGATATTCATTAGAAAGCATCCACAAAAACTGGAAAGAAAATAGTAAACCTGAAAGAGATTAGAGTCGAACCCAGAAATGAAGTTGAAACAAATTATTAGATGAAATCCACCTTCTTAATTTTTAAAAAGCATTTACACCTTCTTAAGCTGCATTTACCTTTCCTTTCCGGAGTATCTTCAGGTTTTCTAGAAGACAATGCCAGAACAATACAATTACGCCCGTCCCTAGAGGATTTTGATTCGTCTACACTGAATGAGGAATCTGTACAACAAAGCCTGTTGTTCAGAATGGTAGATAAATTGTTACCAAACAACAAAACTGCTTCCAATAGTTTAAACATTCATATTAAGGGAGGGGGGAGGAAATTGAAAAATTCATTCAGCTTCAAAGAGGTTTTGCACAGTATGAGGTTTGGATTTTCGTTTCCCAAGCAGCATAGATTCATACTGTGAGTTTACAGCTAACAACTTGATTCAAGCTTTCAAATTTCTTATGACTTTATACATTGATGTTTACTGATGGTATCAACTATCAAGTTATGTCATTCTACAGAGAGAAATCACACCTTATGATTACGTCGCCCGAATGACATTTTCCGAACCATCATCTTGATATGTGTCATATATTTACAAGGTTTATAATTTTGCATAGAATCAAATTTGCTTCAAATCAGCCAACAATGAGTTTGCTTGTATCTTTCTTCATCAGCCTCTCATTTCTAATTTCGCCACAGGCCTATAAAATGTCCTCAGGAGCCGCCCCAGCACCTCACCCTTTCATTCTTTCAAGAGCATCCAAGTGAATTAGACTTGAACAAAATTCCAGATTAAACCTAAACCCCAATTGACATCTCCACACCTTCTTAAACCCACACTTCATCTCCATCACTGGAATGAATGAATCAAGGAATTAAGAGGAACAGTGGAATGAATACCTGATTTCAAGTTAGCAAGAGAGTCAAGGTGGACTGTAGAGATTGGTGCAGGGATTACCAAGGGGACGGGAACCGAGATCTCCTCCACGAACACCACACCAGTTTTGGGCTTTTCCTCGTCAATCGATTCGTCATCGCTGCTGGAACTATCTGTGGCGCAAGGATCGTTGCATGTAATCCTGATTTTCGGCATGGGTTTCACAGAAATTCCTGCGAACAAACACCAAATTGGGGGTGGAGATTAGAACAAAGCCAGGTTGCTGAGTCTGTGGCTCTGGGCAATGAAAGAGGAAACCATCATTTGGGATTGTACCCACAGAATCCAGAGAAAGGCGAAAGTGGTTTCACCCGTCTCCGGCTGAATGAATGAATGGTCGAAGCTACCAATTTGTGAGGCCCACCAGAAAATCAAAAGAGGAAGAAGAACAAGATTCGTTATTGAATGCGCGACTTAAACAACACAATGACACATTTCAATGGCCGTAGGCCCGTAACAGTGATACAGTCCACCGAAGGAACGCAAGTCACATTTCAATGCCCGTAGCCCGTAATAGCGATACAGTCCAGATACAAGATAAGGTTTAAAATTACCAAATCAAGATACAGTCCAGATAAGGTTTAAAATGTTTTTTTTTATTAAAAAAAAACGTTTAAAATGTGCTTAAAATTACAATTTCAATATTTTATGGACGTTACAGTAATTTTATTGATGTTCATGAGATTTTTTTTAACACAAGGAAAGTAATTAGGAAATAACTATCAATTATGTAAATAACTATATCCTAGCGCGTCCTTTCGGACGAGAACACGAAGTTCATGATCAGCCAACAGAACCTCGTCGGTAGTGATGCTATAAGCCAGGTACGCGACCCGATCGGCGACAACATTCGACTCCCTGAAAATATGACGAATAGAAAAAGAGTTAAAGGACAACGAAAGTGTCTGAGTATCAGAAATGAGTAAATCGATACCCCACGGGCATCGCTGATCGCCTAGTAAGGAGTTGACAACTTGTAGATTGTCCCCTTCAATAAGAAGATTTTGGATGCCCAGATCCTTAGCTCGTTGAACCCCATTACGGAGAGTGAGAGCCTCTATGTAGAGGGGGGAAGTATAGTTGCAGCAGCCAGAACCCACGGAAAGAACCGTAGCAGTTGACGACCCGGGGATATATCCGAAAGCACCCTCACCAGACGCCCTGTAAGAACCATCGAAATTAAGTTTATAGGCGTGGGGTGGTGGTTTTTGCCAAGGTGTCCGCCTAGTGATTCCCTGTGTAAGGTGTCTTCCAATAGCTGGAGTCGAAGAAAGGATTTTCGGCGAAGCAGCAAAGGAGTCTGTAGCGAGGTCAAGGCAATTCGCTTTAGCCTAACTTAGTTTTGTGGCTCGTGCCTGGATCATGATTTGAGTAACAAAGATAATCTTATTACGATAGAACCAAATAGCTCACCGGTTGTAGAAAATGACAAGAAAGGTGTTGCTCGTCGTTATGCATTTTAAGTGTTGTAGTACGACAGTTGGGTGATGAAGATCAAAATCTACGAGCGCCCCTGTCAGAATGTTGGTGCCACTTGGAGCGAGGACTGTTCTTGTCAATGGGCAGTCAACCAATAAATGTTGGTTAGACTCAAACAGGCAGTCACAGAAAACGCAGGTCATTGGAACACTGACATGGGACTTCTGAAGCCTTTGTTTAGTCGGAAGTGAATCGGTGACAATTTTCCAGATGAAGTGTTTAAGCTTTGGGGGAGCATTTAGTTTCCAGATCCATTGGCACTGAAATTTTGTATTCTGAGCACCATTAGACACAAGAGTAGTGGCAGACTTGGTCGTGAACCACCCTGAGGGGTCAGACCCCAAGTAGAGTCTATCCGGAAGATTTGTAATAGTAAGAGGCATTGAAGCAATATGTAGAGGAATATGGGCTGGTACAAGCCCTGCAAGATCAGTTTGTACTAGGGATAGATTCCAAAATTTATCGCTAGTAATAAACCTACTAACCTTCCAAGAAAGTTGTTCCTGTGTGAGAATAGTAGTACTGAGGGTTGTCAAAGTGTGAGGGAGGGTCCAAAAGTCAGTCCAAAAACTGATGTCATTCCCATTCCCAACACTCCACCGAAGTCCTTTTTCAAGAAGAGATCACAGCTGCATAAGCCCAGTCCATTGTAGGGGTGGGCATAACCGGGTACCCGCCACGAACCGGGTAATCGTGTCGGGTACCCGAAACCATTTATGCCCAAACTGCCGAACCGTACACGAACCATTTCGAGCCGGGTATCCGACACGGTAAAGCTAATCGGTTCCGTGTCGGATACCCGGGTACCCGACACGAACCATCTGGGTTTTTTTTGGTTAAATGACACTAGGTTGTTGTTGTGTTGCACGGGCTGGGCTGTAACACCCCCTTTTAAATCCCAAGGGAATGTTACAGCGCCAGTGAATCCGCAGACTTTAATGTCTTTGAATCCACCTGAGGCTTATAGGGAAATGCAACCATGCTCCCATAAACAAGATGATAATTTAAATACAATCAATTAGGCGGAAGTGAATAAAATTTATTAGTTTAGGATATCTGACCATAATAACATAAAAATTCCAAAACTATAAAGTATGAATAAATTCCAAAATAGATGAAATTAAAGTAGCGGTGCGGAAACTTTAAAGGGTTCAAAACTTGTAGTAAAATATTCAATAATTGACAGCCCGCTCTTCAACTCTCTCCTGCTCCGCTGTTTGCACTAGACCTGAGGAATACGGTCTGGTGTTTCGTGAGAACGAAGGACACCAGCCATCCAATAAATAGGATGGTTAGTACAATAAAGACTAGCAAATGATAGGGAAAATGTTCAGACTTTAACCTTACAGTGACCATAAAACGGTATGTCATAGGTTAAGGGAATGACACGAATATTTATAGTGGAAACTGGATAAGAAGGTAAGAATTCACACATGACTCGGATGATCACAATGATCGATTATAAGATAAGAAATGGAATTATACTCGAGGCAGATAAGTATAATAACTGAAATGATCACCTATTTAACGGTCGATAATAATCACAATAATAATAACAATAATAATACGTGGTACCGGTCGGGCCTTTAACAAGGACCACGACCTACATCAGATCGTTGTTTTACCACCCCGCAGAGAATGCATTCCGGGATGGTGTTTCATGAAACCTTATAAGGCGGTGGCTTAACGAACCACAACCTGCAAGTCAGTCTACTGCATAACTTGCCAAAGGCATATAGCCATTCGCATCACGTGGTGCGCATTTTCACATATCACAACTAAGCATCACATGGTGCCTATCTTATCATACATAAACAGTTTATACTAGGTGATCATAATAACGACATTAAATCAAAAGGACAAGCATGGATAATTCAAATGATCTTACTATCACATGCCACTAGTTTGCATGAAAGAACAAACAGAATATCATGCATTTTAGGAAGAAGAAAATGGGCAACCTTTACTTATCTCGAGTTATAAACAAACAAATCACATTTAATACTATATCACTATAATTACTTTAATCATCGCATTCGACACGGAAGAATTTAAAAGGCACAACAAAAGAATCACGAAACACGCAAAGGGCGTTTGAGCGAAATCACTTGCCTTGACTTTCGATGATCAGCTGATGACAACCAGACGAGATTTTAGCACCTATCGAATCCAACGGAAAAAGGAATATTAGTATTGATATTTTATGAAATTAACTTTACTTGACTCAATTTGAAATTGAATTAATTCTATAAAGTTAAATATTATATACCAATATGAATTACTCGGGGAGCGGGATCCGGTGGGAGGGCTTCGAGATTTCTTGGTGTCGCTGAAATGGGCAAGAATTGAATAATTTAGAAATATTGGCCACTTAATTTAATAAGTAATTAACTTAGGGCCAAAAACGGAAATTGTATAAAACAATGGAAGTTTCTGTAATTAAAACAAAAGAGATTAAAACCCAATTTCACGGTCTTCTTCTACCTCGCGTAGAAGGGCGACATTGCGTACAAGGGCGACAGTGGGACGAATTGGCGAGCTCCTCGGCGGCGATTTGGGGACGACGACCGACGCTCGGACTGGGATGGTCGTTGGCAATCGGTGGCGGCGCTCGGACAAGGGTCGAAGGCGGGGCGATGGTGGTCACGGGGCAACAGCAGCACTCGGACAAGGAAATCCGAGTCGCAGGCACACGGGCTGGCACAGCTTTCCTCCGGCGTTGAGCTATCGGCGATCGAAGACGGCGACTCTGCGGTGCTGGGCAGTGATTCGACGGCGCAGGGCGGCTGCTCAGGTCGGCTCGATTGCTGACGACAGTAATCGAAGGCGGCGCGATTGAGATCGCGGTGGGGGCAGCAACTGAGCTCGATCGCTCGGCTGTTCACGGGCGCGCTTCCGGCGAGGCTCCGACTGCAGGGGGTGCAATCGGTGTAGGCGATGGCTGGCTGCAGTGGCTCGGATTCGGCGTGGTTGCTCCCGATTGCAGTGGATTCAAGAGAAGAGGAGGAGAACTGGTTTGTGACTGATGATGAATAACGGAACCTCTCCCCTCTGTATATATAGGCTTGGGATTGAATTAGATAAGGAGAAAAGGGTTGATCTGTTCCATTCTATGAGATCTCGGCTGATGGTTGAGCGTGGAGATAATTCCCTTTGGAATTATCTGATCTTAGAAGGAAGATAGACATTGGAAGAAGCAGATAAAAGAAGAAAAGATAATTCTATCTTTCACCCTTGTTTTACCGTAGTCAATCCACAAGAAAAAAGAGAATGGGACTTTTTGGCTCTTGGACCATTATACTCTGGGCTAAAAATTCTGGGCATCCAAATACACAAATTGGGTCGAAAAAAATAGGCTTTTTCTATTGGGTTTCCCAAATTCACATAGTATAGTATAATATCATTTACAGAAATATCCCAAAAATAATTTGGGGTATTTCATGGACTGCTGGGTGTTACACGGGCTGGGTTGTTGCTGAAAGGGAAGAATTGAAAGAAAATAAAAATGTAGTGAAGAAGTTGCCAGTGGGGATCGAACTTGGGATGCCATCCATGCGCCTGTCCTTATCCTTCCACAAAACCAACTACACTACCAGAGCTTCTTGGTACTAAGAAGATTTTATTTATACTAGTATTATATTTCCCAGCCTAAAATAAAAAAAAATAAAAAAATTAAACGGTTCGTGTCGGGTACCTGACAAGGCGATTTGCCCGACCCGAACACGAACCGTTTAAAGCCGTGTTTTCTCGGTTCGTGTCATTATCGTGTCGTGTTTTTTCGGTTTTGGGTTTTTTCGTGTCGTGTTTTCGGTTTCGGGTTTTTCTGCACACCCCTAGTCCATTGCCATGAGGTAGCCCTTTTCTTTGTGTATGACCTAAGGGAAGACTGTTTTAGATACTTTGCCCGGATAACTTGGACCCAAGGATTCGCTGGTTCAGCGAGGATTTTCCACAGAAGCTTTAGTTGAAGAGCGATATTCATTGTTTCAGCTTTATATATTCCCAAACCTCCGTTAAGCGTGTCAAAGCAAATTTTGTCCCAACTGATAAGTGGGGTATGTCTGGTGTCTTTGTTCCAAAAGAAACTCCGGTAAACTTTATCTAACTCAGCCAGAATAGAAGTAGGAAGCATAAAAGATTGCATCAAGAAGATTGGTTGGGCACTCAACTTTGCTTTGATTAGAACCTTTTTTCCCTCAGCAGAAAGGGAGGAAGCCTTCCACTTGGTAAGTTGTCGTTTGGTTTTAAGAACAACATCCGCAAAAGTGTCTTTGTTGACCTTGCCGTTAATAATAGGGCAGCCAAGATATCTTTTTAGCATGTTGAGCAGGATACCCCTAAATGGGATGTAATCGTATTTTTAGTAACATTCGTGGTATTGACGTTTTGTTTGAGAGTTGGAAGGAAGATTTATGGAAATTGATTTTTTTACCAGAAAACTTGCAATAGGAATTGAGAATCGAGGTAAGAGTTTGGTAGGCCGAAGCTGAAGCTTTGGTGAAGATCATCATGTCGTTTGCAAACGCATGGAATAGGATTTTAGGTCCAGACTTAGTAATAGGAAATCCAAAATCAGGATTGGTGAGCGCCTCTCGTTGTAAGGTCTGAGTCAGTAATTCAGAAGCAATAATGAAAAGTAAAGGGGACAAAGGATCCCCCTAACGAAGACCCCTGAGAGGGAATAATTGGTTTGTCGGGGCGTCGTTAATCAAGATTGAGTAAGAGACAGTCGAAACGCACTCCATGATCCAACTAACAAATTTGCTTTGGAAGCCAAGATTTTGAAGTACGTCATGTAAAAAAGGCCATTCAATTTGGTTATAAGCCTTTTCCATATCAAGTTTTAGGGCTAACCACCCGATCTTACCTTTTTTGGCTTTGAATGAGTGAAAGATTTCATGACCAATCAGAATGTTATCATGAATAGACCGCCCTTTGGTGAAGGCTCCTTGTAGAGGGTGTATGAATTTCGTGAGGATTGGGGCCAACCATGTCGTAAGTGTTTTAGCAATAATTTTGTAAATTGTGGAGCAGGGACTAATCGGTCTGAAATGATTAATACAATCCGGGTCATCAATTTTTGGGATCAATGCTATGAACGTGTGGTTAGTCTGCTTTAGGAGCTTCCCGGAGAGGAAGACGTTTTTTACTGCTTTAATCACTGAGGGGCCAACAATGGTCCAGTATTTTTGGTAGAAGCCTGCTGGCAAACCATCCGGACAGGGTGATTTGTCAGATTTGATAGAGAACACCGTCGTCTTAATCTCCAAATTGGAGATATGTGAAATAAGAAGATCATTATCTGATTGGGAAACAACTTGTTGTAGGACCTCAAGGGTATTGGATAAACGAAGTGAAGGGTCAAGTGAGGAACGGAAGCGGCGGGTATAGCCGCATTCAAATTCAATCTGAATGGAGTCAGGGTCAGTCGTGGAAATACCATCGGATAAGGGAATGGACTTAATGAGTTTACAATTTCGTTTGATCGAGGCTACCCGGTGGAAGTACCCAGTGTTGGAGTTAATGAGCTTAGTGTGTTTTGCTTTTGCTCTTTGGCGCCAATAGCACCGTTGGAAGTCAAGGAGTTTTTCTCTTTTTGCCAGTAGGCGCTTCTGTAGAAGACAATTTCTGGTATCGAAAGATTGCAGGAGCGAAGCTTGAGGGGCTAAAAGGTCTTGATCAGACTTTGCTAGTTGGGCACGAATGTTCCCATGCGTGGCTTTATGCCATTTCTTAGCCAATGTTTTGAGAAGTTTTGTTTTATGAACTAATTTAAGCATTGGAGAACCCGCAGAATCAAGCCTCCAAGCCTGTCGCACAATGTTTTCAAAATCCTTACGCTTGGTCCAAGCTAATTCAAGTTTGAACGGTCTGTTTACAAAGTGAGTGTTGTGACGGAAATCAACAGAAATAGGGTTGTGATCAGACGAGGTGAAAACATGATTACACATCAGTAGCTTGTTAAAACTGATCAATATGGGGCTCTGTATGAGGCAACGGTCTAGCCGAGAGTAGGAGTTGCCAGGACCACCCGCACGTTTCCTACAAGTGAACCTACCCCCAACCGAAGGAATATCGCATAGGTGCAAGGAGTCCTTGACTCGGAGAAGTCGATCGAATCTCGAACGACGTGGGTTAGATCCGCCCTGTTTTTCGTCAGGAGATTGTACGTCATTGAGGTTTCCCGTTATACAAATTGGGATAGAAATGGAGTTAGCATAAGGAATAAGGATGTCCCAGAAACGATCACGATCTGTTGGGTCCGGAGGGGCGTAGATGATGAGCATCGCTGTACGTAGTTGATCGAGTAAGATGGTCATAGTAGTTGAAGTGGATAAATCTGTTACTAATTAGGATAAGTTGTATAGAGCCTTGGGTTGTTGGAAGATTTTTGTAGATGAGGCAGATACCAGTTTGGGTATGAATACCGACACCGCGTGGTCAAGTCAAACAGTAAAATAAATATAGTAATAGAGGTTTGTGAGAAAGCGTACGAGCGGCCAAATGAACTGTGCAAGAACTGAGAAAGAGTTAATAAGGTCCCCATTGAGGCGTATGTGTATGACGATAAAGTGGACAAGCCAAAATAAGTTAACCATAAATTACTCCAAGAAGATGTGAGTTGTGGTAATAGAAAAGGCAGTTGAATATTGGAGGATTTGTGCATAAGCCGTAAACCGCAAACAACTCATACATGTGGACCATAATAACCAAAGATTGGAGATTAACAAGCAAAAGAAATACAGTAGAAATATACAGATATTAATGCTATTGTATTTTGGTGAAAATGTGAATTCATGTGTTACAATGAGTGGATATATGTGAACCTTAGTAGGAGAGGTCATAAGTGGGGGGAGCCAGCCTATCATATATCATAGTAAAGTGGCGTGTAACCTGAATTGTTAATGTCGAAGCAAGAACAGGCGAGAGATCTCGAGGAGTAGAGTTAGTTAAGAATGGATGCCTGGTAAGGCTTATGATAAATCGATTGTAACGGGTTGGAAACAAACAGTTGAAAGGCAAAGTAAATAGATGAAAATATCCCATTTATATAGAGTAGGGGCTAGGTTGCTATTAGATAAGGAGGGAGCTACCCCCAAATCCCTTGAGTGCAGGTTTAATTTGATGGGAGAGGCACTGATGAGAAATACGGAGTAGGTAATTAAATTTAAATTTAAATATTCTATACGCCAAAGTTGTAGGCTATGAGAATTCTTTCAAATTCGTAATTTTAGTAGTACCAGTTATTTGTTTTATTGAGGATATCATAATGTACATTTGGAGTTGTTATGTTTATTCTGGTTTTGGTGCAAGTTAGTTAGTTGTTAGATCATTCTTGCTCATGTAAGCTAGATAGGTGTAGCTTTAGTTGTTATAAATACGTGTGTTTACTTTACTTTTCATTCTGGCGAAATACAACACAAAATTCTCAAATTGCTCTCTCTTCCTTGTTCATGGTTCCATAACTGTTTACAGTTTCGTGTAGATCAAGCAGACTCCATTTGAGCTTGATCTTCATATGTTTGCATGGTATCAGAGCTCCAAGGTAACGATCTTGCTTTTCCTTTGTTCATTTGAAGAAATCGTCATCTGTGTTGTGATTATTTCTTTGCGAGAAGTTGTTCGCTAGGTCTGTGTGCTGTAGATCTGGTCTTTGTGTGTAGTTGATGTTGCTGATCTGTGTTCTGCACTGTGAATCGATTGTTTTTTTTTCGTGTTTCTGTGTGTTTTTCGCTGCTGAAATTCGATCATGGATAATATTGATGTCACTGATAATCGTACTGAGAATCAACGAGAGACGCATGGTGATCGTGAATTGCGAGCTAGCAATTTCGATCCTCTATTACTTGCGAACTCAGAGCATCCAGGAATGCAGCTCGTCGCGAATCAATTCACTAGCTACAATTTCCCCAACTGGAGTAGAATCATACGGATGGCTCTTGGAGCAAAAATGAAGCTCAGATTTGTGAATGGTGGATGTCGGAAACCTGATGAGGAATCTGATGAATATCAGAGGTGGCTTAGGTGTGACTTTATGGTGATGAGTTGGATATTCAATTCCATGAAAGGTGATACATCGGATGACTTTATGGACATGACTTGTGAGTTTTGTCATGAAAAAGAGTCTTACATAATTTGTACTTTATGGACAGGACTTTATGGGGATGAGTTGGATATTCAATTCCATTTGAGCTTGATCTTCATATGTTTACATGTTTAAAGAGTCTTACATAATTTATACTATCCATACCTAGTGCAGAAAATCACCCCTTAAATAATTCAATTTGTTTGTATTAAAATATCGATTTTTTCTTTTATACGTCATTCAACAACACCCAATTCATTCTTCTTTGCTATTTTTTACAATTCATGGAATCGATAGGGGGTTTGGACTAGTTTGTTGATAGTTGTTGTTGTCGGGAATAAAAAGAATCCTCTCACATCGGTTGGTAAGGATATAACAAACTAAAATGTAAGGGTGGGTGAAACCCCTACACATTGGTTTAAGCTTTTGTGTAAAGTGGTGAATCCCGACCTTATGAACAAAAATAAAATAAAACCCGACACGACTCCCGATTTGATACGACTCGCTCGGGATTATCATTTTCTCACAATTATTTTGTGTACCTTTCTCATATGTATTTTTGGTTAACCGAGCTACGTTTTCTCACCATACGACTTTGGATTCATCCTCGACGAGTGGCGGTGGAACATCCTTGTATTGGTGAATGACTTCGAGAAAAGGGTAGTTGTGGTCAGTGGTGGAGGGAGGAAAATCGCCGGGGGGGCTTGCTTTAAAAAAGCATGAAAAAAAAGAGAGGAAGGGGAATCGAACCCAGGTCTACTCGCACCATTCCAATGCCTTCAACCATCTACACTACATGGCTTTTCTGTATCATATCCCCCTCTTTTTAATATATATACAGAAGTTTTAGTAATCCAGGGGGGCTGAAGCCACCGCATGACCCCCTGGCTCCGTCCCTGGTTGTGGTGAAGGGCGTAGGGTGGCTAATTGGCGATGACGGGCAAACACAAGGAATGACATGAAAATATTTTCCCCTAAATTACTATCCTAAATTACTATGAGAGATTGAGAGGGTTGGGTAGTTCTATACAAATTTTTTGGTTTTAATGGGTGGTTTATTACAATTATGTATTTAATGGATGATTTTAAATAATTTGGAGTATTTGAGAGATGGTTTCCTGCAATTTGGTCAAAGTAGTAACCTGATTGGCTCATGGGCTCGATAGGTTGTTTTAGGCTAAAGTGTATGGTAATGGGCCAATGATGTCTTGTTGGGCCTAAATTCTCAACTTCAATTATGTCTTTCTTTTTTAATAATAAAAAAACAATGGTTTATGCTGTAGGAGCGTGGATGACTCAATGATAAAGAGTTAATACTTAATAGAGTTAGAGACTTAATGGTAAATACGGACCAAAAAAAAAAAGAGACTTAATGGTAAATGGTTAGAACATCTTAGAAAACATGGTTAGAATATTTATTAAAAAAAATGGATTAAATTCGGAAGGTTATCATTATATTTTCTTAGTTAAAAACAAACAAGGAGTAAATATGTCAAGAAAATAAATAATTTTTACATCTACTAGGTGCATCTTAAGATTCCAACCGAAAAAGGTACATCTTAAGATATAATTCTTGATCAACGTCCAATATTTTTTCCCTCATTTATTTTATATTGATAAAAATTTAGAAGTGACTAGTCCTTATTAGTCACTAACCAATAACATCCTTACGAATGGATATGCAAAGTTCTCTATCTTGAAGCAGACTTGCCGCAATCAAAGCATGGAATAGACGAGTAATACGGTCCGCACCAGTAAAGTAACTTAATTTCCTTGAAGATATGAGAAATCAGAAATCGAGAGAGACTTAGATCTTCTAGCGGCACTGCCACCTATCATTAAGAACATTTATAGCTACCAAGTTGTCCCCCTCTACCACAATACGGGAAAAGTCTGACTCCTTTATATTCAGTAAACCAAGCCTTAGTGCAAGCGGTCTGACTCTAATACTAAAGAAAGAAAAATATCAAAGTAATAAGAGTTTTCTTCATTACAGTATTTTCTAAAAGAAAAAGGAAAAGCAAAGGTTTTTAAAAAATTGAGAAAAAAAAGAAGAAAATATCAGAAGATGAAGATAAAAATGAGGAGACAAAAAGATGACATAGGGATTGAATTTAGGAGCCGACCCTTAAAAGAATGGTATTTTAATATAGCCGTTAATCTAACGAATCGATGCATTCTTCAGCAGGCATGTGATGTTTGATAAATTCACAAATGAGGATGGGAAGCCATTCCCCATTCTATCATCATCTGTTGAGTGTTTTATCTTCTCTTCTCTTTCTTTCTTTATTCATATCAACATCCGATAGATTCAGCATTGATTGAATTGGTTCTTTCTGGTGTACGTGTTTCATTCCCATTCCTCCGATTCCATATTTTACTTCCATAGAATTTTCAATTACAGTGTGCTTGATTAATATAGTACTTGAGATGGGTAAGTTTGTTGAAGCTCATAAAATGAAATTGACTTATATGAATTTGATTTTTTTTCAAGTCAGATACAGTTTACAAATTTAAAATCAATCAATCTTAATTTGATTTGGTTCTGTCACTTTAGATTGGGGGAAGGTTGAATCTGCAGCATCTACTTACTGATCATATACCAAATGAGCTCTCAAGAACCAGTTATAGCAACAGAAACACACAGTTCCAAACCACTTCTTTAAGGATCATTTTCAGAATCATCTCAAACAAGGAAGAAAACCAGAAGAGGGATGAAACAAGTCCCATTATGGGTACTCTTTAGTATTTACAGATTACCAACTACAATTCGACTCGAATATCAAACCCAGAGAGACCCTTTTATACAATTGCTCATTCAGACACACTCAACAGCTGCTGCTGCAAATGCTAATATCCCACCCAGAAACAACAAACCCAGAACACCAAAATGGAATAACAAACCAAAAATTTCTCCCTCCATCCGAAATCCCTCCCAATTACATATTCACACCAAACTCATCAAACCCTCTTTGGGGACCTTTACTTACAAAAGCAAGTCCAGCTTCAACTCTATTTATATATAGACAAAATTATCAGACCGATTTGAAAGATGATGATTGAGAACTTTCAAAATTCGTCGCACCACACACTACTGGAGTAAACTCATGGCATGACTTATAGTAACCTTCTCCCTCTGCTATATTTACTTGTAACTTCTTTCAGTTCTTGGTAGTTGAACTGAAACCGAAAGAAGATGTTTCTTTAAGCCAGGGCAGGGATGCTGCAGTTCCTGCTGCGATCCCTGTCAAGGCAATCGAACCCCTCGATTCTCACTGATGGCTTGTTTCCAAAGTTCGCCCTCACACACCCACCTTTCCTTGGGGTTGGTGATAAGGGCGATCCTGCTCCTCCAGATGAAGGGGCCGGAGATGAAGTCTGCAGGTATGGAAGCAGCTTCTCCTCCCTGAACCGAGCATCTTGGATCAATGGGTTAGAGACTCTACTAGGCGGCGACCCACAGAAAAACGGGGGCGACGAAGCTACTTGTGTGTTGCTGTCGGTGGTGGTGGTCATGGTGTTGGTGCCAAATCTCTCAAAACCAGGTCCACCCTGAATGAATAAATGATTGAAGGGAGGGAAACCAAAACATACATCAGCTCAGCAATAGATAAGTATGAACATGTCAATTTCATTGCAATTACAAACCACTTAAATCATGGAAGACAAGTTTGATAGGAGATCATAAATTAAATACTCTCATACCCTATATCTAACATAATCTTGGCTTTTGGAATGAAACAATGGATACAAAAAAACAAGGCCCCACATACACAATGTGCTGTAAAGGTATTTGACATTTTCTTTCATGGTTTAAGACCCACACCCACTAAAAGCCTAAGGGAAATAAAAAGGGGGCCAACCTTTGATTTTGTGTATGGACTATGGAGTATGAACTCTTCAATGTTTCAAATACTAGAAATGAAGGAGATTGATTTTTAATATTTAATTGACAAGATATTTGATGCAAGCTACAATTATTTTCACTGAACCCCTTGATTTGAGGTATATGAAGAGTTGGGAGTTAGGGTTACCTTGGCTAAGATGATGTCCAAAAGCTCAGACCCAGCTTTTGAATCGGAGTTCTCAGTTGGGTGGCTGAAAGAACACAAAAACTATCATCAGAGCCTTTAAAGATTGAATCTTTTTAACCTACAAATCAAGAACAACAGAAAAATAGAAAGATTGATGAAAGATTTACCATAGGTGCCAGGCGGAGGGGCGAGAAGGGGCGTTAGCTGCGCCGTTGAGAAGGCCTACGCGCCGCGGCTTTGGACACAAGACGGCTCCTCCGCGGCGGTGGAGGCGGTGGTCTGGCATGAACATGGTGGAGGCGGCGGCAAAGGAGCTCCTCATCTCCTCCTGAGACCTAACTACGCCGTTTTGGATGGCACAGTGGTTCATTTTTTGTAATTTCTTGGGGGTTAATTTGCTTCTGAAGCAGATCAGATTGATTTATTCTTTCTATATATACACAAAATTAGTAAGGCCCTGTAAATAGAACACACAGGAAGAGAACACTAATTAGCGTCTGTTTCAAAAAAAAACAAAAAAAAAAGATTGAATCTTTTTTGCAAAGGAAAACTGAATCATAAGCCTTGTTTACAGATGAAGGAAAACAGCAACTAGTTGTTCACCTTTAAAGTAGTCTCTAGTTGTTCATCCTAGAGAGCTAACCTTGAAAGGTCCAATCTATGGAGGAAATTGGGAGCTGCTAAATAGGGTATTAAAAATTGGGGGGAAATTGAAGGGAGAAAGAAGGGGACAGAGAAAAGGGTGTGAATTTGTGATGAGGCGAAAGGGAGGAAGGAAGGGGAAAGTGGGGGAGGATGGGTTCAGTTTTATAGGGGAACCCCTCACACAACCCTTTTTAAAAAAAATTAAGAGCTAATTATGAAAAAACACCCTTAAAATATAATACTCCCTCCGTTTCCTTTTAATTGACTTTTTACTATTCATGCACGTTTTTTAAGGTGTGAAAAACTATATGAAATAATAATTTTTTTAAATATTTTTTTCGACAATCTCATACTTATTGATGATAAGTATAATATTATTAAAAAAATATTTTTAAAATATTAATATTTAATATAGTTTTTATCGTTATAAAACTACGTGCATGACTTGAAAAAGTCATTTAAAAGGAAACGGAGGGAGTATTTCTTAAAATCATCCTGAAAATAAGAAAAATTTCATAAAATCGCGAAGATATTTGATTTTCTTTTAAAATAACTATCCAATGGCCTTTTTCATGTGTAGAAAAATGATAAACTATCAAGTATCAACAACATCAACTTTTATTACAATAACAACAAACTTAGGAGGGTTAAAACTTAAAAGAGTGTTTCAAATGATTTATCTATTATTTTATATATAATAAAGGAGAGGTCGCTTGAGACACATAACGACTTCTCCTTAATCGTAGTCGTATGAATCAATCACAATTTTTTTTGAATAATCAATATATGTATAAGATAAAATTTTATCCTAACTCTATTTAATCAATATATCTATATAAGCTTAAGATAAAATTTGACCCAATTTGATTAGAAGTGGATATACTTTCAAAATATATTAACTAATTTTAAAATACATGCATAAGATAAATTTTTATTCTAACTCTATTTAATCAATATATCTATATATGTATAAGATAAAATTTGGCCCAATTTGATTAGATATGGATGTATTTTTAGAAGATATTAATTAATTTTAAAGACTATTATATAAGATAAGATTTTACCTATTTTCACTATTTATGAACATATTTTTAGACAATAACTTTATCAATATATTACATGGTCTTACTAAATTAAATAACTTTATCAATAAGAACATATTTTTAGAAGATACAAAGTTTTGACGAAATTGAAATAATACTTAGCATGGTCATACTAATTAAATAACTTTATCAATAGAAAGAAGATTAAGGGTTTTGAGTAAATTGAAATAACACTTGTTCGTGTAAAAGTTATCAACTCATGTAATTCAATTTTTGTTAATATATTTTCCCCATTATTTTAGATATGAGTATGATTTTGAAAGAGTTTAATCATAATTTTTTTATGGAAGATGTATCACTTTTGTGGATAAAGACACCAATGTTTCCTATCTTGAAGGCATTGATATATTTATGAATTATGACTATCAAGGAGGAACCATGTAAATGATAAATTAGTTTTTATACTAATTGTTGTGAGTCTAATCTGCCATGTTTTATACCTAATTTTATATCGTTTTCTGCATGCATTTCATGCATTTGGGTTAGAATAATACATAATTTGTGTAGTTTATGTTTATTTGCAATATATGGAGGTCTACACAAGTTTTTGTTATATTTCGCAGAAATCGGACGCACTTTGGAGCTTAAAGGAAAGTCATGAAGAAGCTAAGGATGGTGCAGCCGGAGGAAAGTTCACTTTTCGCCATTCATCATTCCAAATCCAGCTTTGAAGTCTTCATCAGAGTTGTAGCCCTCGCAAAGAGCTTTCCAACGCATGCTCATATGCGTCAATCCGACGAACAAAGACTCGGGAAAGTGCGTTTCAAGAACAGAGCAACATGCTGGAAACTGCTGCAGAGGTCGATATCGACCTAACTAAGTCGATATCGAGTTGAAGCCACTCGATTTCCACCAGGATATGCTAGAATCGACTAAGGAAGAAAGGAAGAGGTTGATATCGAATACCCAAAGTCGATATCGAGTTGCCCAAAATCGAGTCAAGATCCCGGAATCGACCAGAGCTGGAGCAAAGGAAAAGTGAAAGGTCGGTATCGAGTTAATCAACTCGATATCGAGTAACATCAACTCGATTTTCACTCCTGAGGCCGAGATCGAGTCAAGAAGCTGAAACCGAGAAATCACAGGTCGATATCGAGTGGAGCAACAGTGGCCGATTTCGAGCTAGTCCGAGTTCTAATTAAAGTTCTATCCAATGTCCAATGGAGATATCCACAAGATCAAATTCTATCAAGATCTATCAAGATGGAAGAGATATTTATCTACTTTAGATATAATTCCCTTTTAGATTTATTTCCTTTATCATAATGTTTTATCTTATGTTATTAGATAGATTTAGATATAGTTGTTCCATCCTAGAATAGTTACATGGAACACTATAAATAAAGCCCTAGGGGGCTGATTTTGAATCAATTCAAGCCAAGTCGTCTTAGGACGCACGGAGAGAGGAGAGAGAGAGAGGAGGAGGCAAGAGAGAAGAGAGAGGAGATATTGGAAGGTTTTGTAAGTTTTAGTTTATTTTATGTTAAAGTTAATTTCTTTCATTATGGGTTGTTTCTAATTTCCTTCTTCTAGGGTTGGGGTGATCCCAACAATAGATATGTGTGTTTAAATTTATGAATTTGTATGTTTTTATCATCATCTACCTATGTGTTTAATCCTTTGCGACAGTAGATGACAATTTCTTATTTGCAATTATGAAGCGAAAGTGAATTAATTATAAATTTGGATAGTAATTAGGCTTTGCTTGCGAAAGGTGGTTGATCCTAATTAAGAAAAGGGTAGTAACACTTAGGGTTTATGCGAAAGCCTATATATTCCTATTTGTTAATAACGAAAGTTATTTGATATAAAGCATGCATCTTTATGTGATTTATAATCTACACATATGTTTATTGTTGTGTTGATCCCTAACCTTGGAAGTTTGCATCTTCATTTATTTTATTTTATTATTTTTATTTGGCACATATTCTACTCGATATCAAACCACCATTCTCTCTCCATCCCTCGACATCGACCAACTCTTAGCCGACGTCGACAACAACCGCGCCACCTTTTCCCGCTACCTCTGAACCCCAAAACACACTAAACCTAGAACCGCTGACTTCTCTCCTGGGGACGAACCTGACTCCACTATCCTATAGCGGGGTCTTGACTATAAATTAATTTGGTCGAGAAACTCTCTCGTCACTAATAAAGTATAAATTCATTCAAATTTGAGAAATCATAATTATGAAAGAAATTAATTAATTGAATAAACGAGTTTTAGTATCAAATTTATTTAGATTAAAAAAACCACACACGGTGCAGGCTCCTGGTCCTGATGGTTTCCCTGCAGGTTTCTACCAAAAATTCTGGTCCACAGTAGGTCCTTCTGTAACTAAAGCCGTCAAAGCATTCTTTACAAGCGGTAAGATACTGCGACAGATTAACCATACCTTCATCACGTTGTTACCAAAATGCGATGACCCGACCTCCGTAAACAACTATCGACCGATCAGCTTATGCTCTACTATTTACAAGATCATAGCTAAAGTGATTTCAACAAGACTAACTAAGATTTTCGACAAATTAATCCATCCACTACAGGGAGCCTTCACGAAAGGGAGATCTATCCAGGATAATATCCTCATTGCTCACGAAACACTGCATTCGTTTAGGCTTAAGAAAGGCAAAATGGGTATGGTTGCGATCAAACTTGATATGGAAAAGGCTTATGATCGTATCGAGTGGCCTTTTCTATTCAGAGTATTATCAAAATTTGGGTTCAACGACCTTTTTATCGACAGAATAAAAGAATGTGTATCAACTGTATCCTACTCAGTCCTCGTAAATGATGAACCAACAACTGTTTTTCAACCGACTAGAGGTTTGCGACAAGGAGACCCGCTCTCCCCCTTCTTATTTGTTTTAGCTTATGAGGTATTAGCTAGAACTTTACACAACCAGGGTCTGGTCCGAAAGGACATCGGCATCACTTTCGGGAAACCGGGCATTAAGATACCCTTCTTAGCATTTGCTGATGACATCCTTGTTTTCTGCCAAGCTTCCCACTCGGCCTGCTCGACTGTACTGTCCATTCTTGATAGATACTGTCTGATTTCGGGTCAAAAGGTGAATCTTCACAAATCTAGCTTCCAAGCGTCTCCTAATACGTCCCCTACAGCTATTGCTTCTACCATTGCTGTGCTTGGCATTCCTCAGGCAAACAACTTCGACAAATATTTGGGCTGCCCGGTCGTCAATGGTAGGACCAATAGGGATACCTTCGCAGATGTGGTTCTCACAACCAAAAACCAACTAACAAAATGGAAAGCATCAAATCTATCGGCTGAAGGACGTCGGGTACTCATCAAAGCAAATCTTAGTGCCAAACCTATCTTCCTTATGCAAGCTTTCCTACTACCTGCTCATATTCTGCATGAGCTGGATAAAGTCTAGAGACAATTCTTTTGGAACAAAAATTCTAAAGCTCATCCGCTGATTAGCTGGGATAAGATCTGCTCGGACACACTGAAAGGTGGTTTAGGGATTCATAAGGCTGAGTCTATGAACATAGCTCTCCAGATGAAGCTCCTTTGGAAAATCATTTCGAAACCGGACAATATCTGGGTTCGGGTTGTTTCTCAAAAATACCTTAATGGAAATGATTTATACACCTATAACAAAAAAGGTAACACTTCGTGGCAGTGGTCTCGCCTTATGTCTATTAAGCATCAGTTCCTCTCTGCTCTACCGTGGCGTGTAGGGAATGGGGTTTCCATTGATTTCTGGTCCCATAACTGGGCTTTTCCTAAACCATTGAGCTCAATAGCTATTAAACCCATCCCGGCAAATCTAAAAGATATTACGGTAGCTTACTTTATCAGAAATCGACAGTGGAACAGAGCGCTCATGGAACAATCATTACTTCATATCCTAAATCCGGATGATATTGAACACATATTGAACCTAACGCTGCCTACAAATCCGATCACGGATCGTCTGTACCGGGGACCCAGTAAGAATGGCTGGTTCTCAACAGCCTCCGCAAACTCTTTTCTTACAAAAAACGTTGGTCTGACAGATTATGATTGTGGATGGATTTGGTGTCTGGATGTACCCCCGAAAGTGCGACAGTTCTTATGGAAGTTATCCCGTGATGGTCTACCGACTAAAACCAGATTACTCAAGTCACATGTAGCGGTGCCGTCTGGCTGCGTCTTTTGTGGTAACACAAATGAATCGAGTGACCACCTGCTCCTTCGATGCCCTATGACTACAAATTTGCTTAAAGCAATAAGGATACGCATTCCAGTTTCTGTCACTAATTCGGTCGGCATGGGCGATGTGATTCCGCTGACGAATATTAAACTTGCGATTGGGACCACAAATTTCGCTACTTTAGCTTCTGCCTGGTGGGCCTTGTGGTACTTCAGGAACCAATTGGTTTTTGACCAAACTAACAAAGTTACCATCAATGAGATTCTGCTGTTCCACAGTACTAACACACAGTGCTGGAAGCAATCAAAGCTTTTAGATGATGATCCGACTAGCCAATTACAACCAAACAATAGCACTCATTACAGAGCAACAAACCACATACAAAGCAGTGGTGTGATTACTAACAGAACGAAGACTCGGTCTGGAATCTGGGTGAAACCACCGCCTTATACCTACAAACTTAATTTTGATGGTTCAGTTCTCCCAGGGGGGAAATCAGCTTATGGTTTTATCATACGAGACTCGGATGGTTTGATGGTCTTTGCTGGTAGATCAACTTGCACCAATATATCGGTCGTATATGCCGAGAATCTCGGTCTTAGAATGGGTTTACTAAAAGCAAAACAGTTACAACTGCCGGCACTTCTGATCGAAGGAGATAACTTAGCAGTCATTAATGCTCTATTGGGGGATTGGAAATGCCCCTGGACAATAGAGATGCTACAAGCTGATATTCTGTCTGACATTTCATCCTTTTCTTATGTTGCTATTCGTCATGTTTTCAGGGAATCCAATGCGGTGGCTGACTACCTTGCTCGTAGTGCCCATGCATCCCCTGCCGACGAAGCTTGTGAGGATGATCCAGAACTTCGTGTTCTCGTCCGGAAGGATGCGCTAGGAAGGGCCTCTGCAGCTGCCGACCCGACCTAATCTTTATCTTGCGTCAAAAAAAAGAAAAGAAAGAAAGAAAGGCATGGAATAAGAATTAGCCGAATGGACCAATATTAACCAAAGTGTTTAAGTTTAATCTTATAATTTTAAGTATTTTTAAGACTTAAAAATGGAAGGGGTGATTTGTGGAAAATGATATTTTAAGAGTAGTTTTTATGTAATTCACCTAAAATTAATCCCTAACAAACAGAGAAGAGAGAGAAGGAATCAAATGGAATTGTGTCAGAATTCAGAACGGAAAAGGAGGGACAATGAAATCAGAGAAAATAATAAATTTGCAGATCAAAAGAGATAAAGAATACAGTGAGATGGAGGGATTGGGCCTATAGCAAACCAACAAGTTAGAGAGAGACTAAAAAGAAGGCTGCAACTCTGCAAAATCATTTGAATTCTTTTAACGGAGTAAAAGATTTGCACCATAAAATTTATGGTAGTATATTTCACATTCGGTCTCTATTGGATTAGTGATTACAAATGTGTCACTTAGGAGGGACAGAGACTATTTAAGAAAAAATATATATAAAAAAAATGAGATGTTTGATGTAGATAGTAAAATTTTAAATGTATATATCATACTCTCTCCGTTCGGCAAAACTTGTTGTTTACTATTCATGCACGCTTTTTTAGAACGATAAAAACTATATAAAATATTCATTTTTTTATAAATTTTTTTTAACAAATTTGTACTTATTAATAATAACTACGAAGTTGTTAAAAAAATTATTAAAAAAACTATATATTTTATATAGTTTTTAACTCCTAAAAAAGCGTGCATGAATAGTAAAGTGTCAAGTTTTTCCGAACGGAGGTAGTAAGATTTTTTTTTAACCGGAAAATTTTTGGTAGGATGGGAGAGTCTAAATAAGAGCATCCGTAACGACAACAGAACCACGTCGTCAAGAGCAGTATAGTCCGAAAAGTTGAGACCTGAGTTAGCGAGCCGATCGGCAATATATTATTTTATTTGTCTCTTCGGATACATCTTAGAAAATTTTAACGGGTCTTCAAATACGTGTCGTCATAAACATACTTATTTTAGGAGTATTGTATTATTTCAGGTATTATAGATTGTGTTTTATGAAAATATACTTGTAATGATTAGTAGATTATTAGTTGTACTTTATCTAAAAGTAAAAAAAGTACTACTCCGTAGCAAATACGGATAAAATAGTGTACTCCATCTGTTTCATAATAAGTGTCTTTGTTTTAGTGCACACTTTTTAAGGAGGTAAAAGATCTATAAAGTATTACTTTTTTAATAATTTCATACTTATTAGTACTAATAAGTACGGAGTATCAATTTATATAAAAAAGTTGATTAAAAATTTAATTTTTTATATAGTTTTTACTTCCTTAAAAATGTGCATAAAAGTCAAACGACATTTATTTTGAAACGGATGGAGTATTTGTTAATTTTCTAAAAAAATTGAGCATGAAGTTATAATAACATATTTTAGTGAACGGATGTCCGATGAAATGAGTAATTCAAAAAAAAAACTTGAAAAAATAAGATATTTTAATTTTAATACAATTTATAAAAATAAGAAAAAGGGTTCGGTAGACTATTAGAATTTTCAATTTTCTCATTGGTTTGTCAATAGCATCTTATCAGACAAGGTTAAAAAGGCTTGATTATTCAGTATGAATTTAGGCTTCGTCGACACGGTGACTAAAGTGTTTATCCATATTTGTCATCATACTGCCTTTGCGATGAATGTGAAAAATGAAAACATTTTGAAAGGCAGTGAGATGGAATTGAGCATCCGAGATGATCATCTTGATTTTTCAAGGACATATTCAAGTTCCTTTATGGGAGTTGATGACAACTTCAATAATGAGTTTATGACATCTAAGTTCTTTTGTTGCATAGATCCCTTTCAATATTGATAGTGTGATCAATGTCTCTTCTTTTTAGGGTTATTTGTTTACCAAATTTTGTATGTCATATTCTTATTATATATATTTATCTCTGGTTATTTCTTATGATAACTCTTATGGTGTTTAAACTCGATGGCAAAGGGAGCAATCGAAGTTTAATTTTATCACCCTGTATGGTGGTCGTTTCCAAATGTTTTCATGCCACCTTTTCCCTCTCTATACGTCTGTTGTTCCCTTTGTATGCTCTTCTTCGTTTTTCTGATACTATTTTTGACTTCTCAACCATGACCTTGGTTTTTAATGAATTATTCACTTTCTTGTTTGTTTGGTTGTTGTTTATGGCAAAAAATTGTCTTATTCCTAGACACCTAGATACAACACTATGTTGTTGTCACGATGGACTTTTCCCTTTTATTTAGTTATTTCCTTCCCAAATCTCCCATTAGGTTCACAATGTTCATACTCGGTGGATTTCGGTTCGTCAATGCTTGGGTAATCTTGGGTGTATTTTGAAAAAGTTGACTAGGAAGGAGACATTTGACACACTCAAGAGCATCGACGCCTTATTGTGCAAAGCTCGCCTTTGTTGCTAGTTCTTTTTTACTTAGCTTTCTAAAAAACAAATCGTTATTTTGGGAATTGTGTCAACCTTCCAAATCCACTCTTATTCATTTGGTGTCGTTGTTTCACTAGGAATTATGTCGACCTTCTAAATCCGCGTAAAGAGCATTGGTGTCGTTGTTTCACTAGGAATTATGTCGACCTTCTAAATCCGCTTAACTGCTCTTTACGCAACCAATTAGATGAAAATGAAATCCATTTTTTTTATCAAATACATACAAACATGACATTTGATTGAAATAACTTATCCGAATATTGAAATGACAATTCAAGATACCAACACAACCAATTCATAAAACTGTAAAGAATATCATATGTGGGATCTTCAAAAAATCAAACGATAAATAGAAAGAGAAACTAGTCTCAGCATGTGGTGCTAATTGTTGACAAGCAAAAATAAAAAAATATTTGAGAACAAAACACAACAACTATTATAAATAAATATGAAAGATTACACCAACCAACAACTTAAGAATTGGGATGCCTCAAAATCGTTTTTTAACGATCTCCAAAAACAGGAATGTAAAATTGGACAAAGGAAAAGAAAATTTTGAGATGGAGTAGACCACTCGAAAGATTTTGCAAGATTAATTTTGATGGCTTCGAATAGTGTTCTTGTGAGGCCATTGCAGGCTTCATCCTTAGAGCATTCGTACTCATAAATTGAATTTGCTCAAGCAAATGCTGGGTCTGAAAGCAAATTTTGCTTCAAGTAAAATTTGTCCAAGTAAAATATTTTTTTGCACACGTCCATTGCTCAAGCAAATGATGGGGCAAAACGCATTTATATACTTTAAAAATATTTTATATAAGTGAAGAAAAAGCAAAAAGGGGTAAATCTCCCACAAATTGCTCAAGCAATCAGTTTAGTAAATTTTGCTCAAGTGATAGATGGAACAAATCCAAATGGTTGACTACTCGAGCAATTCAAGATCGGTGCATGCTCCAAAATGGTTTTGTTTGAGCAAATGCGTAGGGGCCCACCAAATGCTCAATCAAATAAGGTGGTTTTGCTTCCTGGAGCGGATGCTCTTAGAGACCACTATGGTTCGGTAATTAAGCGTGGTGTCACCCACTCCAGTCAGAGTTCAACCTTGGTTGCAGAAGCAAACACTCTCAAAAGCGACATTACAAAGGTAAATGAATTTGGATACTCCAACATCACTATCTAGGCGATAGTTTGACTGTCATCAATATCATTTGGAGACTTTGGAGTTGCATACGGGAGTTAGAGGATATGCTAATATCAAACATCCTTCTTCTTCTTTAGTAGTTTGAGGTGGTGCAAATCCTCAATAATTTTAGTGAGATTAACACGGTTGCAGACAAGATTACCGGTCCTTTGTTATGTGGGCTTATAAGATTTTCTTCCGACCAAGGATTTGAGTGGTAATCAAACAGGGATCTAACTAGACTTGTCAAATGAGTCATTCGGGTCGAGTCACTTCGGGTTTCGGGTAAAACGGGTCTCGGGTAAAACAGGTTGACTCGAATCCGGGTTTGACCTGGTTTCGGGTCATTTCGGGTTTGTCAATTTTTTCTTTTTTAAATTAAAAAAATCATTATTTGATAATTTTGTGATAAATTTTAATTATATATAATTTTTTTATTATATATAATTATAAATCAACCGGGTCAAAATTACCGGGTCACCGGGTCGAAACCCAGATTACCCGGAAAATTTCGGGTTTTTCGGATTCGGATCGGTCGGGTCGGATCACCGACTTGGATTGTGTTTTGACAGGTCTAGATCTAACCCATCCTAATTCTTAAATCTTATCCTACAAAAACAAAATGTTGACATGGCATGGACTGATGATTGAAGTGTTTCGGTTGGGGAGTGTTGTTCCCCATGGGCATGAGAGGGTCATCGTTGCACTCAATTGCTCCTTCCTCATTTTCCTTTTCACATTTTCTCGTTGGAATATATTCTTAGATTTTCTTTTGAAGAGATGTGTATTTTGTTTCTCACTTGAATTGTTGATTTGTAAATTTCGCTTGATTCATACACTAATCTCAATTGCTCCTTCCATTTATTTTTGGGAGCAATCTCAACATCTATATAATGTAATTATGGTGTTCGATTCAATGGAGTTGAAACTATTACCGGGTAAAAGTTGATAAATTTGAGAAAAAATGAAATTAAATAAAAGTCAAATGGTTTTTCTAACATGCTTAACATTCATATTGTGTTTTTTTTTTTCCAAATAATAACTATTTTAGCTACTTTTTAATGGGTTTTCTAAACTTGTCACAAGGGCATACGTTAAGCATTCACATCTCAAGTATATATATTTTTAATTAAATATGATTCGAGTCCAGATATATATGAAACTCAAAGGTCAGCAAAGTCGATAAACGAAAAAAACCCGTCTTAAAACCATGACATATAATAATACAATATGACGCTAACTCAGACAAACAAACTCTAAAAAAAAAAAAAAAAAAAAAGAAGAAAGAAACCAAGAACACATTTGAGAAAGATGCTCCTAGATACACATACACTCATTTAGCTATTTTAAAAATATATTAGGCAATTTGCCCATTTTTATTTAGAAACATAGTTTTTTTTAAGACATAAAATAATTAGGATAGACTATGTACGATCAATAGTCCATGATCCAAATACCCCTCTTCTTCTAATGGGATGGAAGTCCTATAGAGCAAAAAAACTCTTCTTTGAGAGTTCAAAAAACCTGGCCCTTGGCGGCCCAAACACCACCCATATGCCCATATGGTGGCTGTTCAACAACGTCAACCTTCACACTTGTGGTTTCCGACTTCTGTCGTACCTGAACCCCTCTTCGGAGGCTCAAAACCCCTCTTCGGAGGCAATCAATCCCTCTTCGGAGGTCGGTTACCCTTTCGTTTGAGGTGCTCCTCGTCGGAGGTCCTAATCGCCTCTTCGAAGGACGGTTCCTTGCTCCGCCTGTCTCTGGGGATTTTGCGTTGGTGGATTCGTCCTCTCGGCTCTCTTCTTCCCCTCTCTCTGTCAAATCAGATCGATTTTGTCAATTTTGTTGCTTCTGTCGATGGCATGGTCGCCGATTTTTGCTTTAGGCGGTGTGCAGCTGCGTCACCCTAGGGGGTCTGATTTCAGTGGTTTCGTTGGTGTGTCGACGCCGGCTTGGGTTGGCATCCTCGTTGCCGTTCTTTCCATTCCCCCTTTGCCAATACCTTCACATCACCTTATCTCCCCTCGCCGACGGTGTGTGGCTTTCTCCTCCAGCGGCTTCCCTTCCTGCTCGGTCTTGGGCAGTCGGTTGGGCTCTCGGGCTTGGCTGGTCGGCTACCTCGATGTGTGTTGTGGGCTTCTCCGGCGGCTTGCAGCGTTGCCCCTTCCCTGACACCCCCTGTGGCTACTCGTTCTGGGGTTTGGGTTTCGATCGGCTATTTCGGGTTGTTGCTTTGGGCCCAAGGCTTTTCCTTGGGCCAGGGGTGGTCCGAAATTATGGGAAATAAAAATAAATAATTAAAATAATATTATATATATTTATATAAATAAACCCCGGTTGGGGTTAGTTTATCTCCTGCTGGGGCTTTTGGTGCGTTTTCGATTCAGGTGGTGTTGCTCTGCGGTTTGGGGGGACTAGTTTTTCTTCTTCGGTTGATGGGGTTCTGGCTGCTCGGAGTCGGGTCAGGCTGGGGTCGTGGGCCTCGTGGCAGTGTGTATCGAGACGTCTCCTTTTCGCGGAATGTTGCTTCCTTGGAGGTTTGTCTTCACTGCCCACAGGTGTTTCCCAATGTACCGCTGGCCTGCGGTGTTGCTGTTGGTAGCGCTTGACTTCGTTCGTTCTTCTACGTCCGCATCTCTTCCGGTTTAGTGGGGCTTAGTCTCTCCTTGTAAAGCTCTTGTGCTTGTTTCTTGCACCATCGTTGTATTTTGTTTCTTTTTGACGGTTTCCGTCTGCCGACTCGGCATTCGAGGTCCAGGTTTATCTGCCCTCGAATTATTTACTAATAAAAAAAAGTACCACAACGAGTCTGTCTGCTGATTCGTCGGTCTCTCGGGGAGTCAGGTTTGACTGACCCCCAAATCTTTACCTAATAAATATATATATATATATATATATATATATATATAGTTAATGATCCATCATAGGGCATCCTGAAAATTTGTAATTCTAAATCCATGGTAGGGTTACGGATAATAGTTGTATCATGTATGACATCCAAGAAGATCAATTTGTCTGCTACACTATTAACTTTCCTAATTAAACACGTGATAAATATGAATTATTTGGAAATAACAAAGGTCTATCAGAAAATCCGAAATGATCATTATTTTTGACTTTCCAATGACATTTTTAAATGTCTAAGTGCATTAATAAAACAAAGATTGTCATTTTATATTTCGACTAGTGTAATACCCGTGCCTTGAAGGCACGAGAGCTTTATCCATTTTAATTTGAACATCATTTTATATATTTATATAATACTATATTAATATATATACGTGTTTACAACAAAAATATGTATAAAGTATTTTTTTTATAATTTATAAATTAGTTGGAAAGAGATACGATACAAATTTTGAAAATGATTTAATAAGGTAAAGTAGTATGAAAACATACCGCATATCCATGCGGTATGTTTTGAATTTGGGTGAAGAAATACCGCATGGAGATGCGGTATTTTTTTACCCTAGCGGCAACGGTAACAAAATACCGCATGGATATGCGGTACGTTTTTTACCCATGGGGTCCCCCTATAAATAATTAAATAGGCGTGGGGGCCCAGTTCTCCGACACACCGAATCTTCTCCGATTCCTATCTTTCCGAGCCCGACTCAATCTTCTCCCATTCCTTACTTTCCGAGCCCGACTTTTGGTTCCGTCCATTCCCCGTCCTCATATTTACCACCAGTTTGTACCCGGGTTTTGAGATGGTGAAAGATAACCGTGGAAAAGCCGCGGCTGATGATGTCGGACCATTACGGAGACATCCGTTACAGGTAACGTTTATAATAATCAATTTGCTTTATTTTTTAATTTGAAGGAAATAGTGTTAACATTTCATTGATATATATAATGTAGCCGGAACCCACTATACAAAGGCGGAGGACGACTGATGTACCGCCACCGCTGGAGACACAGCCTCAGCACACGGTATGTTAAAATTGTTACTAGGTGTAGGGAAATTGATATCGAATAAGTATATATTTATGTTTTCTTAGGAATTGATAGTATGAGGCTGAAATTATTTATAAACCTTTGGAAAATGTTGCAACATTTAGTCAGTCATACGATATAGTATCGTATTCGAGCCATAGGAGTCTGACAAAATACTAGGTGTGGGGAAATTGAAATCGAATAAGTATATATTTATGTTTTCTTATGAATTCTTAGTATTAAGATGATATCATTAATAAACCTTAAGAAAATATTGCCACATTTAGACAGTCATACGATATAGTATTGCAATTGAGTGATAGGATTCTGACAAATATATTTTAATTTACACAGTCTGTGTTATCGAGATATTTGGGAGAGAGGGTAGTGTTGCAATCTGCTAGGAGAGCTAACGCTAGGGAGAGGCAGACGTTGGAGGGTGTATCAGTTCCGATGGAGACGGATAGTGACGCGGTAGATGTGGATGGTTTGGGGCACAACCCACGTGTTGACCAGAGTGACGGTTTGGGGCACACGTCCCAGTCGTCTATAGAGACATATCAGAGTCTGGTGCAGATTGAGCTGGCCTTGATGTCTGACCCCACAGATTACCCAGTGTTGCAGTCGATTGGAGAGTTTGGTCAAGGCGACCAGGGTGTTGAGATGTTGGAGGAGTACCTACTACGGGACCGAGCACGCCAGACGGATGAGCATTTGTAGACTGGAGCTGGGCGAGTGGTAGAGGAATTGCCTGCAAATTATCCTGACAGTTATCGGGACTACTTTGGGACTCAGTTTGCGAGCGAACAATTGAACTCGTATGACGACATGACACCTCTGCTCGGAGATGTGGGTGCTGGGATGAGTCATGCTCGAGGTGACGACTAGTCGCCATGGATCGTTGCGCAGATAGATTTTGCGGCGTTCACCCCGGTCGGTTCTACCGGTGTTGGGAGGACGCCTGTGAGTCAGCATGTGGCGCCATCGTCGACGCCGATGACCGTCGAGCATGAGCCGATCATTGGGAGTCAGCAGGCGGCGCCATCGTCGACGCCGACGAACGCCGAGCCTAAGCCGATCTTTGGGAGTCAGCAGGCGGCGCCATCGTCGACGCCGACGACCGCCGAGCCTGAGCCAATCATTGGGAGTCTGCAGGCGGCACCATCAGCGACACCTAGGAACTTGAAGGGTGTGCCGATTGCGGGGGGGGGGGGGCATGAGAGGCATGTACGTACAGAGAGATGTTCTTCGGCCCCACCTATTGAGTCAGCTGGACTTTTGAGGGATGGGTCGCTGGATATGTTGCCTACCCAACATGATCCGATGTGGGGGGCATCCGGCGATGTTCGTCAGGATATGAGAGGAGATCACCATTACACTGCACGATGTGCTCTTCATATTTGGCCTTGGTTTGGACGGAGAGGAGTGTATACACTTGGATGATGTTGTCGCCTGGAGGGAAATAGTTGGGGAGTATTACGGCTTGACCCAGAACGAGCGGCATAGCGCTTGGGCCCATGGAGGACCTACTGTTCAACTCCTCCTTCAGAAGATAGCACCGATGCGACAGCGGGTTCGAGATGGCGCCCCACTTGAGCATGATATGGAGTGCATCTTGGGTGTTGTGCTGGGGATGATTGCGACTGCGACCTTGTTCATCGACAAGTCGGGCGGAAGATTGCGACCGCAGGTGATCCGTAGGTTTATGGATGCAGCGCAGGTGTCGCATCTTTCTCTAGCTGCAGGGGTCTTGTCGTGCTTGTACCGGGGATTGGGCGAGGCGACTCGGGAGTTGGCCAAAGACATGGACGGTTGTACAAAACTATTGGAGGTAAGACATTCATTCTGTGATTATTTATTTTTGAAGTTATGTAACTGGGTTATAATGGCTATGCTGCTGATACTATTGTTCCTTTGTAGGTGTGGATATGGTTGCATTTTCCGGTGTTCAAGCCCGGCATGACGGTCGATCGGAGGCTAGCTCGGGATCCGCGACGCGGGGTGAGGTACGTCCTGGGGGCGACACCATTTTCCAGTACGGTCACCCGGGATGATAGGCCTCGCATCGAGCGACTGGATGTTCTGCGGCGGAGGCTGGATGAGATGACAGTGGACGAGGTACGAACACAATTTATATCCGTACTTACATTTGTCATACTATATACCAGATTTTAGTCGTAATAACAATTTCTATTCCATTGCAGATCGAGTTCATGCCATTTGGTAGACACTTGGATTTTGATGGAGATCTGCGTCTTTCGAGATATAGGGGCACCATTCGGTGGTTGTTCGAGGAGGAGCCATATATGCCGGACCGTGTGCTGCGACAGTTTGGTCGGGTTCAGCACATTCCCGCTGATCCAATCAGGCCTGCCGTAGTGCTGAGACCGAAGTCCGCCAAGTGCAAGAAGGAGGCGTCGTTCCACCCAGCTGACAACCACTGGGCGCACAGGTTCGATCATCTTTTCCCCATGGAGGAGTTGCCACGGACCTCTGAAGAGTACCCATATGGCGTGGCCGATGACTATATAGAGTGATTTCACCGCCATAGTCATCCATACCTACTTCCTGACACTCCTCGACACCAGCCCATCATCCCACCGCCGCCACCTCCGTCGTCGCCAACCCCACCGAACATTATTGAGCAGCGCCATCATGCGGCTGGGTTGGAGATTCTACGACTCAGGCAGCTTGGAGTTGAGTTGACTCCGGCACACCTCACTTGCATCTATGAGCAATTTTGGGGTCCTCCCCTACCGTGACGGTGCGATCTGGGATGATGTATGCGGTTGTTCTGTTTGCGGGTAGATGGCTTTTTGGTAGTAGTTGGTAGTTTGGATTCTTTTTGTGCAGTAGTTTGGATTGTTTTTTGTGGAGTAGTTGATTATTCGATTTCGGATTACGTAGGTTATGTGTTTGTGTGGATTTGACGGTTTGTTACCGTTGCAGATCGTTTTCAAATTTGAATAGTATTTCCGTACCGAACGTTCAATATCATGATTCGAAACGAACTTTATAAAATTACAAGCAACGAAATACAAATCACCCTAATACTCAAGTGTTACGCACAGTAGATTGATCTAACTTCATTACAAGAGCTTTTTTTTCCTCTTCCAGAACTGCAACTTGACTTTCCAGGATATCAATCCGCCAACGGGCTTGTTGGTTTTCGATCAGGAGCGACCGATTTTCATCACGTAGTCTCTTTATCATCGCCTCCACCGTCTTTGACCGCGGACTACCAGTGTATAGAACCACCTCAAACTCTTCCATCGTGCCTTGACGTATTATGTCGTTGCTTGAGCTTTCCCCACTGTTGTCCGACATGTTGAGGTGTGTGGATAGTGGCCAGAGACCCCGGCTTATATAAGTTTCATGCACCGCTTGGGCATACGGTACACAATACCGTATGCACAGGCGGTATAGAATACCGTATGTACATGCGGTATCATGTACCATATGTCTATACGGTATACAATACCGTATGTCTATACGGTATTGTATACCGTAAGGACAAGCGGTGAGACGTAGTCTATAAATAGGACCAACCCGGCGCCGGAAACACACCACCGCCGGAATCACACACCCCACCGACAATGTCGTCCGAACAAAGGCCAATTCCACGTGAAGACATGTTCACCAGGCACTACAAGAAGGAGCCACTTGGAGGCATCGCTTTTACTGCAACGTGCCGTCACTGCGGCCATCGCTACACTGTGACCAACAACCTGCATCACGGTCATCTTAAGAGGCACATCAACAACAAGCATGCCGACGAGATCTAGGATTTATGTGTTTATCCGACTTATGTGTAGTCGTTTGTATGTTTCAGTGTTATGAAGTTGTTGTTAATGTTGCTTGTGTAGTCGTTCGTTTGTTGCAGTGTAATGAAGTTGTTGTTATTGTTTGTTGTGTAGTAGTTTGTTTGTCGTCTAGTTGTAACAATGTTGTTTGAATAATCAGTCGGATCGTACGCTATTTGTGTCATTGGTTTCCTATTTTCAACATATTTTCTATTTTCCTTGGCACATGGGAAATAATATGTCATATAAATCATCGATCGGGATTCGATACAGAATTTTGTTAAACGGTTGGACTGATTAGGAATGAAAATACAACAGATGCTTAGGAAATAAAATAAAATAGATGCACATCACACTACATACTTGGTAATGCATGTCTAATCACTACATTCGTCTGATGACCTCTCATTAATGCAAATGACAATATTCATTTGGTTGAACGCGTAGTGCCTTTCTCCGGCGTTGAATGATCGCAGCTTCCGTATAACATGCTCATATAGGCCATCAGCCTCGAACATGTAAACATCGTAACGACAATATCTTCTAATGTGATTTGCAATACGCGCCTCTGCATCTAAGTAATACGATTCGGGAAATCCCCTGTCGTCATAACAATGTGCACAAGAAAACTCGATCGGATATGCTATGTCAGTGGCTGTCTCGAATTGACACTGTAGGATTACGCACGAATTTCCCGGAATATATGCTGGATGCCTGCAGTTGCATTCCTCCGGCCACCGTGGCTCCGTGCAACGAATTAATGTAACATTGTACTCGAGATAACCTGTCGTTCGCCGATATGTGTCTAAACTGTTTACCATTTTGGGATTAGATGGACAGCCGTGGTGGTTCCTGCCGTACTTGGATGGACGCCATGATTTATAGCCCTCATACAACATATCCGCTCCCGCTACCCCCATGTTGGATATCACCGCATACACATGCGGTGATACAAACCGTATACACATGTGGTTGGTATCACCGCATGGCCTTGCGGTTGGAATCACCGCATGGCCTTGCGGTGTCCCAAGCGGTGGTTCAGCTATAAAAAGGGGTGGAATGCAACCCTTTTTGTGTAGATCATCCGCAGATTCAATGGCTAGATAGAGCCTTCTGAAGTTTACTCTGTTGTATGCAAAACGAACATTGTACAAATGAAATTCTGAACAATGTTCGTTTTGCATACATCAGAGTGAGCCTTCTGGAGGCATCGCTTTTACTGCAACATGATGTCACTGTATCAGTCTGATGAACTTGTTGTTATTGTTGGTTGTGTAGTCGTTTGTTTGTGGTAGTGTGATGCGGCGACTCGAGAGAGAATTTAATTAAACGGTTGAACTGCTTACACATGAAAATACAACGCATACACATCACCGAGGCGACTCGAGAGAGAATTTAATTAAACGGTTGAACTGCTTACACATGAAAATACTACACATACACATCACCGACGCGACTCGAAAGAGAATTTAATTAAACGGTTGAACTGCTTACACATGAAAATACAACGCATACACATCACCGAGGCGACTCGAGAGAGAATTTAATTAAACGGTTGAACTGCTTACACATGAAAATACTACACATACATATCACCGACGCGACTCGAAAGAGAATTTAATTAAACGGTTGAACTGCTTACACATGAAAATACTACACATACAACGCATACGCATATCTACTCACTATCTTCCTCCGATGACCTCTCATTAATGGAAAGGAGAATATCCATTTTGTTGAACGCGTAATACCTTTCCCCTGCGTTGAACGCTCGAAGCTTGCGGATAACATGATCACATAGGCCCTCAACCCCGATACTGTAAACGTCGTAACGACAAAATCTTCTGATGTGATTCGCGATTTGCGCCTCTGCATCCAAGTAATACGATTCGGGAAATCCTCTGTCGTCATAACAATGCGTACAACAGAAGTGGAGCGGATATCCAATGTCGGTGCCCGACATGTCGATTTGACACTGAAATATAAAGCACGAATTTCCTGGAAGGTATGCTGGATGCTTGCAGGTGCATTCCACCGGCCACTCGGGCTCCGAGAAACGAACTAATGTGACTTTGTACTCCAGATAACCTGCCGTCCGCCGGGATCTATCTGTGGTGGTCACCATTTTGTGATTCGGTGGACACCCGGTGTGGTGGTTTCTGTGGCGGATGTCATGATTTATAGGGCATACACCTCAAGGGGAGGCGGTGTCTTATCACCGCAAGGGGAGGCGGTGTCTTACCACCGCAAGGGGAGGCGGTATATCTTAACCGGTCTGGTCCCGCTTGTCAAATTTTGGAACATTGCACATGGGTACCGCATTTACATGCGGTAATAATAACCGCATGTACATGGGGTAATAATAACCGCATGTACAGGCGGTAGTTCCATTTGGCTATAAGAACCGGTGTTTAGTACCGCAAAGGAACCTCATACGAATCAAAACAATCAAATCATGGTTAGAATAGCTGAGTTTAAAGGTGAGACAGAGATGGGTGTGTCATACAAAATAATACGCGATAAGTTTTCGAGGCCATACGAAGATTATTTGTGCAATTGTCAGCACAAGCGGTGGTGCCAAACGTTCCCTTGTTGTCTTGCTCACGTTGTCCGCTACAAAGGCGTTGAAGGCGACAGATACGCTCTATTGGAGCCGGTTGAACTGGCGTGTCTGAGAGGTCACCAATTACACGTTGAGGACCCCGAGTCATACTACCACGAGGCGGTTGAGGCAATCAAATGCGCAATCAACGACCTATTCAGCGATGTCAGGCTACACTGCGCACTTGAGATTGCAAGGTTCACTGTCGACAACGCCGTTCGTCCAGCGAACGACAGAGTGAAGAAGTATGCATTCAACCACATTAAGATTCAGATTAGCCCGCGTATTCTCGAGGAGTCAGTAGGTAGTTGTACACTTGATAGAGCCTCCTGAAGTTCTCTTTGTTGTATGGAAAACGAACATTGTACAGATTTTCATCTCTGTGCATTCTGTGGAAAGACCCTTTGCAAGAATATCCATCAATAGAGTAGGAACCAAGTTTGTGTAAAATCATTATGTAGAATCCGTATAATAGCCTATGTATCACCGCATGTGTAATGCAAATGATTCACTATAAATGATACACAACAATTTAGGACACGACCACATTTTACCTATGGTACATAACAACTACCAACCGACTCCTCTACATTGCTCGGCAAAATGTGAATATGTATTCGGTGAAATGCGTACTTTCGAAGCTTTGTGTTTGCACGCCGCACGACTTTTTCCACGGTGTATCTTGCCACCTGCGTTGCACTGGCCAATCCGAAGTAGGAGAAAAAGTCGCTAACAAGCTCCGTAATTGCCTCCGTCGCGTGAATATAATATGCTGCAGGGTTATCCCTATACGAGTACGACCTTGTCATGCGGACATCCTCGTACGTCACTCCTTCAACGCACTCAAGGTCCACTGAATCGGAAACTCTTACTGTATCGCGTTCTTCGCACACAACTTGGCAAAGACAGCACGGCCATCCCGTCGAGCTTTTGTGTTGACAGTTGCACAAAATATCGTCAGTTGGCGTACGAAAAGTTTCGACTGTAAGTCGAAACCTGCTGCCCGATCTTGTCTCTGCTTCATACACTTTGGTAGTTGCCATGGTAGTTTTGTTGTACTGATAGTCCCAACCAAACCGCTTTTATAGTTTTATTTGAACAACACCGCATGGCCATTCGGTATACAGCATGCCGACAGCGTCCCAGCCCGTGGATTAGGGAGTTGAAGCGTCTATGATGCAACGTACCAGCAAGGCGGCATCGTTTCATAGTTCAAATTTTGAGAATTTCAGGTCATAACAATTTACAGGAAAACGGATAGAGTGCCTCATTTTTCATATTAATTAAAGATATAAGATTACAGATATGCGGTATCTGTATACCGCATGGATACTTTGTTTTGCCTCTTCGTCATCATGTCACACATCAAAGGAAATCATTGTTGTTTTCTTCCTCTGATGGTGAAACATTCTCCGGCGGCACTACGACTACCCGAAACCGAGAGTTGCCTAAGTAGCTAAACATCAACCCCGATCCTACGCGCACGCCCCGGGATATCGCGAAATTATTCCATCCTTGTGCGAGCCAGAGCGCCCCGTATCTGTTGCGCTCAACCCGGATGCTGGTGCCTCTCCTCCCTACCCCATTAGTCAGCGTTATTCTTTCGACGCCGGCGAGCCCATATTCTTCTTCGAAGTTGGAAGGCAAAGGCTGCAATTTTGAAGATATACTTAGTGAGTTCGGAACATTGTAAATTATATGTTATACGACAGAATGCTTACCAATATTTGTGTCAGCGACACGTCTTCTACCCACCAGAAAAAATCCCTCGGGCGGCTCCCTGAGACTGAGAAGAAAGGTCGTGGTGTATTTCCAGCTGTCATGCTGACTCACGACATCGAACGGCGGTAATTTATAGCTAGAAATCATGCCGCGTTATATGCGAGAATTATACCGCATATACATGTGGTGATTATACCGCATATGCATGCGGTGATCACCGCATGGTAATGCGGTATTCACCGCATTGATATGCGGTGGTTCAAATAACACGGAAACATACCGGCACGGGGACTCCGTAATCTTCTTTCGCCATCGGAGTTGGTCGTCCAAATTCCATCGGTCGAAGGAGAGCGAGCCTCTTATAAAAGTGCGAAGATGAGAGATTTCGTCGTAAATTCCGACAAAAGTTCCCAGCTTCGTCCTCTTGTAAGAGGTTCATTCTCCCTTGACAGATGTATTTTAGACGCCCACTACGATGACGGACGAAGATGACGGTGTACCCGTACCGGTACGTTTCCGAAGAATTTACAATTTTGTTTGGATGAGCAATATAACCTGAGCAACATGCCAGCGGCCAGTGATTTCAATCAAAAGACACAAATCGTCGGCCGTGGCATGTTGCCTAGGCTATTATCGCTATTGAGCCATTGCATACATACGGATTTTATTTAATTTATGAGACGAAACGATATAACCCGTGCAAAGTAGTCAATGGTCAAAAATTTCGATCTGAAGACACAAATCTTTGGCCATGACTACTTCGCACACATTATCATCGTTTTTTCGCCACGGCAAATGGCACGACCCGACCGTGGGTATATATAGACACATACCGCATATACGTGCGGTACTATACCGCAATCCCATACGGTGGTCACCGCATATCTATACGGTTATATACCGCAAGCCTATACGGTGTCCCTAGTACCGTGTACCTATGTGGTGGGCCCAAAAATTCAAATAATTCAACACCAACGGTCATTTGTAACAACCGCATATGTATGCGGTGTTACTGTATAAGAAGTCATCCGCTCTCCGTTGGAATGCATCCAATCCCCTCACACCTCATGTACGATCGTTTTTTTAATATGGTTAACGACGACACCAATCGACGACCTTCAAGCCCAGGGGAGGAAGCACCTATCAATACGCCAATGGCCGATAGCTCACCACCTCCTCGTCTTCCGGTATGTGATTAATTTTTATCATTTGGAATGTCGTTGTAGGTAGAATATAGGTAGTGGAATAACCAGAATATAGGTAGTGGAATCATATTGAATGGAAACCAAGATATAGGTACCGGTTTTTAAATGTAGGGGAATAAATTCGGTTCTGAAGTAGAGCAGACGGAAACCATGAATGGGTCACGTAATATATATGCATTGTTTGCATGCTGGCAATTACCATTGGAGGAGCAGGCTGATCCGATGCCGGAAGACAGTCACGACGATCAGGCCCGTAACCAGGAGTACCGCGATTACACTGCCGAATTTGCTACATCTGAGACGTGGACCAATCGCGACGATCTCCTACAACATTGTCGTGGCACAGCATTAAAGCTTAATATGGTTTTGACAATCAAGCGTTCTTGGGCGAGCACTCCTACAAGGCGTGGGAGTCTATTGCTCGCATGTGAGAAGTACGGCCAGTACACTCCCCGTAAGAGATCGCGAGTAGCCGGAAACGGGAACACGCGCATAGCTGTTTCGAAGATAGAGGGGTGTCCGTTTGCATTGTCTGACGTGGAGTTCAAATGGGGCGAATAGGGCCTGGACGTTATTCATGCCAAGCACAACCATCTACTCCCCGGTGCATTGGACGGTCACCCGTACGTCGGACGAATGGATGCAGATGAAAGAGACACTACCTTGGCCCTTACCGTCGCTGGTACCCCACCAAAACCGATTTTAGCTACATTGAAGATGACAGCTGACGCACGACAGAAGCTGAACTTCACATCGCGGCACCAAGTGTACAATGCGAGAGCAAAGTTTAAAGCTGAAGCGAGAGGAGATCGAACAGTCTCCCAGGAAGCACTCCGCATTTTGCGGGATAAGGGTTACTACTATTGTACACGGAGATCCCCTGACGATTCCAACAGGCTTCAAGATCTATTCATCGCCCATACAGACGCTCGCCATCTTCTAGCCATGTTTCCATACGTCGTCCTCGTCGATAGTACATACCGGACGAATGCGTAAGTTTCTATATACACTTATTCTTTTAACCATTCCCACCAGGGCATCCGAACTCAAATATTTGATTGTGCAGGTACGGGATCCCTTTGTGTGAGTTCGTTGGATTTACTTGCACAAACAAGAACTTCGTCATCGGGTTCTGCTTCATGTCGCACGAGAACACATATACGTACATTTGGGCGTTGGGGCAGCTCGTTTACCTCATGCGAGGTAATCTTCCTAATGTTGTTGTCACTGATCGAGAGTTGGGGTTGATTGCGGCGCTACGAGAAGTTCTTCCCAACGTCAGGCATATGTTGTGCACAGTGCACGTCCTCCGACGATGCGAAGAAGCCGCTTTCCAGAAGTCAAAGAATCTTGATGTTGCTAGGCGTTTCAAGAACACATGTGTTGGCTTGTTCCAATCCAGATCGGTTGAAACTTTTGCCGCTAGAAGGAGGGGTATGCATGCAGAGTGGGGGCATATTGAAGGGCTTATGCCGTATTTGGAGGCGACGTGGTTACGAGATTACTCGGAGCAGATAGTTCGTGCATGGACAGAGGCAATCCAGCATTTTGGTACGACCACGACGAACAGGTGCGCCTACGTTTTCAATATAAAATTCATTATACACGTAATTTGTTTAGGTATAATGATTTTCACCTGCGATTCTCACTTATCTTTTAGGTTTGATGCTGCTCATTCTGTGTTGAAAAAGACCTTAAACTCTGCAGTCGGTGATTTCACTCACGTGATAAACACAATCGATCTCATGATGGCGGATCAAATATGGGAGGTGAAGAATACATTGGGGAGAGCGAACA
This sequence comes from Persicaria tinctoria, assembly GCA_037127255.1. Lineage (NCBI taxonomy): Eukaryota > Viridiplantae > Streptophyta > Magnoliopsida > Caryophyllales > Polygonaceae > Persicaria > Persicaria tinctoria. The sequence goes on along the minus strand of JBANSL010000002.1, from coordinate 85,164,001 downwards.
ACACCTGGCCTACAGACTCCCACGACCTATGGATTTTCGATCGAATTCGGAATATTGTGTCGAAGGAATGTTTCAACTTGTTGTTCGAAATCTACACAAAGATGGAAGCCGAGCCACCGTCGCAACCATGCAGAGATGCATATTGGAGGGACGTCTACGGTCTTCCATGCACACATGACATGCAAGCTTTTCGAGACACGCAGATACCCATCAGACCATCCCAGATACACAATTTTTGGAAGCAATTGGATTTCAAGAGGCCTCATGTTGACAACGTCCAGGATAACACTCCACTCAGCAGAGCTGATGTGGACATGTCGCGCATGATCAGTTTGTTCCAGAGCGGAGCTATGGACGAGGATACTCGTTGGAGAATCGCGTCGGCATTCAACGACGGGGATCGTCCGTCCCAGACACCGTTGACCACCCCTGACCCGGACGACCGTAGACCGCCCGGGAGACCGAGGACTCGCCACCCCTGTCAGACGAACCCTCTACCTTGGGAACATGAGCGTGCTCGGGCTCAACGCCAGGCAGATAGACAGGCGACCACTGGATCCGCACGAGGGCGAGGCCAAGGTCGGGGTCAACCGGCATCAAATGAAAGAGATGACGTGGAAGGTACTGAGGAGGCCACTGGGTCCAACGACATTGCCATCGACGACCCTCCTAGGGGCCGAGGAGTAGGCAGAGGCCGAGGACGGGGTCGTTGAAGGGGACGTGGACGAGGTCGATCGGCGTCGGAGCCAGCTCCGGAGATTGTAAGTGACATTCCAACACCAGCACCTACGGCGCTTCCACCACATAATCTACCTCGAGTAGAATTCAATTGGGGCACTGGCAACGTCGACGAATTCATGATTACTTTCGTACGAGCCGTCACAAATGTTCCAGGTGATGGTCACTGTGGGTATAGGTCTTTAGCTTGTCTTCTCAACTTGGGACAAGACGCGTGTCCTCGAGTTCGACGAGAGCTGGCCGTTGAGTTGCAGGTGCATTCAGATCGGTACCATTACTATCCGGCCTTACAGGAGCTCATCATGAGGGTCAACTATTTCGGCACGTGTCATGATGCTACGTATTGGATGGAGATTCCGATCATGGGCGAGGTGTTTGCCACGCTTCACCAGCGTCCTTTGGTGATTTTGTCACAGATGATGCCTATGTTGTGCCTACCCCTGTACGCGACCGGTGGCCCGTCAGTACCGGTCTATGAGGAGCTAGATGGAATAGCTTTAGTCGGCAACAACAACCATTTCGTTCCGGTACGTTTCGTATTTCGTATTCATTAATTTGTTACTATTTTGTTTCTCTTTTCTAACATCAATATTAACCTTGTATTCACAGATTTGGTTGTTGCCTGGTTCACCTCTTCCTCCAGTCTACGTCACATGGACACGACATCACTATCGCACTGTTGACGGTTGGGACGAGCAGTTTGCAGCGAGGATTGCACGATATAGAGCTTACCGCCGTCGTGATGGTGGCCGTCCCCTACCGTATTAGCATTTCCCACTTTTTGATGTCATTTTTCGAACTTCATATGTTCAATTGGGTTGTATCTTTGTCTATTCAATTTCACAACCGAACTCCATATTTTCGTCGTCGTTTATATATTTATCGCACTTTCGTTTTATTAATCTTTCTTTTCAATTCAACATATGATTTTTTCCAGATCACGGCGTTTATTACAACTTCATACCATTGCAGATGTCCATGGACCGTACGATCAATTCTTAGTGTAATTCTTAGGGTTGGCTAATACCGCATACCCATGCGGTGGGATTCGGTTCCTATCGGTCCCCTGAGCTCCCCTGGATAGTTTCACGCATATCGGGTTATCCGATACATACCGCATGGGTATGCGGTGACGTTGTAACGGAACGGTACCGCGCACCGCATGTATATTAGGTATGTCTCTATACGGAGGCTAGTACCGCATAGATATGCGGTGACTGACCGCATGCATATGCGGTATGTCGTTGACCGTCATTAAATCACCGCATATCTATGCGGTGATTAGCGGTGGAAATAGTAAAAATTAGTGGTGTAGATATCGTTTCCGATTAGTAATGCTTGTGAGTCTTAAAATATTATTTATTTTCGATAGTCATTTAAGATGTCTAAAATAATTACATTAAAAAAAACACTTTTTTGGCTCTAATTGATTTTTATAATTAATTTTTAAAATCGAATATTTACAAATTGATTATTACATGTTCGTTGTATGTAGACATTGTGGGGAATATTGCAATCGGTTAAATATGATAAATCAACAATTTCAATATCCAAGAATAAAATTAGCGAAGACTTGACGAATGTTCAATGTAAGTAAACGATTAAAATAGATCATAAATTGACATACAACATATCAAATTAAATAATACTTTAGTATAAAAATAGGAAACAAATTTTTTTAAAATAAGAAACAGATATTTTAAAATTTTAGCAATAATATTGACCAATAACAAAATACCATTTGAATACAAAATTCAAATTTAATTGTGAGCATGACACATCAGCAAAATGATAGTAGAATTAATATTATAAATAGATTACCTATTATCGAAATTAATTTATAAAAAAAAATTGAAAAAAAAATATTTTATATAATTTTTACCATCCTAACAAAGCGTGAATGAATATTAAACAACATATTTAGCTAAACGAATAGAGAGTAGTAAATTTTAACATGATTGGGATAAATGTGATATAATAAACAAATATTTAAATAAATTCAATCCGTTAAGATAATGAATTCAGGCAATCCGAGTAAATCTTTGATTAATTTATTTGAAAATGAAATACTTGCATGGTTGGTGAGGAAATATGAACATATGTGAAAGTTAATTTATACTCCGTAGCATTTTATAAACTGACAATTGGATATGGGTCTATGTAAAGTATAAATTTCCAAAAATAAAATATACCAAGATTCAAATTTAAGTTCAATGTATGTAAACGAATTATGAGAATATTGCAATCGGGAAAAAAATTGGAAACATGTCTCAATATTTACGGCAATATAACCGAAAATTAAAAAAAAAGGAATGGATTCAAATCATATTTAAAATAGGAAACAAATATTTGAAAGTTTCCATAATAATATTGACCAATAAGAAAATCTCATTTGAATAAAAAATAATTGTGGGCGTGACATGTCAGCAAAATGCTAGCAGAATTAGTAATATATATATATATATATATATATATATATATATATATATATATATATATATATATATATATTGCAATCGGAAAAAAAATGGAAATATGTCTCAATATTTACGACAATATAAGCGAAAATAAAAAAAAGGGAATGGATTCAAATCATATTTAAAATAGGAAACAAATATTTTAAAGTTTCCATAATAATATTGAACAATAAGAAAAACTCATTTGAATAAAAAATTCAACTTTAATTATGAGCGTGACACGTCAGCAAAATGCTAGCAGAATTAGTAATATTAATAGATAGATGCTTTGGATATTAAGTTCTAGTGCTTTAATAATTCTGGCTCCCAAAGCTATAGCATTGGCTCTATATCCAACATGACAAACACTTTCTCAATTTAATTTCTTATCCATAGCGTATATGTTAGTACAATCGATTTTTCAAATAGATTTATTAGGACTTATGTACTGAGATTTAAAGAATCTTTTTCACAATATGGTTTATTAACCTATGCCAATACAAAGATCAAAAGTTAAAATATATTTAATATCAAACATTAAATTTGATTTCCATGTAATAATCTTCATACAAACACACTTTTTGAGAAGGAGACGTAGAAAACTGAAAAATTCTCCCTAAAAGGCTCTTATTTAGAAAGGAAATAAAAATGTGAAAAATTCTCGTACAGTATAATTTTGGATTATATGATTGTGGTCTTTTTTTAGCATATATATTAGTTAAAGGATTAGACAAAAGTGCATGTGATCAAACTAGCTGTAGTGCATTTCACTTACTTTGTGTAAAATTTGTCAATTGAGGGGGCCCCTTAATTATCGGCTAATCTTTGAAAATTATAAATAACGGTGTCTTAACTTGAATCTTTCAGTAATCTAAAATGGAAAAATATATCAATAAATCTAACTTTTTAAATTAGCACTGTGCAGTGGCCCCAATTGGTTAAGTCATTTATAAATTGTACTGTAGTGTTATACAATTGTATATCAGTTTATGTGAGTAATTAAAATAGTACAGTACTACAGTTAAAACAATCACACTAATCGAAATAAATAAATGCATTTATAATATAAATACAATCTGAAAACACCCTTAAATTAAGGGAGGTAAGGTAGGTGTGCAACTTAACACTTTATCACGCAATTCGTCCCTTTCCTTGCCTGTAACCAAGAAAACGGGGGTAGCATTTGGAGCAAGACTAATGATCGAGTCTCACCGGCAACACTGCAGCAGTGTGAGAGCAACATCTCAAATGAGGGGCGTGCGTAGTGAGCACTGATTCAGACCCTTGTTATCGGTTGAGTCACCATGATTTACATCCTCTCAGAATCTCCGACTCACCAATTAAATCACCATGATTTACATCCTCTCATAATTTTCATCGGGCTAGGGGGTGAGCGAATTCACCTTTTGGCGCGCGCCGTACTCAATTACTCACTCTACCTTTATCATCAAAATCATATCTGACTCAAAATGTGATCTTGTCTGTAAATTAATTAAACTTGAAACACCCCCAGAATAAAAGATTATCTCCTCACTGTGAAATGACTTTGCATCTTATTTTATGACTTGTTTAACGCACCCCAAATAGTTGATTGAACAAATACACGATTGAAATGTGAGATTAGGGATGATCCGAACCTAAAATTACTCAGCTTGTGTGAGAGGGTATAATGGAGAAGTGTGTACCTACACATAGTTGGTGGGAAACCACAAACATGAAAAATCACATCACTCTACAATAACTCTCCCTCTTCTAACGGGGAGAGGAAGGACATGTGAATAGGGTACAACTGTAAGGAGATGGTGAAAGGGTGGAGAAATGTCAAATTGGGGTAACAAAGAAAGAGACCTGTTCAAGTGGGTCAACTCCACCCCACATCTGTCAATTTCATCCCAACCTGTTCACAACTTTGAAGAGTTGGTTGGAAATTTAACTATTAATGGTGTATTCTAATTTCTACCTTGATTACCATCTATCAACTGACATTGATGTCAAGGAATGAGATCCAATTGCTTTGTTAGATACTCCAATGGGTAGAGTTTAGATCTAAACCACTTAGTCCATAGATACTCCACTTAGTCCACTTAGTCCAAACCGTGGCCATGGCCATGTTCTTGGCAAGAAAATGTTCATGTAAATAGTAGCCCCAAAATTTAATGGTTAAGATATGAAATCTATTTTGGGGTCATTTGGTTGAAATCATGGAAAGGAAAAGGGAAACCTCCTATAAATATGGGCTAGATCAGTTTCCTTTCCCTTCTGTGCAACCAAACGTCCCCTTAGTTTCCTCAATGAGAGGAAGTCAAATTTCATATCAATTAATATCATTGCTTAATGCTTATCCATGGGGCTGTTTCTCTCTTTTAATATTTGAGAGGCTAAGAAGTGCAGTGACGTTAGGAAAAAAGGGTCACCCAGTTCCCACCGCAAGATATAGGGGCAAGTTGTACAATGCAACTTGTAAGAACGACTAACCAATTTCATTAATGACAAAATCTCCAACATACAAATATTCTTTGAACGAGAGCATATTTTGATCAACAGGAGCATAAAGGAAGAGGAATAATTCCATTTTCGATAAAAAGAGGCCACAAAATGAAAATTGAACTGATGCTTACTTTACATACCTCTGTTGCTAGCAATTACCTCCGAATTTGAGATTGAACCTATTGATTCTCTTTTCATGCACTAGCTTCATCATTGCTGGCATCAGACGCGGCTGCAGCAGCTGCAGCTCTTTTCTTTGCGAAGTATTCGTCAGCGCGAGCAATGTTCTTAGCCACGGATGGCTTAACCCACTTCTTTCTGCCGGGTAGTACTGTGAGGGAACAACCGGCTGCCTCCAGCTTCTCTTTCGCAGATGTGGAAAAGGCGCGAGCCTTAAAGTTCAGCTTCAGATTTAATTCTCCGTGGCCGAGTACCTGATGATGATGATGGGTTTATTCAAGATGAGCATCACCATGGCCACATCATTTCATATTATGAAGAGTTTTGCAAATACAAATATTATGTTGGTCATCGCAGTAATGACTCAGATTCTTTTGACATGCTGACACTGTTGTCTTAACTCTGTAAGTGGGTGACTTAAAAGTCATTCAATATTACAATCAACCCAAGATGAGTTGTCACAATTAAACTATTTGTTCAGCTTCATCAAGTGGTTGACAAGAAAGAATAAAAACTCCAAGATTCAAGATGGTAGAAATCACTGTGACCACATTTCCTTGTCTTATGCTGAGGTTATGAGAGACAGACCTAAGAAATCTGTCATTCTAATATGCTGGCAAAAGTATCGCATGTAAAGGCAACTTACTTTGATCTTCCAACTAGGAGAACAACAAATAGGAAATATAACCTACTATATTTGTTTAGGATGGTTGTCAAAGGCCTTTCATTGATGATAACACACATTACAAAAATAGAAAAGAATGAAACCATGGATAACTTTTTGGACCAAATTGAGTAGATGTAGACTTTAATAGATAGAAGGATCTCAAATTAGTAGTCCAGCCCTTTCAAGACAGCATGAAGGATTCAGAAAAAAAACAAAGATCTCGCATAAGTGCACCAACAAACACAATGCATGCAAAATTGGACATATTGAGCAATAGAAGGTTCAGAAACATAAAAAATTATAGAAAGAATTCGATATTCTATTTTTACTGAACTAATTTAGGAATTATCAAGTGAGAGTTTAATAACAATTATTACACGTGAGAATTTGATGGCAGTCCTATAATTCAACATGATACCAAATTCAAATTAGTGGTAGGCACTCTAGCTCTATCCAAATTTGAGGACTCTCTCCAAGCATGTAGAAGATGGAAAAGGTTTTCAAGTTTTCATAAAAGCAAAAACCAATAGATCCAAAGGCTCAAACATTAAAAGAACATCATCCTCTTTTAATAACCCAAATAATCAAAAGATTTCCACTTGGATTTCAATACAAATCCCAGACAACTTAATGCAGAACAATTCCATTATTTAGAGGCTAAAAACCCTTAGGTGCGGGATATACTAGGATGATTGTTGTTGTTGTTGTACTAGTTAGACAGGTTATGAAAACATATAGGCAGTTTAGAACAAAATAACCAGTCCAAAGATTATGGATGGTTTATTTCATACATCTTTGAAGATTAAGCTTATTTCATGTCATGTCCTACTACCAATTATGAACCTTCTATTAACACGAAGAGGGTTTAGTAGGATGTGGTTAGCATTTGCTTGGCTGAAACTTACAATCCTACCATTCACACATAAAACTAAACAGCAATAGACCGATAGCCAAGGGTCTTTCTAAACTCTAAAATAAGGAGAACAAACGATTTTTTTTTTCTATGGAAACTACTAGTATTGAATTATCAGGCATCAATGTACCTTCAGAGGCAACCTCCTTTCCCTTCCGGATGGATTGATCAAGCCTTTCTTCTTCAAAGTCTCCAACGATACCTCTTCACCTTCTTCAAATCCAGCAGCTTCTATATCTTTCAGGTTTACAGGAACATACTTGGGCAATCCAGCATGCATACCTTTTCCCCAATTTGACAGACAGTGATAACAAGTCAAAATCACAATGAATTAAACAATTTTCCAATTAGATAAACAGATGAGCAAACCAATTTGCAAGAACAACCTTTGGATTTCAAAATTGATTTCAGCACAAGAATCAAATCAAACCATTCGAACTAAACTCACTGTAAATTGACTCCAGAAGCAAAGCCTGATTCAACTTGAAAATAAAAGCATCAATCAATTAGAGTAAGGAAACTGTTATGACCTCCGGCAATTCCTCGCAATTTGGGGATTCGTCTGTATAGAGGCATCTGACCACCTTCAAAACCCCTACGAACACCAGGACCAGACCTCGATTTCTGGCCTCTCATACCAAATCCACAGCTCGCACCCTGACCAGCTGCAATACCCCTTCCCTTTCTCTTCGCCTTCTTCCTGGATCCAGGTTGGGGCCCGAGATTATCAAGCCGGAATCGAACACCGCCAGATGAAGTACTTCCCTCAGCGGAAACTGAGGCAGCTTGATTGACGACAATTAGTGGCTTATTAACCTTATTTGCTCTCATCCCAAGCTTAATTGGCGCGAAATTGGAGAAACTAGGTCTTAGGTTACCCGCATTTCCCTGCAAACCGCCGGAAAAAATAGGGTAAAACTCAGCCGATGTAAACGACGAACGTGAAAGAGAAAAGAGAGATTACCTTGAAGGAGGAAGTAAGGCAGAAAGGAGATGGCTTGAGCGTGGTAGAAGGAGCTGCAGAGAGAAAGAGAATGGACGCCATGGGAGGGCGAAGGTAGAGCGTGGGTGATCGAGGGCAGTCTCCTCCAAGCTAACGGATAGGATAATAGAAATACCGGATAACGGAGGCTACAGATTATAATGGGCCGCAATTCTTATAGGTCCAAGCCCAATTGGCCCAAATCAATTACTCACAAATGGTAAGGGTCCTGTTGAGAGTTTTCATTTTTTCTAATGGAAAAATGGACAAAAATAAGTATTAAGTATCAACTTTTGGCAAAAAATAATACGAAAATTGAAATTGACCGTTTCATATATGAACTATCGCCCTATTAACCGAAAATAATACATATGTGTATTCCGGTGAACTTTCTGACCAAATACACCACATGGACGCCGGAAAATTGACATGACATAAATTTTTGCCACGTCACCAAACTTGTAAGTTATGTCATGTTATAAATTTATTTTTCATTTTTTTAAAAAGAAATTTTTTACAAATAGGCAAATAGCTACAATACCTTTCGAAACAATAGAAGAGAGAACGAGCAGATAACATTGAGAAGAAAGTGAAGACACCCACCTTCGATTCCATTGTTTTGAACAGTATTGTAGCTATTTGCCTATTTGTTTCATTTTTCTTTTTTCTTTTAAAAAAAAAACTGAAAAATAAATTTATGACATGTCATAAATTACAAGTTTGGTGACATGGCAAAAATTTATGTCATGTCAATTTTTCGGCGTCCATGTGGCGTATTTGGTCGGAAAGTTCATCGGAATACACATATGTATTATTTTCGGTTAATAGGGCGATAGTTCGTATATGAAACGGTCAATTTCAAAGTTCGTATTATTTTTTGCCAAAAGTTGATACTTAGTATTATTTTTGTCCATTTTTCCTTTTTTAATTGATCAAAAGTTAGGGCGGTCTTTCTCCCCTAAAAAAATGCCTATTGTATTTAGGGATGACAATTTCACCCGCACCCGACGGATATCCGTTTCCTCTGACCCGAAAAAGTGGGTGAAAATCCGATACAAAGCGGATATTAAATAGGTGATGGGTGAACGGGTGATGGGTCGGGTCGGATTCGGGTGAAGGTATTTCCCACCCGTCACCCGACCCATCACCCCACCCGTCACCCGATTTATTGTATATAATAATTACATTATATATATAATTACCAATATACTCTCAAATCCTAATTCAACAATTAATTTCCACTAACATATACATACTGTAATTTGCTCCAATTTAAGATGGAAATCCATGTGATCTACATACTGGGATTATATATGTATGAGATGAGTTTATCCAGCAATTGTTGTACGTTTATTAAGTTAGTGTATTATTCATTGAGATTGAGTTTGTTTAGTTGTTTATTGAGTTTAAATTTTACTTGTGGATGTTTATACGTATTTGACTATAAATACTATATTTTAGTTGTTTATTTGTCGAAGTGTTTGAGGCATGTTTTTTATAAATACTCCGTAAAAAATTTGTTGAATTTGATGAGTTATATTTCACCCGATAAATACTCCGTAAAAAATTTTACTCGGTGGGTAATGGGTGGACGAGGTGGGTGAAATATTTGGTGGGTGATGGGTCGGGTAGGGTGAAGGGTTCTAGGTGGGTCGGGTGATGGAAGTAGATCATCCACCCACTACCCGGCCCATTGCCATCCCTTATTGTATTGCACTATTTTATGGTTTTTCGATTGTATATTCAATGGTTTTCTGTCTCTCGACTTGTCGGCCTATCGAGATTCAGACTTGTCTGATATCGAATTATTACCTTACAAAATAAAATGATGGTCTTTCTAACATTCAGATGATTATGGCTCCGTATAGGGCAAATAATCGGGGTATATTTATATTTTCAAGAAAAATAAACTTTCAATAATTTTTAAAATTTTAAAAGTAAAAGTTACTTAATTCAATTTTTAAAATTCAGTTACATTAGAAACTCATTCTCATACAGATCCATAAGACTACCAAATTTACACATAGTCGTTCAAAAGTTAAAAACATTATTTGTAACATAGTCTCCCATTTGGTTTGCTTCTTTGTATATATATAAAAGTTACTAACATTGTCGAACTTCCTAAGTAAAATCTGAATCTCTATAGTGATCACTAGTACAAAAATTACTTTTAACCCGCTATATAATAATCCGATTGTTAAATCACCGGGTTAAATAAAGTGTGTGAGTAGAGGACGGGGGAGGGGGACAAGTAGGGGGGACATGTGATTTGGAGCCTAGAACCCGTATCATATTGAGACGCCGGTGGTATTTTATGGGATCCAAATCATATGTCCCCGGATTTGTCCCCTTACCTGTCCCTCATCACATCTTTGCTATTTTTTTTAAGTATTTAATTTATTTTTATTTTTAATTGAGGGGTTTGTGTGGGGGACGGAGAAGGAAACAAGGAAGGAGAACAGAGGATTTGACTTCATTTTATGGTGGGAGGCTGGGAGCTTCATCCAACCCATTTCAAATACCTCGGATGTCTAATATCTAGATTAGGGTTTCTTACCTTGTCAATTGACAAGAAATTGGTTTTCTCGCTTTGAAATTTTGTTTCTTTGATTAAGGTTAGGGTTTTATTTTAGAATTAGTTGTTCAATTCATTTAGTTTTTTGTGAGTCGACTTTGACGAGATGAAGCCTCCTTTATGTTGTTTTAGCCTAGAAGCCAAAAAGCCCTCTTTGATCACCCCCTAAAAGAACGAATCAATTATATACTCAACGTTCTCTAATTTGAACAATCAATTGGCTAAATCTTAATCTATTTTAGTTATTGTTTTCAGTTGCTTTCGTCTACATTTTTAGAGAAGGCAACCACAACTTGATCGCATTGTACATGCGCGCGCGTAGAAGAACTTAGAAGGGATCAAGAGGTGGGCGTCTGATAATTTAGATTGGAGGTCTCTGAGATCGATGATCTCGTCTGAAAGGACGCACTTGAACAATGATATACTACCCCCGTCCAAAAATACATGGACTTTTTACTATTCACGAAAGTTGTTTTAGGAGTTAAAAACTAAATAAAATATTAACTTTTTTATTAATTTTTTTTAACAATTATAAACTTATTGACAATAAGTTTGTAATTGTTAAAAATATTGAATAAAAAAAGTTAATATTTATATAGTTTTTAACTCATAAAACAACGTGCGTGAATCCTAAAAGCCCATGTATTTTTGGACGGAGGGAGTAACATATTAAAATGGTTGACCCTTCTCAAATTCTCACTTTGTATTAAAAAAAAATGAAGTAAATGAGGCATGTTAATGAAATGTGAGCTAGCCTCTGGAGGGGAGGAGAGAATTTTTAGACTTGCCCATCATCCTAGTTCTACTAGGAAGTGTGAACAAAACGAAACGGATTATACATCCGTTTCATTTGACCCTTTTAATATATTTTTAATGTGTTAAAAAGCTCTATAAGATATTATATATTTTTAAATTTTTAAAAAATTATTACTAATAAGTTTGAATTGTTTTTTAAGTTGATATTTTATATAGTTTCTGACATATTAAAAAGTGTATTAAAAAGTAAAATGTCTTATATTTTAAAATCGAGGGAGTAAACCCATCCGTACTGAATACGGAGAAATAACGAAAGGTTTAATTTGGGCTGGGCTACAAACTAAACACAAGGGGGATTATGCCCCCACACTACTACTCAAACGAGGGGCTCATTGTGCGTAGTAAGCACTGATCTCAGACCCTGATTTTCCTCCGATTGGTCCTAGACCATGTAGACCATGATTGTGCCCTCCGATCTATTTTTGATGGGGTATCTTTTTCAATCCGGACCAAGTATAACTTTGAATAGAAAATCAGCTAATTAAATGACGTTGTAAGTAGGGCTGATATACGAGCTAACGAGCTCGAGTAGTGGATGTTCAAGCTCGGCTCGTTTACAAACGAGCCGAGCTCGAGCTCGAGCCTCATTTTCTCGAGCCGAGCCGAGTCGAGCTCGAGTTACTCACAAAATGTAGATCTGTAATTCAAAGTGAATGGAGTCCAAAAGGCAAAACGGCTGACATGCTCTTTAGAAGAAGAGGTTAAATAAAACCTAGGGACAGAACTGTAATTTCACCTACGAAACGAGATATACGCCCTATTTACAAGAGGTTAAATAAAACTTATTTACATGGGGTTAAATAAAACATAGGGGAGAACTGTAATTTCACCCATAAAATGAGCTATACGAGCTACTCGAGCCGAGCTCGAGCTCAGAATTCTGCTCAAGCTTGGCTCATATTTAATTCGAACGAGCCCGAGTCGAGCTTTTTTCGAGCCGAGCTCAAGCTACTCGACTCAAGTAACAGCCCTAGTTGTAAGTGGTGGCTTTGCTTAGTTCTCTTTCAAATCCCTAAAAATTTGGCAATGATATTAAAACTAATCAACAAAATGAGCTTTCACACGCTATAGTTATCTTTTGTGTCGGACCAAACCCGAGATTGAATTGTGGCCTTATATATCACAATTAATTATTCGTGTGACCCATCATTATTAAGAAACCTACATTTACCGAATATTGCCCAAATTATATGTTTCATCCAGCTGATCCAGACTTGCTTTAGTTCAGATAACAACACTACTTTTATAGTTTTATATATATATATATATATATATATATATATATATATATATATATATATATATATATATATATATATATATATATATGAGACGTAAACTGTGAATAAATTGATTATTAGTACATAATAATGTAATTATTCATTTGACGCAATAACAATCTTTTCATATAAAAACTATTCGTTTGTTGCAACATACGTAGTATATGATTATTCATATGAGTTATGTACAAATAATTATATTATTTCAAACGAATAATTTTGCTCTTTCGATTTTCCTTTAAATCTAATTAAGCTATTGATATAAGCTTCTTAATTAATCCAATGTTTGTTCACAAATTACACCGTAAGAATTGTTCATAAATGATAGTATATTGTTATGTATATATATAGAGAGGATATATGGTTGCAATTGGGAAAAATAAATCTCCAGGACCTGATGGAATGATAGCGGAGTTTTACCAAAAACACTGGGATATTGTTGGACCTGATGTCACGAGGGTAATCAAAAGTTTCTTCCACTCTGGGAAGCTCTTGAAACAAGTTAACCAGACTTTTATCTCACTTATACCAAAATGCGACAACCCAAATTCCACGAACCACTATAGACCAATTAGCTTATGCTCTACGATCTATAAAGTGATTGCAAAAATCCTAGCTGACAGAATGAAAGTTGTCCTTGGGAAGATCATTCATCCTCTTCAAGGGGCTTTTGTGGCGAATCGGGCAATCCAAGACAATGTTCTTATCGCTCATGAAATTTTTCACACCTTTAAATCACGAAAAGGAAAAGAGGGATGGGTGGCGGTGAAGCTTGATATGGAAAAGGCATATGACAGGGTTGAATGGGACTTTCTTTTCCATGTCCTGAAAAGGTTTGGTTTCTGTCCTAGATGCATTTCTTGGATAGAAGAATGTGTGAGGACCGTCTCCTTTTCTATATTGGTTAATGATGGACCAACCGATGTGTTTCGACCACAAAGAGGACTCAGACAGGGAGATCCTATCTCTCCTCTGCCTTTTGTCATTGGAGCTGAAATATTGGCAAGAAAACTACAAAGGGCATGCGATGAATCCAAAAGAACCATAGGATTTGAGATAACTAGAGCTGGGACAAGAATTCCATTCTTATCATTTGCAGACGATATTATGATATTTGCAAAAGCCAACCACGAATCATGTACCTACATGAAAAGTATCATTGATGACTATTGTGTTATTTCAGGACAAAAGGTCAACTTTCATAAGTCGGCCTTTCAAGCCTCACCTGGAGTTTCCAACCAACAAAAACAAAATATCCAAAGCATACTCCATATAACGAATCAATCTACTCTTGAAAAATACCTAGGATGTCCCATTATAAATGGGAGAGTAAACAGAACCACCTTTGATGACACAGTGGGAAGGACCAAATCTCAATTGACAAAATGGAAGGCTAACTCACTTTCCCAACAAGGGAGGACTGTACTTATTAAATCCAACCTTGCTACCAAACCAAACTACATTATGCAGAGTTTTGGATTACCCCCGGAGATCCATAAAGAACTAGACCAGATAAACAGATCTTTCTATTGGAATAAGGATAGAAACTATAAACCGTTGATTGGTTGGGACAAAATCTGTAAACCAAAGAAATATGGCGGGATAGGACTCAACAAATCAAAGGATGTAAATAAAGCCCTCCAGATGAAATTGCTTTGGAAAATTCTAGCAGAACCGGACAACATTTGGGTCAGAATAATTAAAGAAAAATATATGAAGGACGCGACTCTACGGGAATATGAAAAGAGGAAACAGACTTCTTGGCAGTGGAGAAAATTAATGGAGATAAAAAATGAATTTTGTAAAGGATTGATATGGCAAGTTGGAAATGGAAAAACAATTAAGTTTTGGAATGACGAATGGATTCCAGGAGTCACATTAATTGGAAAAAATCTTCCTAACACCTTCATTAATGAACAAGAGACCGTCGATCAATACATAGGAACAGACAAAATTTGGAAAAATGAGGAATTAAGAAAGCTTCTACCAAACATTGTCATTGATAAAATACTTAATGTCAAAATACAAATAAATGAGATTGAAGATAGATTTTATTGGAAAGCAACTCGGGATGGGTGGTTCACCACCTCGTCTGCTCTTGCTAGTGTCTCGGGACTGGACAGGTTACAAGAAAGCGATATCTCCTGGATATGGGGAATTGAGGCCTTCCCAAAAGTGAAAAACTTTCTTTGGAAATTGGTGATGAATGGAACCCCAACGAAGAAACGACTTACTGAAAAAGGTGTTGCAGTTCCCCTCCCTTGTATTTTCTGCAACCACCCGGTGGAAGATGCGGAACATATCTTTACCAAATGTAACCACTCTCTTGAGCTTATTAGAAAATTTGATAGAAACATTGAATCATTACTTACAAGTGTGAACACGACAGATAAGAACATCAAACAAATTGTGAACGAAGTTTTTGAACCACTATCTAAAAACCAAAAGACATTACTATCAACGATTTGGTGGAGTTTATGGACAATAAGAAATAAGGTTTTATTTAATGACGAGAATTACATGAATTGTCAACAACATGAGAGATACATAACACTACAACTACAGAATTGGAAACAAGCAAAGACTTTCCATTGGGAAGAAACTGAAGCTAAAGAACCAATACAAGCACCTAAGGCTAGAAAGAGGAAAAATCTTCGGTGGAAGAAACCCGCTGATGGATCTTTCAAGATCAATTTCGACGGGTCTAGTTTGTCCACATGAGTTGCTGCTGCTGGTTTTGTGATTAGAGACCATCATGGCAATGTTAGGGCTTGCAACGCCTCACTCTGTGGTTCAGTTTCAGCTTTGATGGCTGAAGCTTTGGCTCTCCATATGGGGTTGACGACGGCTTTAGAGCTGGGCTTCTCACGGATTGAGGTTGAAGGAGATTGTTTGACGGTCATCAACTCTTTGAAAGGCATGTGGAAGTGTCCATGGGAGATCAAGATGGTGATCTCTGACGTTCTTCTCTTGCTCCACTCCTTTGAAGCTTATTCTTTGGCCCACGTGTTCCGTGAAGTCAATCAGGTGGCAGACAAAGTGGTTCATCTCTGCTTATCGCTTTTCCAGGGGCCATTTGCTTCCCATCCAGAGTTTCTTACTCTCGTCCGAAAGGACGCTATTGGGTGGTGGGTCAGCAGGGACTGACATCACCCAAATATTTGCCTTGTTTCAAAAAAAATAAAAATAGAGAGGATATATGGATCTAGTGTGAACATGTACCTCTTACACGGTGTGAACTATTATAACAAACTGATTATTCATATATAGGTAACACTATATTTGTTCATTTGACGTAATATAATTATTCATACGTGTTAATAGTTTTTTCATATGAAACTTATTCGTCTGCTGTAACATGCTTATTCTTATGAGTTATATATGTACGAATAATCATGTTATTACATATGAACAATTTTTCTCTTCAAAGTTTCTTATAAATCTCAATCATTGATTTTTTTATTCCAACGCTTCATATTTGGTCATAAATTACATTGTAAGAGGTGTTCTCAAACGATCTATTGTTTGTATGTGTGTGTATGTGTAACTTTATTTAATTTTGATTTACCATCTAACTAGAAGGTGCATGTGTCAATTGTTGGTTAGTTTTGCTTATTCGTAGTATTTTTAACTAATTGATTTTTTTCATTAATCAATATCATATATAACAATATAATATATGTTCAAAATAAGATTTTACTAAATTTTCTTTATCCAATTATACTATAATCAATGTATCAATATATGATTAAGATAAAATTATACGTGCCCCTCCTCCTGCGACGGAAATATATAGTATTTTTTTTTAAAAATAAAACAATAAGGTAAAAAAATAAAAAAAATGTGAAAAAGAACACAAAAGTTTTCTAGATTAGTTTTTTTTTACAGTAGGCAAGAAGTAGATCGAATAAGCGATCTTGAAGCCATCGAAAGATGGCTTGATGAACCCTACACAGAGGGTCGCCAATAAATTTTTTTTGCTTAAAACTAAAATTAAAATAAGATAACTCTAAATTTAAAAAAAACATAAAAATTATTGATCACTAGTTGCATGCAGATCGAGAAAATGTTGACGTTGACATAGTTGGAAGTGGTGATGGTTGCAGATCTGATTCCGGGTACGTTGCCCAGCAAAGCACAAGGGCGGTGACTTTGCTCAACAATCAGGTTGCATGTGGTGCCTCGGAGCCTAAAAATTGAGATCTTGAGATTTGAAGGTTGAGAGACAAAAGATAAGAATCTTTTGTAAATAGGTTTCGAATGAAATTTTAGGTTAAGGGTAGAAAAACAGGGAGGTTTTTGAATTTAATAGATTTGAGATTTAATGAGGGGGTTGATTAATTAGTTTTCAATTGGGGGTTTTCGATGGCTGTAGGAAGGGATAATGATTTTTTTTTTTTGGATTTTGAGATTTGAGAGGGACTTGGAGAGGCCTGCCGAAGCCATCGAGGGCGCCGGAGAGGCTACGACCCCGGAAGGCGAGGGCGGGCCGGAGGCGATGAAGGAGAAGGAGTCGATGAGGGAGGAGAGGAGGTGTACACCGGATAATGAGGGAGGTCGAGCAGGCATGGGAGTGAGAAGGTCGATCCACTGAAGGCACACGAGCCCACCAAGGCCGGATATGTGAGAGGTGGTCGGTAAAGAAGACCTCACCGAGGGACTGAGTTGGTGCAGCTAGGAGCCAAGCGGCAGGGCCACCAGAAGTTTGTTGTAGGCGGAGGAGGAGAGACCGAGAGATGACCACATCGGTAATACCATGTGGGTATCTTCACCTAAAATGAAAAAAAAAGAAATAAAAAAAATTCAGAAAAAGTCAGGGGTGGAGTGTCTTATTCTTATGTCAAGAAAAAAAATGTGGAAGAAGAAACATCTCTTCAAAATGGAGATATTCTTGCACTCAATTACATGACGCATTCATAATTTTTTTTTAAAGTGAAGACACCCACTATTTTTTTTTGATTGGGTAAGAATTCGGATGCAAAATATCGCTATCCGATAGCATCCTTACGGATGAGGTCAGCAAGACCTGGATCAGTATATATGGTAGGGTTAGCGGCAACATGGGCAAGATGTGCTACCTTATCTGTCACGCAGTTACCATCACGAAGAATGTGAGAAAACGATACTTCGTTAAACCCTATAAGAAGCGAACTAATATCTGACATGATAAGTTCGATTTTCCATGGACATTTGACACTCTTTTTTAGATAGTTGATGATTATGAGGGAGTCACCTTCGATAATAATATTTTTAATATTCAGTTCTATTGCTTTTAATACTCCTGCTCTTAGAGCCAGGGCCTCGGCCATCAGCGGTGTTTGGTTCCCAATTAGATTACATCCCATTGCTTCTGGTTTTCCTCTGCCGTTTTGAATAACATACCCTATAGAACCTTGTCGATGAGTAGGGGCAGATCCATCGAATTTAATTTCATCTTCCCGATAGGCGGTTTTTTCCATTTGTCTGTCTTTTTGTGCCTTTTTGTCTTATTTTGTGATTTTTTTGTAATTGTAGAGTTTAATGTCATCCTTCACATTGAATTTTTCCGCTTTGCTCCATGCGTTTCTACCTGATTCGACCTTTCTTAGGAACCCATCAATATTGGGTGGTTTCTGTTGTTGGAAGATCCAATGGTTTCGAATTAGCGAGATGGTCCACCAATGGAAAGCCATTGTTTGCTTTTCTTTAGGGGTTAGATGTCTTGCGATGGTTGCTAGTATTGGACCAATTTTCCTAGATTTCTTACCACAATCTTTAATCATGTTTTTAACATTAACCGATAGACTGGAGTAGAAAAGTGAGTATTTACACTCAAAGAATAGGTGAGTAGCATCCTCTTCATGGTGGTTGCATAATGCACAGTGGGGAGCTACCGCTACACCCTTTTTTGACAAACGAGCCGCCGTTGGCAGTCCGTCAAGGCACACTTTCCAAAGAAAGTTTTTCATTTTGGGGGGTGTATTAACTTTCCAGATCCATGTATTCTCATCATCTCTCTGGTCCATATGCTTTGTGTTGAATTTATGTGCGCTAGAAGTTGTAAACCACCCATTTCTATCCGGCCACCAATACATTATGTCCTGAATGTTACTTTTGGGCAAAGGTATGTTAGCAATTTGTTTAGCCGTATCTGTAGGCAAGACTAGCTTAAGTTTGTCTAAACTCCATTCGCCATTAACAATGTATTTGTAAAACCGTTTCATCTACATTGTTCCTTGCTGGTACTATACATTGGCTTTTGATGTCAGTAACTGGAGCCCATTTGTCTTTCCAAAACTTTATGGTTTTTCCGTCCCCCACTACCCATGCTAGACCATTCTTAAATGGCTTTATTAGTTTTCTTAGCTGAGTCCATTGCCAGGAGGCGCTACCTCTCTTATCATAGTCTAGTAAATTTGTTGATTTTAGGTACTTGTATTTAATAATTTTAACCCAGCTATTATCGGGCTCTGCAATGATTTTCCAAAGAAGCTTCATTTGAAGCGCTTCATTCATGTCCTTGGATTTTCTAAGTCCCATACCACCTTTAGATTTTGCTCTACAGACTTTATCCCAGCTAATTAGGGGTTTGTATTGAAGGTCCTTGTTCCAGAAAAAAGTTCTATTAATCTTGTCTAGATTTGATAATATTGAGACCGGGAGCATAAAACTTTGCATGGAATATAGAGGTTTTGAGGCTAGGTTTGAATTGATTAGCACTGACCTTCCATGTTGAGATAGAGCGTCTGCTTTCCATTTACTCAACTGATTTGTTGTTTTGCCAATGATTTCCTCAAATGTAGATTTATTTACTCTTCCATTCACTAAGGGACACTCTAAATATTTATCTAGTTTAATTTGTCTAGAGATGTTTAGGCAATCTTCCAACGCAGGCAACCGAGAATCCGGAATACCAGGAGAGCCTTGGAAAGCAGATTTATGGTAGTTCACTTTTTGTCCCGAAATTTGGCAGTATTCATCAATGATAGTTTTTACCTTTCCACATGCTGTTAAATTGCCTTTAGAAAAAATAATAATGTCGTCAGCGAATGCTAGGAACGGAATTTTAGGACCCGAGTGCCCAAACCGGAAACCGATGCCAGACCGATCCTAGTTGGATTCCCAGTTGAGTTTTCGAGCTAGCACCTCAGCACCCAGGATAAACAAAAACGGGGATAAAGGATCTCCTTGCCTAATGCCTCTTGTTGGTTTGAACAGTTCTGTCGGGCCATTGTTAACTAAAACGGAGAAAGACACCGTTGTTACACATTCCATGATTAGATTAATAAATTTCTGGTCGAAGCCAAATTTCTTCAGAACTGATTATGTGAACTGCCAGTCTACCCGATCATAAGCCTTTTCCATATCTAACTTGATAGCTAGCCAACCTTCTGAGCCCTTTCGAGTTTTGAATGAGTGAAAAATCTCATGGGCTATGAGGACATTATCCTGGATAGCCCTATCCGACACAAAGGCCCCTTGAAAGGGGTCTAAGAGTTTTCGTATGACCTTTTTTAGGCGTTCTGTTAGAATTTTCGATATTACCTTATACACCGTCGAGCATAGGCTAATGGATCTATAATCTGTAGTTTTTGCTGGATTATCACACTTAGGGAGTAGAGTGATAAATGTGTGGTTTACTTGTCGGAGCAATTTTCCGAAATGAAAGAAAGCCTTAGTTGCTTTTATAATGTCGACCCCAATGATGTCCCAATAAGTTTTATAGAATTCAGTCGTCATCCCATCGGGGCCAGGGGATTTATTGGCGCCTAAAGACCAGACTGTTTCCTTTATCTCTCCGTTAGATGGTTGGTTGCACAAAAACCTATTTTCTTCGTCGGAAATTGATGGGGAAATTAGGTAGTTAGTAGGGGTGTTCATAACCGGGTACCCGACACGACACGGTTAATCGTGTCGGGTACCCGGTAAGAAATTGGTCCAAATTGCCGATCCGGATACGAACCGGTAAGAATATATTCGTGTCGGGTATCCGACACGGGTAACCCGGATCGTGTCGGGTACCCGAGTCGGATACCCGATATAAATTAAATTCAATTTCTTTTTTTATTTTATTTAATAAAAATTATTTTTAAAGTGGAGGGGATGGTGAATCGAACCTGACTAGGCGTGGCCACGGGTCGGACCCGCCGGGTCGACGGGTTCGACCCGCCGGGTCAAGGGTCAGGGTTGGCCGACCCGAACCCTAACCCATAAATCTCACGGGTTGACGGGTTCGGGTCGACCCGTTGACTCGTCGGGTCGACCTGTTGATCCGGCGGGTTACATTATTTTTAAAAAAAAAACTTTTTTTTTAAAAAAAAATGACTATTAAAATAAATAAATAAATAATATGTAAAGATTTTATCTTCACAACACATTTTATCACTTTGATATGAAGTGTTAAAAAAGTAGGAAGATTATATCTCCATATTAATTCTTTCATCCACAATAATTTCATTGTGTGATGTAAGAGAAAAAAATATGAGAATATATTTTTCAAACTTAATTTCCAACTTAAATTCCAATGTAGGAAATGTAGGAAACAAGTGAGGTGGAAGAAATGTGGTAGTAGGATACATATATATAGCCCAATGCCTTCTCATTTATCTCCATATTTTCGATGTGGGACAAAGCCTTTGTCCCACATTGGAAATGAGGGGAATGAAGAAAGGCTTCCAAGTCTATAAAAGGAGAAGGATGGGGTTTATTTGTCTTACATTGCACATTGCATATTAGTTTATGTATTATTGTGAGTTATTTTAAGAAAAACTTACATAATTTACATAATATTATGAATTTATTTTATTAAAAAATAAATTTTTCAAAAAAAAAAATATTTTTAAAAAGTGGGTTGACCCGGCGGGTCAACCCGGCGGGTCACGGGTCACGGATTCCCCGACCCTAACCCTAACCCGCTACCCGTCCCCACCGCCGGGTCAACCCGGCGGGTCACGGGTCACGGATTCCCCGACCCTAACCCTAACCCGCTACCCGTCCCCACCCGCCAACCCGTCCACCCGGACCCGGCGGGTCATTGACCCGTACGACCCGGCGGGTCACGGGTTGACCCGTAACCCGTGGCCACGCCCTAAACCTGACCATCCCACAATTGCGTCCAACACCTCCATTCACTACTACCAACTGGGCAAGCGCCCATTTATGTCCAGATTGGATATTAATTAAACATGTTTCATCTTTCACTTTATTGCCATTAATGCAAAAAATTCAAAATGAGGGGCATTTTTAACGCGGAATCGAACCCCGAACCACTTGGATACGTGCCCGCCAGTTTACCACCCGGGCAAGTTGAACTTTGATATTTTTTAAAGAATATATTATACTAATCCTATAAAAATTATATATTTAAATTTTAAAAAAAATAAACGGTTCGTGTCGGGTATCCGACAACGGGATTTGCCCGATCCGAACACGAACCGTTTATTTTCGTGTTTTACCGGTTCGTGTCATTTTCGCGTCGTGTCATTTTCGGTTCGTGTTTTTTCGTGTCGTATCGCCGTGTTTTCCTGTCGGGTCAGTCGTGTCGGATTTTTTTGCACACCCCTAGTAGTTAGTCAGTAGATTTGTGTTGATTGTTTCTTTCGAGAATCTTTTGAAAAAATCCTTTCTAATTTTTTGATCGAATATTTTGTTCTTCACAGATTAAGGTTCCTGAATCAGAAGAAATATTCCTTATAGATTTCCTATTTCTTCTACCAGAAGCTACACGGTGGAAATAGGCTATGTTCGAATCATCTAGCTTGAGATGCTTAGATTTTGCTCTCTGGCACCAATATTCCCTTTGAAATTGAAGTAACTTTTTTTTTTTTTTGAGAATTAATTGTTTTTATTTTAACCTATCATTGTAACTGCTTAGGCTTTGTATTCTGACAAGCTCTCTCTCCACTTTCTGTATTTGCTTGAAGATGTTACCAAATGTAACTTTGTTCCAAATCTTTGGCTTTATCTTTCAAAATTTTGGTTTTACATACTAGTCTAAACATGGCTGATCCCCTATGATCATTTCGCCAGACTTGTTTGACAATATTTCGAAAATCTTTCCTTTGAAGCCACATGTTTTCAAATTTAAAAGGAGGTAGTCTAAAAGAGTGTTCCGAATTTAGACTCACAGAAATTGGACAGTGGTCGGAGGATGTAAAGGCACCATTGACAGCTAAGAGATCAAGGGATTTTTCGAGAAACTCGTGTTGCACAAGGACTCGGTCAAGTTTCTCCAGGATGTTATCTTCCCCCTCCTCATTTTTTCTCCAAGTAAATTTGTTACCTGAATACAGGATCTCCATAAGTGAACATAGGTTCTTGAATTGAGTTAATCTCGCAAATCTATTGTAACTAGTTGATGCGCCACCCTCCTTTTCATCACTACGGCAAATTTCATTCATATCCCCCTATTACTAGACATGGAAGGTGCTCCGCACATATAATTACCGTAAGACTATTCCAGAAAGCTTCTTTATCCACCGCATGAGGTGGGGCGTAAACGATGAAGATGGCACCCGTGAAGTTCTTGTCTATACATGTATATTTAACTCTAATAACTCTTGGCATTACTATTTCCACCTTGATTGATTCGTTTAGCAAGTGAGTCTCATTCCAAAGTAAACCGATACCGCATGATCTACCATTTCCCATTGACCATATCGAATTATTAAAACCACTCGTTTGCCAAACTTTATCTAGTGGTATTTTGTCAGTTCTGATCTCCGCTATGGCCATTAGCGAGATGTGTTCATTTATACGTAATGCTTTGAGATCTGTCCATAGATTAGGTATCCCTATCCCCCTAATGTTCCAGAAGCAGATTTTCATAATAACCCTTTAGAAGCTGTCAGGATTCTGGGGTATTCTAAACCCGACAACGGCCAATGTTTCTTGACGAGAGCTTTCAATAGATTAGTTCCTCTGAATAGTCCTGCCTCAATCCCATTGTTACCACGACATTTACCGTGAAAACTATTTCTCAAATGCTTATTCGTAATTATGATTCTATTTTCGTAATATTTGGGACTCCAAATTGTAATTAACCATTTATCCAATTGAATTTTGCACTCTTTTTGACTTGAGGTAGGAGTGTGTTTTGTTTTCAGAAAATCCATTTTTGCCTTTAAGCTTTCAATTGGGTGATAATAGGTCTTAAATGTATCGTCTAAATATGTTAGGCTTTGATTATATGGATAAGACGTGATGTTGTATGTTGAATACTTTCTTTTTGAGTGTCGTTTGGAATTCAATGGAATGGGAACTTTAAAGATATATTGGACAGTACGTAAAGCAATGACGATGGTGACTTGGCCATTTAAGATGGGGATAATTAACTTGATTAGTTAGGCTATGAGCAATTGAATTTGTAATCTCAAACTTGGGCTGCACCACACAGAAAGAAAGGTAATGAAGGAAACTACTGAACAGAATAGCAACACCCTTAATGATTTTGAATGAAATTATTATGTTCAAAGGATCAAATGCAGTTAAAGGAACACAATCAGCTTGTGCATATAACAGTAGACATCTCCATTTTTTATTAACCATTGCTAGAGCAAACATCTCAAAAGCAGCTAAAGGCTCCTTACCTAGGCAAGCTTGGATAACCATCAATTTACAATCAAAGGATACCCAAGGCACATCACAATACTTCATACGACACTTCAAGACAAGCCAACCGGTAATTTTAACCATAACCACCTTAACAAACGTCTTTTTTTGCTAAGGAAGTACTTACAAGTTCATTTTTTGCCCAATCAAACTTTGCTATGGTTGTGTACACGTTTGAGCTGTTGCCAATGATATTCGATCGACTACTCCATTTGTCAACTTAAGAGAGGGGATCAAAATAATTAAACCAACCATCCCTTACATATATAGCCTTTAATACAGCTAGTAGTCCATTCTTACAAGGCTTTGCAAATCTCTTAAATTTAACATTATTCTTAGACTTAATACTCCAATCACAGTAAAGGGCATCAGCATAGGATAACTGCTTAGAAAAACATTCATCCCCAAATCAATAAACCAAATCCCAATCAGTGTTAGACAGTTCAATGACATGAGATAACCCATGTTCTCTAAGACAACCTGTTGCCATAAAACCTTCAAACCGAAAAGATTTTCTAGACAAGAAATTTATGACCTCAGATTTTACTTTGTGGTCATGAAATATATCCACATATTCATAGTAACATAGGCCTTTCCATTGCAACAGATGAAGAACCGAAGCAAAACAAGCAAAGATTCCCAACAAAGTCCACCAGATACAGGCTATTAAAGATTTACACAAGTAATTCCAATGCAGTTGATGAGGATCCGAAGCAATACACACATACCTGATTCGTTTCTGATATCTACCTTGATGCATTAACAACTTTCCCCTATTGATTGTGCACCTTCTGAACTCCTTCTCCTTATTAGTTTTTGGCTTAGAGACTCGTTTCTCCTTGATGCAAGGCTGCTCCTTAATGAGTTTAGTGCCCTCCGGCAGTTTAGAACCCTTTCGGGGGGGGGGGGGGGGGGGGTAGACTTTAAAGAAGCAGGATCATCTGCTCCCATAGGTTTTTTCCTTCATCAACTCCACGAGGATTCATGAAATTTCACAAACAAGATACATCATATAATTCATACATTAGATCTATTTTGAATTGTTCATAAGAAATACCACTACAATGGTTGGACAACAGTTTCTCAACGTGCTTCCCTGATTTCAATTTCAGAGTTTTAACCTGATCATCATGCGAGACAAGCGTCTCCTCAGAGAGTTTAGAGCCCTCCGGCTTGGGTTTTGACATTTGAGGAGCAGGATCATCTGCTACCCTGTGTTTTTTCCCTTCAATAACTCCATAAGGAGCCATGATATTCACCAAAATAAGATGTAATTTAGTCAAACAAAGTTTATTCAGAAGGTTGTGTAAAACGAAAGAAAGAAGGAAGAAGTGATGAGGCCACCACTCCACCGAACCCCTTACAGATACATAAGCGAAGCGGAGGAAAGAGAGATGAACCCAATAGATGAACCACCGACACCACCCTCCCAACAACCTTCTGCCAAGAGGAATCATGGCCACTTCAACACGCCAGAGAAAGGATCCGAGCGGAATCCACCAGTAAACCTTCAAACATCGGTCCGTACATGACGAATTTGGCCACGGCGGGGGACGAAGCGGCCAGATCCGAGCGCTCTTCATCATCAATCGATTCAGGAGCTTCCCATCAAGAGGCAAATGAACAATAATAGCCCGTAGGCCAAACCAATCTATTAGCCCCAAAATTGTGAGAACAAACTGATTTTCAATGGAATCGCCATCGCAGAGCACCATAGGGTACACGGAGGTGAGAAGACGGATAACAATAAGGCCATCGTCAAATCGGACAGGGTAGGTTAAGGTTTCATACTGGATTTGATATGGGACGAGATTTGATTTCACAACCAATTTAGGGATTTTCCGGAGGGTGGAGTCGAAAACTGGGTTCTCAAAGAGAGAGATTCTCTCTCTAGTTTTCTCTCTCATCTTTTTACCGCTTTTGTTTTATGATCACTTGAAGACACCCACTATGGTATTACCATTGTGGGTGCTTTAACGTATCACTAAATTTGACAATTATTTTTTTTGAGAAAATTTGCGCCTTTGGCGCAAATTTTCTCCCAAGTCCGGCTAATTGTGGGTCCCCCAAGTCCGGGTAATAGGGGGTTTGTTCATCTAAAATTTTATGGACAAAATTTCCCTTCCATATATAAGCGTACATGCTGTACACGGGATTCCCTCTCCTCATTCCCTCCCCCGTCTGGCTTGTTGAAGACGATTCACTCTCTTTCCCTCCATCTTGCTCAGGCGGTTTTTGTAGTTGAAACCTACGGTTTTCTTCGATTCTGGTTCAATGGCAGAGAACAAAGGCTCCGGCGACATCGAGGGAGTTGCTGTTGCTGCAATCGACAATAAAAGTGCAAGCGATCCTTCAAATGGGTGTGTGTTTTGTGTGTTTATAGTGTTATACCGGGTTTGAAGTTGAATCAGACATTTCTCTTTTATTTTTGTTTAATTGCAGAGAATAAAGGCTCTGACGAGATGGAGACAGTTGATGTTGCTGCATTTGACAGTAAAACTCCATGCGATCCTTTAAGTGGGGTTTTATTTTGTGTTTTTTTAGTGTTATGCCATTTTTTGATTTTTATTCGACATTTTCTCTTTGATTATATGTTGAATGACAGAGAACAAACCATCTGACAAGGTTGAGGCAGGGGATGTTGCTGAAATGGAGAGTAAAACTGCAAGCGATTCCTCAAACGACGGTTTGTATTTTGTGTTTATGCATGTCTTTTATCCATGTTTTTCGCCCCCCTATTATTGTGTTTGATATCTAATGTGCCCGATTTGCAGTGAACAAAAGTTCTTCGGAGAAGGTTTCTTCAGTTGAAGGTAGCAGTTCAACCGGTTCTTCAAGCAGAGGTGTGTTGTTTTTGTTCTAGGGTTGTTGGTTCATGTTTTCCAGGGTTTTCTTGTGTTTTTCTCTCAAATGTATACATGCATCTGGTAATGTTTCTTTGATTTTTATCAATAATACATATTTCAGCATAATCTGTAAAATACCTATTTCAGCATATTTTGTAATTCATGCTGACACTGTTGTTGTGTATATTTTGTGCTTGTTTTTTAGATGATATTGCCTCTGCAAGTGATCTTCAAGGATATAAATGTGAATTTGATGTGAGTATATTTTTTTTCCATACTTTATTGCCCTCTGTGTGTATTTTTATGTTTATTCATGCTTATGAATGTGTCTTTTTAACGGAGAATGAAGTACTGCATTCCTGTAAAGGCTAGATTTTGTGCAAAATTCAATGTTTATTGTGCTACAGATGTCTGTGATGTTATAGAGAAACATCTGTCTAATACTGATTTTGAGTTGCTGAGGAGAAGTTGTTTTGGATGGGTTTTTGTTCAAAGGAATAAGATGAAACTTAATTTTCAGCTGATTCATTAAATGATGCTTCGTATGATTAAAAGTGATAAGCTGCATGAATTGTGGTTTAAGGTTGATGGTCTTGTTGCTCGGTTCTCGTTGGTAGAGTTTCATGCAATTACATGGCTTCATGTTATAGAAACTTCAGTGAAACCATCTGGGAATTTTTCGTGGTCTTACTTTTTTGGGAAGAATCAGTCGAAGTGTACGCACGATGAGTTGTTGGAGGCATTTAAAACATGTAGAAAATCGTCTCCAAGGAAGCTGCATATGACAAAGTTGTTGGTTATTGAGAAAATGTTAATGTTCAGGCGTTAAAAAAGTGTTAAGAAAAATCACGCTGCTCTTGTATGCAATCCAGCGAAATGTGAACTGTATCCATGGGGGAGATTGTCTTATTTTTTGGTGGTGACGTCCTTAAAGAAGGTTCTCCTTTGTGATCGATCAGATCCGAGACTATCATATGAATTGTTTGGATATATTTATGCTTATCAAGTAATTAATTTCATGCATATATGTTTAAGCATGTGTTTGTTTCAACATTTGTGTTTCAACAATGTTTTTTTTATGATATAAATTGTTGCTTAGTTATATTTATAGGCTTGGATACTGGAGGCTTTCCCTGTGCTTTCTGATAAGTTTATTTGCGATTTCAAGATGCGTGCGGACGATCCCTACTCTCTTCGCTGGGAGTGTTCGTTACGACATACTTATATTGAAGCACAAGAGTTGTTTAATGGTGACCTGGTATTATTTTTGTCTTAGCTCTATCTTACTACAATCTTCTTTTTTTATTAGGTTCATTTTTATAATTTCAGTTGTTTTATTCTGTGTTAATTTTTTTGGTTGTGTAGGCGCTCATGTTCCCAAATTTTGACGAGTTTGCAAGGTCCCCATGGATGGTCTTTAAAGATGAAGTTGCTCACCCCATTCTTGATCACATAGCTGAACCTGTATTTTCACAACTTGAGAGTGATAAGCTATATGATTGTCGGAGAATGAGGAAAAATGCATATGGGTTGAGGTTCAATTGCCTTGCAGAAGGTGATTTATCATTGGATATACCTTCTGTTGAAACCCAAGGGGAGGAACAACAAGAAGTCAATGAAGGGTTAGGTGGCAATGAAGGTGGAGGTGTTGCTGGTTCCAAGAAGCGAAAGTCTGCAAGTAAAGTCCTGTCATTGATGAAGAAACATAAAATTGAAACAAGCAAACCTACCACCGCGAGGAGGGGTCGGTCTGCTGGTTTAGTTTCAGCTCAACAAGCTGATGTCATTTCTATACCATCTTGGGAAATTGGTTCTACTAAAAAAAAGAAGACAAGGGGTAAGAAAATTTCAGTTGCAAAGAAAGCACCAACCGTTGAAGATGCAATTGCGAAACCTAGATTTGTATTTCGCAGAAGAGGTAATTCTGTTTCCAAAGATTCTAGTGATTTGTTTATGCCAATTGAAGTTGCATGTCCATCTTTTCATCGAATTGCTGAAACTGGATTGAGGCCGTCCATTGACGCTGCACCTGCAAAGGATTCTTTGTTAGTTAACGATGGGAATGATGATGCTAATGATAGAGTATCAGAGGGTTCTAGGGGGGATGTGGCTCAAGGATGGGAGGATGCGATGAATGCTGAAACTGATGAGCACTTAAATAATGAAGGCATTGAGAAAGTTGTTATGGGATCTGTCAAAGATGATCACATGAAAGGAGCGGGAAAGAACGCGGTGGGGGATCAGACTGATGATTTCAGCAAACAAGGGAAACATCCTAGCTGGTTGAAAGAAATACAGATGAGGTTAGATAAGCTTGAAGAGTTGCCTCAAAGAGTTTCTGACTTGGCTGCGAGGGTGGACATGCTTGAGGAACGCTTGTCAAGGTGTTTAAAATTGGTGGCTGTTTTTGATGATCTTGTGAAAAAGGTACATTACTTAGAAAATAGGTTTACAATGCAAGAGTCAATGCATTTTAAGACTCAGTCATCCAATGTTTTACCTCGTGACCCAGTGATTTCAAAGGTTGTGAATGATGTGTTGGTTGAAATTGAGAAAGATATACCAGTAGAGGGTGTGGTGGATATTCGGGAAGAGGCACCTAATGAGATTCTAGGTCAACCATTTGGTACATATGTTTCAGCATCTGCAAATGAGGTTATACCTATTACATTGGTTGAAGGGAAGAGGTCATTGGATTCATCTTTAGGGTAGGTATTTTCTGTTGACTTAGGGCGTGACTCTGATGTGGATTTGAAGGGTGGGGAGTAATGCTTAGATGATGGCATTTCTGGGGGGGGGGGGGTGTTGCTGAACTCAAAGTTGTTGAGTCAAAAGATGCTGAAACCAAAGTTGCTGGAATAGAAGATGCTGAAATGGTAGATGCTGAAGCCGCATCAACTCATGGCCAAGTAGTCAACGATGGTGATGAACCTGCATCTCCGGAAAGTGAAGAAGGTGGTGGTGCTGCAAGAAAAGATGCTGCAAGAAAAGATGCTGCTGGTGGTTTAATGACCCCACCTTCTAGAAAAAACAATACATGTAAGTGACGGGGAAGGGGATGATGACAAGTTGTTGAAGGAGACACATACTCAGTAGGATACAATTTCCAAAGATCCTAAATGTGTACAAGAAATTGAAGATTTCAGGCGTTCAAAGAGTCTTCCAAAAGCAAGTAGTTTTCTTTTGAGCCCGTATGTTGCTGAAAAGATAAGGATCCCGAAGCATGCTGAAAAAAAATCAATGCTCAGCAAGGTGGATCATGACTTCATGTATGGTTGTATTAAAGGCTCAAGGTATGTCCATCTTAATTTTTCATGTGTTTTTTGAGAGGTTTAGTAATATCTATATATTGCTGACCTGGATTTTTATTCTTGTAATAATTTGTGCAGGGATTTTTCAGTACTTTTAATGAGAGTTAGAAAAGAGAAGTCATTTTTCAAAAACATTGTTAGGAAGGATGGTTAGCTTGATATAGATGTAAGTATGCTGAAACTGTTTTTCTTTTCAGCATCTTTTGGAGTAATGTAACTATGTATGTGTTTATGTTATTATGATCTGCTTTAAACAATTATACCTTACACTGTTTAATGTTTCAGCACCTTGAAGCTGGATTGGTTCACATGAGGAAGAGAATCAGTGAGGATCCTGGCAGCTTTGAAGGTATTATCGTGATGGATCCTATTTTTCATCAAAAGTATCTCCCAGAATGCTCGTCATCATATGAAGAAACAAGCCCTGTTGAACAATTCACTTCTAGCTATTTCCTGGGCTTATATCCTAGTGATTATCCCAAGAGTTGGGAGTCTGCAAAAAAGGTTTACACCCCATTTAACATAAACAATGAGCACTGGGATGCCTTGGAGATTGATCTTATATCCTAGTGATTATCCCAAGAGTTGGGAGTCTGCAAAAAAGGTTTACACCCCATTTAACATAAACAATGAGCACTGGGTTGCCTTGAAGATAGATCTTGTTGAAATGGCTATAAATGCCTATGATTTCAACCACTACATTGTGTTTGCTGAAAAGCTTGTTGAACATCTGCGCCCGATGGCTGAGTGGTTGCCAATACATTTGGATAAGGCTGGTATGATCCCAAATTTTCAACCGTCTACATTCCATATTAACAAGGTCCCCGATCTAGTGCATGATACAACTGGGTATGGAAACCTACTTTTATAATGTTTTCAAAGTCATTTATAAGCATTTTGTTGCTGTGCTTGATATTACTATGTTTTGTTTCATTTTTTGCAGTGTGTCTTGTGGGGTCTTTGTACTCAAAGCAATTGAAGCACTGGTGTTTGGGGGAGATATGAAGAAGTTTACCAATGAAAGAGTCTTTCGATACCGAGAACTTATGGTCTCAGACTTGATTCAAGAGAGATGGAGCTTTAAATTCTAGATAATAGCATCTTGTGTGTAACACCATCTATCAGATTTAGGGATTTCAAGACATTATGATGTATTCGTAGTCTAGATGTATTTCCAAGGAATATTATGGACAACTGATGTTTTTTGTAGCATTTGAATACATTTCAATGACATTATTTGAAGCCAGTGAAATTGACATTTAGCTAATGGTTTAATGTAAATTGTGTCGGTATTTCTATTTCAGCCTTGTGTGTTCAGCAAGTTTGTTTTAGCAAATATTTCATGCTAAAACATAGAGGATTTTATAGATTAAAGTTCCAGAATAGCAATAAAAAGAAAGGTTAACTGGTAACCATAAAAACTAAAAATAAGATGATATATTATAGCAATGAGACAAATTACAACTTGTTAAAAAAACTACAAAGCATCAGATTAAAACCATATCTGATTGCTGAAACAGTTTATAAGTGAACTAAAAATCAAAATCATCATTATTTGTCTGTATCTAGTTAATGGTCTAATGTAAATTATTCAGTATTCCTGTTTCAGCATTTTGTTTCATCAAGTTATATTTTCAGCATTTTGTTGAAGATGACACCAATATACAATGTTAAGGTGCCATATTTTAGAGAAACACAGAAATATAATTTCAAAATAGGGGACTTATTGCGTTTCTTATCATTTTGTGTTCAACAAGTTGTTTTCAACACATATTTCATGCTGAAACAGAGAGGATTGTCAAAATTAAAGTTTCAGAATAGCAATAACTGATAACCATAAAAACTAACAATAATATGATATAGTATAGCAATGACACAAAGTACAACTGATTAAAAAAAAAATACAAAGCATCACATTAAAATCATATCTGATTGCTGAAACAGTGTAAAACTGAACTAAAAATTAAAATCATCATATTTTTTCTGTAGCCAGCTGGCGGTGAGCTTTTGAATTCTTCCCATGCTCCCTTTCAAGACATTCCTTACTATATTTTGATCTTCTCACAAACTCTCATTTGGAGATTTTCCTTTTCCAAGGAGGTCGATCACATCTTTTCCTTACAATGGGAGGTAGCATTTAATCTGTTTAATATATCCAGGAAGGTTTATTTCATCATCAAGAAGGACTGGATATATGGTTTCAGCATGTGCCAAACTCCAAGCTTCATTTGTGTAGAAACTTGCAACAAAATGTGACACATCAAGCTTCTTAGTCACTATGGCAGACAGAGCATGTACGCATGTGATTTTTTGAATATCAAACACCCTACAGGTGCATTTGTTTGCTGAAAGATCAACAACAGTCCGCGTACCTTCTCCAGTAACTTCAAAGACAGACTCATTCAAGTGGTTTACAGTGTATGCACCAACATCCTTTTGCAATTCTTGAATCATTTTCATTATTGCAGGGGCGACTCTTTGTGTATTCAATCCTGCAGTCCGCCTTCTCTCTTGAGACCACTCTGTCAACTTATCTCTAACAAATTCTAACAGTGCAACAATGGGGAGATTTTTTTTACCACTCAAAATAGAGTTCAAGCTTTCAGCGTTGTTTGATGTAATCATGTTATACCGATCACCCTTTGCATGTGCTCTTTCCCACCTCTCCAGCCCCGCAGATATCAAATAGGTTGCAAGTCTTGGGCATTCTTCTTTTATACGGTCAAATTGGTGGGCAAAATCACTAACAATGTAGGTTTCAGCAGCCTGTTGGAACATGTCAGCAAGATGCATTTTCTTGAAAGGTGTCTGTATGTTCTGCTTCAAATGGCACATACATACGCAATGGGTAGCATTAGGGTATATCTTGGCGATAGCTTTAGCAATGCTGGAATGCCTATGAGAAACAAATACCAAATCATCTATAGGTGGTATAACTTTAATGAGTTGCTGAAAAAACCATCCTCAAGATGCATTATTTTCTGTGTCAACAATCCCAATAGTCAGCGGGTATAATTTCATATTTGCATCTTGTGTAACTGCTCCAAGCAATGCACCCTTATATTCCCCTGTTAAGAATGTGCCATCTACAACAACAACCTACAATAAAAAGGTAAATGTTGAAATCATCATAACTTTGCTAAATTATAAATGATTATGCATATATACATACCTTTTTTAAGATGTGGAATGCTCTAATGCACTGTCCATAAGACAGGAACATGTATTTGAACCTTTTAGCACTGTTTGTTTTAATGAGAGCTACTGTTCCTGGATTTTTCTCCATAAGCATGTGACAATATGAAGGCAAGGCAGCAAAATTTGATTCCGGTGACCCTTTTTCCCTCACTTGTGTTATTCGTGCTGCCTTCCATGCCTTTCAATAAGTAATTGAGATCTTGTGGTCCGTTCCCATCTTATCAATAATTTGTTTTGAGTTGTATCCACTGTAAAAAACTCATCAATGAGTAAATGATTGCTAAAACTATCAATATGCTGAAACTGATTGATAAAACTATGAATGTGCTAACACTAATTGCTTAAACTGATTTCTTAAACTGCTACTTAAACTAACAAATATGCTGAAATTAATATGATCAAAAAAACAAATATGATGAAATTAACTGTTGAAATAGTATACACCTTGATTGTATGAGGCTGGCAATAACATTGGATGGTGCTTTGTCTGCAATGTCTTGTTCTTGTATCCCATGTGCATGTGTGTATATCTCTATACAATATCACCTCATGACAAATAGCTGAAACTCTCTTTGTATGCAATTTCCAATCACAATTTCTGTATATGCATATTGCTCTATAATATTTGGGTGTTGATTTTTTAACCTCAAATCCAAATATGTCCGTCATAGACATAATGTACAGAGCATCCTTTACTGCTTGTCTAGATTCGAATGTTTTTCCAACATACATAATCCTTGGGCATTGAGTGACACGGTTGGCAATACTGTCCGTGATAGAGCTTCCAGCACCCCTTTCATCAATTGTGTTTCCTTTTCTTTTTCATCATGGCATAGCGTTCATTCCAATATCCATCATTAGAGTTGTCTGAAAATGATTCACTGTTTTCAGCATTAGAGGAATATGAAAATTATCAGCATCCATATCGTCTTGTGGCACATCCTGAATCTCATAAAAAATAGAGATATCTTCTGTTATATCCATGTTTCTAATATATTTGTCCTCAGTTTCAGCAAGCTCAGCAGAAAGTGTGTTTATGGCAGAAGCATCTTCGCGAATTGGAAATTCATGGACAACAATATCCAATTGCAAGTTGTTGCTGACACACAACTCAACAACAAAATTTACTCCATCCAGTTAATTACTCAACAACAAGAATTCTCTCAAATCAGCGTCAGAATCTACTTTGAGCGGTGCTTTCAATGTCTTGAAGGGGTGCAAATGGCTGAATTCCAATTCAACAGACTCATCAACATTGAATCTGCTGTAAATCTTGTCCCTCAAGGTTGATAAAGTGATCGAATCCTCTAGCACAAAAGCTTTTGAAGTAGTGTTTCCATCGAACAGTAATCCTGTTTAAGCAATTCTCCACTTTCCCCCATACACAATTGTTACAATGTTTGATGACATTTATATCCCTGCAATTCAATGTTGGACATTATTAAAGTACTTGAAATATAATTTGAATGCATTTCAGCAAAAATGAATAGCGCAATAAAAAAACAAAGCCGCTGAAACAATTAAAAAATAGTTAACTGCATTCCACACGAGATCAATATTCGATAGTTTCAGCAATCATTGAGCATGCTAATGTTATATAGAAAATCAAAACACAGACCTGCAGAAACACTTTCAGTAGCAATAAAAAACAATAGTTTCAATCGTAAATTTCATAGAAGCAAATTAGAATTGATAGAAAGTATTGAATTATAGTATCAATCGTAATTTCAGGAGCAATCATTAACGATTGGTAGAAAATCTGTGTGTTTCACGATACTTATAGCAGCAAATCGAAAATCTGTGTGTTTCAGCAGATCTGGTAGTGCAAAATCAAAATCAAAATCAATTGGTAGAAACTTTGCGCCTTCACATCAACAATCATAATCAATTGATAGAAAGTATTGAATTATATTATCAATCGTAATTTCAGGAGCAATCATAAACGATACTTATAGCAGCAAATCGTAAATCTGTGTTTCAGCAGATCTGGTATTGCAAAATCGAAATTTTTGAAGAACGTTAAATCAACGATTACAACAGATCTGTAGTGAATCAACATCATAATCATAAGTTCGAAGAGCATTGCTGAAGAATAGTCCAAAATTATAGCAAAAACGATCGATAATGCTTAATATATTCGTTGATATGCGTACGTAGTTGATATGTGTAGTGAAGCAATTCAGCAACAGATTGATCGATTGAGCAACAGACTGATCGTTTATAGTAGATAGGTCGATTGATAGGCAAAAAACGATCGATTACAGCAGGTAGGATGAGGGAGAGGAAGCTTGGGTGGCAAGGTTTTCAGTTGTTTTTGGTTTCAGCAAAATAAATAAATAATGGTGGACAATTCTCTAATATGGAGAGGTTGGAAGACAAATTCCTAATATAGTCCAAAATTGTGACTTATATGGTAAACACCATTTTCTTCTTCTTCTTCTGATTTTCACCCATATAACTGAATCAGATAGGCGGGTTAGTAAATCGGTTACTTAGGGTAATTTCTAGCCCTACACCGCTACACGTGAGACAAACTTCAATCCTCGATCATGTCATCACCTAAATAAGATTTTCCGAACCATCTCATTGCACCTAAGTTAGATTTGTCCAAATTCCTAATGGGGTTTTTCCTAGCTTATGATTAATTCACTACTACTCCGTATTGTTGTTAAACACTAATGAAATTGTTAATTAAGTAACTAAGGAGGGGAGTTTAATTCTGGTTAGAACATGGGATTAAGCCTGAATTGAACAAGGTTAAGGAAAAGTACAGCCTAGATAGCTAGCTACCAAGATAAGGCCTACTTTTAGACATGTACAGAGAGTGTGTAGATTAAAAAAAAAAGAGAACCAGAACCAGGTAGTCGGATAGATGATGGCAACAGATGCAATCAATTTGAAGAAAAGAAAAACAGTGACCCTACAGTACATTGCCTCGAACCCACATGTTGATCACCTCAATCTCCCCCTAATTTTTCAACTTTTTTTTTTTTTTTTAATTTTTAAATATCATCAAATTAGTTTTATTAATTTATATTTTAATGTAGCCAAAAATAATAATAAAAAAAGGGAGTGGACTGTGGGGAGTTTTGGCTTTGTCTTGACACTGTCCTTTCTCTTGATAACATATATACACCATATATATGAGTTTCATCAGTAAGGGTATAAATGTGCAGCTCTCTTTGTAATAGCTGGAGGATAACTTTAATGGCGTCTGGGTATTTGATTGTCCACTCCTCATCTTCACCCCCCTGCAGCATGCATTCCCACAACCCTATATACTTTATTGTTTTCCCCTTCATCTTCCACCTTTTCTCTAATTTATACTTTTATACCTATATATATGAAAACCTTTTTGCATATATTAGTATTACATAAAGTAGTATTAAAAGTGGTGTTCAATCGTACAAACTTAACCTAAGTACTGGAGAAAATAATTCAATCACCTATCAAAGCGGGTTATATTATTCGTGATTGGGATGGAAAAATTATTCACACTGGTCATAGCAAAATCGGATGCCAATCACCAATACATCAAAGATGAATTGCAGCTAAAGATCAAGAAACTATATATAGAAGGAGACTCTCTTATCATCATAAACCATCTTAAAATTAACAATCATGTATATAACTGTCCATGGAAAATTGAATTAACGATGTCTGACATTAAAATGATGTTGTTGCGTGTGAATTGAATGAAGTTTTTTTTTCTGTCATGTTCCCTGTATGAGCAACAAAGTGGCTGATAAGGTGCACACCTTAGTTAGCAATCTATTCGGGGCGTCAACTTTTACAACAATATAGATCTTGATCTAGATCAAACTTGTAATCCCTTAATCATAATTACATATCATCTTTACCAGTGATAAGACTAACGACGTCAAACTTTTATTGTGATTTCTTTGTGCCAAAATGTACAACAACCCTAAAAGTTTGCAGCATTTGGTGAAAATGTGCAATTCAATTCTATCAAATGGAATTGATCTAGGGAAGGCCGGTTTGCATTCTCTATACAACAAATTTTCATTATACATATATAGTGACTATTCCCTCTCTATCAATTAGCTTATATACATCAACAAAGAAAAAGTACATGAATACAATGACAATCAAATTCTAGTGTATTCCTATATATTGATTAGGTCCCTATCTATTGACTGGAGCGCGTGGATCGATTCGCACATATGTACAATATACACAAAACTAGTAGTAGGGACATAGCAGGATTGATCGATGATGGTGGAGATTGAAATCAAAACCGCGGAAAAGCTAAGCTCATGACCACACGGTACAAAGGCGTGCGGTACGTGTGGCCGGCCTCATAGATTTCAATATGTAAGATAGCGGAATTGATGTAAAGTCCTCCTTGAGGGTTTCCATTCATTGATATAACATATATATAGGTTACAAGGTATTGGGCCTTAACGGGCTTTCAACCCACTATACAATAGGAGACCTATGTAATCTATCAAACCCCCGCAGTCGAAACGGGAGGGGTCCGTACAGTGAGACTGGAACGAAAATCAATGAATAACTGTCTAGGTAAACCCTTGGTGAATATATCAGCGTACTGATAAGAGGACGGGACATGTAGAACGCGGACATGTCCAATGGCAACCTTGTCCCTGACGAAGTGGAGATCAAGCTCAATGTGCTTCGTGCGTTGATGTTGGACTGGGTTGCTAGCCAGGTAGACGGCGGAGACGTTGTCAGTGTAGACCAGAGTGGCCTTCTGTAAGGGGCATCGTAGCTCAAGCAGGAGATTGCGGAGCCAAGAGCACTCAGAGACAACGTTGGCAACACCCCTGTATTCGGCTTCAGCGCTGGAGCGAGACACGACGGACTGACGCTTGGCTGACCAAGACACAAGAGTGTCATTGAGGAAGACACAGTAACCAGACGTGGAGCGACGTGTGTCAGGACAACCACCCCAATCCGCATCAGTGTACGCCACAAGATCAAGCTTAGAGGAAGGAGTGATGGTGGTGCCGAGCTCGAGGGTGCCGCTGATGTACCGAATGATCCGCTTCAAAGCCTGAAAATGAGGTTCCCTAGGGGCATGCATGAACAAGCAGATCTGCTGGACGGCGTAACTGATATCAGGCCTGGTGAAAGTGAGATACTGAAGAGCACCAGCGAGGCTCCTGTACAGTGTTGGATCATCAACCAAAGGACCAGAATGAGCACTGAGCTTGTTGGATGTATCGACTGGGGTTGCGACGGGATTGCAGTTGACCATCTTAGCACGAGCAACAATCTCAGCAGCATACTTACTCTGTGAGAGAAACAGACCAGACGCATGCCGCTGAACGGCAACTCCCAAGAAGTAAGACAGCGGACCCAGATCAGACATGGCGAATTCTGCACTCAACCTCGAGATGATGGACGTTCGAAGAGCATCAGAAGAGGCTGTGAGAATGATGTCGTCTACATAGAGCAGCAGGAAAGCCAAGTCCGAGCCTCTGCGATAGATAAACAAAGACGTATCCGATCGGCTGCCAGTGAAACCCAGGCGGAGCAGATGAGACGCAAACCGCTGAAACCATGCCCGTGGAGCCTGTTTCAGACCATACAGAGAGCGCTTGAGGAGACAGACATGCTGTGGACGCTCAGCATCAGCAAACCCCGGAGGCTGAAACATGTAAACTGTCTCATTCAAATGACCATGCAGAAAGGCGTTCTTGACATCCAGCTGATGGATGCCCCAGCTGCGCGACAGAGCCAGACTCAAGACCACTCGGATAGTGGCAGGCTTGACCACAGGGCTGAAGGTCTCATCACAATCAATACCGGCCTGTTGAGATCTACCGTTAACCACCAGACGGGCCTTGTAGCGCTCCAATGTCCCATCAGAGCGGAACTTGTGACGGAAGAGCCACATACAGCGAATGACGTTCGCCTCAGGAGGGCGAGGCACAAGAACCCAAGTGCCATTCTTCGTAAGGGCCCTGTATTCGTCGAGCATAGCCGCCTGCCAATTCGGGTCTAGGAGGGTTGTTTTGTGGGAGGTGGGAACGGGGGAGAGGGAGGTCTGGATGGAGGCAGAGGGTGAAAGGGAGTCGGAAAAGATGGGGGCAGGAGAGGCTAAGGACGCGGGCACGCCAGCGGAGGACGTGGGGGCGCCAGCTTGGGGCGCGGGCGCGCCAGGTTGGGGCGCGGGCGCGCCAGCTTGGGACGCGGGCGCGCGTAGGGGAGGCTTGGATGTTGGTGGAGGGAGGGGCGAGGTTCTTGCGGGGGGCGCCGCAAAGTGGGTTGCGGCGGGCGCAGCAAGCCATGCGGCGGGCGCCGCGCGTAGGGGAGGCGCTGATGTTGGTGGAGGGGATGTGGGGTGTATAGCGGGGTG
Source organism: Persicaria tinctoria (assembly GCA_037127255.1). Lineage (NCBI taxonomy): Eukaryota > Viridiplantae > Streptophyta > Magnoliopsida > Caryophyllales > Polygonaceae > Persicaria > Persicaria tinctoria. The sequence continues at coordinate 85,123,620 of JBANSL010000002.1, read as the reverse complement.
ATGGTCGGCGGTCATGGAGACGATCTGTCGGGGTCTAAAGACACCGGAGACGCTGCGGGTGTGTGGTCTGGTGATGGATGGTGGCGGGGGAGGTGGGGGAGGGGGGGACGCAGGAGCACCGGGAGAGCTCTGGGGAAGAATGAAGTGAGGGAAAGGCGACTCAGACTCTGTGGATGACACAGGGGGTGTGGGAGACGCAAAGGGAAATCGCGACTCATCAAAGGTGACATGACGAGAGAGAATGATCTTGTGAGTCTTGATATCGAGGCAAATGTAACCGCGATGATCAGACGGGTAGCCAAGAAAGACACAAGGGGTGGAACGAGGGTGAAGCTTGTGGGGGGCAGTGGATGACTGATTAGGGAAGCATAAGCAACCAAAGGTACGAAGGTGATCATACCTAGGCTCGGCGTAATAAAGAGTCTGAGCTGGCGAGCGATGTTGTAGGGTAGTGGAAGGGAGAATGTTTAGGAGATAACATGTGGTGGATAAGGCGTGAGGCCAATAGGGAAGGGGAATAGATGCGTGGAAGAGGAGAGAGCGCATCATGTTGGTAATGGTTCTGATGATTCTTTCTGCCTTGCCATTCTGCTGAGAAGTATAGGGGCAAGACAAGCGATATGAGATCCCATTTGCAGCAAAGAAGGAGTGAAAGTCTTTGTTGTCAAATTCACGACCATTGTCACATTGGAAACTTTTGATGGACATGTGGAATTGTGTTTTGATGTAGGTATGGAATCTGGCAAAAATAGGAAACACTTGGGACTTGAAATGCAACGGGAAGACCCATAAGTAATGAGTGTAATCATCCAGAAACAAGAGGTAGTACTTGTGACCCTCCTTGCTAGGCACGGGAGAGGTCCAAATGTCGCTGTGAATGATATCAAATGGAGCAAGGGTAGAGGTCAAAGACCGTTGAAACGGCAGTCTGGCATGTTTGCCTAGTTGGCAGGAAGAGCATAAACCAGAGGGTGGGTCTTTAGTACATGTGACAAGGTTCTGGGAACGGAGGACATCTAGAACGGCAGCGCTGGGATGGCCCAGACGTGCATGCCAGAGGCTGGATGACGATGCCGAGAGGGCGACCGGACACGATTGACGGGACGCAGGAGGTGGTGTGACAGGGTAGAGCTCCCCGGTGCTGTTACATCTCATGCGAGTAACCCCCGTAGTAAGATCGTTCACAGAGAAACCATAAGGATCAAACGTAAGGGAAACGTTGTTGTCAGTAGTGAACCGACGGACAGAGATAAGGTTTTTGACAATCTTTGGGGCAATAAGGACATTGTTGAGATGTAGTGAGTGGGTTGGGGTCTGTAAATTGGCGTGGCCAATACCCGAAGTAGCAAGACGACCACCATTTCCGACGATAATAGAGGGGGCAGGGCCCTTAAAAGAAATAGAGGAGAGGTTACCTGAGGAGTTTGTCATGTGAGAGGTGGCACCAGTGTCCATGTACCAAGAAGAATCTGAAGATGTCTGCTGCGTAGAGGAGAAGGCGTGATGCAGAGCTGGCGGAACATAGCCTGGATCAGGCGATGTCAGACAGGCGTGAGGCCGGCATGTCGAGAGGAAGAGTATGGGTGCATGGGGACGATGCGGGAGGGTGGCCTGACGCGGGCGCGCCGAGGACGACGCGGGCGCGCTGAGGATGACGCGGGCCGAGAGAGAGAGGGGGAGGGGAAGGGTGGCGGTGCAGGGGAACCGAGGATGGCGGTTCCGGCGACGGTGGCCTTGGAGAGGGAGAAGGCGGCGGTGTCGCTGTGCGCGGAGTAGTCGAGAGCAGGGGCCGGAGAGGCGGCGGTGAGGAGGAAGGTCGGAGGAAGAGGGAGGATCAATTTAGGGTTCCGTTAGGAAGAAAAGGCTGTGATACCATGTAAGATAGCGGAATTGATGTAAAGTCCTCCTTGAGGGTTTCCATTCATTGATATAACATATATATAGGTTACAAGGTATTGGGCCTTAACGGGCTTTCAACCCACTATACAATAGGAGACCTATGTAATCTATCACAATAAAACTAGATAGATAGGTTTATACATACATATAGCCAAAAGAAAAGAAATCATATCAAAATAAAGTGTATGGGAAGTTTGATGAACAACAGATGAAACTTTTTCAAAAAAAATGTTATGATTGGGTTGGGTGTGTACACTAGAAGTTATATTGTAGGTCCATGGTAGGCCTAACCAGATGACACTGGCTTCTGCCTAAATTATATGCTCTACCTCTACACACTCATACTCTCAAACCTTATTGTTTCATTGTTTCTCTCCTCTCTCAAACACATACACACAAACTCAGGAGTGCTTCTTAATTACCCCTCTCTCTCCTGTTTTAAAGTCACGAGACCTGAACTGCAAAAAAGGAAAAAAAGAAAAAAAGAGGAGATATGATATGATATGATATGATGTCTCCAGAGGAGATGGCAGAGAGAACTGATAGAGAACTTTCAAGCTCCTTTTATCCACCTTCACACAACTAAGCCTCCTTATTGCAGTTTCAATTTGCTTAGTCTCATAGTTTTCCCCAACCCTTCTTCAGTTCTTCCTCTCTCTCACTCACTCTCTATCTATCTATCTGCAACATCATATAGATAATAGATAGATAGCTAGACATGTAAAGACCTCATCTTCTTAATTAATTCCACCACACTAGTAGTGTGATTTCTTGCTTTTTTTTTTTTTACAGAAGCTGATTGAGTTGTGATTTGGGTGGGGTTTGTGATTAATTGCAGGAGTCCAGAAGAAAATGGAGGAGGAGGTGGTGGTGGTGGTGGGAGCCCATTGGACCTTAATAACCTGCCTGAGGATTTCACAAGAGATGGCAAACAGCCCTCTGAGGACACTTCCTCTTCTGGTACTCCTTTCTTTATCATTGTTTTAGACACCACCAGCATTTCACACTATTTACCACTGTAAAAAAGATGAAGAAAATTAGGTTCTGATAATTAAGAGGGATAAGTTTCAATGCTTAGCTTCTATGACAGTACATGCAGTGCTGATTAACATGCACTCATTTTACAGCAGCTGCTCAATTAGGGTTTCTTATATTAGGGCTTTTTTGCTTGTTTTAGTTGATTTAACTACTTGATTGATTGATTGGTTAAATTATGTGTTTGTGTTTGTGTGCGCGTGTCTAGGGACGGGAGGAGGGCAAAGGAAGAAGAAAGGAAGGAACGGGAAGGATGAGAGCGGGAAGGTTTACGAGTGTCGGTTTTGCTCACTCAAGTTCTGCAAATCTCAAGCCCTTGGTGGACACATGAACCGCCACCGCCAAGGCATTCATCATCTCTTTCCCTATCTTCAATCATTTCTTTTTTTTTTTTCCTCCATAAGTTTTTGGGTTTAAATTTTGCCATGAAATAGCTTTGTTTGACTGAGCTGAGCTGAGCTGAGCTGAGTTGAGTTGAGTAGAGTGGTGGGTTCTCACCTGCAGTTAAAGCCCCAACCTTTTGTTATTTTTGGCCTCTGGGTAGTCTTGTCAAAGCCTCCAAAAAGAAATTTTGTTATTATATATTCCCAAATATATATAAATAAATAAATAGAGTGAAAAACTAATATATATAAATAAAGAAAAGATGTGACCCTGAAATTCTTGTTGGAAGGGGAGAGCATGTAGAAGGTTTTGTTTGATTTGATTTGATTGATATGTGATTTGATAAGTGATTGTTTGTTGTTGTTGTTTGTTTGTTTGGGGGATGCTCAGAAAGGGAGACAGAGTCACTGAACAAAGCTCGCCAACTGGTGTTTGGTACCGAAAACCTATCCCCCTATGGCCCCTTTCCTCCTCCTCCTCCTCCCCCTCACCACCACCACCACCACCACCTGGGGTATGTATTTCCTTTTTCTCTCCTTTTCTTTCTATTCATCCCTCTTTTCCATTTCAAGCACCCCCCTATACCCTAATTATCCACCTACCCAATCAATCAATTTTTTATTTTATGATCAATATATATTCAATTTTTATTACTTTCCCATTTAACATAGTTTAATGTCACTTAAAAGTGTTTATCTTAGTGTTTGATTGTTGATTAACTAGTTAATTAATTTGGTTGCATGCAGAGGAGGAGGAGGAGGAGGAGGAGGGTATCATCACCAGCACCACAACCACCAAGGGCCAATGATGTACCCAACAAGGATGTTCTCAGCAGGTGGGTCACCTCCAGCCACCCACCACCAGCCTCTTCTTTATCCGACCGGCCACCCACCGCCGCTAGTCTCCTACCCATCATCATCTCAGTACCCTCCTCCGCCACACCACCACAGCAACCACCATGACTACTTTCTAGGGGAGTCCTCCACCAACTACACTTGCATAGGGGCGCCGGTTGCCGGGCCCCACGGAGGCGGAACCGGAGCTGGAGGGTTCATTCTGAACAGCTCCGGCTCCTCCAGCACTCCCACTGGCCGCGGGTATGACCATCACCACCACCTCCACCACCACCGGATGGACTCGACTTCGTCGTCGCCGCCTGTTAACCGCTTCCATGATGCTGCTGGCTTCTGATTCCATGGAGATCATATCATATATATCAAATATTTGTTGATTAGGATAGATAGAGAGGAACAACAAGAAAAGTGGTTGGTGTGTAGATGGCTTAATTGAATGAATCATACTATCATCATCATTATTATTATTATTATTAGTATTATTATTATTATCACTAATTGTTATTACTAGCTAGCAATGTTCTAAAAAATGTTTAGCGGGTGCTTCGTGTTAGGGTACGTAGCGTCAAGGGTTTAGGTGGATTTCGTTGCTGATCTTTGTGGTTTAGGCGGGTCTTAGCGACCTTAGCGGTCTTGACAGTGGGGCGAGGTCAAGGGTTTGAGCGGATCTTGAAGGGTTTTAGAACAGTCCTAAGTAGTACGTTGGAGGGTTTGGACAAAGGGCTGCATGCATCAAGAAATCAGAAATTAATCATAGCAGAAGAAATGGAAAACTGACAAATGGGGGTCATGCAAATCAGAGAGGGGTGTGTGGGGTTTTTTGAGGGAGGGGTTTATTACTGTAAATTTAGTGGTGGAGGGTTTGGGTTGCTCTCCAAGTCATCTCATCCCCCACTCAAAACACACCTAGTTTTGGGCTGTGTTTGATCAGAGCTTCAGGAATCAGTAAGATGGCAAAGAAAAGGGCTAAATCTGTTTGAAATTGATCTTCCAATTGCTTGGATTTTTGCTTGTAAATGGTATGGCTATAGGTGGTGTACTACCAGGGCTATAAGTACCCATCCATAATTACAAGGCAAAAGCAAAATCAAAGAGAGTGTGTGTGTGTGTGTGGGGAGAGGTGTTGAAGTTCAGAAAGAAGAGAACTAGAGTCTCAAAGGAGTGGAGTTGGATCTCAACTGCTAGTTTCTCTCTAACCCCACACCCCCTTTATTTTTCATTTTTATTTAATTTGGCTTTAATTTCTTGTGTCTTTGCCTTTGTCTCATCTTTTAACTCTTTGTATGCATCTCAAAGAACATTGAAAATTATATATATATAGCTGACTTATAATTACTTAAAGCTGGCTTTAATATATATTGTTCACTCTGATCTTTTCTGTCTACTTTGTAAGCATATATTTGTCCTAATGAAAATCACCAGCTTTGCTGCTAAACTACAATCTTTTCAGTTCTTAAATTAATTTCAGTATATATAATTTTTGAAGTACTGGTAATTTTCTTGATTGTTATATATATGTTAATGTAAGTAGTACTGTGTTGTTTCATCTAGCAACCGGATTGCTCGTAAGTCAGGGACAGTACTTTGCTTATTTTGCTCTAGGAGATGATAATTAAAGCGACTAGTAGTCTTAATATATAAGTTGTGTATATATAATGTCATATATGCACCAATACAAACAGCTATAACTGATAATCTAAACTGATTAGTAACATTCTATATATATGTATGCTGTCAAATGTGTAAGGATCAGCCGTGCGCTAACAGATTGAACGTCATATTGAAAAACTCGATGATATATATAGGCAATTTTACGATCCTAAAATTTAACACAACACAACACAACTTAGGTTCATTAATTAACACATCTTATTATCTTAATTAGAAGTTATAAGTAATTTGAACACAGAATTGATGAAGAAGCTAGAAGAGAGAAAAGGGGAAAAAAGAGAAGAGACAAGAAAATACATAGAAGGAGATAGAAAGGAACTACTACAAGTATGCGCCCACAATTTAATGCACATTTCTGACATTTCAGGGCACTCTTATAGCTACCTCTCTACCCCTCCTCTCCTACTAGCTAGCTCTGTAGCTCCTCAGCCCTGACCTCCTCATCAACATTTTGTAAATTAGGGCACATCTCATGTATCCATATTTTAGCCTTTTTATATCAATTTCAATTAACAAATTATTATATCAACCTTTAATTAATTATATATTATGTCCAAAATATTTACTGAGTTCTTAACAATGCAAGAATCTGGTTTCAATTAACAAGATTATATATATATCCTCCCGAATCATTACTCAAAGTTCTTGATCGATCTCAACTAGCTAGATATATGCAAGTCACCCATATCCCATGTTTGCAAGTTTATGTCACCCACTCTATCAATCTCCCTAAAAGAAAAATGATCAATTTTTTTTTTTTTTTAATGACAGGGAGAGTTCGAGGTTATTGATCACTAATCCTCTAAAGGTCTGAACACAAACACTCGAAGCGAAAAAGTCAAGCGGTAAGCTACCGAACAAGATCATCCAAACCATTAAAGGCTTGGGCATCTAGTGATCACTTGTGAGGGCTAGTTAATTTATTAACCTTGCCCAATGCCCCAATGTGAATTAAGTAAGCAACCATTAGTTTTGACCGCAGTAAAAATTTGTTTATGATGATTTCATTGATGAATATTGCATATGCAGGTCAATTAGTATATGTTACATTGATGTAACTTGACTGTATATATACAAGCAAAACAAATGTACATGAATTAGAATGTCATACAACATATATATTTATTGTTAAGACTTGATGAATGAAATGCAAGAGGATAACTACTCCAATTAATGTGATCTAAAGATATTATGAGCTGAAGAAACACAAAGGATAAAGAAGAATCAATTAATTAGTCAATGTTGCATAAATTAATCTTGCATTAGTATATATTATTTAAGCTTGCAGCATCCAAATCAGCATTTCCAGATTTTTACTGATGTGAAAGAACTGAGAGTGTAACAACAGCAAAGATTCCATGGAAGACATACCAAATTAAGTCTATAATTTTGACCACTTGAGAAACAAAATTTCCACCCATAAACAGACCACTCCTACAACTACAATCTACATTAATGGTGTCCAATGGGGTGTCAAATTTTACAGTGAAATCACATATGTAGCTGATTGTAGGCCAAATTCATAGCTAGCTAGCTGCTGTACTCTCCATCCAGAAAAAAAGCAAATTCCCCTTAATTTATGATCAATTAAATCCACCTTTTAACATCAATAAATCCAAATTAAATTAAATAAAATTAAAAATAAAATAAAATTGGAGATGACATAACAAGAACACTGATACTGGTAATTTGAGTTTTAGACGGCTCGATGAATTCAATTCATCAATTGACAGCCATTCAACAAATCTGGAATGTTTAAAGCTGCTTGGGGATGTCTTCTTCTTTTCAATTTTACTTCCCCAATTACTCACCCTAATCTATTTTCTGTGCCCTATTAATTCATTGATTAGGCTGAACCCTATCTTTATATGTAGGCTGTACAACTGCTAGCTCCAAACAACACATAACTACTGGTACTACAAGTATATAGCTAGGGTATACCTGGTTCTTCATAATTAATTGATTTTTTTGGGGCCAAATTTTATGTGTTGTTGCATGTTCTCAAATTAAAGCTATATATATATATACACCATCAGGACCCAAAAACAGTTGCTAGAAATCAACAGACAATAAGTCTGCCTAGCTAGCTAGATGCTTCAATTTGTTGTTACAAATGAAACCCAATTCATAGGGTGATCAGATATAGTTCTACTAGATGCTTTTATTCATTAATCTATAAGAATTTCATGTTTTGTATGTGTATTGTGAAATTGCACCAAATAGCACAAACTTTGCAATGTTTTGAAAACAACACAAACTTTGTGGGAGGGGTGGTCTATTTTGTGAGTTTTCTTCAGAGAAATGCATTACTATTTTATGCATGCCATTTCGAGTTATTTTCAAATGAAACCCTACTGTGCTCGAGCGCACGTGTTAGTAGTCTAGCATCTGAGTGAGGTTTCATTGTAAAATCAATTGGCAATAGGAGGGCTAGCCCACAATTTATATTCACTACGCCAGATTTACATTCGGGCGACGGGCAACAATTTCTTCGTCGCTTGGATAACGTTCTCGCGACGAACAAAACATGAGCCGTCGCGCGTGGGCGATCCGGCTGTAACTCAATGAGGCACATCTCTTGGGCGACGGAATAAGAGCTACTTCGTCACTAGAGTACATTGGGGCGACAGAATCAGAGCTACATCGTCACTAGAGTATATTGGGGTGACGGATATATATATGAGCCGTCGCTGGAATGTGGAAGTGGGCTATGTAGTTTTCTGACATTCATTGGGGCGACGGAATTATATATAGTCCGTCGCCTGAATTTATTGGAGCGACGGATATACATATAGTCGTCTCTTGAATATCCAATGGTTTTTTTTACACTGATTGGGGCGACGAAATATGTACAAGTTCGTCTCCCGAATATTTTCAATTCCGGACAATAAATGAAGCTTACTTACCCCTCATTAATGTTTTCACTTTTTAAGGTTACTTTTGTAACCTTAACCCATCGAAGCCTTCTTCCTCCTTGAATTGGATCTATCCTCTTTCCCTTCTCCATTTTTCAAAGCTTGTTTTTTTTTTTTTTTAATTTGCACAAGGGTTGTGGAGATTCAACAAAATCAATTTATTTAGAGTGGTGGAAAGGTATGTTGTTGTATACATATAATGTTATATTTTGATAGATTTGTAAAATCTTGAATAGTTTGATGATTTTGGATGTTCTTTGTAGAATGTAGTGGTTATTGTGGTTTGGAGAAGATCAAAACGAGGAAGCATTCATAACAAGGTTAGTAATGGTTTTTATTTTTGTTTTATACACATAATGTGAAATAGGGGGGGGGGGAGTGTGGGATATTGGTTAGATTTGTAATGAGGAATTTGTCAAAAAAAATTGGTACTTTGTGATTTAGACTTGAGAAATGTTGATTGAATTGTTTTGCAATTATATTTTGTAATGAGTAATTAAATTTTAGATTTGTAGTGAGAAAATATTGTTTGTTTGAATTCGATAGAGATTTGTTGTGATTTAATGGAATATGTAATGTATTTAAATTAGAATATGTGAGTAATAGTTAATTTGAAGTTTATTCCTCCCTATTCTATTGAGATTTATTGTGTTGTAGATTGAGATTTAGATTGAGATTTTAGTAGAATTTGATTGAGAGTTTGTTTCATTAGAATTTGAAAGTGGGATTGATAATGGGATTATGACTGAAATTGTAGAACAATGGATAAGAGTTGGATGCAACTTCCTCGCGCTCATAAGGGATATCTTGGTGGGATTTATTTCTTTGTGAATTGGGTCCTTGAGAATAGCAATGGTAAGACCCATTTCCCATGTCCGTGTAGAAAATGTCGAAACAGGGATTTGGTAAACATTGCTGAGATGTATGGACATTTGTCCAATATGGGAATGTGGCCTAGTTACACAGTTTGGGATAAACACGGCGAAGCACCACCTGATTTGAGAATCTCCCAACTAAGACAACATTTCGTGGATGAAGGGGCATCTTCTTCTAGTGTTGGTCCCGTTATGGAAATCCTACACGATACTTTCCCTTATCATGTTGGGTATGAGGCGTGCAATGATGAAGACAATAATGTTGGCGACGAGCCTACATTCAGTGATGTCGTTGATGATGATTACCATAAATATGAAAGGCTTTTATCGGAAGCTCAAACTCCGTTGTTTCCTGGTAGTGCAGAAACTGTTTTAGGTGCTTCTATAAAGGCAATGCAGATTCAGTCAGACAACAAGTGGTCAGATAAAAGCAGGAATGACATGTGTCGCTATATTGAGGAAATCCACCTGGACATAAATACCCATTCGATGTACTACAGATGAAAAAACTTATTAGGGACCTTGTCTTGGTTTATGAGAACATTGATGTTTGTGAATACAATTGTGTGATTTTTTATAAACAGTACAAAAATTATGAAGTGTGTCCCATATGCAACACTTCGAGATGGGAAGCTCGTGAAACTGGCAAGGTTCCGAGAAAGGTCATTCGATACTTTCCCTTGACACCTAGACTGAAGCGATTGTACATGAAGCCACGCATTGCGAAGCAGATGCATTGGCATGGCGAGAGGGTGATAGATGATGAGTGGATGAAGCACCCTGCAAATGGTCAGGCATGGAAAGAGTTTGACAGAACATTTTCGCATTTTTCCGATGACGTGAGAAATGTGCGGCTCGGACTAGCGACTGATGGGTTCAATCCATTTGGGACTCTAGGGTTGAGCTACAGCACATGGCCTGTCATTGTAATGCCCTACAACTTGCCACCGTCAATGTGCATGAGGAAAGAATTCAACATGTTGGCCTTGTTGATCCATGGTCCTAAGTCTCCTGGGAAATGTCTTAGTGTGTTCATGGAGCCGTTGACAGATGAGCTCATACAGTTATGGGAGACAGGAGTTTGTACTTTCGATCGTCATTCAAGATCCACATTCATGATGAAGGCTGCCGTAATGTGGACCATTAGTGACTTCCCTGGATTGGGGATGTTGGCAGGTGCAGCCACGAAGGGGTATAAAGCATGTCCTGTTTGTTTGGATGACATATCTGCAACGCACGAAGAGGGAAGAATGGTATACGAAGGGCATCGTAAATGGCTTGCAGAAGACCACCCTTGGCGGTTCGCTAGTCAGGCATTCAATGGAATGTGTGAATACAAACAGATACCTCGTCGTTTGTCCGGGGAGGATATGCTTGAACAAATCAACAGGTATGAACTTTATACAAAAACTTTTCCTTTTTGTACATTTATAATTTGACTAAATTATCTTCGCACTTAATCGACAGGATCAAGTTCCCTGTCCTTAGCTTGCATGAGAAGTTCAAGATCCCTTATAATTCGACAAATAGAGCGTGTTGGATCAACAAGTGTCAGTTCTGGAGATTGCCATATACTAAAGTTAGATATACCTTTGATGTTATGCACATTGAGAAAAACGTATTTGATAACATCATTGGAACCACTCTCAGTATTGACGGGAAGTCCAAAGATGGCCCCAAAGCTCGAGCTGCTCTACAGAAAAGAGGGGTGTGGAAAAACCAGGCACAGAGGAGCAATGGACGAATTCCTCATGCACCTTTTTTAGTGAAGCGTGAGGATCTACCAGAGGTATTCGAGTGGTTCAGTGAGGTGAAGTACCCTCACCGTTACGCTGGCATGGGTCACTGCAGAATAAAGTCAATGTTCGTGAGAAGAAGTTTCAGGGATTGAAGACTCATGATTGTCATGTTATGTTTCAACATCTTCTCCCGATATTAGTCCGTGCATACCTACCATCTAGTGTCCACAAGCCGTTGGTTGCACTGTCCAGATGGTTTCAGAGATTATGCGCTAAAGAGTTAAGGAAGAAGGATGTTCGGGCAATGGAAGATGAGATAGTTCAGATTCTATGCAATTTAGAGATGATATATCCTCCACATTTCTGCACAATTATGGTGCACCTTATGGTTCATCTGCCACAACAAGTGCTGGAAACCGAACCTGTGCATTACACGTGGATGTATCCAATAGAAAGGTATGTTCATACTTTCATATACAGTACTATACTTTCATATACATTTGGAGCGCATAGGAAAAAGAATAAAAACTAGTGTAGACATCTATTCTCTTTACTAGTTTTCATGCACTTATATTCTTTTCCTAGGCAACTTGGCTCTTATAAAGGCCATGTGCGTAACCCACGCTTCCGAGAGGGGTGTATTGCTGAGCGGTACATAACCGAAGAGGCTACTGCATATTGCAATTTCTGTAGGGAAGAGGCCACAAATGGTTATGATATTTCGGTTGTTTCCAACCTCGTGTGCCCACAACATTGCATTGCTCGGAGAAGGTTACGTGAAGATCAAATAGCAGAGGCTCACTGGCAGGTTTTACGCGGGTGTCGTGAAGTGAAGCACTATTTGAGTGAACATGAAAGGCTCTACAAAGAGAGATTCCCATATTGTGATGAAAAATCACTCAAGATCAGTTTTCACTCGTATTTCTATGATTGGGTAAGCATATTAGGAAACTTGTTTAATTTCAATTATACACTTTCTATCAAAAAATCCGTATTTCTATGATTGGGTAAGATCAGTTTTCACTCGTAAATTTTCGCGAAAAATTAAAAATGTAATTTGGACGACGAGAGTTTGGATTTATGTCCGTCGCCCGACTCATATAGTCATATATATATATATATATATATATATATATAAAACTGAAATCCGGATTGAGAACCCTAACCCTCAGTCCTCTCCATCCCCAATTTCGAGCCGTCAATCCAAACCCTCTCATCTACCGCTACTTCCGAGCCCTCCTCTTCCTCCTTGCCCATGCCACCTAAAAAATCCCTCGTCCAAACCAAACTCCGGCGAAAGGAGATGGCGCCACCGACTTCTGCTCCTCCTCTGCCAGCCGGAACTGCTGCTCCCTCACTGGCGCCACCGCTACCAGCCACAACGACAGCTCCTGCGCACGCTCCCCCACTGGCGCCGCCGCTACCAACCACAACTCCTGCTCCTGCTCCACCACAGGCGCCACCGCTACCGGCCACAACTCCCGCTCCTGCTCCACCAAAGGCGCCACCGCTACCCGCCACAACTCCCGCTCCTGCTCCACCGACGGCTCCACCGCTGCAACTGGAAGAAGCTCCAGCCGACGCCGCCGCCCTCGAAGAAGAACAAAGTGACGAAGAGGTCGAGGTACAGGAACCCCGGTTCAGTATCCGGTGTGCGAACAAGAATGGTGAGTCACTGTTCTTTTGATGCCCTATTCCTCGATTTGGATTTGGCGAATTTTTTATGTTCCATTTGCTATTCTGTTAATTAAAAATGCTATTTAGGGTTGTTCAAATAGGGTTGATCGATTGTTGTTCGAAATCAATGTTGTTGTTCGATGTTCTTTGCTGAAATTTTCTGTCTGATTTATAAGGGTTATTCTATTAGGGCCGGCTAATTGATGATGTTCGATTACTGATTGATGATGATCGATTGCTGCCAATGTGTTGTTCAAATTGTTGGTATTGTTCACTTGCTCCTACTATTGCAATTAGGGCTCCAGATTTTTACTTGAAAATATTAGAGTTTTGTTTTGAACATATCGAAATGAGAGCTTTACTTTGTATTTTTAGTGATTTTTAGCGACTTCCTTCATTGATTGTTGCAAGTTTTAGTGATTTTTAGTGACTTCCTTCATTGATTTTTACCTGATTTTTAGGGACTTCCTTTGCTGAAATATTTTAGTGACTTCCTCCATATTTTTGTAACAGGAAAGCCACCAGAGAAGAAACGGTACATTACGAGTGCTAGCACTGATGCGTTGGTGAGGGCTATGGGGGGGGGGGGGGAGAAGATCAAGCTCGAGTGGTCTGACTTCCACAGCGGGCCGAAGTCAAGGAAATTGTATACGAAATTTGTTCGTGACATTGGGACTGCGATAAAGACGTATGTCCCAATGCTTGCACCCACCTGGACGTTGCTTCAGAAACATCAGAAAGCGGCACTCGATTCTTACTTGAATGTAAAGTGTCTTCATCTCCATTACTATTACCTTTTTTTTTATCTTTATTAACTTGTACTTCGTATCTTTATTAACACTAGTTGCATACCACATGCGAATTACTCAACCTTTGTGTGTGCAAGGAAAATCAAATTGAATGGTAAAAACAGAAATCACAAAATACATCTTTGCTTCACCATAGCCCATAGGTAGATCAATCATCTCAATATGCCATGTTTTTTCACATGTCAGTTTTATTTATCCATGATGAATTGACCTATCAGCATTATAACTTCTCTTATTCTATCTATAATTTTGTCTTTCAATGCCCCTTTCAAGTTTCAAACCTAATCTATGATCGTATCATATTGTGCACAAAACAGTAGCAAAAATTAAGCATAGAAAGCACTCACATCAGCTTCTATGAATCATGTGTAAGCTTTTAGTCGTTTCGCCGAATTGAATACTTTTTGGTTGATATTAGGGCATAAAACAAATGGAACTACCGTAATTCTGCTCAACATGACTGGAAAAAGATATTTTTTTTACTTGTAAAGTCAAAATGGAATTGTTAATTCAACTCTTGTGACTTGGTCAGATGTTTATGAATTGGTCAGATGTTCTTTCATTGTTGCTATATTGAATGACCAAATGGTTTAGTGGGTTACCATTGATTGTAATTAGGTTTTCAATTTGTGAAATCCATTAGCTGATGTTAAAGGAGCTAAAAAGCTACGTATAGTGATTTATCTTATGTAAGTGCACTTTTGCTTCTTTACTCTATAAACTCTCAAACTTTTGAACAAGGAAAAACTTCAATTTTGGGAAAGTAAAGAAAGCTTGTTGTGGCATATGGTAGCATTTTATTTCCATCCAATTTCTAAATCTCTACCTTAAAAAAAGATATTGGTGTGGCATAATAATGTTGCTATAGAATTTATATGAATCTTCACTTTTTAATTGAAAAATTGTACATATCTTTTGGCTTTGAGGCAAGCTACTGATCTATAGTTAAGTGCAATAGTTTTATTAGTGTCTACTTTCATAATTACTCCCTCCGTATTCTAACAATTAGTTTCTTTTTTCTTAGTTGGTTTCGAATCTGTTTTTTTTTTATCTTTATTACTGTTTTTTTTATCTTACTTGAATGTAAATTGTACTTTGCATTTATATTCATACCTACGAGTTATGTGGCTTCTTATTTTGGTTTGTTTTTGAAGATATATTACGACATTGACCCCAATGACGGACGAATGAAGGGGTTCATCGAAGAGAAAGCCTACAACATGTATCGCGATTGGAAGTACGATTGCCATGTATTTTTCAAGGAGCATGGGAAGGACGAAATGCCCAATCAGTTCTACGATCGGCCTGAGCAATGGCATTACTTGGTCAACCATGAATTTCTTGATGAGAAGAAACAGGTATAAATACTTACTTTAATGAAAATTTCATTATCTTAATAGTTGTAAAAAGGAAAGGTATATAGATAAACATGTGATATATTTTGTTTTGTGTTATTTATTTATTTTTTTGTTTACTGGTTTTTGTTTTTGTCTTTTATTTTTTGTGTTCTTTGAATTTTTGTATTCTTACACTTAACAAATGTGCTTGATGGTGAACTGAGGCCATATGCGCTCGAAACCAACAAAATAGGACCAAGAATCCCAACCCGATAAATCACCATCCAGGGTCCAAACCCATGAGTCATAGGGCAGAGGAATACGCGCTAGTTGGTAAACCAGCGCCCTTTGTCGACGCAACCATTTACCTGTATGATCCATGTTGGAATGCGAAGGACAAAGTGGTGAGATCTTAACCTTCCTTTATTCCCATTCTTAACCGTTTTTATTAACCTTGCTTATGACTTATTTTCCATTTGTTGTCTTTACCTTCATAGGCGAGCTTGAAGAGATCCTGTGATGAAGTTGTCCAAAGTTAGGAAGTCTTAGACCCGGAGACCGGCAAAGTAGCTCCACTCACCATTGAGCAACAAACCCAACTCATTATCAACAGCTTTGGAGAACGCCGGGGAACCGAAGTGAGAGGTAACACATTAAAACCCAACTCATAATATTGTGGTCACTAGTCAACTCATGGGCATGTAGAGTTAGTTGAGCGCTATGATTAAGTTAGTGTAATGAAATCAATTTAGATGATTTACAATGATATTTTATATCTTGAAGTTATAAATATATTCAAATTAAATACTTTCTTCTTTCTGTTTTTTTTTGTTACAATGATACATTCTGTGTGAGGTTACAATGATATTGAAGACTCCACCTTGATTGTAAGATCTTGAGAACTAACGTGCAGGTGATCTAAAGGATGATGAAAGACAAAAAGGTTGGGTTTCAAGGTCTTGAAACCCAGACTAAAATGTTTTGATCACTTATGCATTTATCTAGTTCAACGCGTTCTTTTACAGGCTATAGTTCGAGGCCAATCTTTTTGGGCCTAAATTATTTGATCACTTATGCATTTATCTAGTTCAACTTGTTCTTTTACATGCTATAGTTCGAGGCCAATCTTTTTGGGCCTAAATTATAATGGGCTCCATATTGGGCTATGTGATGAGACTTGGGCTTTATCGATTTATATATATGAGTATCTCATCTAACCCATTTTATGTACTAGATACATTTTGCATATTCTTTCATGTTTTCACTTTTCATACAAGGAAAGAATCGATCTCAAATTGATCATACTTGATCATGAAGAAAGTTGGAAGAACTCTTGGAAGGCACACAAAGGATCCTCTTTTGGAAAGAATTCAAATACTTTGGAGAGGATTTGAATTTCAAACGGTCTCTCTCCAAGAAGCCCTACAAGTGTTCTAACTATAAAAGGACGAAAGCTAAGAAGGATGAGTACACTAAGCAACCACGCAAGCATTCATAGCATCCTAAAAGCACTCGTCAAAGTTTCTCTTATATTCTCCTAAATTCTAGTTGGTGATCATTGCTTAAGAGTTGAGAGAAACACTAGCACTTATTGTACAAGTCGTTCATTTTACACTTAGAGTTTTTATACTCGATCAAAACACACTTGGTGTGTGTGGTGTGAGCTTTTATTTCACTTGTAAGTTTGAGAGCTAGAATAGAAGCGGTGAGGCTTTGTATAGAGAAAGGGAAGTTTCTCTAGGAAGTTATAGGCTCAAAGGAAGTGAAATAAGAAGTGTTTGAATCCTACGGATTGAACAATCCTAGGCGAGGACGTAGGCAAGTTGGTGCCGAACCTCGTTAACAATTCGTGTGTTCATCTTCTATATTCCGCATTTACCTTATCGCATTCGATTTCACTTTGTCAAGTTTTGATAGCCTATATCAAGGTCTTGACAAGTTGCAGTAAATTTCTATTATTGCGAAAATCGTCCATACTCTATTCACCCCCCCTTCTAGAGTATTATTCATCGCCTTATAGACTCTTCAATTGGTATCAGAGCTTGGCTCACTGTTTTGATTTAACAATCTTGTGAGTTTTCAGTATGTCTACCATAGGTGATGGAGGTTTTGCTCAAGGAAGGTCAACCAATAGACCTCCACTGTTCTGTGGCAATAACTTTGTCCACTGGAGATCACTGATGCAAATGTTCATCATTGATCAAGACCTTGAGCTATGGGGCCTGGTCAAAAATGGACCACACGTTCCTAAAAAGACTGTCGATGGAAAGCAAGTTGATAAAACTGAGTCTGATTACGATCAGACTGATCTTGAGAACATTGCTAAGAACTACAAAGCTATGAATCTATTATATTGTGCTCTCGATGCTAATGAGTTTAATCGTGTCTCAGCTTGCAAAAGTGCCAAGGAAATTTGGGATAAACTTATAGTTACTTATGAGGGCACAAGTCAAGTTAAAGAGAGTAAGATTAACATCTTTCTCAGGCAATACGAACTTTTCAAGATGAATCATGATGAGACAGTAAAGGAGATGTTCACAAGATTCACTCAAATTGTTAACAACCTTGACTCACTTGGGAAAACCTTCTCTAACACAGAAAAGGTTCGAAAGGTTCTAAGGAGCCTTCCAAAACCCAAGTGGGGTCCCAAGGTTACTGCAATTGAGAAAGCTCAAGATCTCTCTACACTTCCATTAGATGATCTTCTGGGAAAACTTATCACTCATGAGATGATATTAAACGAGGAAGATGGAGAATTACCCTCAACAACAAAGAACCTTGCTCTCAAAGCAAAGAAAGATCACTCACAATCTGAGAGTGATGAATCAGACGACGAAGATGATCCCTTTGCTCTCAACACAAGAGGATTAGCTCGAATTCTGAAGATGAAAAAGCAATTCTCCAACCGAGAAAATACTGATTCATCTAGATTCAAAAGCAAGTCTCCCAACATGTCAAAGAAGCCAAAAGTGCTAACATGTTTTGAGTGTGGAGAGACAAATCATCTCGTAAAGGAGTGCCCTATGAAGAAAAGAAATAAGTTCAAGAAATATGAACAAAAGAAAAAGGCTATGCTTGCAACCTGGAGTGACTCAGATTCATCATGTGAATCAGACACCGAAAAAGAACAAGCTAATCTCTGTCTTATGGCCGAACACGAAGGATCACAGACTCAAGACCTTGAACAAGTGGTAAGAAATCTAATGTCTAGTCCTCCCGATGTTCTTTCTGAAGTCCTAAGAAATATGATTTCTAATGAAGATGCTTACAACAGTGAAATCAACATCTTGAAGGAAAAGCTGATAGATCAACAGAAATGCATCAGTGATATGTCGCTGGAAATAAAAATTCTTGAAACATATCGGACAGCCCTTGACATTAAAGTCAAGACCTGGAGCTCAGAAAATTCTGATCTCAGGCAAAGCCTCTCCTCTCTAAAGAGTCGTAATGAGGATTTAGAGAAAGAGAAGGCAAAGCTATCCGATAAGTGTCAAGATCAGCAGACTTCACTCATTCAATTCACCAGATCTAAAGCTAATCTTGATAAGATGTTGGGTGAACAACAACTCTCTATTAATAGAAGTGGTATTGGATACAACAAGAACTTTCCAAAGAAACCTAGTACCACTTTTGTTAAAGCTAAAGGCTATTGGCGTTCACCTACTTGCTTCCATTGTTGTAAGAAAGGGCATGTTAGAGAAACCTGTCCATATAGGAGAAAGGATCCCTACATCATTAGAAATACATTTCCAGTTCGACTTAATGAACAGATAAAACAAGTTTGGGTTCCTAAAGGGACAAGACTACCCAACATGGTCTATCCTCATTATGAATCTAAAACTATGTATTGGTCTAGCCGGAAGGGTTGATGTTGGTATTGCAGGATATCATCAAGAGCAAAGAGCCAAAATGGATAATGGACAGTGGATGCTCACGACACATGAGTGGAAAGAAATCTCTATTTCAAGATCTTAAGGAACAAACCACTGGAACAATTACTCTTGGTGATAAAGGGAAGTGCAACATTATTGGTACTGGTAATATTGGAAATTCAGAAAGTTGCATTAAAGATGTTTATCTTGTCGATGGATTAAAGTATAACCTCTTAAGTGTCTCTCAGTTGTGTGACAAAGGAAACAAAGTTGGCTTTGACAAATACAAGTGTGAAGTCAGGAATGAAGAGACTGATGATCTAATTCTCACTGCTCACAGGCACAACAACACTTACGTTGTAAATGCTAATCACATTACAGGAACAAAACTCAAGTGTCTCAAGGCCTTGACAGAAGATCCCATCCTAAGGCATAGAAGACTAGGTCATGTAAGCTTGCACATCCTCAATAAGCTCAAAACAAGAGATCTTGTGAGAGGATTGCCTGATCTAAACTTCAAGAAAGAAGATCTATGCAATGCATGTACAAGAGGCAAACAAACACGCAGTTCCTTCAAACCTAAAAAGGTTGTAAGTTCCTCTCGCCCTCTTGAGTTGTTACATATGGACTTGTGTGGACCTATGCGAGTCAAATCTCCAAAGGGCAAACAATACATCCTGGTTATTATTGATGATTTCTCTCGTTTTACATGGATCTCCTTTTTAAGAGAAAAATCAGAGGCCTTGTTAGAGTTTTCAAAACTTTGCAAAGAGTTGCAGACCTTGAAAAACATACCTATTGTCTCCATTAGGAGTGATCATGGTAGAGAATTTGATCAACTTAAGTTTGATTTGTTCTGTGCTAAATATGGAATTTCACACAACTTTTCAGCACCTAGAACTCCTCAACAAAACGGAGTTGTGGAACGAAAGAACCGCACTTTGGAGGACATGTCTAGAACAATGCTTTTGGAAAATGGTTTGCCAAAAATCTACTGGGCTGAGGCTGTTAATACAGCCAATTACATTTTGAATCGATTCTTGATTCGTCCCATTTTGAAAAAGACTCCCTATGAACTTTTCAAAGGAAGAAAGCCTAGCATTTCCTACTTCAAACCTTTTGGATGCACTTGCTTTGTCCATAACAATGGCAAAGATAATCTTGGAAAATTTGACGCGCGTAGTGTTGAAGGTATCTTCCTTGGTTATTCTACTACTAGCAAAGCTTATAGAGTTTATAACAAGCGCACCAAAATTGTTGAGGAGAGTATCCATCGACGAAAGCAACAATGGTGTGTTGAGTGAAGGTTTTGCAGATCTCAATCTAAATCATCATGATTCGAATGGAGAAGAAGAGGACAAGGCTAAAAATAAGCAAGACCAAGAAAGAAACATGCAAGAACAAATCCAAGACATCAACGAGCTATCTCAAGACCTTGAGAAGGGATTACAGGATCAGGATTCAGTCATTGAAGAATCCAACACTCAAACTATCTCTCAAGACCTTGAAGAGAGACCTGCTACTAGTTCAAACAATCAGGGTCCAAAGCTACGAAAATTCAAACATGCCTCTTCACACTCAACTCAAGATATCATATCAGATCCATCCTCTGGGGTACAAACTCGATCTAGATTAAAGAATCTTTGTGCCTTTTATGCTTTTTTTTTCTCTTATAGAACCAAAGACCCCAGCTGAAGCACTCAAGGACTCGGATTGGATCACTGCCATGCAAAATGAGCTAAATGAGTTTGAAAGGAACAAGGTATGGACTCTTCAACCCAGACCACAACACCAATCAGTCATAGGAACTAGATGGGTGTTTCGAAATAAACTGGATGAAGCAGGCAAGATCATTCGAAACAAAGCAAGACTTGTTGCTCAAGGATACAATCAAGAAGAAGGTATAGACTACGAGGAGACATTTGCTCCTGTAGCAAGGTTAGAAGCTATACGAATACTACTTGCTTTTGCATCGTTCATAGGGATAAAGCTATTTCAAATGGATGTCAAATGTGCATTCCTAAATGGATTCTTAGAAGAAGAGGTTTATGTTGCTCAACCACCAGGTTTTGAAAGTGAAGAATTTCCTAATCATGTGTATAAATTGGACAAAGCTCTCTATGGTCTCAAACAAGCCCCAAGAGCTTGGTATGAAAGATTGTCCAAATACCTTCTTGAAAATGGTTTTCAAAGAGGATTGATTGATAAAACCCTCTTCATCAAAACCCGTGGAAATGATCTTTTGATTGTTCAAATATATGTAGACGATATTTTATTTGGTGCTACTAACAATTCCCTTTGCAAAGAGTTTTCTGAAATTATGTGCAGGGAATTCGAAATGAGTCTCATGGGAGAATTAAACTTCTTCCTTGGTTTACAAGTTCATCAAACAAGTAAGGGTATCTTCTTGAATCAAGGGAAATATACCAGGGATCTACTAAAGAAATACAAAATGGAAAAATCAAAGGTAGCAAAGACCCCTATGAGCTCCACTCTCTCTCTTGATCAAGATAAGAATGGTAAGAATGTGAACCAAAGAGAATACAGAGGTATGATTGGTTCACTCCTATACCTTACTGCTAGTAGACCTGACATAATGTTCAGTGTCTGTATGTGTGCTCGATTCCAAAGTGACCCTAAAGAGTCTCATCTTATTGCTGTAAAAAGGATCTTCAAATACCTAAATGGATCTCAAGACCTTGGGCTATGGTATCCCAAACAAAGTAACTTTCTTTTAAAAGGCTACTCCGATGCAGATTTTGCAGGATACAAAGTAGATAGAAAAAGCACCTCTGGCTGCTGCCAACTCCTAGGATCTTCCTTGATAAGTTAGCACTCTAAGAAACAGAATTCAGTAGCCTTATCAACTGCAGAAGCCGAGTACATTGCTGCTGGTGCATGTTGCTCTCAGATTATTTGGATAGCACAACAACTCAGAGACCTTAGAATTGATCTTAAAGGTATTCCTATCTTGTGTGATAATACTAGTGCTATTTCAATCACTAAAAATCCAGTGCAGGATTCGAGAACCAAGCACATTGATGTGAGACACCATTTTATAAGAGATCATGTGGAGAAAGGTGATGTTTCAATATCCTTCATATCCACTGACTTTCAGTTAGCTGATATTTTTACTAAACCACTCCCTGAAGATCGTTTCAATTTTATTAGATTGGAGTTGGGTATGCTTAATAAGGAAGCACTTTCTTAGGGAGAGCAATTGCTTCTTATATGAAAGTCATAAATTCAAATGAAATCTCAAGACCTTGACTTTATAAGGTTTCTGGATGTTCATTCGAATAAAATTATTTTGGATCAAACTCTTGTTAATATCTTATGGATGTTCAATAAGAGTATCTTTTAATGTTCTGAGTTTATCTTGATATCTTTTACCCCTTTCAAAAATTGGTACTCACATATCTTGGTTTCCGTTTTTATTTTTGAAAATCTCTCTATTTTGTGCAAGTGGATGTGACACTTTGGGTTTAGAATTTTCAGAACATCATTACTTACTATTCACTTGAGTAAATGAATCTGTACTTGCCTTTTGAACAAAGAGAGAAACGATTCAATTTCCAGTCTTTTTGCTTTATAATCCTCTCTCTCTCTCTCTCTCTCTCTCTGTTTCATCCACTCCATTTTCACTCCCAAAATCTCTCTCTCTCTCGTCAAAAAATCCAAAACTCTCTCTGTTTCTGTAACCAAATGGCGGGATCAAAGCGCTCCTCAGCATCTCCATCTCCAGCCCCCTCTGCCAAGAGATACAAGATGCCAGCCAACAAGGGGAAGCAAGTTATGGAGGAATCTGAAGATCACTCCGAGGATTCAAGCGAGAGATCACCATCGCCACCACCTCTAATCAGAAAATCCAAAGGCAAAGCTCCAGCATCCACTGCTACTGCCCGTCCTCCTCAGGTACCCTCTAGCATTTCCCCCAATTGGTTTTGCAGTAAAGAGGTTGAGGAGTCCTGGAAACAGGACTTCTGCAACCGTCGCTTATGCTTCTGTGATGCTGTCGATTTTAACCTCCTCCAATCCATGCCCTTGCCTTGCATTTCCCTCCTAAAATCAACCTGTTTCTGGACTTTTCTCAACCCTGGCAATTTTGCCTATCCCCGACTCACCAGACTCTTTTATGCCAACCTTACTGTTCATCGAGTGAACGGAACCCTAACCCTAGTATCCAAGGTCAAGAACAACCGAATCCGACTCTCTCTTGAAAGCCTTGCTCTCATCCTTGACCTTCCAACTGAGATTCCCACAAAAGAATTCCCAAGCCGATTTGAATGTCTCTCTCGAGCACGAGATGAATTCTTTCTAAAATCTCAAGGCCCTGGATCTTCATCCATCCTCAAACCCACTCACACTGCCCTTAACCTTCAAGCCAAGCTCATCTTCACCATTCTGGCTCGCTGTATCTTCCCACGCATCCATTCCAGGGAATTGGTGACCGAGAATCTTCTTGAGATCCTCTTCCTAATCATGAACGGATACGAGCCTGACCTACCCAAACTCATCCTCGACTACATGACCCATGTCTCCACCTCCTCTCGGCCTATGCCTTTACCCTATGCAAACCTTTTGCCCAAAATCTTTGAAGCCTTTGACATCGACACATCAGGAGAGGAAAAGCAAACCTATAGTGGGATTGTTGATGAGGGCTGCCTAGATAGATTGAGCATTGCCAAAAATCTGAGGGGACAATGGTTTCTGAGGAAGGAAGCAAAGGGAAAACAGGTTGCTGAACCTAATTTAAGTGAGGATAGATTGGCTGCTGTGGAGACTGAGATTCAAGACCTTAGGTTTGATCTGAGTAGGATGTGGTGATTCGCCAGGACCAAACCCATGAGCTCCTCTCTATGGTGAACTGCAAGCTTGATAAGATGATGCTCCTCAATGCTCTCACCTACACTGCTACAGGCTCTATCATGTCTCTGGAGCAAGAAACCTACGATAATGTGCGTGAGAAGACTGGGAATGTCATCCTCAACTGTGAAAATCAAGTGAATAAACGCCCTATCCTGCGCCCCACACATAGTGAACCCACCATTCTCACAGTCGAGCAATATGGTGTGGTTAAGAAATACAGGGATGTGGAGCGTCAGAAATAACTTGCAGAGATGGAAAGGGACAAGGTCACCAGAGACGCTCTTGCAAGGTGGAGGAAGAAGTGTAGAGATGAGGTTAGAAGGAAATACCTTCCACCCAACAAGCAGTACCCCACCTTTGGCGAATGGGTTGAAGAAGGAGCTGGAATTTGCCCTCCTGAAGATCCTAATGCTCCTGGCGCCCCTGGTACTTCCTCTGATGCTGGGCCCTCCTCTGCTAAGAAAGGCAAGAAGGCTCAAAAAGGCAAGAAGAAGAAGGCTGCAGATGGGGATTCTGACTCAAGGCTTTGATCTCCCACTCTCTTTTCTCTACACTCTGAAAACTCATCTTTTGCTGCTCGTATTTTAAAACTCCTGTTGCTTTGGTTATGTTTTTTGGTTGGTGTTTCAGACATTTTCATCTCTCTACCCTTTTGTTGGAAGACAAAAAGGGGGAGAATGTTTTGGTTGCCCTGCGTTTTGGCACTAGTTGGTTAAGTGCTTGTCGTTTTTAAAACTTAGATGATCCAAACATTTTATGCCTATATTATAATATGCTTATTTCCTCTTATGATTGCTGGAAATATGTTATGAATATTGACACAGGTTTTGTCTTCCATCAAGGGGGAGATTGAAGACTCCACCTTGATTGTAAGATCTTGAGAACTAACGTGCAAGTGATCTAAAGGATGATGAAAGACAAAAAGGCTGGGTTTCAAGGTCTTGAAACCCAGACTAAAATGTTTTGATCACTTATGCATTTATCTAGTTCAACTCGTTCTTTTACAGGCTATAGTTCGAGGCCAATCTTTTTGGGCCTAAATTATTTGATCACTTATGCATTTATCTAGTTCAACTTGTTCTTTTACAGGCTATAGTTCGAGGTCAATCTTTTTGGGCCTAAATTATAATGGGCTCCATATTGGGCTTTGTGATGAGACTTGGGCTTTATCGATTTATATATATGAGTATCTCATCTAACCCATTTTATGTACTAGATACATTTTGCATATTCTTTCATGTTTTCACTTTTCATACAAGGAAAGAATCGATCTGAAATTGATCATACTTGATCATGAAGAAAGTTGGAAGAACTCTTGGAAGGCACACAAAGGATCCTCTTTTGGAAAGAATTCAAATACTTTGGAGAGGATTTGAATTTCAAACGGTCTCCCTCCAAGAAGCCCTACAAGTGTTCTAACTATAAAAGGACGAAAGCTAAGAAGGATGAGTACACTAAGCAACCACGCAAGCATTCATAGCATCCTAAAAGCACTCGTCAAAGTTTCTCTTATATTCTCCTAAATTCTAGTTGGTGATCATTGCTTAAGAGTTGAGAGAAACACTAGCACTTATTGTACAAGTCATTCATTTTACACTTAGAGTTTTTATACTCGATCAAAACACACTTGGTGTGTGTTGTGTGAGCTTTTATTTCACTTGTAAGTTTGAGAGCTAGAATAGAAGCGGTGAGGCTTTGTATAGAGAAAGGGAAGTTTCTCTAGGAAGTTCTAGGCTCAAAGGAAGTGAAATAAGAAGTGTTTGAATCCTACGAATTGAACAATCCTAGGCGGGGACGTAGGCAAGTTGGTGCCGAACCTCGTTAACAATTCGTGTGTTCATCTTCTATATTCCGCATTTACCTTATCGCATTCGATTTCACTTTGTCAAGTTTTGATAGCCTATATCAAGGTCTTGACAAGTTGCAGTAAATTTCTATTGTTGCGAAAATCGTCCATACTCTATTCATCCCCCCCCCCCTTCTAGAGTATTATTCATCGCCTTATAGACTCTTCAGATATTCATACTTTCTTCTTTCTATCATTGAAGTTACAATGATATTCATACTTTCTTCTTTCTGTTTTTTTTTGTTATGTAAATTCATACTTTCTGTTTTTATATTTAGAATCATACGTTCTTTCTTTCTTTAGAATTCATACTTTCTTCTTTCTTTCTGCTTCATCACTAGAATTCATACTTTCTTTCTTTCTGTTTTTTTTGTTTATAAATTCATACTGTTCAAGTAAGTTCACATGGTTTGTATGTTTAGAATTCATACTTTATTTCTTTTTTCTGTTTTTTTTCTTCTTTCTTCTTTCTATTTCAGTTGCTTTATCAATAATTTTAATCTTTCTGTTTTTTTTTTGTTATATTTTGATATGGTTCACCACAAATGTCATTTAAATGGTTTATACTTGGCTTTCTATGCAGGACTTGGTAGGGCTGTGAGGAGGCCAACAAAAAAAAGAGGAGGGCCAGGAACTAGTGAGGCTGCTGAGAGGCGTAGAGAGTTGGAGGAGCGAGCCAAAAAAGTTGAGGAGACGGTGCAAAAGGCTATGGAAGAGGCTGAACAGGCCAAAGAGGATGCACAACGGGCCAAAGAGGATGCGCAACAAGCCAGAGAGAACGCGCAACAGGCCAGGCAGGAAGCACAAGTAGCAACCCAAAAATCTCAGGAAGCCATTGACAAGTTCGAGAAGGCTATGGCATTTTTTATGGCCTCCAAGTCTATTTCGCAGCCTTTGTCTCAGGTAGAAGATGCTTAAATCTCAGCCCTAGAACATTCTAAATTGTGCAGGTGTTTGGTCGAGTTCGTGTAGGTTTCTCGCAAGTTAGATTGCTTGTGAATTGGTAAGGATTGTGCAGGTTTTTGGTAAAGTTTGTGCAGGTTTCTCGCAAGTTAGATTGCTTGTGAATTGGTATGGATTGTGCAGGTTTTTGGTAAAGTTTGTGTAGGTTTCTCCCAAGTTAGATTGCGAAATGGTATGCATATCTAAACTGATTTGCAGGTTATTTTTGAGACTAAATAGGTTACCTGCATGTTTTTTGGGTTGTTTGTCAACTGTGTGAAGTTGGCAACCATTACGAACTAGTATAGTTGGTTATGTAATGATCAAAACATGTCTTTTTAATGAATTGGTTTATGTGTGTGATGAATGAATTGGCTGTTGTGTGAAATGAAACCGGTTCTGAATTGAAATGTGTGAAATGAAACAAGTTTTGAATGCTCTGATTGGTTAATTGTTTTTGAAAAGTGGCAAAAGTAGGGAGCTAGGACAATTGCATATATAATATTTTTAAATAAAAATCTATTCAAAAGACGAACAAATGAAAAACCTAGTCCCTACAAGTCAAAAAAATAATGGAAAAAAATATGCGAGGCGACCAACATCACTAGATATCGTTGCCTGAGCTTCGATCACAAATAAATACAAATACCTTCAGGTGACGAAAATAAGTAAATTGTACCGTCGCGTCAGATCTCAAGCGACGAGCATTGTCGTCGCCCTAATACATATGCCCCATTGCTTCTGACAATATCATCTTGCGACCAAGACCAAAATCCGTCGCCTGAAGAGGTTTGGCACAACGAGATTATGCATTTCGTCGCTTCAGTATTGGTTGGACGACGTCGAAGCGACGACTCTCAAGCGACGAACAAATCGTCGCCCGAATGTGCAGGGGACCAGAATTCGTTTGGGGCGACGGAATATGTTCGTCTCCCGAACGTAAATCTGGCGTAGTGATTCTAAAGCTTGTTATGCTCAACCTTAGACGTGGTACTTTCTTTAGTCTCTCTATACATCACTTAACAAATCCAACTCATAAGGTTACACAATTATACTTCTACTATACGTTTTTATTCATTAATCTATAAGAATTTCAGGTACTCGAAAAAATTGCACCAAACAGCAAAAAACTTTGCAATGTTTTAAAACAACACAAACTTCCGGATTGATAAATTAGCTAACTAGTAGAAGAGTTCACCGATAGGTCTTGTGAAGTTTTCCTTGGACAAAGGCGTCACTATTTAGTTGCATGTCACTTTCATCTACTTCAAAGTTCAAGTTATTGAACCCAACCTACTCAATTTTATATATATAACACACACACACAACCCTGCAATTTATAGAACAAGAAACCACACACACACACAATTTTATATATATAACACACACACACACTACCCTGCAATTTATAGAACAAGAAACCACACACACACACCTGCAATTTATAGAACAAGAAACCACACACACACACAATTTTATATATATAACACACACACACTACCCTACAATTTATAGAACAAGAAACCACACACACACACTAACCTGCAATTTATAGAACAAGAAACCAGAATAAATGTTTATATATTTGAAAACAGGAGATTTGGGGCCCTATCAACTGTACTCCCCGTGCAACCCAAATTAAATTTCTAATTGTTTGGTTTATATTTGACTAGATTGTTGAACTCTCTTACTACCTCCGATCCAAAATGTAAGTCGTTTGACTTTTTAACACGTATTTTAAGGAGCTAAAAACTATATAATATATTAGCTTTTTTATTATTATTTTTTTACAATTCAGTACTTATTACCAACAAATATTAAGTTATAAAAAAATCATTTTAAAAAAGTTGATATTTTATATAGTTTTGGGCTTCTTGAAATACGTGTTGAAAAGTCAAACGACTCATATTTTGGATCGGAGGGACGAACTTATGACACTAAACTCGTCGCATGAGTCTTAATGGGCGGGCCTGGATGGCCCTTGGCCTCTGACAACATCATCGGTCGACGAACACTTGTTCCGTCGCCTGAGTTAACTCCGCCGACGGACATACAGATGGTCGTCGACTGAATGGTGGAAGGATGAAAGCCACCCGACCACAACTCAGGCGACGGAAGTTCGTCGCCTGAGTCGTCAGAGGGCGAAAAACACCTTTCAGGCGACGACTTCGGTCCGTCGCCCGAAAGTCCATCTGGCGTAGTGCTCGCACCACCCGCACGGGTTGGATGCGGGCAAAGAATTTACGGGTGATGGAGAGGGGTGGGTAAAGGTTTATACCCACGGGGCGGGTGATGAAATGGTGATTTTCAACCGTAACCCGCCCCATTTCATCCCGACTTAATAGGAACCATTGTAATACCCCGGAAAAAGGTAAGCAAAAATGTACAAATAAACCAATTAATAAACCAAAAATGGAGGTGTCCTTGTGAAAGTATAAAAAAACAGAAGAGAAAGATGAGTGAAAAATGAGAAAACAGTCAATTTGTAGGGTTTTGTATAAGCAGATTATGATCGATCAAGCGGTCCCCCTATCATCCTGAGATCCTCCTGACTGATTAAATATTTACCATATCCTGATTTATATCTTTACTATAGCTCTATCCTATTTGCATCTCCATCTATATATACATGGTCAGGGCGAAACCAGAATCTCAAAGATGAGGGTCTGAATATTTTTGATATTTTTTTATTTATAAGAAACAAGAGTTTAAAAAAAATATATTAAAACTTTTTCCAAAAAAATCAACAAAAACAAAATTAGGGGACTTATAATGATATTTTGGATTTTTTTTTTGTTTATCAAGAACAAAAATGTTTCAAAAAATACTGAAAAAAAACTATAAAATTATAATTTAAATGTTTAATTTCTTTCAGAAAAAATTGATAAATACAAAAATTGGAGGCATACTCAAAATTTCTTAAGAAAATATTTTTTTTTGTCATTAAAATATATTGGGAAAAAACATGTATATTTACCAAACGGATGGAATAACAAACAACATAAAACATGTACGTACGCTCACTAGGCCGGCTTGATGGTTAGGTATGTTTTTTTTTTTTTTTTACCTCAGTCCAGTTCGATCGACTCAGTCGCTCTATGTCTGTATGTTTTTTTTTATACAAGGAAAGAAATTCAATTCTCTAAACAAGCTTAGAGAAACTGAGAGCTCAGACAAGCCGGGAGATGGACTAACCATCATGTACAACCTGAAGCAAATAACAAAAGTAAATGCCTGATATAAAATAACAAGCAAATGACGGAAATGAAAATGCATACAATAAAGTACATGTCAATCTACACTGTAACCTACAAGAGAATTCTGGGGATCACTGGCGGATACCTTAACATGGACTCAAAAGAGAATCAATAGGTACCGATCACATTTCCACGACGTCTACTAGCTTGACACACCGGTCACCGTTCACGTGAAACTTGTATAAGAAAAGCAAAATATGGTTAGGTATGTGCATGCCTTTCGGCCTTTGCTTCCATTTGTTTTAATTTCATGTTGGAATTAACCTCCAGTCCACCCGTAAAAATTTCCCATTTTTTACCCTTCTCTATTTTTCTCCTTATGTTTTCTCTCTTACTTTTTCTTTTTTAAGTTTCAAAGTTAGCCTAGTCAAAATTTTAATCCTAATTTCGTACCTACAAAGTACAAATAATGCTTCAAACATCAATTGAATACCCTTCTTGACTCTTTTTTTATAAAACCACAAATGAAAAGTAGATCTTCCCCACGGGGACATGGGGGAGATGAGCCACGAGTTAACTTTTGGTTGGTCGACGGTCTTACCTAGCCCCCCTCGTAATATCTTCTATCTTAATCGGGGAACCTTAACCTGTGCCGTGGAGACCGGAAATATTCCGACGGTCTTACCTGGATTTGACCACCGCGGTTGGCGGATAAATCATTTCCAGTGCCGCCGAGCCTTTTACTCGGCTTGTTCCACTTCTCGGACAGTGATTTCACCCAAGCCCTTTGAATAGGAGAAAGTCTATCCTAGGTTGGAGGGAGAAGGAGAAGCGGGAGGGAACCCATGAAGACCAAACGTCTGATACCTGTATCCGTACAACCAATTCTCTCTTGTAATGCTTGGAGGCTGTCCGCGAATCTGTTCAGTGAGTTCCCTGTGGGTATGCTTGTCCTTAGGATTACCTATCTTTTTCTTTCTCGCTCTCTTCGGTGAAATTCTCCCTTTTGTTTTCCAAAAAGCCTCTTTTTCAGAGAGCCTTTCAGGTTTTATAGTGGTCGTCGACCTCCCTTTCAGGACACGTCGATTTACCTTCGCGACCACTTGTCGTGACCCACATGACACGTGTCGTTCAAGAGAGAGCGCGCACGTGGATGAAGAGCATGTTTGACACCTTGTCTGTTTCCATGCAACCTTCGTCCACGGTTCTCCATGGTTTATATATCCGCGGTTGGCCTTTCCGTTTTTACCCCTTTTTGGCCCTTTTTCATTTCCTGTTATTTTTTAGCATCTTCACCTTTCTCTCCAGATCTTCTCTAAATTTGTGTCACCTTCCTCTCTAAATCTTCTCTAAATTTGTGTTGAGTTGTTTGCTTCACTCAAGAGTTAATTCATATTGAATGATATATTCCAAAAATGAGCTTCGCCTCAAAATGCCCCCTCAAGTGTGAACCAGAATAGTCATTTACACTACTAAAAAAAGGCAAAAGTTTTGACTCTAAACCAATCCATTTATTTCATTAAGCAAGTACAATATATTTCTAAGTTGTCACACAAGATGACATGCTCCAATATGACTCTACAATGATTTCAAACACAGAGTAAGATAAACACACCTGCAGCAAGGAACCAAAGACCGAGTCTCACCAGTAGTAGTATGGGAGCAACCTCTCAAATGAGAGGAGCTCCTTGTGCGCAGTGAGCATTTGTCCCAAACCTTTATTACCGACTGAGTCACCATGATTTACGTACCTCATCTTACAATTCCCGTTGTATCGAAAGTGAGGGACGTCCAGGGTGAGTGATTTCACTTGAGGAAGATAAACAGACATACACATTTAAAGAAACAACAATGATTACACACAAAAGCAAATAAAGATAAAGGAAAAACTAAATTTATATACAAACGAGGGGGAGAGGACATCATCATCATCTTAAATGCCATTCAAGTATTTATATATAGGGAAAATGACCCGAAATAATACAAACTATCACCTATGAACCAAAAATAATACAAACTTTCAAAATCACCAATTGGTATACAAATTATTGCATATTAAACCAATTTTGATATGAAACCATTTCCGACCAAATTTCCCGCGACTTGTATGACGTGGCAACCAAAAATTAATTTTTTTTAATGACATGGCAATTTTTTAAACTGACAAAAAAGAGATTGAATTAACTGGAGAATTGGGAACCCTAAAACACGATTGAAACCGCGCCGCCACCGCCGGTGTAATGAATTGCAGCCCGCTCCCCGACTGCCACATCTACGCAGCCTCCGGAGGGTGCGTCTTGGTTCGATTTCGTCGACGATTTCATCTGCTTGTTGCCTCCTTCATCGCCCCGATCACCGTAGTAATCATATCCTCCCTAAAATCTGAACGCCGTTGCTGCTGGAGAAATCCGAACGCGGCGGGGATGGCCTCATAGTGGCGGTGGGCGAGGGCGATTCCGGAAGTGTGAAAGCGACGATGGCAGGTTCAAACTGCTGGAGGAGCCACTCGATGGTCTCCCCAACGGTTGCGATTCACGGTAGGTGCATTCGGCCGGCGGCTTCAACTCATGTTCAAGGGTTTCCATTAATTCCCCTCTAATTCAATTTTGTTTTCATTTCAAAAAAGTTAATTTAATTTTTTTTTTCATGTTATAAAATTAAAGTGACGTGGCATGTCATGGCATTAAAAAAAATTAATTTTTGGTTGCCACGTCATACAAGTCGCGGAAAATTTGGTCGGAAATGGTTTCGTATCAAAATTGGTTTAATATGCAATAGTTTGTATACCAATTGGTGATTTTGAAAGTTTGTATTATTTTCGGTTCACAGTTGATAGTTTGTATTATTTAGGGTCATTTTTCCTTTTATATATATATATGATATATGACACATCGTTATCAAGACATGCATGGCTGATCTCCCCATTAAAGTTTACATCTTTTTCGAACCCCTCTCTCTCTCTACACAAATTAAAGCTATAGGTGTGTAAATTAGCTATAGTTTTCAGAGTCAGATGATGATCTATAGGAGTCATGGATGGATCAGCTAGTGAGAGTGCAACAGTGAATGATCCATCAATTTATATACAAGGGTGACTCTACCATGTATTGCTTAAAATTTTGGTACGGACCTGACTTACCCACATCCCACACCCTCTGCACTGCACCCTTCTGAATGGTTTTAAGTTTGAAGGCCGAGTATGTATGTCTTTTGTGACACTGAGTTGTGTTTTTCTTCAGTTTCCATGAAAATTTTCGTCCATGGACCCCCCTTTCAATTTATTGCTCCTCTTATTTTTTGTATGTATTTATTGGTGTATTGCTATATATTCTCTATCTGAAATTACATAAATATGTTCTCGATCAGGTTTTTAGAGATGGTTAGATGACTCAGTTAAGTTTAATTCAATTATGTAAGTAAATAAATCTGCACCTCCTTCCTTCTTGGCAACGATCGATCACCTGCATAGAAGGAGAGGAAGAGGCGGGGCTTCCTCCCCGGAGGAGCCTCCGACGCTCAAGTCAGAGAGTGTGTCGGCTGAAAGAAGCCTCCTTCAAACCCTAATAGATCGATCATATATATAATGAGAATTAGGGTTTTATTAATTCACCTTGTAAATGACGATTATGCCCCTGGACATCTTATGGAATTACTTTGGCTCTATCAATTGCCCCTCGGATTTCCTTATCACGATCTAGTGATGAGGGAAGACGAATAATTCAATGATTTTCGCTTTCTTTGACCGACGACAACCACTAATGCTTGCCCTTTTGCCTTAACTGTATCCTGCACGCTTAGCATTCTCAACCAACAAACACAATGCAATGTAACTAGCGCACTGTTAACTAATCAACCAAAAGCTACTGCTCGAAATGATTAGATGAATTTTTTGCCATAAATGAGAGACAGTTTAGTTGATGACTTTCTTGCTCAAATTTTATTATGATTGACAAGTTGATTGTTTTCATTGAGGTTGAGCATTTCGCTTTAAATGAAACTAGTACAGAGAAGGTTGTCGTTGTGATACAAGTCATAACTCAGTTGATCCATTGGGGGGCAAAACCAAATTTAGTTAGGGTAGCTCTAATATAATCCCAACTTCTTTTGTCGTAAGCCTTCTCCAAATCTAATTTGAGAGCCATCCAACCTCTTTTTCCTTTTTGTCTATGGAAGTTGTGGAATATTTCATGAGCTATAAGAGTGTTGTCTTAAAACAGCTTGAAAATTAGAACCCTTGTGTCTTGAGATCTTGTTTCATTCTTAAAAGAAAATAGTTTGAAATGATATTGCACAATTAATATAGAATGAAATAATATTGTATAGTTAATATTAACTTTATTAAAAAAAAAGTTTTGAATTAATCGCATTGTTTTAAAAAATGTAGTATGAAATGATCTTGTGTAATTAATATAAAATGGAATAATATTGTATAGTTAATATTAACTTTATTCAAAAAATAAGTTTTGAATTAATAAAAAAAATAGATTTAAATGATATTGTGTAATTAATATAAAATGAAATAATATTATATAGTTAAAATTAACTTTATTATAAAAATATTTTGAATTAATCCAATTAGTTAAAAAAATATAGCATGAAATGATATTGTGTAATTAAAATAAAATGGAACAATATTGTGTATTTAATTTTAACTTTATTTAAAAAATAAGTTTTGAATTAAGCCCATTGGTTAAAAAAATGTAGTATGAAATGATATTGTGTAATTAATATTAGATAAAAATAGGATATATGATGATATATAAATATATCTATAAATATATTATATAAATGAATATATGTAAATAGAATATATCAAATATATATTGCCAAAAAAGCTATTTCTAAATATATTCAAAATAAATGTTGCCAAAAATAACTTTGCGTGAGGGAAAGACATGTGGCATAGGGGCTTTGCTTTTAAGTAATATTTAAAAGAAAATAGTTTGAAATGATATTGCACAATTAATATAGAATGAAATAATATTGTATAGTTAATATTAACTTTATTAAAAAAAAAGTTTTGAATTAATCGCATTGTTTTAAAAAATGTAGTATGAAATGATCTTGTGTAATTAATATAAAATGGAATAATATTGTATAGTTAATATTAACTTTATTCAAAAAATAAGTTTTGAATTAATAAAAAAAATAGATTTAAATGATATTGTGTAATTAATATAAAATGAAATAATATTATATAGTTAAAATTAACTTTATTATAAAAATATTTTGAATTAATCCAATTAGTTAAAAAAATATAGCATGAAATGATATTGTGTAATTAAAATAAAATGGAACAATATTGTGTATTTAATTTTAACTTTATTTAAAAAATAAGTTTTGAATTAAGCCCATTGGTTAAAAAAATGTAGTATGAAATGATATTGTGTAATTAATATTAGATAAAAATAGGATATATGATGATATATAAATATATCTATAAATATATTATATAAATGAATATATGTAAATAGAATATATCAAATATATATTGCCAAAAAAGCTATTTCTAAATATATTCAAAATAAATGTTGCCAAAAATAACTTTGCGTGAGGGAAAGACATGTGGAATAGGGGCTTTGCTTTTAAGTAATATTTAAAAGAAAATAGTTTGAAATGATATTGCACAATTAATATAGAATGAAATAATATTGTATAGTTAATATTAACTTTATTAAAAAAAAGTTTTGAATTAATCGCATTGTTTTAAAAAATGTAGTATGAAATGATCTTGTGTAATTAATATAAAATGGAATAATATTGTATAGTTAATATTAACTTTATTCAAAAAATAAGTTTTGAATTAATAAAAAAAATAGATTTAAATGATATTGTGTAATTAATATAAAATGAAATAATATTATATAGTTAAAATTAACTTTATTATAAAAATATTTTGAATTAATCCAATTAGTTAAAAAAATATAGCATGAAATGATATTGTGTAATTAAAATAAAATGGAACAATATTGTGTATTTAATTTTAACTTTATTTAAAAAATAAGTTTTGAATTAAGCCCATTGGTTAAAAAAATGTAGTATGAAATGATATTGTGTAATTAATATTAGATAAAAATAGGATATATGATGATATATAAATATATCTATAAATATATTATATAAATGAATATATGTAAATAGAATATATCAAATATATATTGCCAAAAAAGCTATTTCTAAATATATTCAAAATAAATGTTGCCAAAAATAACTTTGCGTGAGGGAAAGACATGTGGCATAGGGGCTTTGCTTTTAAGTAATATATAGATGGTTAAAAAAATGTAGTATGAAATGATATTGTGTAATTAATATTAGATAAAAATAGGATATATGATGATATATAAATATATCTATAAATATATTATATAAATGAATATATGTAAATAGAATATATCAAATATATATTGCCAAAAAAGCTATTTCTAAATATATTCAAAATAAATGTTGCCAAAAATAACTTTGCGTGAGGGAAAGACATGTGGCATAGGGGCTTTGCTTTTAAGTAATATATAGATATAGATATAGATTCTTATTGCTTGATTTTGACTTTTGCTGGCCCTTAACGGGGTTATTATAGCTTAAAACTGGCTTTAAGTGGTCGTAAGTGACGATTCTTTGGCCATAAGTGGTGCTTGATTGGCCTTGAGTGGCGTTCTGTTGGCGATCTTTTGGTAAGTGGCGTTCTGTTGGCCTGAAATTGGCGATCTTTTGGCCTTAAGTGGCATACTCGTGGCCTGAAATTGGCGATCTTTTGGCCTTAAGTGGCGTACTCGTGGCCTGAAATTGGCGATCTTTTGGCCTTAAGTGGCGTACTCGTAGCCTGAAATTGGCGATCTTTTGGCCTTAAGTGGCGTACTCGTGGCCTGAAATTGACGTTCTTTTGGCCTTAAGTGGCGTACTCGTGGCCTGAAATCGGCGATCTATTGGCCTTGAGTGGCGATTCTATAATTGTTTTTTATGGTTCTGATATAATGTTGTTCTATATATAGATGCGCATATAAGCATTTCAACAATTTATATGCCACCGATTAAAGATAGGAATCAAGATGCAATTAACCATGTACTATGATTAACTAAAGAGTAAACTTTTCATCAAAGTAGAACATAGAGAACTTAGCTAGTAGGTCTTTTGCTTCGGATTGATGTTGCGATTGGTATACTTAACTGAGCGAAGGCATGTGATTCCGCCTAGAATGGGGTAGCTAGCGTAGGAGCTTCGCACCGTGCCCCTTCTTTTAATCGACTATTTTTTTGTACTTGCTAAGAGCATCTCATGCCCTTCATATCAATGTAATTCTAGCATCAAACGAATCAGACAACTTTAGCAACTAAGTAATTGCAAGAACTTTAAATCATATCGTAAGTCACCGGCGAACGTCATGCAATTCGATTGACCATAGCTTAGATTTTCAGCATATAAGTTTAAAAAAAAGACGTGGAAACTTAGCTTGTGTGTATCACGTGCTTCTTCAAGTGGGTCCCTTTGCTTCTAATAGGAAACCCGATAAAAAAATCTGTAATATTCCAAATATGGGGGGTTTGGGGCGAATTCTTGGGTTTTTTAGAACATGGCCTTTTTTCTGATATTATCCAGAAAATACATGCTGGTTTGCAATTTCGGAGAATTCTGAACCGGACTTGTAATTAAAACAAACCTTCATCGGATGAAACCGTCTTCTTCTTCGTATGGTTTGTGGAGAGCGGCGCGGCGCAGGGCTCGAAGTGGCATCCTTGGCCATCGTCCCACCTCGATCTTCGACGGAAGGATCCTTAACGACGGATTCGGGTGCCCCTGGCCTACCCATCGACGCCGACGTGTTCTCGTGGTTCGGCGCGGCGGCTATGGCGTAATCGCAAGTCGGGTCCAATTGGAGTCGCACAGAGAGAGAGACAGAGGAGGTCGGAATCGGCGGCCATGGGGGCGATGGAGGCTCGATCAACCGGCATAGTGCGGTGGTGCAGCGAGGCTGAGACGCGGGCTGGACCGCTGTTGGTTCTACGGTTCGCTTGACCAGTGGAGACGACGCTCAGTACAACGGGATGCTCGGTGATTCGATCACCGTTGCCAGGGACGTCTCTAGCGTGATAAGACCGAGATACGGTGGTTGCCGACGGAGAAGGCGATGGAGAGGACGCTCTTGGTGTGGCCGACGAAGTGGATTGTCGGCGGTGCCAGATCCATCGCATCGGATAAACGACTCCTGGCTCGAGCCGTCAGTTGCATCGTAGCAGTGCCGGCGGTGCTGGGTCTGACCATCATCACCATATGAGGGAGAGATTCGGCCTCCAGATCTGAACCGATGCTCTGACCTCTTTCGGTCGAAATCTCACACCAAAACTATCAATCCATCATTGCTTTGTTCATTGGGAGATCCGATCTTACAACATTTTGATCGAATCCCCACGGACGGCGCCAAATGTAAGTGCATAAATCTGCACCTCCTTTCTTCTCGGTAACGATCGATCACCTGCATAGAAGGAGAGGAAGAGGCGGGGCTCGCTCCCCCGGAGGAGCCTCCGGCGCTCAAGTTAGAGAGTGTGTCGGCTGAAAGAAGTCTCCTTCAAACCCTAGTAGATCGATCATATATATAATGAGAATTAGAGTTTTATTAATTTACCTTGTAAATGACGATTATGCCCCTGGACATCTTATTGAATTACTTTGGCTCTATCAAATTCCATTTGATCGAGTTGTGTGGTCGAGAGTATCCAAAGGGTGGTTGGAAGGCCAAGGTGATCGATGGTATTCACAACTACAAGTTGATAGGTCTTTCATTCGCAGGATGGTTAAGCCGACCAAAAGAATTGATTGACGTTGAATGCAGCACTAAAGCAGGATCAACGCTGAAAGATGTACTGATCGTTAAATTGCATCATGATGTCACTATAACCATGAATTTCTTTGAGGGAACAAATATACCGTGCTTGGGCTCGGATGAGGAAGAAGTTGGTGGGCGATCGAACGCTGACTCAGTACCTCCTGGAAGAGAATGCAATGGAATCTATTTTGAAATCAATATTCTTCATCCTGGAACTGTACTCATCCTATACTAGGTGGGTGACCTTTGATGGGCTCGAATGCGAAATTTGATGCTGCTAGACGACAATTCTTACTCTCCACACCTTTGCCAACCGCAAGTCAGGCACACACTATCTTGATTCAGGATGAGTACAGTTCCAGGATGAAGAATATTGATTTCAAAATAGATTCCATTGCATTCTCTTCCAGAAAAGGGGGAGAACGATTGAGTGACACAGGATCTGTGAGGAAGAAATGTCAACATTGCAATGGAAATCATCCAGTTGAGATATGTTGGGAGCTGATTGGTTATCCTGCCTGGCCCTCAAAGAGTAAAGTGAAACCTCAGGTGCCTAAAGGAAGCGGTGAGTTGAAGCCTAAGGTCAAGGAACCCCTTGCAAATGTCACAAATAGAGGAAGCTCTGATGGTTCAGAGTCTGCTTACAAGATGTTTAGCAACATGTCTGAAGAGAGTCAGAAGCTAACGAGTGCTCTTTTCAACCTTATGGACCAGCAGAGGTCTGAGGTAAATGCGAGCAACATGGAAAGTACATCTCTATGTCTCAATGACTCTCAGTTCTCTAAGCTCTGGGTGCTATACAGTGGCCGGTGCCACTGATCATATGGCATGTGATAAGTCCTTGTTTAATCATCTTTCTCCTTTGACAAACACGCTTAATGTTCACCTTCCTAATGGTCACATTGATCACATTACTCATGTTGGTCCTATATCTTTTTCAGACAATCTTACTCTTACAAATGTGTTGTTTGTGCCAAGTTTCAAATTCAACCTCATATCATTGAGATGTCTTGTTCGTGATTTACATTGTCATATTCATTTCTTTGACAATTTGTGTGTCATTCAAGACCCTGCAAAGAGGAAGGTGAGATGGTAGTTGGTAAAGAACATGAGCATTTGTACTACCTAGTGCCAGAATCCAAGATTCAAGAACTTTTACCCCCTTCTTACGTTGAGAATTTCTATGGTGTCTCTCCCACATTGCCTATGTTTTTCCCTAAATCAAACTGTAATAATCACCTGAATGTTAGGTGGCATTTCAGGCTTGGACATGCTTCAAAAGACAAGCTTAGTCATATTCCTTGTGTAATGTTTGACAAACACAGTGACACAGATTTTTCTTGCTCAATTTGTCATATTGCTAAGCAAGTGAGACCATCTTTCTTACCTAGTACATCTCTTGTTGATCATATTTTTGATTTACTGCACTGTGATCTATGGGGACCCTTTGATATCCTACATACAATGGCCATCAATATTTTTTAACAATAGTGGATGACAGGAGTCGTAGTACTTGGGCTTTTCTTATGAAACACAAAACTGAAACTCCTTCATTGTTGAAAAACTTCATTTGTATGGTTGAAAGGCAATTCAGTGCCTTTGTTAAGACCCTAGGAGTGACCAAGGAACTGAATTCTTCAATTCAGAAGTTACTTCATTTCTCAATTCAAAAGGGATTGCCCATGAGAGCTCTTGTACAACCTCTCCCCAACAGAACGGGCGTGTTGAGAGAAAACACAGGCAGATTCTTGATATGGCTCGTGCTCTTCGTTTTCAATCCTCTCTTCCCACTAAATTCTGGGGTGACTGTGTTTTAACTGCCACTTTTCTCATCAACAGGCTTCCTGTTGCTCATCTTCAATATAAAACACCTTATGAAATCTTGTTCTCCTCTCCACTAGATTACTCTAGACTTTGGGTATTTGGGTGCCTTTGCTTTGCATCTACTCTT
Source organism: Persicaria tinctoria (assembly GCA_037127255.1). Lineage (NCBI taxonomy): Eukaryota > Viridiplantae > Streptophyta > Magnoliopsida > Caryophyllales > Polygonaceae > Persicaria > Persicaria tinctoria. Next base: position 85,082,929 of record JBANSL010000002.1, on the reverse strand, counting down.
TCCTCTCACAGGAAAAAGTTTGATTCTCGTGCAGACCCTTGTGTTTTCTTGGGGTATCCTTTTGGATGCAAAGGGTACAATTTATATAACCTTGTCTCTAAGAAATGTATGATCAGCAGAGATGTACTCTTTCATGAGGAAATTTTTCCCTTCTCTTCCACATCTTCTGTGGCTCAACAACCAAACACCACTCACTTTCCATCATATGAACAACAACATTTCTGGGATGAGCCTATTCTTATTCAACCTCAAGGTGGTTCTCATACTGATTTCCCTACTTTGAACCCTTCTCAAAACACATTTGAGCCTTTGTCTCATGTTGATTACTCCCCTTCTCCAGTTCCACCTGAATTATGCCATACCATCTGTCACTGTGGATCCTCCCAAGAGGTCCACTAGAACCCATAAACCTCCCACCCGGAAACAGGATTTTGTGTGTACAGGATCTCTTGTTCATCCATCTGTTGTTGCCTCCCCTATATGTGGTAATCCCCTCGTCCTTTTGTGTGTTCCTTATCTTCAACATCTCTCTCCTCTTCATATCACATGCTTATGAGCACATTGGCTAACCTGTTTGAACCTAAGTCAGTTTATGAGGTTGTGAAGGTGGACAAATGGTGTGATGCTATGCTCACCGAGCTCAATGCTCTGGAATCTACACACACTTGGGATGTGGTGCCTAAGCCTGATCATCACTCTGTACGTGGTATCTTGCAAGTGGTTGTTTAAGCTCAAATTCCAGGCAGATGGTACCTTTGATAGATACAAGGCAAGACTGGTTGCTAGAGGCTTCTCTCAGGTTGAAGGAATTGACTATGGAGCAACCTTTGCCCCAGTAGCCAAGATGATATCAGTGAGAACTATCCTAGCTGTTGCAGCTGTGAATGGATGGTCTGTCAGTCAGCTTGATGTCACAAATGCGTTCTTACATGGAGATTTGGAGGAGGAAGTATATATGGAACTCTCTCATGCCTATCACTTCCTTCACAATTACAGGAAATCTAAGGATTTTTGCCCTCGGGGGGAGACTTTAGGTGAGTGCAATGATCAAAAGCAAATATGCAAACTCGGGAAGTCCTTGTATGGGCTAAAGCAAGCCCCAAGGCAATGGTTTGCCAAATTTTCAGAAGTTGTGAGAGCTGCAGGGTTTGATCAATCCAAAGCAAATTACTCTTTATTCACAAGGAGAACAGATAAGTCATTCACAACCTTGTTAGTGTATGTGGATGATATGATCATCACAGGGGATAATGAGCAAGAGATTTGTAAGCTCAAAGCTCATCTTGGAAAGAATTTTCAGATGAAGGATCTTGGAGACCTCAAGTACTTTCTGGGAATTGAGGAAGACAGAACAGAAGAAGGATACTTTCTAAATTAGAGAAAGTACATTATAGAGATGCTGATAGAAGCTGGTATGATTGAGTGCAAACCTGCTAAAACTCCACCTGATCCGAAGGAAAAGCTCACCATGGAAGGGAGCAGAGAAAGTGTGGAGATTGTGGCCTATAGAAAACTGGTGGGGAAGCTGATATACCTCACAATCACAAGGCCTGATATCTATTACTTTGTGCAAGTGTTGAGTCAATTTATGAACTTACCAATAGATGAACATTGGACAGCAGCAAAACATGTCCTAAGGTATATGAAAGGGACACCAGGACAAGGACTGCTCCTATCAAAGAATTCTAAATTGCAGCTCAGGGCCTTCTGTCATGCAGATTGGTAAAGCTGCCCCATGACAAGGAAGTCTCTCACAGGGTTTTGCATCTTACTTGGTGACTCTCTAATTTCATGGAGGACCAAGAAACAAACATATGTGACTATGTCTTCTTGTAGAGTCTGAATATAGAGCTATGGCTATGACATGTTGTGAAGTTACATGGCTTGTAAAGCTTCTAGCAGATCTGAATGTTGATCGAGTTGAAGCCAGTTCAGTTGCTCTGTGATAATCAGCCAGCTCTGCACATTGCAAAGAACCCGATGTTCCGTGAACAAACTAAGCACATCGAGGGAGATTGTCACCTGGTGCGTGATAAGGTGATCAATCATGAAATTGTGCTAGGATATCTTCCTACAAAGCAACTGCCTGCAGACATCTTTACCAAGGTTTTATGTTCTGATCAGAGTGCAAGGTTACTAGACAAGTTAGGAGTGATCAACTGGTTTAGGACTCCTAACTTGAGGGGGAGTGTTGAGGCAACTTGATGTTATTGCCAAGTACAGTGCAAGTGGGCGAAGTTAGTTACAATTTGAATAAGTCAGTACATGGCTTGGGCAATAAGTCACATGGCTTGGGCAATAAGTCACTCATTTCTCATTCCATGTTAAGTAGTATAAATAGGCTCTTAATGTAATATGCAGACTGTTTTACAAAGCAATCAAAATTTCTGATTTCTGAGAGTTCTGCTTTTCCTCTTCTTCTTCTCTGAGTGTTCTTGAGTGACGGCTTGTGAGATCTTGCATATTCAACAATTTGTTCCAATAAAAATTAGACTTAGAGGGTTGTATTGGAGATCTTTTTTTCCACCTAGATTCTATAAAGTTGTGGAAAATGTTTTCATATGTACGTGATAGATTACATGGGCTTTATATTGTATAGTGGGCCAAAAGGCTCATATCCATTGTAACATATATATATGTTTAATCAATGAATGAAACCCTAAATGAGGACTTTACAATCAATCTCATGATCTTACATGGTATCAGAGTCTAAGATCCCAAAAACCATAATTTTTTTATCTTTCTAACCCTAGCCGCCACCCCCTTGCCGCCACCTTCCCTAACCATCTCGGCCACTATCGCCGCCGACCCTCCCCCCTCTCTCGGCCACCCCTCCTTAGCCGCCGACCCCCTTCCTCTCTCGACCTCTCTCTCTCTCCCTCTCGTCTCAATGACCGTAGAAACAACCCCTACCAAGCCACCCTTCCACTCCGCCCTCACCATCTCCAACATCAAAAATTGCATCCCCATAATCCTGGATCATGATTCTAGTTCCTACACCATGTGGTCTCACCTCTTCACGACCCATGCTAAGGCTCATAAGGTCCTCCACTACATCGATTCCTCCGCCGTTCATCCCACCACTGTGGACGACGAGCTCTTTGCTCAACTCGACACCATCGTTCTTCAATGGATCTTCAACACCGTCTCCAAAGATCTATTGACAACCATCCTCGACCTCAATGACAACGCCTTGGGTGCCTGGACCAAGCTTCAGAATCTCTTTCAGGACAACAAGTCCACCCGTGCCGTCTACCTTGAGCACGAATTCTCAAGTTGCAAGCTTGCGTCTTTTCCGTCGATATCCGCCCACTGTCAGCACATCAAAACCCTGGCTGATCAATTAGGCACCGTCGACTCCAAACCAAGCGCTACTCGCCTTGTCCTCCACGTACTTTCGGGCCTTCCCTCTGAATACAATGCTGCTGCTACTCATATCCAGCAGATGGAACCTCTCCCCACCTTCGAGAAGACCCAGTCTCAACTAATCCTGGAAGAGACTCACCTTCATCGTCAGACCACCGACGCCGCCAAGGACAAAACGACATTGGTCTCGTCAAGCGACATTGACGAGACCTATGCCCCGCAGCACAACCGCAACAATGATCAACCCACGCAGAGAGGCGGCGGCCGCAGCATTCGGATTCCTCTCGCCCCTCTTGGTATCCCACCCCTGGCTATCCGTCTTGGATGCCCTTTGGCTACCCACCTGCGACGTATCGCCCACCAGCCCCGTATCCCAACCGTCAGCAGGGAGCGGGCTTGTTGGGTCCAGCTCCTCGATCCGCCGGTCACCAGGCCTACCCGTCTTCGTCTGATCAGACCTATGCTTCGACTGATGTGCATCACGCCTTCTCCTCAATGCAGCTGGCACCTCCTAACTCCGCTTGGTACATGGACACTGGCGCCACATCTCATATGACGAACTCCTCAGGTACTCTCTCTTCTCTTTCTTTTAAGGGTCCTGCACATTCTATTATCGTCGGAAACGGTGGTCGCCTTGCTACTTCGGGAATTGGTCAAGCCACATTACCAACCACAACCAACCCTTTACACCTCAACAATGTCCTCATTGCCCCCAAACTTGTCAAAAACCTTATCTCTGTCCGTCGGTTCACCACTGACAATAATGTTTCTTTTGTGTTTGATCCGTTTGGTTTCTCTGTGAAGGATCTTACTACGGGGGTTACTCGCCTGAGATGTAATAGCACCGGAGAGCTCTATTATGTGTCGTCGCCCTCACCATCCAGCCCGTCGAGTCCAGTCGCCCTCTCGGCATCATCATCCGGTCTGTGGCATGCACGCCTTGGTCATCTCAATCCTGCAGTTTTAGATTTGCTTTGTTCTAAGAGTCTTGTCAAATGTAATAAAGAGCATCACTCTAGTTTATGTTCCTCCTGTCAGTTAGGCAATCATGCCAGGCTTCCTTTTCAGCGGTCTTTAAACATTACTTTTGCCGCATTTGATATTATTCATAGTGACATTTGGACATATCCTGTGCCTAGCAAGGAGGGTCATAAATATTACCTTTTGTTTCTGGATGATTATAGTCATTTCTTATGGGGTTTCCCGTTGCATTTTAAGTCTCAAGTGTTTCTTATCTTTGCAAAATTCCATGCTTACATCAAAACACAATTTCACACCTCTATCAAGTGTTTCCAATGTGACAATGGTCGTGAATTTGATAACAAAGACTTTCACTCCTTCTTCAACACAAATGGGATCTCCTATCGCTTGTCTTGTCCTTGTACCTCCCAACAGAATGGTAAGGCCGAACGAATCATCCGAACCATTACCAATATGATGCGCTCTCTCCTCTTCCACGCATCCATTCCCCTTCTCTATTGGCCTTACGCCTTAGCCACCACATGCTACCTCCTAAACATTCTCCCATCTACTACCCTCCACCATCGCTCACCAACTCAAGCACTTTATTGCACCTTGCCTAGGTATGATCACCTTCGCACCTTTGGATGCTTGTGCTTCCTTAATCAGTCATCCACCGCCCCTCACAAGCTTCTCCAACGCTCCACTCCTTGTGTCTTTCTTGGCTATCCGTCTGATCATCCCGGTTACCTCTACCTCGATATCAAGACCCACAAGCTCATTTTGTCCCGTCATATCACCTTTGATGAGTCTCGCTTCCCCTTTGCTTCTCCTCTACCTCCTGTGTCTCAGTCTGAGTCAGAGTCTTCGTTTCCTCACTTTCTTCTTCCCCGGAGCTCTCCCGATGCTCCTGCCTCTCCCCCTCCACCACCACCACCACCTCCTACCACCATACCACACACCCGCCTCCCCTTACCCTACACCCTCCTCGTCATCCATCCCACAAAACATGTTGTCGCGGCCGCAGCAAGATGTTGCGGCCGCAGCCAATCAATTCCCCCCAAAAAACCCCCCACCCTCGACACTGGCGGCGGCCGCAGCAGCATGCTGCGGCCGCAGCCAATCAACTCGCTACGGGCTTGCCGCGGCTGCAGCCACCCCCGCCGCATCTCCCTTCGTCCTTCCCGACTCCCAATCCCCCCTGCCTCAACCCCGACCTCCCTTTCCCCCATCCCCACCTCCCACAAAACAGCCCTCCTCGACCCGAATTGGCAGACGGCTATGCTCGACGAATACAGGGCCCTTACAAGGAATGGTACTTGGGTTCTGGTCCCTCGCCCTCCTGAGGCGAAAGTCATTCGCTGTATGTGGCTCTTTCGTCACAAGTTCCGCTCTGATGGGACGTTGGAGCGCTACAAAGCCTGTCTTGTGGTCAACGATCGATCTCAGCCGGTAGGTATTGATTGTGATGAGACCTTCATCCCCGTCGTCAAGCCTGCCACTATCCGAGTGGTGTTGAGCTTAGCATTGTCGTGCAACTGGGCCATTCATTAGCTGGATGTCAAGAACGCTTTTCTGCATGGCCATCTGAATGAGACAGTTTACATGTTTCAGCCGCCGGGGTTTGCTGATGCTGATCATCCCAAGCACGCCTGTCTCCTGAAGCGCTCTCTATGTGGTCTGAAACAGGCTCCGCGAGCTTGGTTCCAGCGCTTTGCTTCTCATCTGCTACGCTTGGGCTTCATTGGCAGCCGCTCGGATACGTCTCTGTTCATCTATCGCAGAGGCTCAGACATGGCCTTTCTGTTACTGTATGTCGACGACATCATTCTCACCGCCTCTTCTCATGCTCTTCGGACGTCGATTATTTCACATTTGAGTGCTGAGTTCGCCATGTCAGATTTGGGTCCGTTGTCTTACTTCTTGGGAGTTGTTGTTCAGCGTCATGCGTCTGGGTTGTTTCTCTCTCAGAGTAAGTATGCGGCTGAGATTGTTGCTTGGGCCAAGATGAGTAACTGTAAGCCAGTAGTCACCCTTGTGGATACATCCAACAAGCTCAGTTCTCATTCTAGTCTGTTGTTTGATGATCCGACGTTGTACAGGAGCCTCGCCGGTGCACTGCAGTATCTTACGTTCACCCGGCCAGATATCAGTTACGCTGTTCAACAGATCTGCTTGTTCATGCATGCGCCCAGGGAACCCCACTTTCAGGCCTTGAAGCGGATCATCCGGTACATCAGTGGCACCCTCGAGCTAGGCACCACAATCACTCCTTCCGCTAAGCATGACTTCATTGCTTACACCGATGCGGATTGGGGTGGTTGTCCTGACACACGTCGCTCCACGTCTGGATACTGTCTTTTCCTCAACGACACCCTCGTGTCGTGGTCCGCGAAGCGACAGTCTGTAGTGTCTCGCTCCAGCGCAGAGGCAGAGTACAAGGGTGTTGCCAACGTTGTCTCCGAGTGCTCTTGGCTCCGCAATCTCCTTCTTGACCTCCGATGCCCTCTTCAGAAGGTCACCCTGGTCTACACTGACAACGTCTCCGTCGTCTATCTGGCTAGCAATCCAGTCCAGCATCAACGCACGAAGCACATTGAGCTCGATCTCCACTTCGTCTGGGACAAGGTTGCCATTGGACATGTCCGCGCTCTACATGTCCCGTCCTCCTATCAATACGCTGATATATTCACCAAGGGTTTACCTCGCCAGTTGTTCCTTGATTTTCGGTCCAGTCTCATTGTACGAGACTCTCCACTTTCGACTGCGGGGGTTTGATAGATTACATGAGCTTTATATTGTATAGTGGGCCAAAAGGCCCATATCCATTGTAACTTATATATATGTTTAATCAATGAATGAAACCCTAAAGAAGGACTTTACAATCAATCTCATGATCTTACAGTACGGTTAATGGACACGACATCGATCGACCTATGGCACAAACAAGTATGTTTCTTCTTACTCTTTGTATTATTGTATAATATTTAATCCTTTTTTTTAATATTACACGAATATTTAGTTGATAAAAAAAATTGTTATAGGCCGAATAAGGCGTTGTTGGAGATGGTTGGTGTAACTAGCACGTTAAATTCATTTCACTTGGGTTGCACATTGATGACAAGTGAAGATACAAACAGATACATACACTTAGTTTTGCGATAAGTGAAAGGAGTCTGCAAGCAACTCCGATGACAATAGTCACGGATAAGGAGCTAGGTCTTCTGAAAGCATTAAAGAATGTTTTCCTAGATGCAAAGCATATGTTATGCGAGTGGCATGTGTTGACGAACATATGGACGGCATGGCGGGCAACCCACTTCAGAATTCCGAACTCATCTTTGATTTGGTGAGAAAAATCAGCCGTTATGAATCCCATCAAATCTCTTTAACGAGATGTCAGATATTACCGCCGCCCTGTTTCATGGAGCCTCTCTGGGAAATCATGAGAAGTGATCCGATCACCAGTTTCATCCGACTCGAAAAAATTGGGTGAAAACCCGATATAAGTAGATGGATTATCGTGGATAACCGAATAAGATAGATAATCGATCCACGATCCACCCCCATCCAAAAGTTCCAAAGCAGAAAACCTAATTGATCTCTTGATTTTATTGATGATAACACATTACAACATACAAAATGGTATCTTCAGATGCTTCACATACATTCCAAACTCCAATACGTACATCCGACAATATACAAAATGTACCTTCAGCTAAGTCTTATTTCACTTGCTGCTGATTTATTACTCTAGCCGATTCCCCATCCCAATCTGTACTCAGTTACAGCAACAATGCTCAATTTGAAAACCCCACACATTTCTTAACATTACAGACTCACTAATTGCTGCTAGTGCATCTCGAATCTAGCCACGCGACAATGTCATCAAAGATTTCGAAGATCAAATCGTCAGGCTCGCCTTCCAGGATGGAGTGGAAACCGCCGTCATACAGCTTCAGGGTCTTGTCTTTGCTAGAAGCCTTCTCGTACAAAAACTTGCTGACTCTTGGATCGGTCACTTTATCGGCTGCTCCATGAAGAACTAACAATGGTGAGCAAACCTGCAAGCCACCCAGCAGATTTGAAGTTTGATACAACAGAAGTTTATAATACCAAACAACTAAGCATCCTGATTTCGTGGAAAGGAGGGGCTTTACCTTGTCCAACTGAGCCTCTATTTCGCTAGTAGCCTTCAAGAGTTCCATTGCCGTCTTTAGTCGCACTTTTTGATTGTAACAGATCACATTATAAGATGCCTGTGAAGCACACGCGAAGCTTTGATTACTCGTCAGAACACATGAGAGGGTCATATAGATTGAAGCATCTAATTTCCTCTTCTTTAAGTATTAGCTGTATGTCAGAAGAAGAAAGGAATGGATCGAGATGGAGACTGAGAGGAGAAACCATTTGCCTCTTCTTCAAGTCTCTGAATGCGAGCTCAGCTAGATCTGGCTGATAGAAAAATTTCCATTTTGGCACAAAATTGGATAGAACATTTGCAACCTTCAACAGCGCTTCAGGGGGCATCACTTCCTCTGCAATCTTGGCAGCAAATTGACAGTTAGACTTCAGAGGCGACTTGGCCCTAATTAGATTTCATTACTACTCTACGACTCTTCAACGCAAACACTACAATAACTAAATTCTACAATGTGCACAATGGGTACCGTTAAACAAAAGCATTAGCTTACTTTACACATGGGGGCTACAAGAAGCACCCCATCCCAAGCATGTGGTTCTTTGAGATGAACTTTCAAGGCAATTGCTCCCCCCATGGACTGCCCGAATATGAAGCGGGGTAAACCTCTCAACTCTGGTCTTCCTGTTACTCATAACGACAAAAATCAACATTTGAGGAAGGAATTAAGCAATTATCTAAAACCTCAAGGGACATAACCACCAATCTGAGAAATCAGTCATATTTACTGTACCTTTGATCTTTGTGTATTGTTCTATTGCATTATCAACTATGTCCTCAAAGGATGGAATGTATCCATGCAATCCATCAGAAAGGCCAAAACCAGGGTGATCCACAGCAAAAATAGCATAACCAGATGAAGCAATTTTTCTCGCAATCCCTGAAAAATTGGATTGTAGTTCATGTCAGCATTATTCATCAAGAAATAAGATATAACAGAAAATTGAAACCAGAGAATTGCCATTCAGTAACACCCAATTCCATTCCCCTATGACTATTGACTTCATCCCCCTAATTATGCAGTACCAATTTGTAGGCTCCTTTGTGAAGCTTTAAGTTAAGAGAAATTCAAATCCTTGTCACATAAGGTGGCCACAAATTAAACGGATACCTTCGAAGAAGAATGTGCAGGTGTCACCGTAGCCATGGCAAAAGCAAATCACTCCTTTGATAGAACCATCTTCAGGCAGCCAACTTTTGCAGAAGATTTCAAGGCCCTTTGAGTTAATCTCATACCACTACATACAGTATGCAAGAACTCCATCCAGTAAATGGCTTGAATGGATGAAATAAACCAACATAGTAATAAGATCTTCTTCTATAAAGCTTTTTCCACTAGGGAATCTTTCATTATCTGTCCCTTGAAAATAGGAAATACTCTTATTACTGCTTTGACTCATATTCCCTAAAAATTGGATCCGATCTAACAGCTCCAAATGAATTAAATTCATACATTCAGACACTTCATTTGGAATGGACAATGTTTTCATATTAAATTACTGACTGATTAAAGGGATGAGTCCATAAGCCAGAGCGATGGGTTACAATGCAAGCGATCTTCATAGCCATAGACATCTCAACAAAATGGAAATAGCATTGGTTTGGAGAAAAAGTCATTATTTTAGGGCGGATTTGTGGAAAAAATCCCTTTCCCGAATTTCACAAGTCACATCCAACCAGTGAGACTAGAGTTGACCAAACTTTGACTTGTCCAATTACATCGGAGCTAAGCATAAGCATCACTCTACAAGAACAAAGGAAGTGGAAATCGACAGAAATTTGGAAGTACGTACCTCTTGTGCTCTGATTCCAACAGCAGTGGACTATGAAATCAAACACGCAAAAATCAAGGAAAAAAGAAGTCAAATTTCGCGAAACACAACAAAAACACTCCGATTTTTCAACAAATTAAAAATTGGAACGGAAATTAAGATACCTGGAACAAGCAATGATCAAGGTGCTGTTGGAAGTCGATGAAAGCGGAGCGGACCTGGCGGCGGGCGGGGGCGTGGTCGAGATCGGCGGAGGCGATGTCGTTGAGGGCATCGCTGACGCCTTGGAGGGGAGGATTACGGCGAGCCATGGCCGTGACAGAGTGAAATCTGGGAGGGGAGAGCTTAATGGCGGTGGGAAGGTGAAATCCGGGGAGACGCTTGGGAGGAAGGAGGAGGAGAGAGGGGCGTAATCGGGAGGAAAGGGAGAGTTCCATTAAAGCCTCTGAGTCAATTTGGAAGAGAGTGAGATATTTGGGAGCTGTGGGAGAGGGGAATGGGGATCACTGGCTACCGGCTACTTGTAAGGGTGGGCGGTGATCGGTCAATTACCTCAATTTTGATTTTGACGCACGTGATTTGTGTGACCCGCGTAATATTTGGGTTAGAATGTTAGATATCCGTTAAAAAAAATCTCTTATTTTTTATTATATGTTTTTTAAAAAGTTAATTTTTTTTTAAAAGTAAAAAATCTTATTTTTTTTTTAACCGAGAGGTACTACAATATACTTTTTAACACACGTTAAAAATTAATAGGCATGAAATCATAAAAGAGATTATTATAAAATTAATGTTTTATAAAGTTTTTATTATTTTTAAAAACTATGTCAAATTAAATGATAAAAAAATATTATAATGAAGGGTCTATTGTTTTAAATCTCATAAAATATTATTTAGAAAAAACTATTAACAAAAAAAAAGTATGCCTATGTTATAGAATAGAGAATAGTAGAGACTAGGGGTTCGTATGGAACGGAGTTAATAAATCGACTAAAATTATAAACAAGGTGAAATTTATAAACTGTTGGTAAAAGTAGTTAAAAATTTATTGAAAAAATATAAACTCCGTATGGGGCGAAAAACAGTTTATTTGTAAAAAGTGGAGTTTATTTGGTTTTTATTGGGGGTATTGTGGTACTTTCAAACGAAATAAGATAAAAGAGAATGGGTAAAATATTAATTATGATAATAATATTAATAAAGCCTCCAAAATAAGCTACCATAACCGGCTTTTTTTTAAACCACTTTTTTAAACCTATTTGTGACTTTTTATTGTTCCCCATACAACAATTAACCACATTATTATTTTAACAGTTAAAAACTTGGAAATTTTAACTGGTTTATTTGTTTCCCATACACACCCTAGAGAGTAGAGAGGGTTGAAAATTACATAAAAAATTTATGTGTTCATTAGAATTTCAAATACCTTTTTATATAAGACCTCATAAAGAAATTAAGGTTTCTACTTTTTATTCAAAACCAATAAGATAATACTCCCGATCTTCGGGTTTATTTTTGTTGTATTATGTATTTGTATTTCCTTCCGATCTTCGTGATCTCATCCTTCGGGATGCTATCGGGTTGACTAACTACCACCCGAATTTTTTTTTTATATAAAAAAAAAGATAATACTCCCTTTGTTAATTAAAAACTTGTCGTTTACTATTTATGCACGTTTTTTTAGAATGATAAAAAATATATAAAATATTAACATTTTTTACATTTGTTTTTATAAATTCATATTTAATTGTAATAAGTATGAAATTATTAAAAAAAGTATTAAAAAGGTAATATTTTATACAGTCTTTAACACATAAAAAAACGTGTATGAATAGTAAAACGTCAAGTTTTAATTAACAAATGGAGTATTATAACATCTGAATTTGGCTATGGTGAAGTATACTATATCATACAATTTAACAAATATTAAACATTAAAAAAAATTTAATGGTAGAAGATTATTTGCCAAGTTTCTTTAGGACCCACAGAATAAAATTAGATTTTTTTTTTTAAATAAAACTTTATGAAGGGGGGGAACAATTGTTATAGTAACTCCATCGGATTCAAATCCTAGAGATTATCATCTATAAACTTCATGGTTATGTTTGATAAAAGAGAATCTCATAGGTAGTTAAAGCTAATAAAGTAGTTCAAGTTGATGGATTGTTTGTGTTAAATATATATTAATAAGCTAGTATATGATATTTTGATAAATCTAGTTGTTAAGGTAGTTGATGATAACTTGTGAATAGAAAATCAAAAGCTTCGAAAAGCTTGGTTAAGTAGTTATTGAAAAGATTTGATTCCAAAAGCTAAGTATTTAAATACATCACTCCGCCGTTGCTTCCATGGACGTTGGCTTTTTGTGTGTTCCAATCTAAGAAGTCAAGTCACCATGCTCCTCGGTCCTTATGCCAGAAGAAGCTCTTCGTAAGAAAGAGAAAAAAAAACCCTTTGATGGGCAACAAGTACGTGCTTCACGCGCCCCTAATCTCTATGTCTTCCTCCTTCCTCAACCCTAAAATTTCGATCAATATGTCTTCACTTGTCTCATCTTGGCCTTCAATCGGTTATCTCTTACCGATTTTGGTTTTCTATCCCAATCCGCCTGGCTTAACCTTCCTGTTGTCGTCCTTCGGGTTTTCCAGGCTATCATATGTACAATGGTCTGGATTGTGTTTCTTGTTTCTCGTCTCTTCGGTTAATCCTCCAGATTTGCCTTGATTATCACGGTGCCTTCCCACGGAACGCACTTTGTTGGCGAGTACGTTCTCAGATTTGGCTTCAATTACCCTGTATAGCCTCTGCCCTCCAAGTTCCGGTTCCGGCACCGTAGATCTGCCATGGTTGATTGGTCGTTCAATCTCCTATCAATGGTTGAGTTTGTGTCGGCCTGTGTTGGCTGAGGTGATGAAAGATTTTAGGAAGAGGAAGAAAATGTTCTCCGAAGGGGGCGTAGATTTTGTGTTGTTTTGTCCTCTGAGTGCTGTTTGTTGGCCTGCGGAGGCCCGGGGTTCACTAGTTGTTGGCTGTCCTTGTTCGGATGTTCCCAATACATGCATTTCGTGCCCGGGGCACAATGGGTTCCTGTCTCCTTATTGCTTAAGTGAAGGTGTAATGGTGTTATCCAGGTTCCTTTCTCCACAACTAGCTTGTTCTATACTTTTATGTGTTATTAGAGCCCGTTTGGTATTGATATCTAGATATCAGATATCGGATATCATTCCCGATATCTGATATCTAGTGTTTGGTATGGATAGATATTGAAATCACTTAAAATGACATCGATATCTAGTGTTTGGTATCCCATAAGATATCAAGTGATATCTGATATTTGTGTTTGGTATGGCCAGATATCGATATCACTTGATATCTATATATCAAATTTGGGCTATTTTGATATACTGATTTTTAGGGGTATATCACTTGATATCGATATCTTGATACCGATACCGATATCTTGATATCAACCGATATCGATATTGATATCGATACCAAACGAGCCTTTAGACCTTTCATAAAATTCTTACTTTGGATATCAAAACCGTGGAAAGGCAAGAAAGAAAAAATGGTGGTCGAGGATAGTGTCCTCCCACTCCCCAAATCCCGTAAGGGCCCGTTAACTCGTTTTGAGGGGATTAATCTCCCCTTGGATGAGAAGATTAGCATGTCCAATCCATATTTTGATAATAGGTTGGGTTATGGTGCAGTTTTCTTTAATCCAAAGTATGCTCAAGATCTTGCTGAATCTCTACCTCTTCCTTTGGTTGCTCCTTGTACACTTACTTTGTGGGTGCACGGGTCGTTGTTTATTAGTGTTGATGGCTTCCTGACCGTCCTAACTAGTATTCACAAGTGTACTTTTGATGAAATGTCTCTAGCATATACCCAACTTTTGGGTGTATGGCTAGTTTGGTTTGGCCTAAAGAGTACCCTTTTGTGTTATACAAACCAAATGTAGTGCAAGTGGTGTAATTATTATCTATTTTGATGATGCGATTATGCCTCTTTTTATTATGTTTAAATACATTATTGGGACCTGGTATGGAGTTACTGACATGTGTTTTTCTCTCCTGATTAACGAACTAGCTAAATGGTATTTTTTTGGATCTAATCGGCAAGGCCCTAAGGGGATGTAAAATGTTAATTGATACCTTATCCAATTTTAATCTGAATGTATTTCAGGTGTATTTGGATTGTTGGTGCTATTTGATTAATTCCTTAGTGCAGGTTTGTTTACACATGGTTAAAGTATCATATCTTGCATAAATTCAAATCTTGCATAAATTCAAATCTTGCATAAATGTATTTAAACATGCCTACCTCCCTTCTATGGGTTTACAAACGATTAAGCATCATATCTTGCATAAATTCAAATCTTTTTTACATCACAGTTATTACAAAATCCCTTACCTATCTTTATCTAAATATTGCATATTAATGTCCAGGAAATATACCACCCTTTGGTGGTTGGAAAATCCGGTGCTAGAGGCTTATGTCTCTTCACCCCTTACCCCCCGATCTTCGGGCCTTGAAAAATCTTTGGTTATTGGGGCTGTTATGGCTCCTTCACCTAGTTCGAATGAAGAATTGGTTCTTGTACTAGCTGGTTCTGAAAGCCTGAAATTGGCTTCGTTTGTCGCTATTCGGTTAATATTCTATCAACAAGTTTGGCCTTACTCCTGGAAAGTTGTTCAATTTTCGACTCATGGATCACCATGGATGTCCGCTGTTTGGGTTTTGTCTACCTCGTCTGGGCGAATTCTCTTGCCCGCTGGTGCTACCACTGTCTACCTCAAGATAGTTTTGGCGAAACGGTTGGTCTCCACCCTAGGTGAAGCCTTGGTTAGGATCATCTGCAAATCAAATATATGTTTATTTAGGTGCAATTTTATTGTTACAATAACACTCACTGTTCTTTATGTGACCCGATCGGCAATTTGGTTGAGTTCAACTCTTCGTAGGTGTGAAGGGTTATTAACCCTTGTCAACCATTTCCGTTTTTTTAGATGGGCTTTTCTTAGGGTGTGTTTGGCTGGGGGATGGGAGGGGATGAAAGAGATCGGGATGGACTTTGGGAACTGTGGCCACATGTTTGGCAACGGGGTGAGAGGGGTGCGAAAATGGGGATGGAACGGGGTGGGAGGGTGATTTTTCCCCACTTTGTAGGAGAAGGATTGAGGGGATGGGGGAGGTGAAGAACCCCGATTTGTTGTCTACTGCTTCTAATTTCTTCATCTTTCTCTCACCGTACACCTTAGCTCCTCGGCCTCCCTTCGCCGCTCTTTTTCCATCGCCTCATCACCGTTGGCCTCGCCGGAGCCAGAAGCAGCCACCATCGCCTTGCCGGCGTCACCGTGCCATGTCGCCGTCCTCCTACCTCTCTCTTGTCACAACAGCCCCGCCACCCTCTCTCTCTCTCTCTCTCTCTCTCTCTCTCTCTATCTCTCTCTTCCTGAGAACCGCCACTGTGCTGCCGCCGTCACGCCAAGCCTTCTCTTACAGCTTCCGACAATGAATGTCCAAATACCCTCTCCTCCTCTTAATGTGCCCTAATTAGCCCCAATCATCCAAAAATTTATTGAGATTTCAATTAGGATTTTGCTAATTGTTATTGATTTGGGAGATATTTTGAAATGGGTTTTTGACCGTTTTTGCATTCCATTTGCGAAAAATTTTGAAACAGTAAAGAACTCTTCCGATCAATTTTAATGGATGAAAAGATGAAGGGTATAGATGGGGTAGTTTTTTAGGCGGGTTAGTGGGGGCCATTTGAACTTTTTTCGTTTCTCCATCCTCCCAAAAATCAAAATACGACCAAACACAAACGGGATTATTTTGGTGTTAAATCTTCATCTCGTCCATCCCCAAAATCCATCCCCATCCCTTTCATCCCTAAAATCCATCCCCATCCACTAAAATACATCCCGTTGCCAAACACACCCTTAATTTGTGGAGGCAAATTTGCCTAATGTTCCACTATCTTGATATTAGCTCTATCCTTGAGTGGTATTCACTAATTTTAATCACTCAAAACCATCACACAACAAAAAACCCCCCAAAATACAACCCAAAACCACGGTAAGGAGATATCAAAAGGTCCAACAAATTGGAAATAACATCCCACATGACTATATTCATTATAAAGTAATCAAAACATTCTTCCGGTTTGAGGAATTTTACCCCTTTCCTCTTGTCACTCAAGCTTTTAAATGAAAATAAGCTTTTGGATTGATGTAGACACTTTGTGTAAAAATGAGCACATCCAGTTAGTGGCTCTTGCATAAACTAAAACTGAAAATATTCCCGAAGCAAATGTTTGGAAGCTCGCGGGTTTTGACAACGCAATCTGGTCTCCAGCTGTCGGTAGGTCTGGTGGAATCAGTATACTATGGAAGGATCACCAGCTCCTTTATGAGAGTATTTCGATTGAAATACATCTTCCTAGAATTATTGGTCTCAAGTACAATAACTTAGCTAATGGCCTAGCATCGTAATTCGATCTACTCCTTTTCGTTTACGCTCCCCCTGGCCCGCGCGGTAAGGGTGCGTTCTGGGAAACTCTGAAGACTATAGTTTTGGAATCTACAAATCCCTGCATTATAATGGGAGATTTGAATGAAATAAATTGCAGTGAAGATAAATTGGGGGGCTCCTATACTCACCCTTCCCGCTTTACCTGTCTCATCCAATTCAAAGATGATTGCTCCCTGTTAGATATCCCCACATTTGGTAATCTGTTTACCTAGAGAAAAATACAAGAATGCCAAATCAATATTCTTGAAAAAGTAGACCGCGTCTTAGTCCACTATTCTATTCTACATAAATTCACTAACCTAATAACTAAAAATGGTGCTTTCTCTTCATCCGACCATTGCCCCATAATGATTACTTTTGATAGTAGTATAACCTTCAAAGCACCACCATTTAAATTTGAAAACATTTGGCTCCAGAGAAAGGGCTTCCGACTTATTTTCAAACAAGCCTGGCGTGTTTCTTACCATGGCTCGGGCTTGTTCCAAGTAATCTCTAAGCAACGTCTCTTGAAACAAAAGGCCAAGTTATGGAACAAAACCTCATTCGGTAACATTTTTCGGAAATTAAAAGAGGTAGAAGACAACTTGCTTGAGATTCAATCACTGAATTCATGACAAATCTCCTACTTGGATAACCATAAGGAAACTAACCTTCTAAGGAAAAAAAGAAAAACTGCTTCTTTTTCAGAAGAATTTAAGGAATCAAAGAGCTAAAACCAAACATTTCAAGTACGCTGATTCAAATACAGCCTACTTCCACCGTGTGGCCTCAGGAAGAAGACACATAAAATAAATCTGCAATATAACATCAATGGAAGGAACTCTTATAATAGGAGAAGAAAATGTCAAGTCATAAATAAAACGTGATTTTGAGAAAAGATTCAAAAAGGAACACATCTTTGATGATCTTCTAAATGAGCATTTGCAACTTATCCACCCTGAAATCAGTACGGAAGATAATGATGTTCTCATTCGCCAACTTTCAAATAGCGAGATTAAACAAGCAATTTTCAATATGGGTAACAATAAATCTCCAGGGCCGGATGGCTTCATGGCTGAATTTTATAAGACATACTGGAAAATTGTGGGCCCATCAATTATCAAAGCGGTCAAAGCCTTTTTCCGCTCGGGCAAAATCCTTAAACAAATTAATCACACATTTATCTCTCTACTTCCCAGATGTAATAACCCAACAACCACAAATCATTACCGACCTATCAGCCTTTGCTCTACCCTATACAAAATTATATCCAAAATTCTGACAGAAAGACTTAAAAAAATCATCGGCAAATTGATTCATCCCCTTCAAGGGGCTTTTGTCTCGGACAGGGACATCTAGGATAATGTCCTTATAGTCCATGAGATTTTCCACTCTTTCAGAACTCGTAAGGGTAGTGAGGGTTGGCTGGCAGTAAAACTCGATATGGAAAAAGCTTATGATAGAGTTGACTGGAACTTTACGAAAAAAAATTCTAGAAAAAATTGGCTTCCATCCTACCTTCGTCTCATGGGTTATGGAATGTGTCACCAAAGTTTCCTTCTCGGTTCTGATAAACAACGGTCCCTCTGAGATTTTTACACCCTCTAGGGGCCTCCGTTAAGGTGATCATCTCTCCCCTTTCTTGTTCATTCTTGGAGCGGAGATCATGTCTCGCAAACTATCCCTGGAAGCCAGCTTGCCAAACAGTCCCATTGGTTTCAGATTCGGTAGAAATGGTCCTCAAATACCCTTTCTAGCTTTCGTTGACGACATTATTATTTTTTATAAAGGTAGTATCTCGGCTGGGCTAAAAATCAAAACAATCATTGACAAATACTGCAAAATCTCAGGACAAAAGGTTAACTACTATAAATCAACCTTCCAAGGTACCAAAGGCATATCGACTTCCAGAATCCATGAACTTTCTACTTGTCTAAACACCACAAACGAAAACTCTCTGGAAAAATATTTTGGATGTCCTATTATCAATGGAAAAGTCAACAGAGCGACCTTTGAGGATATTATTTGTAAATCCAAAGAGCAATTAAGTAAATGGAGAGCTAGTGCCCTCTGACAACAAGGGCGCGCAATTCTTATTGGAACAAACTTGGCTGCTAAACCGCTCTATACGATGCAAAATTTTATGCTTCCCGCCGCGGTGCACAAAGAACTAGATCAAATAAATAGGACATTCTTTTTTGGAATAAAGACGCTCAACATCGTCCACTGACCAGTTGGGGGCCTCGGATTGTGGAAATCTAAAGAGATGAATGAAGCTCTCCAGATGAAATTAAACTTCTATGGAAAATCCTAGCTGAACCGGACAACGCTTGAGTGAAAATAGTAACGCATAAATATCTTGGTTCAACCGACATTTTGCACTACCATAGGAGGGGTGGTTCATCGTGGCAACGGGCTAAGCTTACCCCCCCCCCCCCCCCCCCCCTCCTAGGAAAATTCATGACTGGACTTATATGGTCCATTGGAAACGGGAAATCAATAAACTTCTGGTCGGACAATTGGTTGTTAACCTCTCCCATCATTTATAGGCATGACTACCCGAACTTTTATGGTGCAAACGAGTTTGTTAGTGACTACATTTTGGGTTGTCGCAGGTGGACGGAAAAACTAAACAAAAAATTACATAAATCCATTATAAAGGAAATTCTGGACATTCCATTACCCATTAACTACATTGAAGATTGATTATATTGGTGGCCCGATAAAGATGGCTGGTTCACAACGTCAAGTTCTTACAAGTTAGCATCCTCGCAAAGCTCCCTAAGTGTTGACAGTAACGCTTGGATTTGGAAGCTTGACATCCCTCCCAAAGTCAAGAATTTCTTGTGGAAAATTACCTAGAACGGTCTCCCTACAACATCTCGCCTAAATCAACATGGTGTAGGCGTTCCGTCTACTTGCTGCATGTGTAACAATGCAGTTGAAGATGACACCCACCTTTTAATTGAATGTCCATATTTGAACCTACTTCATTGTAGGATGATGACCCTGCTGGAACCTGTTAATACAGCAACTAGCAAACACGTTAGGGATGTAGGCCGAACCTTGTTTCTGTGATAGGGCTGGGCTGCGGTGAAGCGTGGTATGAGAGCCACTGAATGAGAAACGTATTTGCCCTCGACAGTGGTGCAGATCGTATGCGAGACAACGTCCTCCAAGGATTTCATCGTCTTCACTCACAGGTGCACTCGAGGGAGAGAAGTTGGAACTGGAATAGGCGCTCAGAACGGGAAAAGGGTAGGAGAAAACAGGAGAGGGAGAGAGGCGAATTGTTCGCTGTATTTTGAAAAGCAGAGCCCTAACCCTCCTTATATAGGCTCCGAAATCCTCCTTAGCCCGCAAGCAAAGGAGAGATTCGAGTCTATCAACAGAAGATATGTGCTCATCCAAAAACGGTTTTAAAAGATATCGGAAAAGATAATTTTCCAGTGAAAAAGTAGATATTCGCGGATAAGCACGAACAAGCTAATCCGTAATATCTTCGGCCTCAATAATAATTTTTCCCGCAAAAAATTAACTCCAACTCCCATCTCAGAGCACGAGCCGAGCCGAGCCGAGCTGGACGGACGACGGCGGCGGACGCGCGTGTGGGTGCCCCATCTCCTCCTCAACCTCTCAATAAAGGTAGTGGAAGAGACTCCTTAAAAACCCTTTAGGGTACCCTTTGAACTTTCCATGTGGGGTGTGGAAAGTCCAAAGGGCACCTCCTTTAAACCCACCTTCTATATGCATTACTTCCAACATTCATTCCTTCTCGTCTTACAATCGATTGAAGATATCCACCCTCATTACTCAATCACGCGAAATAAAACCTATCTTTGTATTCATAGGTTCCACTTTCACAAAAACCGATAAGGAAAATCTAGCTTTTTCATGGTGGGCAATTTGGTCTTCTAGGAACCAACATCTATTCAAACAAGTGAAAATCCCTAGTATCAATAAAAAAAGACATATTACTAATACTCACATTACAAACTGGAAGAAGACTGTTAGGTTTGAGGAGGATCTTAACACGGTGCCCTCCCCCTTTGTGTACACTTCTAATCAATAAGGTAAACGCAAAATCAAAAAACCGATCTCTTGGCGCAAACCCCCAACAGGTACGTTTAAACTCAACTTTGACGGATCTACCCTAGCAAACAATAAAAGCTCCTCTGGGACTATTATCTGGGACTGGAATAGAAAGCCTATACACATTGGCTACCAAATTCTGGGTAGCCAAACCCCTCTCAAAGCAGAAGCTTTAGCCTTGAAACAAGGTGTTACGGAAATCTTGCGGCTACGCCTCAACAAAATACATATTGAAGTAGACTCCCTCATCATAATCAACCACTTACGAGGCAAACATTCTTGTCCCTGGGAAATTGAAATGATTATGACTGATATTAAAATCCTACTATCGACTGTGAAAGAAGTTTCCTTCTTTCACGTGCCTCGATTGGGCAATAGAGTGGCTAATAAGGTTGCACACATTTGCCACTCTGCCCGGGGCGTCGATATCTCAAACAACTCTGGTCTTCTTGACTTCATCCGCAAGGATGCTCTCGGATAGAGTCGTTCTCACCCGAATTCTTTCTTAATAAAAAAAAAAAACTCATCGTTGTCACACCATTAATGTGTGTTTGGATTCCAAATCCAATGCATTATGTATTATAATTATAAACATTTGAATAATATTTGTCTACACATTTTATAATGTGTTTGAAATAACATAAATTTAAATAAAATACCTTATAAATTATCTCAGTTAAATACTAAATATTGTGTAAAGTTTATAATTATATTGTAATCAATCTTAATATAAGCAATTAACACAATTTATAAAATATTTCATTTAAAATTTACCTTATTTTAAACATATTATAAAATGAGTGAAAAAACAGTATTTAAGTGTTTGTAAGTATAATTGCATTATAAACATAATCCATTCATACCCTAATATTCATCGGCTCCTCTCAATCTTAATCTCGTCTCCCATGTTTCGGGCGCGGCAGATTATATTTTGTAATGATTGTCCCTTATTGAGGATAATATTAAGCCTTATTAAGAACAGGGGTAAATTGCAGAAAACCACCCTTTAAATAAGGACATTTGCACAAAACCACCCCTTAAAAGGGAAATTCCAGAAAACCACCCTTAACATGTACTATGTTTATCAGAGACCACCCTCTCCGTTACTTTATCAGACTCCGTTAAAAAAGTCACGGCAAATCCTTTCTCTTCCTTGAAAAAAGAAAATCAAACCCTTTCAAATAGGTTGTGCCATTAAAATACAGGGAAGGAGAAGAAGGACCAAGAGAGTTAATGCACGCGAGGATTCGGAGGAACATCCGGCAGAATGCGACAGAGATCTTGGCATTAAAGGTGACGATTTGGAGGAAGCGGCGGCGGACGGAGGCCCTTGGGGGCAAGGTGGCTACGCCGAACAACGCCAGGCGTGGTTCCAAGCCAAATTGGCCGGCCAAGCTTGGTGCCGAATCGAAAAGATTCCGAGTTAGGGCTCAGATCTACAATTACCTTTGTTTCGTCTCTAAATTTCTTTAAAAAATAGCATATTCTCTTTCTGATTTGCAACGATTGTTCAATATATTTGCCATTTTTTATTAGTTTAAGTGGACTAGATTTTAATATTTGACCATAATCCCCTATTTGATCTTGTGTGGTTTATTTGTAATGATTTGTAGGTGGTGACTTTGATTATTACCTCACACACTGTATTTGATTTCAAGAGAGTGACATTAAAGATAAAATTTGAGAAAAAGATGAGGGTATTTTAGTCTTTTTGTCCAAAATTAATGAAACCCTAACGACATCAGGAGGGAGGGTGGTCTTTGGTTAACGGAGTACATGTTAAGGGTGGTTTTCTGGAATTTCCCTTTTAAGGGGTGGTTTTGTGCAAATGCCCTCATTTAAAGGGTGGTTTACTGTCATTTACCCTAAAAACAAAATCTTTTCTAAACATGGTGGCTTGAAATTTGTGTGTACGTTATTGTGAAATGCTTGATTTGAAAGAATTGAACGGAAAACAAAATTAAGCATGTTGTTTCTTTGGTTTATAAACATGAAACATGAAAGTCAACTAATTAATGGTGTTTAGCATTTTATTTGTACACATGAATGGTCAACTAAATGACTTTGCATGGATGCGTAATCTTCCATGTTTATACACAAATGATACCAAGTACTATTATTGAGCATGATGTCACCAAAATAGGGGGATATGGTCAGCATTAACAAAAATAACGTTATTTTTATGTCATCAAAATATAGTGGTAGTTACAAATTATATTGGGTTATTCTGACAACTAGCACATTATGAATATCTAATTAGCTAACTAACACCCAAACAAAATTAATTAACTAACCTAGCACTATTCCCAAATTGACTATAAAAGTCAATGGTCAACTTGTTTGACCGTTGACCGGTCAACGTTGACCGGCTCACTCGGTTTTTTTTTTTTTACCAACGATGCCACTTTTTCTGATGCCATTTTTTGCCGCTTTGATGCCATTTTTTATTATATTTTATTTACCATGATGACACTTTTTTATGCCTTTTTTACGTAAATAGGATAATGCTTTGATGACATTTTTTTCTTTAATGCAATGCAACTTTTTTAAAGTAGTGTTTTGATGCCACCTTTCTAATGTAGTTATTTGATGCCATTTTTTTTAATCAAATCGTTTGATGCCACTTTTTTTTAATTTAATCAATTGTATATCGATATATTTTCATCGATTCTACTTTTATTCACTGATGACACGTTTGTGATTACACTTCATTGATGCAACTTTTTCAAAATAGTATTTTGATGCCATTTTTCTAATGTAATTATTTGATGTCACTTTTTTAATTTAATCATTTGATGCGATTTTTTTTTTAATTTAATCATTTGTATATCGATATATTTTCATCAATTATACTTTAATTCACTGATGACACGTTTGTGATTACACTTTATTGATGCAATCACTTATGGTGACATGTTTATTACATTTTTATACATTTGATGACACAAGAGCATGAAATGTGATTAAACTTTGTTGATGACGTCTTTTATTTTCATCAATTATACTTTTATTCACTGATGACACGTTTGTGATTACACTTTATTGATGCAATCACTTATTGTGACATGTTTATTACATTTTTATACATTTGATGACACAAGAGCATGAAATGTGATTAAACTTTGTTGATGACGTCTTTTATTTTCATCAATTATACTTTTATTCACTGATGAATCGTTTGTGATTACACTTTATTGATGCAATCACTTATTGTGACATGTTTATTACATTTTTATACATTTGATGACACAAGAGCATGAAATGTGATTAAACTTTGTTGATGACGTCTTTTATTTTCATCAATTATACTTTTATTCACTGATGAATCGTTTGTGATTACACTTTATTGATGCAATCACTTATTGTGACATGTTTATTACATTTTTATACATTTGATGACACAAGAGCATGAAATGTGATTAAACTTTGTTGATGACGTCTTTTATTGATGACTTTTATTCATTGATTACATATGTGATTACACTTATTTGATATCAATCATTTTGTGATGCTATTTTCTATCGATGCCATTTTCCACACCGACCAAATCACATATCCAAATAAAGAGAGATATTCTAAAAGAAACAAAATATAACATAACCATTCCTCCATCCTACTCATTTTTGTTTTGTAAGTTAAAAGAAGATTTAAAGAAAAAAAGAAGGTAGTAGCATATAAATCACAAGGCACTAAGAGGTAGAGATTACATGACTACCTCTATTGTGAGAGAGACGTACCACATCAAATCCATGACAGAATAAAATAGTGTCTCAAATAAGGATTACAAGAACGGAATCAATTGTAGAATGAAAGTAGCTGATTTAAGGTTTGGGATAAAGTGCTCAAAGAACAATCTAAGCTGAAGATACAAGGCAATAGAATTCGAGCAAATTTAAGCCTTATCATGTCGCAGATGCCATACAGCTCGTCTGCATCTACGCCTGCACGTGCACGAGAAGACGATACATTACTACAAAGTCTATGATTGACATGTTTGGAGAAGTATTACCCTATTGCCAACAATATGAACTAGAAAAAATAACATTTCAATGCAAACTGAGAATGCAAATCACAAAAAATAACATTATTGTTGTGGCCACTTTGAACTTTGAAGACCATCAGCTTGCGTTTGGGGACACTGCTAAAAAAGCCAACTAGCACAAAGGTAAACTATTTTTGTATAATGCAATTTGCAAGACATAACTACACCTTGACTATTCGACAACACCATGGTGCATATAGTCTTCTTATAAGCTAAACACGGCCAGAAATAAACTGAAGAAATTTAATTTAGATTCAAATGAAGAGTAAATAGGTAAAAATTCAATGCAAAGCTTAAAGAAACAGAGCATAAGCCATAAGGGACCTGCAATCATAACCTCCAAGAACCTGAACAAGACATAAGCCACCGATAGATGAGGACGTACACCTATGCATTTTTTCTTAATGCAGTTTGCAAGAGAAAATAATAACATGATAAAAATCAGTGCTCGAAGAACCTGAACAAGGCATAAGGCATCAACAGAGGACACCTATGCATTTTTGCATAATGCACTAAGGCCAATTAATGCACTTTACAACATAAAAATCAGCAACATAAATGATGGAAGAAGGCTACTATAAACGCAACCTCAAACAGTTCCCCAAAAGCAAGAGACCCAACCATAAACGCAGGCCAAGCAATCAACCTTACCAAGTTTTTATATGCCTTGGGAAATCAACAATATTTCCTCATCTCCCTTGTTTCAGAGCAGCCCTTAGTTACCAGTAAAAGGCCTAATAATAACCCATAAACAACCCTAAACTGCAACAGTAGCAACTGCCCCAAAATAGTCACAAAACAGCATGAAAATAGAAGCAACATCAGCCTAAAAAACAACCCCGTCACATCTCAAAAACAGCCCACAAACCATGAGAAAAAGCACCATAATCCGGAAAAAAAAACAAGCAACACAACCCCTAAAAATCGAGCACAATTCAAGTAGAAACAATCTTTGATTCCAATAGACACATGCAAAACTAGCATTGATTTACACCTGAGTAATGCATTTCTGGATAAAAACAAAAATCTAGTAACAAGAAACAAGTTTAACAAGCAATTTCAGAAGAACTGTACCCGGAGCCCAGTCCGGACCACCCTATTCGGTTAGTTTAATCGACAGGCCTTCATCACCATGATTATCAATTAAACTAAATTATCAGGAGCATAAACATATGAGGAATGAGGATTAATCAATTTATAAAGGAAACAAAGCTCAATTAGGTGAACAACAATAACATGCTAAAAACAAGCATATATAAGCCCGTCTGCACAGTTGCGCGACACAAAAGATGATCTAATCAAGTCATTAAGTTAATGCCACTAGTTCTTCACCTAATGACAAAAGTTCAGCAAATTGTAGTTGCAATTACAAGCACAAGACAAATTTGCTGAATATTTTTATCAGCTCCCAAGTGTTTGGTTTATAACAAAGCTTAGCTGTTTCTGGGTGGGTTTTTTCATACTTATTCATTCCCCTTTGACATATATGCAGGCCTAAGATAAGTTTTTATACATCACCATCTAAAATGACAAAAAGCACCAAACAATCATATATAATAACTCAATTTCCGGTAAATAAAAAGCACTAAGAAATATACCAAGATAACCTGAAAATCTTTGATAACTGATTCCACAGTAACTTGTCAGATATTTCAGAGATTAGAGAAATTCTAAAGTTGTTGTCTCTGAGATTAGAGAAACACTGCAGACCAAGGAAGGAGATCTAAAATTTCTCAATTCAAAGCTCTTACCTCACCCAATTAATCGAATTCAAAGATCTTACCTCATCTGGGCATTTCATTGAACACCTTGGATGCAACTCTTACCTCACCCAATTCAAAGCTATCCAACACCTTCAAATTTCTCAATAGTGGAAGGAGATCTAAAATCTCCATTATTTTCTTTGATTCCAATTTAACAATTACAACAAATGGAGTAGGAATTACCTTGGAATACTCGAGTTGGGGCTGATATTCCAACCATAGGCTCAAATCTGCTGAAATTCCAATCTGCCGACATTCCAACCACATGCTCACAACTCAACTCACATAAAAGCTTAAATAATAACCAGCATAAGAAATACCTTACTCCTCCTTGATCGATCTGGTGGAAGAAGATGAGAAAGAGCGAGAAACCTGGGAGCGAAATCGACATCGAGGGTTCCATTTGATCCGGCCATCTCTCTCGCTTGCCCCCTCACCGGTGGTCGGGACGCCTTAGTACCGACGAGGACATGGGAGAACGAACGAACGAACGTGGTGGGGAGAATCAATGGAGATCGGGATCCGCAGGAAGGAGCGTCATTGAAGAGCCGTGAAGAGACAGAGAGAGCAGATGTTAGAGGGCTAAAAAAATTTTAGGGGATGTTAAAGCGGCTGATAAATTTTCAAGAGGTGTTAATTACTTAATTAGAACATTAAAAGGTGATATTCTACCAAATTTTCTCAATTATATTTTGTATTCAAATTATCTCTATATAATATACTAAAAGAGATATATGAACTCTCTCTACAATTTGTTTATGTGTCGTTTTTGGTGCAATTTGACTTGAATTTTTTAATACATCAATTAATGATGATTTAATATATTTAATTATGTCATATTTATCTTATCTATTTTATCCACGTGTTATCCTATATATCCATTTCATATCTTAAATAGTTACAAAATCTACACTTTACCATAAATTATTTTATAAATATTGTACTTTAAATTATTTTATCTTTGGACATTAAGATTAATTAATCTGTTTACAGTTTACACTAAAATCATCGTCTATATAGGTAGAGAGATTATATGACAGGAAAGTTTTTCAAAGATTGTCCATGCTCGTATGGTATGGAAGCAGTAAACATTATTTGTCCACCTTTGAAAGTTTGGGTCCCTAAATTCGCCCGTCCATGGCCGGCCAACACCTCTTGATCGCCACTGACATGGCTTACCCTAAATACTGTACTTTGTGTTGAATCGATCATCTAATAGTTGGACGGTTAACATTAATATACACGTGATGATGGTGATCGATCAATGATTTGAACGAATCAACGTTGAATTTACTCTCTTGTGAGTGGAAACTTACAAGTCAAAATAAAAAAAAAAACAATGGGACACGCTCACGATGAATTCGGTAAATGAATATGATATATCGAGGAATGACTAATGAGAATGGTATGAATACGATGACTAAAAACTTTGCAGAGTGATAGACTACATAGGTCTTAATATTGTATAGTGGGCTAAAGGTCCAATACCTTTGTAACCTATATATATGTTATATCAATGAATAGAAACTCTTAAGGGAGGAATTTACATCAATTCTATCATTCTACATGGTATCACAGCCTTTTCTTCCTCACGGAACCCTAATTTGATCCTTCTACCCCACCCCTCTTCTTCCGTCGCCGGCATCGTCCCCTCGCCTCATCGGCCTCGCCGCCTTCCTCCTCCCTGTCCTGCCTTAAGCCGCCGCTCCAATTGGAATTCCACGGTCAATCTCTCTCACGCCTCTTGCTAATTAGTTAACAAATTAGCCCTTACTAATTACTCTTTGTTATTTGATTGCACCAATCACCGCGGCCACCATCCCCCAAAACCTCTCTCTCACCTTTTTTTTTCCATAAAAAAAAAAAAACTTACCATGGCCTTCTCCGATCACCAACAACCTCTCGTCGGGATCATCGCCCCTCCAAAGTCTCTGCACCAACATCACGCCTTCTCCTCTATGCAGCCGACATCTTCAGACTCTTCTTGGTACATGGACACTGGTGTCACCTCCCACATGACGAACTCCTCAGGTAACCTCTCATCTATTTCTTTTAAGAGCCCTGCCCACTCTATTATCGTCGGAAATGGTGGCCGTCTTTCCACTTCGGGGATTGGCCACGCCACATTACAGACCCCAACCCACCCACTACACCTCAACAATGTCCTTATTGCCCCAAAGATTGTCAAAAACCTTATCTCTGTCCATCGGTTCACTACTGACAACAACGTTTCCCTTACGTTTGATCCCTATGGTTTCTCTGTGAACGATCTTACTACGGGGGTTACTCGCATGAGATGTAACAGCACCGGGGAGCTCTACCCTGTCATACCTCCACCCGTGTCCAGTCAGTCGTGCCCGGTCGCCCTCTCGGCATCGTCGTCCAGCCTGTGGCATGCACGCCTGGGCCATCCCAGTGCTGCCGTTCTAGATGTCCTCCGTTCTCAGAGCCTTGTCACCTGTCCTAAAGACCCACGCTCTGGTTTATACGCTTCCTGCCAACTAGACAAACATGCCAGACTGTCGTTCCAACGGTCTTTGACCTCTACCCTTGCTCCCTTTGATATCATTCACAACGACATTTGGACCTCTCCCGTGCCTAGCAAGGAGGGTCACATGTACTACCTCTTGTTTCTTGATGATTACACTCATTACTTATGGGTCTTCCCATTGCATTACAAGTCCCAAGTGTTTCCTGTCTTTGCCAGATTCCATACCTACATCAAAACACAGTTTCACATGTCCATCAAATGTTTCCAATGTGACAATGGCCGTGAATTTGACAACAAAGACTTTCACTCCTTCTTTGCCGCAAATGGGATCTCCTATCGCTTGTCTTGCCCCTGTACTTCTCAGCAGAATGGCAAGGCATAAAGAATCATCAGAACCATTACCAACATGATGCGCTCTCTCCTCTTCCACGCATCTATTCCCCTTCCCTATTGGCCTCACGCCTTATCCACCACATGTTATCTCCTAAACATTCTCCCTTCCACTACCCTACACCATCGCTCGCCAGCTCAAACACTTTATTACGCCGAGCCTAGGTATGATCACCTTCGCACCTTCGGGTGCTTGTGTTTCCCAAACCAGTCCTCTACAGCCCCGCACAAGCTTCACACCCGCGTTCCCCTCCATTTGTCTTCCTAGGCTATCCGCATGATCATCACGGTTACATGTGCCTCGATATCAAGACCCACAAGATCATTCTCTCACGTCATGTCACCTTTGATGAGTCGCGATTTCCCTTTGCGTCTCCCACGCCCCCTGTGTCTCCGTCAGAGTCTGAGTCACCATTCCCTCACTTCCTTTTTCCCCAGAGCTCTCCTGGTGCTCCGGCTTCTCCCCCACCACCACCACCCCCTACCGCCAGACCACACACCCGCAGCGTCTCCGGTGTCTTCCGACCCCGTCAGATCGTCTCCATGACCACCGAACATCGCCCCGTCATCCAAACTCCTGACTTCGCAATACCTAACACTCGCCAAGTAACCAATCACAACCCCACCCCCATCCCCCGCCTCACCTACTGGCGGCGGCCGCAACAAGGCATGCTGCGCCCGCCGCTTCCCTGCCGCCTTTACCTCCCACGCCCGCAGCATTGCTGCGCCCGCCGCTCCTCCCCCAGGCTTCGCCCCCGTCCTTCCCTCTCCCCCCGACTCCCAATCAACCTCTGCCCCCCCCCCCCCCCCCCCGCCCTCCCTCTCCCCCATTCCCACCTCCCACAAAACAGCCCTCCTCGACCCGAATTGGCAGGCGGATATGCTAGACGAATAAAGGGCCCTTACAAAGAATGGTACTTGGGTTCTGGTCCCTCGCCCTCCTGAGGTGAACGTCATCCTCTATATGTGGCTCTTTCGTCACAAGTTCCGCTCTGATGGGACGTTGGAGCGCTACAAAGCCCGTCTTGTGGTCAACCGTAGGTCTCAGCAGGCAGGTATTGATTGTGATGAGACGTTCAGCCTTGTGGTCAAGCCTGACACTATCCGAGTGGTCTTGAGTCTAGCTCTGTCGCAC
The DNA here is from genome assembly GCA_037127255.1 of Persicaria tinctoria. Classification (NCBI taxonomy): domain Eukaryota; kingdom Viridiplantae; phylum Streptophyta; class Magnoliopsida; order Caryophyllales; family Polygonaceae; genus Persicaria; species Persicaria tinctoria. Next base: position 85,052,201 of record JBANSL010000002.1, on the reverse strand, counting down.
AACTGGGCCATCCATCAGTTAGATGTCAAGAACGCCTTTCTGCATGGCCATCTAAATGAGATGGTCTACATGTTTCAGCCGCCGGTGTTTGCTGATACTGACCGTCGGAAGCATGTCTGTCTCCTCAAGCGCTCTCTGTATGGTCTGAAACAGGCTCCGCAGGCTTGGTTCCAGCGTTTCGCCTCTCATCTGCTCCGTTTGGGTTTCACTGCAGCCGTTCGGATATGTCTCTGTTTATCTATCGCAGAGGCTCAGACTTGGCATTCCTCTTGTTATATGTCGACGACATCATTCTCCCCGCCTCTTCTGATGATCTTCGGACGTCTATTATTTCGCAATTGAGTGCGGAATTCGCCATGTCTGATCTGGGTCAGTTGTCTTACTTCTTGGGAGTTGTTGTTCAGCGTCATGCGTCTGGTCTGTTTCTCTCACAGAGTAAGTATGTTGTTGAGATTGTTGCTCGGGCTAAGATGGTCAACTACAATCCAGTCGCCACCCCTGTTGATACATCCAACAAGCTCAGTGCTCATTCTGGTCCTTTGGTTGATGATCCGACATTGTACAGGAGCCTCGCTGGTGCTCTTCAATATCTCACTTTCACCCGGCCAGATATGAGTTACGCAGTTCAGCAGGTCTGCTTGTTCATGCATGCACCAAGGGAGCCTCACTTCCAGGCGTTGAAGCGAATCATTCGGTACATCAGCGGCACCCTCGAGCTCGGCACCACGATCACTTCTTCCTCGAAGCTTGATCTTTTAGCTTACACTGATGCGGATTGGGGTGGTTGTCCTAATACACGTCGCTCCACGTCTGGTTACTGTGTCTTCCTCAACGACACCCTTGTGACATGGTCAGCCAAGCGTCAGTCCGTCGTATCTCGCTCCAGCGCTGAGGCTGAATACAGGGGTGTTGCCAACGTTGTCTAAGAGTGTTCTTGGCTCCGTAATCTCCTGCTTGAGCTCCGTTGCCCCCTTCAAAAGGCCACTCTGGTCTACACTAACAACGTCTCCGCCGTCTACCTGGCTAGCAACCTAGTCCAACATCAACGCACGAAGCACATTCAGCTTGATCTCCACTTCGTCAGGGACAAGGTTGCCATTGGACATGTCCGCGTTCTACATGTCCCGTCCTCTTATCAGTACGCTGATATATTCACCAAGGTTTTACCTAGACAATTGTTCATTGATTTTCGTTCCAGTCTCACTGTACGGACCCCTCCCGTTTTGACTGCGGGGGTTTGATAGATTACATAGGTCTCCTCATGTATAGTGGGCGAAAAGCCCGTTAAGACCTAATATCTTTGTAACCTATATATATATATAGAAGAATGTCGTCTGCGAAAAACAAATGCGAGATTTCTGACCCATTCCTCGACAACTTTATCGGTTTCCAAGTACCGTTCCCCACCACCTCATTGATGATATGAGACAATCGTTCCATACACAGAATGAAAATATGAGGTGAGATCGGATCACCTTGGCGGATACCTCTCGAGGGGGTGAACTGATTCGAGACCTCCCCATTCCACAAGACTTGCATTTTAACGCTCTTGATGCATTCCATAATCCAACCGATCCACTTGTCGGGGAACTTGGCCCATCTCAATGTGTCCTCAATAAAACTCCAGCTTATCCGATCATAAGCTTTCTCGAGATCGAGTTTCAGGCATAGCCAGCCCTTAGCTCCTTGATTTCGTCTCATAGAGTGCACAACCTCTTGCGCGATGACGATATTATCAGCAATAAGTCTTCCTGGGAGGAAACTCCCTTACATTGGCTCCACAAGATTCCCCATTATCGGTTGTAACTTGTTGGCTAATATCTTAGTAATGACTTTATAGTGCACATTGCAAAGGCTAATACCTCAAAACTGATCAATGCATTCTGGTTTGCCCACCTTCCGAAGAAGAGTGATGAGTGTATCGTTCGACCCCTGAGAGAGCTTCCCCGACCTAAAGAACTCTTTGACCATGATAATCGCAGCCGGACCAACCACCTCCCAACACCTTTGGAAGAAGATTGGTTGATAACCATCCACACCGGGGGCCTTAAGCGCCCCCATACCTTTAAACACTTTCTTGATATCCTCACCCGAGACCTCCCTTTTGCCGCTACCCACAGGCCATCAGAAAGACAAGGAAAGTTCGCCGAGGTTAGGGTGGCCCCACCATCATGCCTCTCTTCAGAATAGAGATTCATGAAGAAAGACAAAGCAATGCTCTCAAGCTTCATCTTATCCTCCACCCAAGTATTGTCTTCATCAAAGAGCCCCTCAACCTTGTTCCGTTTTCTTCTCACCACAGTCGACGTGTGAAAGAATTTAGTATTTCTCTCCCCGAGAGCCAGCCAACTCTCTCTCGACTTTGCATCCAAAGGATCTCTTCCTGTTCAAACACTTCATCGAGCTTGCTTTTAATTCACTCCTCATGCACTCTAACGGTATCCCCTGCACCACTAGCCACTTGTTTCTGAACCTCATCCAGAGCTTGCAACAACAGACTCTTTCTAGCGAAAATATTCCCAAAAACATCTTTATTCCAGCCTTTCAATTCAGTTACACGCTAAGGTTCTGTAAGGCAACACCCACCGGACACTCATAGTTCCATCGCTGCTCAATAAACTGTTGGAAGCTTGGGTGAGTAAGCCAAGCTGCTTCGAAATGGAAGGGTCGTCTGTAAAGGCCCGGATTTTAAATAATAAATAATAATAACAAGATAAAATAAAATAAAAATTCGGATATTTCAAGAAAAACTCGTCTTTAAATTACTAAATCGAAACTGAAACTCTTAAAGCCAATTCCGGCCCAATCTTGATCTTTGAAGGACAATTCTATCGTTTCGCCTCGGAATTTGAAATAAACTTTGGAATGTCGGGATCCTTGTAATTTTGAAGCGTTATTCTAACAGAGTCGGATTTTGGTTCGAGCGAGTGGGTTTTAAGATATTTTGTTCGGGTATTCCAATATCTTTTGGGACCACTTTGATTCTTTTCATCCCCTGTCTCTTGGATACAAGCAACCGAATCCTCTCCCTCTTGTCTTATTGCCTGTACCTCTGTTACCTCTGGATACCCAGCATGCCAAACCCAGCCTTGCTGCCTGCTACCCACGCCAACCTGTATCGCCAACTACATCACAGGGCAGCATCACCCTTTTGTGTCGACTGCAACAGTTGGTACAACCCAAGCTCCCCTCTCTTGTTGTCCAAATGCAGCAGCTAACCATCACCTATTCTCCCCTCCCTTTCTCGTTCCATCCCTGCAAAACCAATGAGATCCCAAACCTCCAATTTTCGAGTGCAATCACCACCACCTGGCCACTGTCTTCCGACGAGCCACACCATCACCTCACCTTGCCTCTGATGCACTCCCTCCGTTTCGTTTCCGTGAGCAGCAGAAGCTAGGGTCTTCGCGCCCCCCCCCCCTCCTTCCTCTGCAAGCCAGGCAACCCAGCAGCCTTGCTCTCCCTTGTTCGAACCGAATCAGCGATTCCGAGCCCTGTTTCAGACCACCAAACGTCGCCACCATCGTCACTTATTCCTCCTCTATTTCGAAGCCGAGGAACCGAGCCACTAGCAGCACTCCTCACGACTTCCTCGCCGTCCCAGGATAGCGCAGAGCCGCCAAGGAGCAGCCGGCGCCGCCGAGCCGCCACCTTCTTCCTCCCTTTCTCTCGCACTGCTTTCAATTGGTGAGTTGCTTCTATTTGCAATCCCGGCTCGAAACTCCTTCAATCGTGCTTTTAATCAACCCTATCCCTTCCTAGGATCGAGAAACGCTCCTTCCCCGTCGAGTACAACCGGAGCCGCCCCCGGAGCACCCCCTCGGCGTCGGAGAATCGTGGTGAGCAATCTCTCTATTTCTCTCTCCTTCACTCGCACTTTGCTCTCTTTGGTTTTGGTGAGGTCGGAATTGCGTCCCGAATCTCCGGGTAAACTTCCGAGCCGGACGGGCACCGGTGGCCTGAGTCCGCTCCTCTCTTTCCCTGCGTTTTGCCGCCGTCGAGTTCCGTTCTGCCTGAGGAAGAAGACGGACCTGTTTCCTTCTTTTCTTCCTGGGCCGGGTTATTAATCCGGGTTATGAGCCAAACCGGATCCCCTTCCTCCTTCCTTTATGTGAGCCGGGTTGGGTTTCGGGTATTTGATCCGGGTTGGGCTTCCTTTTTACCTTTTGGGCCTAATTTGAATAAAATGGATTATGTATGTTTATTTGAGGAATAAGGGGCTGATTTTATAAAAATGGTTAGGATTTATTTTCGAGACTTGGAAGTATTTTATGAAATTATTAAATAAATGGGATAATATACTACATTATGTTATTATTTGAGGTTTAAAATATAATATTATTGGAGAATTGATTTAATAAAATTAAAAAGATGAATTTTGGAAATACCCTAATCTTGTCGATCGGAATTGTTTTGATGAAGTAATAAAATAAGTTGATGAAAGGGTAATGTGATAAATAGATTTTCTGGATGATTGAGAAAGCGTTTTAAATGGTGATTCGATCTAATTTGAGATCTAAGAGTTTGGGAAATATGATTAGTTGATGTGAAGAATGGCTTTGGTTGATGTTTGATCATATCGGAAAGGTTTTGGCAAACGGTTTTGCTATCGATCGGGTTTTGAGAATGATTGAGAACTTGGGTCCTGTGTGTACGATTGTTAGTCAGTAGCTTATGGTAATGGCTTGATGATAGGTGTGTATTGCGATTGGATTGCTTTGGACTTGCATTTGGGCCCTTGCTTGTGTTATCTTGCTGTTCTGCATCTCCAAGTAAGTCTCTTCGGAGCTTACTCAGATTGAATAGAGTGATTCCCTGCTATAGGTGCATGATATACTAGGTGTTGCATTCATAATCAGCATGCCATGTAGTACCATGCTAGGTTGCATCGATCGTTGAGCATTCTCTTTTCTTTGTGCGTATGTAAACAGAACGGCCGTTATCTGTGATAGTCCTAAGAGTCTTTGCTAGGGTCATAGGGTAGCCCAGCCTCATCGGGTACCCTGAGTCAATCGAGTACTTCCTTATATTATGATATGCCTGCGGGCTTTATTGTGGAGCGGGTTAGGCATGCGTGCCGCCCTATTATGAATGAATGCATTCACGAGCTGGCCAGTCTCCGCCTGTCGGAAGGGGCGGAGGTAGGAGAGGGATATGCCACTTGGCATTGTTTTGGGCCCTTTACAGTATTCTGCACATTATTATGAACTAGGAGCATGCTAGTGTGTTTGAATTCCGTACTGCATTAGAGCATCTTTATTAGGTATAGCGTATATGTGTGCTTATGGTTGGGATGCAGAGAAAGTGGGCATCGATCTGATCCCGCCCCAAACCAATTTTTTTAGGTATCCGTTGTGCTTACTACTATTGATGCTGATTTGAGTCCATGACCGCGGGGTCTAACATGACGGAAAGAGAGAGTTGAGATTCCAACTTCACCAATTTAATTACGGCTCGAATTTGAATGGTTGATCATATTTTGACCCGGCTCTGCCGTGGCACTTGTATCTTTATTTGCTTCCGTCTTGCTTCCGTTTGAAATGAATTTCGCGAGTTAGTCCCTAGGTCAGGTTAAGGGTACCCAACGGCCCTACGATATTTTCAGGGTTTGAAATCCCTCCTTATTTCTGACCATAAAAATGAGTTTGAAACCTCGACCTGTACCTGGATTGCAAGATCCGAACAAGGGTTTTCATCCCTTGAAACGTAACCCGGAAATTATAATTCTGGGCCGTTACATCGTCGCTTTCTATCTTTGCGGATGTCGGGGTCGAGCTCGAGGAGTAAATGATTATGATCAGACGAATATCTAGGAAGGTGACGCACCCTCGCTTCCGTCCAGTGAAGGCGGCCTGACAGGTTACAGACCACCCTATCTAAATTCGATAATCATCTAAATTGATCGACATACGAATATGAGTGTCGGTCAATTCGCTCCTTGATAAATTTCACCGATTTTGGCCAGTTTTCGAGCAAACAATTCATTCGACGGATTTAGGTTTTTTTCATTCGCTTTGATTCGTAGATGAGAGTTTTGGACCTTTTTGTAATTTGTTTGAAAAAAGTGAAAAGGACCTGCGTTAAATTACTTAAAATTGTCTTGACAATAGTCGTCTTGGGATCTTGTCTAAAGCCTCACTCTTATTCTTTTTGTGTTAATTAGGGAACGGGTACTCTTACTGATCAAAACGTGCCCTTTCATTCTCAACTTAAAAAAAATGGTGTATATTTCACATAGTAGGTTTAATCAAAAAGAAATTTAATAAAATTTAAACATTTCTATTGCTTGAGGAAGATAAAAGTTGGGGAATTTCGCAACTATAAGACAACAGAATATTGATGGAAGTAAGCAACCTTTGTTTTTTGTTTTTTTTTTCGCAAGATGATGTTCTGGAACTCACAACAACAAGCGCTCAAAATAAAATTACAATTGAACTGAGATTTAGCAATAAAATCAGCTGCACCATTGGCCTCTCTATAGCAATGCTGAAAATTGATGCTCTCAAAATCTCTTCTAAAAGAAAGGATCTCTTGGACAATTTGAGTGACCTCCCATGGACTATTGTTCGCATGATTGATGGCGTCGATGATGATCGCACAATCACTCTCAACTATCAATCTTTGGATCCCCATCTCCGCTGCCAATCTTATACCTGTATATACAGCAAAAGCTTCTGCCCAAATGACAGAACCCATCGTAACGTTACATTTATGTATTCGAATAACCTGACCATCATTATTCCGCACAACACAACCAACCTGTGGTTTATTATCACTTTTCACCGAAGCATCAACATTGATCTTAACTACATCTATTGGAGGACATTTCCACATCATTTTATCAGGAGGCCTAACACGTTTAGGTAATTTTGTTTTAATCTGACCTTTATTCCAACAAGAGATATTATCAATAGCTCGAGTTAACGCATAGATCATACCTGTATCAGAAGTATTGCGAAAAATAATTCTATTTCTGAGCTCCCAAATTGAATGCCATAAATGACATAAATCTGTAAAATCAAGATTAAGAGCCCTGGTATTTAGAATATTCTCTTGAACATCACTTGTTAAGTTTGGCATAATGAAACATTTTTCCAACTTAACACCTAGATTTTTAATAAGGGATTTTGTAATTTGACAATTAAACAATAAATGATTTGTATCTTCAATATCAGAATTACAAAGAGAACAAGTACTAGGAACTCTATTTATATATCTATTTAACCGGACAGTCGTGGGCAAGATATCCAAAAAAATTTTCCAAATAAAATTTTTAATATTCGGAGGGATATTAAGTTTCCAAATCCAATCTGCTGGAATTTTTTTTGTATTCCTAGTTTTATATAGTGAGGAAGTGGATTTAACAGAAAATTTTCCATTATTACTGTAAATCCAAATTAGCTTGTCTGGAATATCAGTTACAGGAATATGGATATTAGTAATTGCTTGAACAATATGAGAAGGAAAGATAGAATTTAACTTATTAATATCCCAAGAGTTGGTATTTGTAAATAAATCGCAAACTTTTAAATTAGGATCGCGATCATTCCGAAACTTATGAAGATATTGCGCATCTACCCAAATGTCAGACCAAACATTTATGGTTTTCCCATTACCAACTAACCAGAGTAATCCTTTAGAGAAAAGATCCCTAATATTAAGAAGCCTTCCAAATTGCCAAGAAGTTTTAAATCTACCTCTTTCCATAAGAGATTCTGTCGAGAGATATTTATTCGTAATTACCTTAGACCAAATATTATCTGGATCAGCCATGATTCTCCACAGAAGTTTCATTTGCATGCCAATATTAATTTGCTCCGCCGATTTAAAACCTAACCCACCATCCTTTTTAGGAGTGCACAGATGTTCCCAGCTAATTAGAGGATGATAATTATCAGATTGAATTTTATTCCAAAAGAAATGTTTCATTATGCCAAACTTCTTGGCAATTTGGAAGATAATCATCTAAATTGATCGACATACGAATATGAGTGTCGGTCAATTCGCTCCTTGATAAATTTCACCGATTTTGGCCAGTTTTCGAGCAAACAATTCATTCGACGGATTTAGGTTTTTTTCATTCGCTTTGATTCGTATATGAGAGTTTTGGACCTTTTTGTAATTTGTTTGAAAAAAGTGAAAAGGACCTGCGTTAAATTACTTAAAATTGTCTTGACAATAGTTGTCTTGGGATCTTGTCTAAAGCCTCACTCTTATTCTTTTTGTGTTAATTAGGGAACGGGTACTCTTACTGATCAAAACGTGCCCTTTCATTCTCAACTTAAAAAAAATGGTGTATATTTCACATAGTAGGTTTAATCAAAAAGAAATTTAATAAAATTTAAACATTTCTATTGCTTGAGGAAGATAAAAGTTGGGGAATTTCGCAACTATAAGACAACAGAATATTGATGGAAGTAAGCAACCTTTGTTGTTTCCCTTAATTAAACAGTGATGTTGTCCTACTTTTAAATGGAACTTAAATCAAACAGAGGATTAATGAATTTAATGCTAATGGTCGGAGATCCAGTATCCATTCTCTTTCGATCGGAAATGGAAAATAGGCCTAGCTCCTTTTTTATTCTAGTTGACAACCGGGTCGGCGACCGCTTTCCTAATCCTTATCGCGCTACCCAAAAAAATAAAAAAATATCACATGCAATTCACTGTTTTTTTTTTTTAAATATGAATTATGGGTAGAATTGAAATTAAAGATAGAAAAATTGTAAAATAAAATATATCTTAAGATCCTATATTATATCCTATCCTATATAGGATACTAAACCAATATTTTTTCATTTTTTTTCCAATTGTCATCTTATAGTTAGAAAATTTTCCCTCCAAAAAAATTGTCCTTTTAGCTTTCGTCATCTCATTAAATGATGTCACATATTTACCATCATTTTAATAAGTTTTTATACATGTCTTCTTTTATTATGTAATTTTTCAAAAGATTGCAAAATAAATTAATATCGTATTATAACTCAATTATCATTATTATTAACACAAATCATAAATGTTCATTTTCAAAACAATGTATTCAATATCATAAATTATTATTTTAATAATGCAATTATATAAAAAAAATAATCATGATGAATATTTATTTGCTCTTTTTTAGCTAACCTATTTATATATTGCAAAATATTACATTTTGTATCTGAAATATGATAAATGGACTTTATATTTGAAGTATTCTATAATAAAATTATAATTGGTATCATCATATGTCATATATAACCACTTATTCATTATTTTACAAATATTTTATTACTGACAATTTTGAAAATAAAACAAATCTATTTTTTTGGTATAAATCAATTAATTTTATATTTATGCTATAATTTTAAATATATAAATAATAATTATTGTTATTATTTTTTTGTTTTATTTTAACAAGTTTTAGAACACAGACATACAAGATGATAAATTCACCGCTAATTTTTACTATTTCCACCGCTAATCACCGCATAGGTATGCGGTGGTCTTAATCCGCTTTTTTCCAGACCCACTGCATGTATATGCGGTGGGTCCGTTGACCGTATACAAATCCACCGCATACCTATGCGGTGTGTTATAGCGACCGTATACATGCGGTCAGTTTTTGGGCAATTGAAAATGGTTTATAGAAGTGGTCCAAAACCGTCGCCATAACCCACCGCATAGGTATGGGACTATGCGGTAGATTATAGTGACGGTTTAGGACCGTTATGGTGACAGTTGTGAATTGTTATGGCGACGGTTCAAACTCACTGTATACCTATGCGGTAGGTTATGGCGACGGTTTTAAACCATTATGGCGACGATTTTAAATTTGTATACTTCTTGACCCACCGCATAGGTATGCGGTGAGATCGTTAACTGTCATTAAACCAATCGCATACCTATGCGGTAATTAGCGGTGGAAATAGTAAAAATTAGCGGTGGAAATATCCGTTCTGCATACAAACTAATATAAATAAATGTCATTATTTTCATATAAACTGGAGTAGGGGTGTGCACCGGTTTAAACCGGACCGGAACCGGACCTAAGCCGGATAAAACCGGAACCGTAATATTAAATAATGACAACCGATAACCGGTCCGGAATTATTCCGGTTTTAAACCGAACCGGACCGAAAATACTCAAGTCAAACCGTAACCGAACCGGATTAACCGGTATTCTTTTTTTTTTCCCCCTTTTTATTTCATTAATTACAGTTTTTGTTTGGGTAATGGAAACGTGAGCCGAGCTCACAATTTGTTTTTGCCTTGATCATTACAGTAAGTGTTTTGCATATTTTTTCCCATTAATTATTACCATTTTCATTAATTACAGTCATTTGATGGATTTTTTTTTGGTGGAAATTAAATCATCGGAAATTTCGTCTGGTGCCCCTGAGGTAAGGGTTTTTTCGCGTGGTGTACCAAAGTTTGACATATTTCGCCAAATACCCCTGAGGTTTGGGTAAATTTCGCCTCGTGCCCTCGTACAGTTAATACTAACAGCTTCTCAATCTCCGTTAGTTTTTTTTTAAAAAAAAAATCAGAAAGAAAGGGAGAAAGAGAACCCGACCGAAGACGATACAGAGGTGGAGGAGGCGACACAAGCTGGCCGCTGGCCGCACCGGAGGCGCCGAAAGAGGGTGGTGGAGGCGCCGGAATCCGCCTGTTCTCGGTGGTGCAAGGTGTGTCTTATTCGAACCTCTTTTCAAAAATTAGGGTTTCATGTGTAAAGTTCGAATTGGGGGTTGCCAAATTGTTGAGTTTAAGTGCTTACCTTATAAACGTGTGATGTGAAATACTTAGATTGTGATTAAAGGTTTTGGATTTGTGATTAGTGTTTGGCCACGAATTTCATCCGTTGGTTGTAGGGTTCAAAATTGGGTTTTTTTGGCTTACTGGCTTTAAATTGGATGTTAATTGGTTGTGTTGAATACTTGGATTTCTTATAACTCATCCAAGATAATACTAAGAGATGCAAGATTAGGATCATTAGATTGTATAATTGGAATTGGGGATATAGATTCAGGTAAGTGAATAAAATATTGTTGAGAGAGTGGCAACTGTCAGCTTGCAAACTAGTTAGTGATGATACGAAAGTAGTTACACCACCCGAAGAGCTTTCCATCACAATACTACCACTTCATTTTTCACATATTCAAATAATTCTAGGATCTTACTTTAGTTGAACTTGTACATATGACAGCAAAATTAAGAAATGATTTTCCACTGATTAAACTAGGAAAATTGACAAGAAACAAGGTAGTTTATGATTCCTACTACTTCATTCTGTTTTTAAATCTAAGACTTTGAAAATGTGTAATTAGCAGTACAAATGCTAGATGTAACATTGTGTTTTCCATTTATGCGAATGTCATAGCAAACACTGCTAGATGTAACAAGTCTCATCGCTCCAAGTTTGATGCCACCAGTAGACGTTGCATATTGCTAGGGTATCCCCATGGGCAGAAAGCTTATAAGCTTTATGAGCTTGCCACTCGCAAGATCTTTTTTCTGTCGAGATTTTGTGTTTCAAGAAGATGTTTTCCCTTTCAAATCCCTTACACAGCCCACTCATTCCTCGGACAGTCCTTCTCTTCCGTTGGTTACATTTGGGGATTCATCTCATTGTTGCGATAATAAGGTTCAGCAGTCCTTTCCTAGGTCCCCTACTTCTATTCCTTTCGCTGATCCTCCCACGCCTGGCTTAGAAATTGATGCTTCCCCTGGTGTTCATCACGGTTCTAGGGAGAGCATTGTGCTCATGCAGGCCAATTTGTGGGAATCTCCCTAGTCGGAACTCGTCTCCGACTGAGTCCTCTTCTGCAGTTTTCAATGTTGTCCGGCCTGAGGAATTGAGTATGTATTTCAATTCAAGAGTGAAGACTAATCTGTTACTGAAATTTCAGTTCTGAAATTTGTAATTCTGAAATTTCAATTATGTAATTCTATGTTTATCCAAAATTTCTAATTCTATTTCAATCTAAAGTTTCTAATTCTATTTCAATCTAAAGTTTCTAATTCTATTTGAAATTTCGGTTTTGAAATTCTTTTTATGAATTCTATTTTTGATAGTATGCGTGTTGCTTTTGGTCTATTAGCTCAAATGGGAGAGCATTGTGCTCATGCACAAGGACGTGGGTTCGAATCCCGCATAGGCTTATTGGATTCTTCATCCATTCTTAACAACAGATTTTACACTAATGGATTGAATCATAGAAATTTAAACTAGCAGCTCATATCAGTTACGATATGCTTGTGGCTTTTATTTGCTTGCATAAGCTTGATATGATGGTTGATTTTTTTGTATGCATTTTAACATGTGTTTGTTTTGTTTTATTGATAATCAACTGAAACTAGAATTTCCTAGGCTTTCTTAGTTCCTACTGAATTTTGGAACTAACTCTCTAATCTCACTTCTTCCATAAGGGCACTCATCTATTACAGAGAATCACTAATCACATCACAGCTCATCAAAATTTGACAACATTATAGTCTCACTAATCATGTAGGCCACCAATATAACGGATGCAAATTAATTCTGGAGGACCAAAAAATAATTAGAAAAAGGACCTAATCAGAAGGGATCAACCATCCTAACTAAACCAAAGAAAAATGGCGAGAAAACAGCATAAATGGCGAGACTTGTTACATCTAGCAGTGTTTGCTATGACATTCGCATAAATGGAAAACACAATGTTACATCTAGCATTTGTACTGCTAATTACACATTTTCAAAGTCTTAGATTTAAAAACAGAATGAAGTAGTAGGAATCATAAACTACCTTGTTTCTTGTCAATTTTCCTAGTTTAATCAGTGGAAAATCATTTCTTAATTTTGCTGTCATATGTACAAGTTCAACTAAAGTAAGATCCTAGAATTATTTGAATATGTGAAAAATGAAGTGGTAGTATTGTGATGGAAAGCTCTTCGGGTGGTGTAACTACTTTCGTATCATCACTAACTAGTTTGCAAGCTGACAGTTGCCACTCTCTCAACAATATTTTATTCACTTACCTGAATCTATATCCCCAATTCCAATTATACAATCTAATGATCCTAATCTTGCATCTCTTAGTATTATCTTGGATGAGTTATAAGAAATCCAAGTATTCAACACAACCAATTAACATCCAATTTAAAGCCAGTAAGCCAAAAAAACCCAATTTTGAACCCTACAACCAACGGATGAAATTCGTGGCCAAACACTAATCACAAATCCAAAACCTTTAATCACAATCTAAGTATTTCACATCACACGTTTATAAGGTAAGCACTTAAACTCAACAATTTGGCAACCCCCAATTCGAACTTTACACATGAAACCCTAATTTTTGAAAAGAGGTTCGAATAAGACACACCTTGCACCACCGAGAACAGGCGGATTCCGGCGCCTCCACCACCCTCTTTCGGCGCCTCCGGTGCGGCCAGCGGCCAGCTTGTGTCGCCTCCTCCACCTCTGTATCGTCTTCGGTCGGGTTCTCTTTCTCCCTTTCTTTCTGATTTTTTTTTTAAAAAAAAACTAACGGAGATTGAGAAGCTGTTAGTATTAACTGTACGAGGGCACGAGGCGAAATTTACCCAAACCTCAGGGGTATTTGGCGAAATATGTCAAACTTTGGTACACCACGCGAAAAAGCTCTTACCTCAGGGGCACCAGGCGAAATTTCCGTTAAATCATTTATTGTTAATACAACCTAGTTTACCAAGACTAAATAATTAAATACAATATGTATACTTACATTTATTTATGATTATATATTTGTGATGTTACGAAATATAGATTTTTAAGAAAATAATAAGTTTCGGTTGATTCCGGTTTTAGCCGGAAAACCGCCGGTTTTGACCGGAACCGGACCGGATCCGGAATTCATTGAAAATGTAAACCGAAAACCGGACCGGAAACTTTAATTCGGTTCCGGATCAGGTTTTACCGGTTCGGTTCCGATCGGTTTTCCGGTTTAAACCGAAATATGCACAGCCCTAAACTGGAGGGCTGAATGAATTTCCTCCATAGAAAAGTTACAGACGAACATATTTACATGTCATATTCTTAATCATCCCCAAATGCATTCCAATTTCACTCCTTAACTTACAAATTTTTTTCTGTTTTTTTTCCTCTAATAAATTATTTTTCTCAAATCGAAATGATACTCCGTCATGCTCACGTTTTTCATGGTTTCGTTTTGCTCCGTCAAATCAACGACCACGATCTTCCACAGCCAAACGCGACGTTGACAGCCACCGAACACCGCGGCGAGTTATTCCCCGTTACCTACTCCGTTTCGCTAACGGCGTTGGAATCGAACCACCTCTCCCCGTCATATTCCGTCACGTTCACTAACGGAGACCTCGGTTTCCTCATGTCCCCAACCGTCATCTTCCCCGACACGTCATCTCTCATGTACACCTTATCGATTCCGCCGGCGTTCAATGACTTCAATCCCGCCACCGGACCCGTCCGCCACTCGGCCTCCACCGCCGGTTTCCTCCTCCTCAGCCTCATATCCCAGGAGCTCAGCCCCACGCTCCCATCGCCGCCGGAGGACGCCGTGAAAATCACCCTCGGCGACGACGGAGACACCGATACGGCCGGGATTTGCCCCGCGATTGAGCCGATGGTCACATTCCTGTCGAGATCGAAAATCGAGATTGAATCGCTGGAGGAAATCGAAGCGGAGTCGCCGAGGTCGAACTCTAACCCTAGGCCGTCCCACAGCTTGACGACGCCTTTTCCGCTGACGAGCTCAGCCAGGGAGGAGAAAGCGTCGCCGGTGAGACTCCGCCGCCTACGAATCCTGAATTTCCGCTTCTCCCCGAGGCGACCGCACGAATTCGCGGAGCCAGCCACGCGGAAGTCCTCGTAGAATCCGCCGAAGTTTTCGTAGGAGGAAGACGCGTCGGCATCGTCCCAGTCGTCCTCTGACGAGCAGGAGGAGCAAACGTCGTCGTTTTCATCGTCGGCCTCCTCAGCGACGTCGTCGTCATCGGAAGCCGAAAAAAGAGGCTCCGAGGAGAAAGAGAGCTTGGAGGCTCGCGTATGGCGTTGCAAGAACAAAAGCTTAATCCTACGAAGTACACCGCTGAAGGCGTAGATCAAGGCGAGGAGGACAGCTCCCCATCTCCAGAACCTCTGAGGCGCGGGGAATCTGCCGAGCTGGAAGACGGAGAGAAAGCGAGAGATCAGAGGAGGATTAGATACGCTGAGGGAGGCGATGCTAGCATCGAAGTCGCTCATCCGAGCGAGCACTGGAATCTCCATTTCTTTGCTGAAATTGGACGGAAAATCAGTGATCACGCAAGACGAATTGCAGAGTGGTGTGGAGTTTGGGGATGATTAAAAGCGAGAAGGAACTGAATTTGAGAAAGGGTGGTTGGGACAGAGGAGAAAGAGGGAAACTGGAGGTGTAAACAATGGTGGAAAATGTGTTTATATAATCTCTGCTGAGTGCTGAGAGATTGGAAGGACAGAAAATAATTTAAGAAAACTTTGGACTGCAAGGGTAATTAATATAAAATTAGAGGTGATGTGGAAGATAAGGTCTCTCTGGTTTATGTTCATGGAGGTTTTAGGAATCATTCATTTGCATAATGTAGGCTAATTAAGAATATTAAATGATTGGTAGGTGATGAATGGGGTTAACTTAGTAATTTACATTGAAACTATTAGTTCCCATTATATTGGTTGATTGGTACTTCAGATTCAA
Source organism: Persicaria tinctoria (assembly GCA_037127255.1). Classification (NCBI taxonomy): domain Eukaryota; kingdom Viridiplantae; phylum Streptophyta; class Magnoliopsida; order Caryophyllales; family Polygonaceae; genus Persicaria; species Persicaria tinctoria. The sequence goes on along the minus strand of JBANSL010000002.1, from coordinate 85,036,511 downwards.
ACAAAATCTATCATAATTAATTACTCCGTACTCCCTCCGTTCCATAATACATGTCCTTTTGCTTTTCGACACGCTTTTTAATGAGCGAAAAACACTATAAAATATTATTTTTTTGATTAATTTTTTTTATATAATATGATACTTATTAGTAATAAGTATCATATTATATAAAAAATTAATCAAAAAAATAATATTTTATAGAGTTATTCGCTCATTAAAAAGCGCGCCGAAAATGAAAGGGACATGTATTATGGAACGGAGGGAGTATTATTTACACAAAATCTATTAAAAAAATATGTCATTTTAACATTGTTACTACACACTATAATTTAAAAGGGGATAATAAATAAATTATTATACAGTCAATTTTACTCTCTATCTTTTTTTTTGGAAAATCACTAACAAATTGGCTAATAATTGCAAAAAATAATTATGTAGATTAAAAATGAAAATGAAAGGACATATATCTAATTTTTTTTTTTTTGAGCAATATATCTAATTATTTGGTGGAACAGGTATTTAACAATTAATATATAATATCATAGGAAATGGTTTAAATGAAAGGTGTTCTACCTTAATCCGAAAGTTTAGATTGAAATTAGTACAAGAGAATGTTTTATACTTGGAAAATACTCCCAGGGGTATATGATTAAAACCATGCACTGTTTTACAATAAATTTGTACATTTCAATTTTTATATATAAAAAAAATGAAACATGTAAGCATGTTTATCAGACAGCGTTAATGCATCAAATTTATCCCACTTTGTTGTATAATCATATAAATAAATATTAAAAATACAAAGAAATTGACTGGACGGAGGCGAGAAGATAACGTAAGTGTGATAGGTGAGTCAGATACATGCGAGCAAACTCTAGGCGAAGCGAGAAGATATGAGCGTCGGGTGATCTTTGTGGTGGAGAATTGAAGACGGTGGTGGGCTGCCACCGGCCCACGGTAGCCACAGTGGGCCTGCAGGCCCAGAAAAGGGCAGTGTGTTTACCTTAGTGGTTGTAAAGCGACGGGGAGGGTTCGGCCACCAGGATGTTGACACGTGGAACAAGCTGATTGCTCCGCTTCTGGTATCGGGATGCCGTATGCAATCTGGACTCATTTTGGCTTGCAAATTATTTTTGATTTTTATCCTTGTTGGATTTTCGGCTTTTTCTTGTGGTGCCCATGGCTTTGTACTTTTTGAAAAAAAAAATCATAGTTTAATAAACTCCTTGGATAAAAAATTAATAATACTCCGAACGAGAGCACTTTTTTTTTACATACTCCCTCCCTGTTATAAAATAAATAAAAGTCAGTCGTCTTTTTGTATATATTTTTTTAAAAGGTAAAAACACTATAAAATATTATTTTTATAATTAATTTTTTTAAAATAATTTTCATACTTCTCATCTTTAAAATACGGAACGAAAAGTCAAATGACTTTTATTTTCAAACAGAGAGAATATAAATAGCGCATAATAATAAAAAATAAGTGAAATAAATATGAAAGGAGGGATTTAGGGCTCGTTTGTTTAGATAACTAGGGAAATGAAAGGTAATGTATTAAATTTTACACATAAAATGTATATGATCACCAACTTTTGTGAGCTTGGAGGAGAGGATGGGGGGAATATTAGCCCATTTTAGAGGTATTAGTTACCCCTCAAAATTAGGTAATACGTAGTAGAAGGGTAACACATTTGTATGGAAAATGGAAGAATGAGGAGAATGATTAGAATAGTAATCAATGAATCTTAACTTAAATATGGATTATATTTATGAGGGTAATCATTACTTTTCCCTACCAAAAAAAAAACGGGGGCTTAATGTGTTTGTGGTTTTATCTTGTGGCGCCGATGGCTTGTAAATGCACAAGTCCTAATCGTGTCGTGTGAGTTAACCCTAAAAATCAGATTAAAACAAGGGAAATTGTGAAGGGTAATGCACACACGTTACTTCTCTTATGGTATTTGTTACAGAGTATATCTTTTTTTTATATGCGACTTCGATACTTTTGAATTTATTTATTATTTATATATGCGAGAGATATTGCAGCTTACGTGAATCAAACAAATTTGTAAATGATGGAGATGGATCAACTTAAAAGCGTTGTGGAAAACCGGCCCCGTCAACATATATACATGACTCACAAATCTGACTTGATATTGAGTGCCATTAAATTTTCCAAATATAAACCCTTCTTAAATTACTGCTTCACCCTTCCGGATCACCTGTAACCGGCCTTGGTGTTACACTCGATGCATCACTTAATTATTTTGGGTATAATTTTACATTCAAAAAATTTTATATTTTTTTTAGGTTTTGTACCCTTATATTAATATGCTTATAAATTTATATTTTAAAAAATCACATTTTTAAAATATAGATAAATAAAATATCGATTATTTGAGAAAGTATTTTTTCAAAATTTCCAAAATATGATTTTTTAATATATAAATTTATAAACATATTAATATAAGGGAATAAAATCTAAAAATATTTTTTTTAAAAATTTTTTCAATGTAAATTTATACCGGAAATAATTAAGTGATGTACCGAGTGTAACACCGAGGGTTGCAGTTGATCTGGACTGTGTATTGCTTGGATGCTTGACTAGTACTCCCAAATAAAGGAGACTAGTGAAATAATACTCCCTCCGTTCCAAAATACATGGGTTTTTAGTTTTCGGCACGTTTTTTAAGGAGCGAAAAACTATATGAAATATTATTTTTTTAATTAAATTTTTTATATAATTTGATACTTATTAGTAATAAGTATCAAATGATATAAAAAATTTGATTAAAAAAATAATATTTCATAGAGTTTTTCGCTCCTTAAAAAACGTGTCAAAAAGGAAAAGCCCATGTATTATGGAACGGAGGTAGTACCTTTTACACAATTGATTAATGGGGAAAAAAAATACTATCATAGTACACTTCTATTATTAAGATGTATAAAAATATATATACATCTCTAAATCATCCTTGTAGTTGGCCTCAAGAGGGGTCCAAATCGAAATAGTTGCTATATATCACTAAATATAATAATAACATTCAAATTTGACGAATTCGATCGGGAAAGGATTCGATACATTAAAATAATTTTATTTAATATGTTATATGTATAAATAAAGATGATTGATTAAAATGAAAGTACTATTAGTTTTAGACAATAATAAAAAGTGAATTGGTGGGGTGGGGAATGGACTATGGAGTTGATAAAACATCGGTGGTAGGGATAAGATATAAATAACCTCAACAAACCACAATTGTCATATAATTTATAACATTTGGTGCATTTAATTTTCTGTCTTGTGTAGATATTCATTCAATTAATAAATGAAATAGTGCAGGATTGGTTGGAGTATAATTTGCCCACAAACTATATGCTTAGTAGGCCATCATTTAGCCATAATTAAAGAGGGGTTATGATAGAAGTACAGCTAATCCGATCTTGGTTCGTCTCTCAAACATGAATTGGTTAATTTTCACCACATATTATGGATTTATCTGTTCAAAGTTTGATTAAATTGTGAACTTAGATTCGTTTTGAATACATTAGTTAGTATTTTAAGAGGAAAGAGATGGATTCCTAGGTTTGCAATATTACTTCTTTAGAGGGTTTGAGTTATGCTTGGAAAAAAAAAAATTAGCCATTGAGATAGCTGAAGATGATAGATTATTTGTGTTAAATATAGGTAAATAAGCTAGTATATATGTTGTTTGGAAAACCTAGCTATTAGAGTAGATGATGACAATTTGTGAATGAAAAAAACAAAGCTATAAAAAGCTTGGGTGACTAGCTATTGAAACGTTATGATTATAAAATCTAATTAAGCTAAAATGTTATATTTATTTCATTTGAAACTATATTATATCAAGATCATAAGCTCTGAAAAGCTACTTCCTATTGTCAAACCGAGCCTTGCAGTGGCGGATCCAGGAATTTATGTAAGGGGGGGCTGAATTTTTTTCCACAGAAATGACGGTTTGAAATGTTCGAGTTTAAGATTGTACCTATATACACCCTTGACACCTTCAATCATGTTTATATGTTGAATGACACTAAAAACGTCACTATACTGTTTTGCGGATTCAAGAACCTACATCACCAGCTGTAATTTAACACCGAACTTCAAAATTTTACTCATCTAATTAACTTTTTGAAATATGCAGAACCACTGCTCCCAGAAACACAAGTTTCTGACTGACCAACTCTGAAACTATGTGATAAATTCTAATGGTAGTTATTCATAGGAAAGTAACAAATTCACAAATTCATTCTCACAATCACAAATTCACAGCCCACAATTCCGAATCACAAACAATCAGAGATTCACAAATCTATTTCTCACCACAACCACAAACCACAATTCCGAATCACAAACAATCAGAGATTCACAAATCTATTTCTCACCACAACCGTACCACAAACCACAATTCCGAATCGCAAACAACAAATTCACAAATCTATTTCTCGCTACAATCACAAACCACAATTTCAATTTTCAAACAACAAATCACAAAGCCACAAATTTATTTCTCAAAAAATGCAAACCCTAATCGAAAATCCCCAAATTGATTTTCATTTTTCAAATCTCAACTACACAAATTCTAATCAAAATTGAAGTTTAGATTTGTGAATCAAATTAAAAGGAGGAGGAAGATAAATACTTACCTTTTGAAGTTTAGATTGAAGAAAAATAACTCCCACTTCACAGCTCTGTTGCTAATTGCTATTACTGTAGGGAAAAAAAAGACGGTGTTTTTTTTTTAAAAAAAAAGAGGCGGTGTTTTTTTTTAAAAAAAAAAAGAGGCGGTGTTTTTTTTTTTAAAACAAAGAGGCGGTGTTTTAAAAAAAAAAATAACTCCCACTTCACAGCTTTGCTATGAAAAAAGTTTTTAAAAACAAAACAGATGAAGGTAAAAAAGGGAAGCTGTGAAAAAAGTTTTTAAAAACAAAACAGATGAAGGGTAAAAAAGGGGAGGACTGAGACTCGAACCTAGGATGCCACAATTCCCCCTTGAATTCATCCTGGGTCCTGCCGGCTGGGCTAATTAAACATTGTGATCCTATTCTACTACAGTTTTATATATTACTAAATTACAGAAATATAAAAGTATACATATACCCTTATTTTAGCCAGCGGGGGGCTTCAGCCATCCCAAGCCCCCCCACAGATCCGCCACTGGAGCCTTGACTAGGAGAGATGTTTCCTTACAACATTTGAGTCTTTCGATGCCTAGTTGTCTCACTTTTGATCCCATAGATTTTTTTAAAATTCTATGGGTATGTAGAATGATAGAATTGATGTAAAGTCCTCCTTTAAGGTTTCATTCATTAGACAATCATATATATATATATATATATATATATATATATATATATATATATATATATATATATATATATATATATATTACAAGAGATTGGGCATTTTGGCCCACTATACAATATCTCATCTATGTAATCTATCAAACCCCCGCAGTCGAAAGTGGAGGATCTCGTACAGTGAGACTGGACCAAAAATTGAGGAACAAATGACGAGGTAAACCCTTGGTGAAGATATCAGCGTAGTGATAGGAGGACGAGACATGGAGAACACGAACATGTCCAAGAGCAACCTTGTCCCGAACGAAGTGGAGATCGAGCTCAATGTGCTTCGTGCGCTGATGATGGACTGGGTTGTTGGCCAGATAGACGGCGGAGATGTTGTCGGTGTAGACCAGGGAGGCCTTCTGAAGAGGGCAGCGGAGCTGAAGTAGGAGATTGCACAGCCAGGAGCACTCGGAAACAACGTTGGCGACTCCCCGATACTCAGCCTCAGCGCTAGAGCGAGAAACCACCGACTGACGCTTCGCCGACCATGACACAAGAGTATCGTTGAGGAAGACACAGTAGCCAGACGTGTAGCGGCGTGTGTCAGGACATCCTCCCCAATCCGCATCAGTGTAGGCGACAAGGTCATGCCTAGAAGAAGGGGAGATTGTGGTGCCCAACTCGAGGGTACCGCTTATGTACCGGATGATCCGCTTCAAGGCCAGAAAGTGCGGCCCCTGGGCGCATGCATAAACAGGCAGATCTGTTGAACGTCGTAACTGATGTCTGGCCGAGTAAACGTAAGATACTGCAATGCACCGCGGCGAGACTCCGGTACAACGTCGGATCATCAAACAGAGGACCAGAGTGAGCACTAAGCTTGTTGGAGGTATCAACAGGGGTGACGACTGGCTTGCAGTTGCTCATCTTGGCCCGAGCAACAATTTCGGCAGCATACTTACTCTGAGAAAGAAACAACCTAGACGCATGACGCTGCACAACGACGCCCAAGAAGTAAGACAACGGACCCATATCTGACATGGCGAACTCGTCGCTCAACTGGGCAATAATAGACGCCCGAAGAGCATCAGAGGAGGCGGTGAGGACGATGTCAACGACATATAGTAACAGAAAAGCCATGTTTGTGCCTCTGCGATAGATAAACAGAGACGAATCCGAGCGGCTGCCAACAAAGCCCAAGCGCAGTAGGTGAGAGGAAAAACGCTAGAACCGCGCCCGCGGAGCCTATTTGAGACCATACAGAGAGCGCTTCAGGAGGCAAACGTGTTTGGGACGATTAGCATCAACGAATCCCAGCGGCTGAAACATGTAAACTGTCTTATTCAGATGGCCATGCAGGAAGGCATTCTTGACATCCAGCTAATGAATGGCCCAATGTCGTGACAACGTTAAGCTCGGTACCACTCGGATAGTGGCAGGCTTGACCACGGGGCTGAATGTCTCATCACAATCAATACCTCGCTGCTGAGCCCGACCATTAACCACAATGCGACCTTTGTAACGTTCCAACGACCCATCAGAGCGGAACTTATGGCGGAAGAGCCACATACAGCGAATGACATTCGCCTCGGGGGGGGGGGGCGAGGAACAGGAACCCAGGTACCATTCCTTGTAAGGGCCCTGCATTCTTCTAGCATAGCCGCCTGCCAATTCGGGTCGAGGAGGGCTTTTTTGTGGGATGTGGGGACGGGGGAAAGGGAGGTCGGGGTTGAGGAATGAGGGGCCATGGGGGCTGTGGGGGCGGGCTGGGAAGGGGTGACAAGCGCAACACTGGGTTGCGGCCGCGATAAGGGGGAGGGGGGGTGTGCCGTAGGCGCAACACCTGGCTGCGGCCGCGACAAGGGAGATGAGGGCGGGGCTTCGGGAATGGTGAGGTTGGGTGGTATCTGGGCTATCGGAGGCGTGCATAGAGACAATATGCCTCGGTCTGAATACACCGTAGATGCTACGGGTGTGCGGTATGGTGGTAGGGGGGAGGCCACTACTAGAATTGTGTACATAGACATTGGAACTTTTATATCGGTTAGAAAAACGCACGATGTTAAAAATTATTATAACATCATCTTTAAAATTGTCGATGTTAATAGAAATATATACATCGGTCTTACTTTTTAGACAATGTTAAAAAGGCGTTTTGAAATTTGTTTGAAAGCGCGCTTATTACACTTAAGGCGGTAAAATCCAAACACTTGACTAAAAAAGGGACTTTTTCGATTTTTGGTAAAAAGAAGACCCAAAATATCCAAAACCTCTAATTCATTCTACCCGCACAAGGAAAATAAAAAATCCCCAAATCAGAGGAAAAGGCGATTCATGGCGATGTGAGTCGGCGAATGGAGAAACCAAGCCTTCTTCTCCCTTATATGCTCTCTCGCACCGGATTCCATCATCTTCGCCGGCTTATCAGTCACACCGAAGAGAGGTCATCTTCTTTCCATCATCTTGTCCGGTTGTCGTCTCAATTGGAGTAGGTTGTCTTTTTTTTTTCCGAAGCCAAACCCCCCGACACTAAGTTCGGGTGAGGGGAGGTTTATGTAAATATTAATGAAAGAATGGGGGATCCGAAGGATCATACATCAAGAGCTTGAGCCACTTATGAACTAGGATGCAGCCTACCTCAACAAGGGTTCAAGGCCAAAACAAAATACCGAATGTACGTCCCAACCAAGACGCAGATTGAGTGAGTACACACAAAATGCCAAGAAAACAAGAAATGGGAGCGGTTAGGGTATGCAAACCCAACACACCTCCAAAATACATCAAAAAGACCTTGCTCCCGGGCCACGCACGTACCCAAAGGGACACAAGTCATAAGCCAACCAAAAGGAGATGGTTCCCGAGTGCTCGAAGGCACTAGAGGCATGCAGGCCCAAGGACACCATCCAAAAACCTCATCATTATCACCATACAACGACCAAGGAAGCTTACAAGAGAGCCTAAGTGTAGATTTTCTCAACATCATCAAGGGAGAAGGCTTCATGAAAGAGTCGGAAGACATGGGTTGCTATGAGCCTAGCCACCACATCCCGGGGATATGATTGTCATCATACACCTTTGCATTCCACGCTTGCCAAATGAAATAGATGGCAGCGGAGAAAGCAAAGGTTTTTGCCTTGGCTTCACGTCCTTTCTTCCTTTTATATCTTCGGAGCCACCTAAGTCCACGAGCCAAGCAGTCGACTCCTTTCGAAATCAAGAACCGCTCTCTCGTTTTCCTCCAAATACCCTTAGTGTAAGGGCATTCAAAGAAGAGATGGTCATGGGTCTCCAAGGTGTCTTCACCACAAAGCCTACACCCATGGTCAATATCAAGAAAGAAAAGCCTATCCAAGGTGGGGAGTTTACCCAAAGTAGCGAGCCAAAGGATGAAGCTATGCTTCGGGGTGTTTCCTTTTGCCCAAACTTCCTTATACCAATGGACTTTGGCTTCCTTGTCCCGAAATTCCTCATAAGCTCTCTTGACCTTGAATCTCTCTCCATCACACCAATCAACAAGCAAATCGTTAAGGTTAGAGTTCAAAATCAACATTTTGTTCTTTACCTCAACAATAGCTTTGATGAGCGGTGAATCACGCCATTGACCTTCCCAAGTCTCCACCTCCTCCACCGCAAGGTACCGGTGGTGCACCCACCGCACCCAAAGGCTCTCCTTATTCTCTTTTATCCTCCACAAGTGCTTGCACATGAAGGCATCATTCCAAGGCCGAATGTCGATCAGCCCTAGTCCACCTTCTTGCGTCGGCTTGCAAACCTTGCTCCGTCTCAATCTCGGTGTTTTCCACAGGAAGGAGCGACACAAGCTTATGAGGGCTTGCATAACTGTCTCCGGCACAAGAAGAACCGAGAGCCAGAACCCTTCCGTCCCTTGGATCACCGAAGCTATAAGCTCCCTACGACCTGCATAAGAAAGATGCTTACCAACCCAAGTAGAAAGTTTCTTACCGATCACGTCCAAAAGAGGTCTGTACATAGTGCGTCACCCGGAGGCCATGGGAGCTGATGGGAATCCCAAGGTAGCGGAAGGGGAATTCACCTTTCTTGAACCCCGTGACTCCCATGATAGCATGCGCTTCATTGGGAGGCACTGAAGCTAAGAAAGTCGAAGACTTCTCCTTGTTGAACGAGAGCCCCGAAGCCTTCTCAAAATGGTTAAGACACGTCATCAAGCACCTAACCGAACTCAAGTCCTCACGGCTAAAGAGTACTATATCATCCGCAAACATTAGGTGGGCAATCCTAACACTCTTACAATGTTGATGGAAATGGAAACCAACCTTACTAGTCTCAACTTTGACAATCCTAGAAAAGAATTCCATAGCTAAGACAAAGAGTAAGGGAGAGAGTGGATCACCTTGCCTAAGACCCCTTTTACCTTCAAACATGCCATGTATGTCATTGTTCACTTTGATGGAGAAGGAGGTCGTCTCAACACATTCCATCACCCATGCTATGAACTCCAAAGGGAAACCTAGTTCACACAACACAAAGCATAAGAACTTCCACGGTAAAGAGTCATAAGCCTTAGCTAGGTCGATGTTAATAAAGCATCTCCTAGTTTCACGCTTAACATTATAATTGCGAAGAAGCTCTTGCACTAAAAATATATTGTCAGACATAAGTCGGTTAGGGATGAAGGCATTTTGGGCCGGATCAACAACATAGCCAAGGCACCTCCCAAGCCTCAAAGTGAGGATCTTAGAGATGACCTTGTACGCTACATTGCAACAGGAGATCGGCCTAAAATGTTCAACCCTACTCGACTCATTCTTCTTAGGAATCAAGCTAATGATTGTGTTGTTCATCTGTCTCAATAGTTTCCCATTCCGGAAGAACTCCTTGACCGCCGAGCAAAGCTCCGGTCCCGTGACATCCCAAGAGGCTTTGAAGAAGCAAGAAGAGTAGCCATCCGGCCCCGGGGCCTTGTCCTCTCCAATGCTCCACAAAGCCGCATTGATCTCCTCATTCGAAACCGGCGCCATGAGCATGTTCTTATCCTCCTCACGAATAGAAACTGCTCTAGCAAACCACGAGTTGTCGATCTCCACATCCGGTCCTGCACAACCAAGAAGAATTTTGTAGTCTTGACAAACTCATTTGCAGCATCAAGTCAGGCTGCCAGCTCCTGTGTTATCGATAGCGATAGGCGTCCTGGGGTTGTTCTCGCTGGCAGCGATAGGAGCCAGGCAGCTTGTCCCAGTGCTAGCGGCAAGCATCCGAATGTCCAACGGAAGGAGTTGCTGAGGAGCCAAAGTTCTATCGATAGGAGTTTGTGTGCTCGACAACTGCCCATGTTTATCCAGGAGGCACTCGATGATCAAGGGTCCATCCTTAAAGGTTGGGTTCTTAGGGAACCAAACCTCATTGACGGTGGTGGCGATTGGGGCCTCATGGGAGCTAGCGGCAATGGAATCTGGGTTGGCGCCATGCCCAGAATTTTCGGCGCCTATTTCATGGTTAACCAAATTAGGATTTGAATTCAAAATAGCCTTGTCTTGGGAACTAACCTCATCAATTAATTCTTCATTAACTCGGATGGTGTTTGAATTTGGATTCAAACTAGGATCCTTGAATGAAGACTCAAGGGGAGTTGAGTTTTGTTCCATCCCAAGGCGAGCATTAAATGCATCCGCTCCCAACAATGAAGGCTCCATGGCAACTCCAACGGCTCCAAGAGGTGGATCAACCGGCGTGGGGTGGCGCTGTGGTGGTGTTTTGGCCGGAGGAGTAACCTTGTTGGCAATTTGTGCAAATTCTTGAAAGAAATCACCTTCAAGCTCCTTGTTCTTATTTTTCCCATGAATAGCTTTGTCACAATCATCAAAGGTGTTAGCATTAAGGTTCAAATCCCCGGAATTCTTACATTGAGCCTAGGAAGAAGGAGCCTTCTTCTTCGGATCTATGTTTGCTTTTCCACCATTTCTAGTCATCCTTGATCCTATAGCATTTGGATCTTCAATACCACCAATTGATGGAGGAGCTTTAGGATTCTTCACCTTCTTCTTGTCGCCAATCTTCTTGACATCCATGGGAGGAGAATCCTTAAGGTATTTGGAGGGGTCACCACCCCCCATACCTCCGGGATCTTTAGTTCTCTTGCTCATGGAACCTTAGATCATTGCACAACCAAAGCAAAGAAAACAGAGACAAAGAAAAGAAAACCAAAAAGAAAACAACAAAGAAGACAAAGGAAACTCACCGGAGATGAGTACTCAAAGCAAAACCACGAACACAAAACAGCCTCAAGACGTCGGAAAACCAACAAGAACAACAAACAAAACCAAAGGAAAGAGCAAAAAAACAAAGAAAACCAAAAACTCAAGAGAGAGAGGGAGAAGAAAGGAGAAAACGAGAGGGAGAAGAACAAGAACAACCTACCGTCGCCGGAATACACCATACCTCATCTTCTAGGGAGGAGGAGAAAGGACGTCCATGGTGGTCGGAGAAGAAACAAGGGAGAAATCCCCCACCGGGGCAAGGCGGAGCACCACCTACAAGGGAATCCGAAAATCGCCCAAGGTCGTCTTCGTCTGGAGTCAGCCAGCTGATCTCCGGTGCCCCATTCCTTCATCTCCTCCGGCTTCTCAGTCCTACCAAAGCGAGGTCGAGTCGTGGGTCCATTCGCTCCTCTGGTGTGTCTTCTTCGACTCCATTAAACACCCAAATCAAGGTATGAAAACCCTAATTTGAGAATCGTTATGCAGCTTGTGAAACCCCTAATAGTGTGAACCCTTATTTTGTTTTCCTATCTCTTGTAAACACTTTCAATGACTCTTTGAACATTGATGAAAACCCTAATTTTATAATCCCTTTTTTCTTTCTTATATGGCTCTTTGAACATGGATGAAAATAGTTAGTCGAGAATCCCTATTTTTCTTTCTTATATGGCTATTTGAACATAGTGGTTTTATTAGTGATTTTAAGGGCTGCTATAGTTCATTTCTGGTTTATGATGGAAGTTCCGAAGATAATTTTTCTCATGCTCATTTTATCAATTTTGGAGTTCATGAATTGCTGCATCAAATCATTTCTTCTTGCTTGGTTGTCCATTGACTTGATACACTATTTTGTATATTACGCAATGTATCCTTGTATGTTTTTTCATTCGGTTAATTCATTTCTCATATACATTTTGTGGAAAAAAAAAGTTGTTTGGTTGCTCTCTGTTACCTTCTATTTCGGTTCTAGATTTGATTTTGACAGAGGTTCCAGGTACTGTTTGCTAATCTAATGATATTTCTCTTCTATTTGCTTTAAAAAGTCAAGTCTATTATCAATTTTTTATTATCTTCAGCCTTTGTGAGTAGCTGAGATATCATTCTATGAGGTCACTTATTTTATTAATACAAGTTTAATTAAGTCTTAATTCAAAAGTTTATTGTTTGTTTCTTGCTCTACTAGTTGCTTAATAGAGTCTTCTAGTATGTGAGGTGGATGCTTAAGGAATTGATACCTTTTTTGGCATTACAACGCAGATACTTGAAGAGCTTCTCACTAAAAGACATCTTAAATTTCATTTTATAGTGGTAAAGTCTTCTTGTATGGTAAAGTCTTGTACACTCCTTTATTCCATGTTAAATTTCATTTTATAGTGGATATTACTTATTTCCAATCTTGCATCTTCTAATTTTTATTGCATGCTATATACATGTGTGTATGTATATCCTTGACCCTTGCTTTGATTGGATTCCTTGTTCCCTATATTTTATTTGAAATTTGAACCCTCTAAAATATGATTACATGTGTCTTCATTCATCTATTCATCATTTCTTATCTGTTATGCGATGTTATCGTTGTACATATAGCATGGTTGCTTGTGTAAAGTTGTACTGCCACATGGATGGGTGTTTTGATGTGTTATTGTCTAAATATTACCAGCCTTCTTAATTTGTCTTTCAGTTATTTGTTTCCGTTCTTCATTTCTTTGCATTTCATTCATCTTGTGTTGCATAATATTAGTGTATGCTTCTTTTGCATCTTCCAATTTTTAGTCGTTAAGTTTTAGATGTATACCCTCAATGATCCATAGCACTATTAACTAGAAGAGTTGCTTCTAGTTAATATTTCTTGGACTTGTTCATTTCGATAAACTTATTACTTTTTATTATTGTTTTTTTCCTTGACAGAACTATGTAACCCCATTTTAAAAGGCACAGGTAAATCTTGTCATCATATATTGTTCTAGTTCCTTTTAAAGCACTTCTATCATTAACTAGAAGAGTTGCTTCTAGGATGTATTGTGATTAATTTGCTATTGTTGCACATAATGCAGCTTGTGGAGCTAAACCCAACTTGTTGATCCACCAAGCGCCACCTTCCTTGCTTATCGCTAAACTCACCATTGTTAGTCCTCTTTACATCCCTCAACTCATCTTTTCTTCTTTTATCAATAATAATTGTTATCATATGGTTGGTTACATGAGGCCCTTTTGCGCAGATTGTTTGATTTCAATAATAATTGTTATCATACGCCAGATCTAATTTTAACTGCTGAGTTCTTGATTTGGTCTATTTGTGGGTTAATTTTATCCTTGTTTATTGTTTGGTGTCCTTGTTTTATTCTTATTTGTTGTGTGGCTATTATTATTTTTAGAGGTTCTTTTGAGTTTAATTTCATGTTCTTAGAAGACTTCAGTGCAATTTCGGTGTCTCTGTTTCTTGTGTGTTGTATCTGTATGTCTATATATCTTAGATTAATATCTATTTATGGTTGGGTAATCATACATTAATCGACCTTTGGATCACGAGTCAGCATCAACTATGATATATGTGTTACTCTTTACCTGCCAAGTTATAGACAACAACTTCATGTTTTAGCAATTATGTTCAGATACCTTGAGAGTGAAAAATAAGCATAGCATAGAGGAGGAGGAGAAGAGATTTTGTGGGAGATGGAAGAGGAGGAGAAGAGAAGGGAAAGTGAGACTCGTCAAAGGTGACATGACGTGACAAGATAAGCTTATGGCTCTCAACATCGAGGCAAAGGTAACCGCGATGATCAGACGGATAGCCGATGAAGACACATGGAGTGGAGCGCGGGTGGAGTTTATGTGGTGCGGTGGAGGACTGGTTAGGGAAGCACAAGCACCCGGAGGTACGAAGGTGATCATACCTAGACAAGGTGCAATATAGTGCTTGAGTGGGCGAGCGATGGTGTAGGGTAGTAGATGGGAGAATGTTGAGGAGATAAAATGTGGTTGATAAGGCGTGAGGCCAATAGGTAAGGGGAATAGCTGCGTGAATGAGGAGAGAGCGCATCATGTTGGTTATGGTTTTAATGATTCGTTCAGCCTTGCCATTATGCTGAGAAGTATAGGGGCAAGACAACCGATAGGAGATCCCATTTGTGGTGAAGAAAGTGTGAAAGTCTTTGTCATCAAAGTCACGGCCATTTTCAAATTGGAAACATTTGATGGATGTTTGAAATTGTGTTTTGATGTAAGCATGAAATTTGACAAAGATAGGAAACACTTGAGACTTGAAATGCAACGGGAAAATCCATAAGAAATGACTGTAATCATCAAGAAACAAGATGTAGTACTTGTGACCCTCCTTGCTAGGCACAGGAGAGGTCCAAATGTCACTATGAATTATATCAAAGGGTGCAAAAGTAGAGTTCAAAGACCGCTGAAACGACAATCCGGCATGCTTGCCTAACTGACAGAAAGAACATAAACTAGAGCGATGCTCTTTATTACATTTGACTAGACTCTTAGAACGAAGCAAATCTAAAATGGTAGCACTGGGATGGCCAAGGCGTGCATGCCACAGACTGGATGATGATGCCGAGAGGGCGACTGGACACGACGGATGGGACGGTGAGGGCGACGACATAGGATAGAGCTCCCAGGTGCTTTTACATCTCAGGCGAGTAACCCCCATAGTAAGATCCTTCACAGAGAAACCAAACAGATCAAACACAAGAGAAACATTATTGTCAGTGGTGAACCGACGGACAAAGATAGGGTTTTTGACTAGTTTGGGGGGAAATGAGGACATTGTTAAGGTGTAAAGGGTTGGTTGGGGTCTGTAATGTGGCATGGCCAATACCCGAAGTAGCAAGATGACCACCATTGTCGACGACAATAGAATATGCAGGACCCTTAAAAGAAAGAGAAGAGAGAGTACCTGAAGAGTTCGTCATATGGGAGGTCGCACTAGTGTCCATGTACCAAGCAGAGTCAGGATCTGTCAACTGCAGAGAAGATAAGGCATGATGCACATCAGTCGGAGTGTAGCCCTGATTAGACGAAGACGGATAGGCCTGGTAACCGGCAGATCGAGGAGTTGGACCCAACAAGCCCGCTCCCTACTGGCTGTTAGGATACGGGCATGGTGGGCGATATGACGGGGACGGGTGGCCAGAGGGCATCCATGGCGAGTTGAAGTCGGGGACGGGGGACTAAGACGAATGCGGGGAGTCCCACGTATGTTGCGGCTGCCGCCCATTGCTGCGGTCGCGACTGCCACCTCGCTGCGCAGACTGTTCATTGTTGCGGCTTCGCTACGGGGCATAGGTTTCATCAGTGCTTGTCGAGCGAAGACCTTCTGCTTACGAGACGACTAGCTAATAAGATTACCGCCAAAGTAGATGGCGCAACCATGCTGTGAGCGATAATCATCAGGGTCGGAAGCCCAACCGATGTTAGAGAAGGCAACCAAGCGATGATCCTGGAGCTGCTGAAGACGCAAGCCGGCCGAAATCGTTCCTTTATGGTAGTGGAGAATCCGTTTAACGACCGACCAATGAGTGTCCGTGGGACTATGCATGAACTGGCACACTCTGTTGACGGCATAGGAGATCTCAGGACGGGTAATGGTGACATACTGAAGTGCTCCAATGATGCTGCGATATAGGTGCAGATCGGAGAACGGATCACCAACTAGACGAAGGTGTGAGCCAGGCTCAGCCGGTGAAGTGATAGGGCAAGCCCCTGTCATGGCACACCGGTCCAAGATGTTAGCAATGTATTTTTGTTGGCTGAGGTGGAGACTAGTGGGCGACCGAGTGATCTAAACTCCAAGAAAGTAATGCAGAGGCCCGAGATCTTTAAGGGAGAACGTGCGATGAAGCGTTGAAACAAAGGTATCGATGAACAACCCATGAGTGCCAGTAATGATCAAATCATCTACATAAACCAAGACATACACAACATGTCGTCCGACCTTTTTGATGAAGAAGAAGGAGTCGGAGACGCAACCAACGAAGCCATGTCGAATGAGTGTTGAGCGGAGCTTCTGAAACCATGCCCTCGGAGCCTGTTTGAGGCCATATAAAGCTTTCTGAAGGCGATAGACATGGGTGGGCCTGTCAGACGCCTGAAAACCGAGTGGCTGCTCCATGTAGATGGTCTCGACAAAATCGCCATTGAGAAATGCATTGTTGATGTCGACTTGCCGCAGAGGCCAAACATGGGAAACCGCGAGGCTCAATATGAGACGAATGGTGGTAGGTTTGATGACATGACTAAATGTATCGAAGTAATCAACACCAGCTTCTTGATCGAACCCCTTTGCCACCAAACGAGCCTTGTAGCGATCGATAGAACCATCGGCCTTGGTTTTGATCATGTAAACCCACTTGCAACCAACAATGTTAGCACTAGGAGGCTTGGGAACGAGATCCCAAGTTCCATTAGTCATTAGAGCATCATATTCAAACTGCATAACATGCTGCCAGTGAGGGTTTTTTTAGGCTTAGTGGATGAAGCGAGGTTCTAGGTGAGCGGGGAGGGCAAGGGGGAGCGGGTATTTGGTGACAGAAAAGGCTTTGGGTTTAAGATCATTTGTGCGAGCTCATGTAGACATATGATGGCTGGAGGTATCCGATGCACGGAACCATGTGGGATGAGTTGGTGCGGGAGGTGGTGGAGGAGAGGGAGATGGAGACGGGGATGCAGCGGGGCTATCGGGAGTGTCAGAGGACGAGATAGAGCCAAAGCCAGCGGAGACCGAGGGCTAAGATGTGGACGAAGTCACAGGAGAGGACGCCACGGGAGAAGCAGCGAACGAGGAGGAAACAACGGGGGAGGTTGCCGGGTCATTGGGAGGGACGACAGAGAGGGATGGTGGAGTTGACGGCGGACTAGAGACAACAACAGTGGGGGTGGAGGGAGACACCGACGAAGGGGCTGGGCTCACAGAAGAGGAGCCGACGGAGCCTGCTATAGAATAGTAATGGGAGAGGAGGTGATAGGGGCGGTGTCAAGACAGGGCACCAGAGTCGAGTACGGGAATGTAGACTCATCGAAGACTACATAGCGTGAGATGTAGACCCGATTTGTAGGGGTGTGAAGACAAAGGTAGCCCTTGTGTTTGGTACTGTACCCCAACAAGGTGCAAGGTAAGGAGCAAAACTCCATCTTGGAGTGAGTGCAGGGACGTAGAAAAGGATAGCACAGACAACCGAAAGACTTTAAGAACCCATAGTCTGGAACATTGTTGTATAAGACCTCAAAGGGAGACTTGTAGGTGAGAATGGGAGTGAGAGTTCTATTCGATAGGTACACAGAGGTGTGAAAGGAATATTCCCATAAATGTTTGGGTAAATTGGCGTGAGCTAGGAGGGCAAGCCCTTTTCAACAATAGATCGATTGTGACGCTCAGAAGTTCCATTCTGTTGAGGTGTATAAGGGCATGACACACGATATCGGATGCCAAGAGTGTCAAGGTAGGAAGACACATTGCAATATTCACCTCCCTAGTCGGTTTGAAAGGCTTTGATTTTTGTGGAGAATTGTGTTTGAATCATTTTAATGAACAACTAGAAAGTGGAATAAACCTGAGCTTTATTTGATAAAAAATAGATCCAAGTAAACTTGGTACAATCATCAATAAAAGTAATATAGTATTTCTTTCCGGATAAGGAAGACACTGATGAAGGACCCCACACATCCGAGTGAATGAGGTCAAAAGGATGATCGACAGCAGTAGAGCGACTTGGGAGCGGCAAGCGGTGACTCTTGCCTAACTGACAAGACGGGCAGACGGAAGCTAATTTGTGGGAGGAGACAGGTAGACTATGACTTGAAAGTAAACGACGTAAAATAGACTAATGAGGATGAGCGAGTCGGTGATGCCAGCATTCAGTTGAAGCACGCTCACCAACGAAGACAGACGGACGACTCGAGTGCTCAGGTTGACGGGAAAGACAGTAGAGACCATTTTCAACGGTTCCGCTTAGAATTGTCTGGCCCTGCAAGTTCTTAATGGCACATGAATTAGCATGAAATTCAACAAAGGCATTGTTATCCCAACATAATTGAGATACACTTAATAGATTTCTCGCAATTTTGGGAACAAATAGGACATTGTTTAATTTGAGGGCCTTGGAAGCATGCGGAACAGAAAGAATAGAACGCCCTGAACGAACAATGGGAAGGGACATACCGTTCCCGACAACTAGGTTGTCGGTGCCATTTTAGGGAGAGTGCGACTGGAAGTCGTTGAGATCAGCAGTGACGTGGTTGCTGGCGCCTGAATCAACGATCTAGGGATCGACGAGTTCGGACTGGGACGCTGCAGAGTAGGCGGCCTTGGTGGAGCCATCAGATCGGGCAAGTCCCTCTTGAACGAGGCGATGGGTCACTGGAAACTTTGATAAGTTAAGGCATTGAAAGCAATTGAAGGCCTCATGGCCTTGCTTGGAGCAAATCTTACAGATTGGGCGGCCATGATCGAAATTGTTGGAGGAAGGAGTGTCGCCAGTAGAGGATCTAGGGGAGTCGTTGCGAGGATGACCAGTGGATGAGCGACCACGGCCTCGGCCTCGGCCACGCCCCCGGGTTGCAGCGATGTTGGCGGCAACCTGGTCGATGTCGACAGCGGGGCGATAATCCTCCTCCAGGCGCTGCTCCTCTTGCAAGAGATAGTCAAGGAGTTCGTCCGAGGACATCAGATCTTTTGAGAGAGCGACGACAGATCGAAAAGAAGTGTACTGAGATCCAAGGCCGAATAGGATGCACGTGACGAGGTTCGTGTCGGAGATGATGACCAGACTCTCAGCGAGTTCGTCGGCGATGGCGTGCTTCTGCTGCACGTAATCAAGAACGGAGAGGCTGCCCTTCGAGAGGGTTTATAGTTGATGCCGGAGATGTATCTTTCGGGCGCGAGTCTGGGCAACAAACATCCAAGAAAGGATGTCCCAAGCCTCGGTTGTAGTGGTGGCGCGAGCAACGTACCCAAGGATGGGGGTGGTGAGGGTTGAGCGAATCCACAAAAGCACAAATCGGTCCTTGCAAACTCAGGCAAGGTACTCGGGGTTAGGGATATAGGGAGGAGCCGAAGAAGACTGAGTTTCATTGGCGAAGGTGGCCAAAACAGTCGCCGGGGTGATGTTGGCGGAGGAGATAATGTCCTCGACAGGTAGGGGTGTGCAGAAAAATCCGACACGGCTGATACGACACGAAAACACGACACGAAAAAATACGAAACCGAAAAGACACGACACGAAAATGACACGAACCGCTAAAACACGACATTAAACGGTTCGTGTTCGGATCGGGCATAGCCCCTTGTCGGATACCCGACACAAACCGTTTAATTTTAATTTTTTTTTAAATTATAGCTATGCTAATTCAGTACTAGTATAAATTTAATTGCTGAAGATTAGTAAACCTCGCTAGCTCAGTCGGTAAAGGGACATGTCTCTCCGTTTCTCCAGGACCATCAACATCCGTTCGATCCCTACTGCTTGCATTTTTTTCGCCCCTTATTTTTTTTAATGACCAAACATTAATTAAACCCTAAAATCTCTTTTCCCCTTCCCAACTGCGAGTCTAGTAGTCCTTCCTCCCTCTTCTTCCCAGCCGTCAGTCCAGTCCTCCCTCCTTAATCTCTTCTTCTCTTCCCTTCAACCTAACCTTACCTCACCTTGAAAATTCAGACCTCAACTTTCCGGGCAACAATGGCCCCTACGCCGGATCTTATCTCTATCAGCGGCTCTACTTTCTCCTTCGTCCTCTTTGCCAGTTCGCCGGTTTCTTCCAGTTTTCTCTCCCCTACAACTGGCTCTGATTTCTCCTCCTCCCCTCAACTAGGCCGTTCCTCCATCCTCTTCGCCGATGTATTTCCAGATTTCGCTTGATTTTAATTTTAGTTCAAATTCTCTTGATTTCTTTCCAGTTTTAGCTTTCTCCTCCTCCCTTCTCTTTTTGGGTTGTTGTTGTTGAAGCCTCTCGTTCTGGTTCCTCAATTTAACAATGGATCTGGATTTAGGGTTTTTGATTTGCAGATTCTCAATTTCTTGTTTGCAGGGAATTTTTTTTGTTAATGGTTCGTGGCGTGTTAATCCGGTATCCAACACGGAACCGAATTCCTTAACCGTGTTGGGTACCCGGGTTAAGATGATTCGGGTACGGTTCAACCATTTTGAGCTTATCGGTTTCGGGTACTCGACACGATTATCCGGTTCGTGTCGAGTACCCAGATATGCACACCCCTATCGGTAGGGGCCAGAATAGTGGCTGACGGTGGGACAGTTTGGGTGAGGAATGAGGCGAGATCAAACGCCTTTAGGGCTGAGGGAACAGTGGTCCGCCAAAGCGAGTAATTGTTGCGATCAAGACGAATCGCAAAGTTAGGCAGATGAAAGTGAGGGGAGTTGCCATCGGAGGAAGCCGAAAACAACTGTTGGGTGGGTGAGGTGGGTTGATTCGACATCTTGATCGCGAGGATCGAGAGGTCAGGCTGATACCATGTAAAGATGTGAAGAAGGATATACTTTTCTCTGTATTGATTGTACGTATAAATAGTACATTGGATGAGAGTTCTAGAATAAAATTTTAACAACTAAGGGAAAAGATAATTACAAAAGATTCTATCCTAATACAAGATATACAATTGTAAGATCTTAACTAACAAAACGCTTGCTGGATCCTATGTTTCTCACTATGAGAGGGATTTTCCGCTCACTAGAGATGACTAAGATCGACAACCTTTATTGATTAAACCTGGAGCCAAAGATATAGTCAAGGGGCGGGGCTAAAGTTTCCAAAGGTAACTCCGATGCTCAAGTCAATATAAGCGTTTTGATCGACAACCTTTATTCTTGAATGACTGAACCTATGCGTTGAGATGTGAAAGGACAAGTGTCCTACATCAAGAGTATAAATCGGAGTAAACAGGTCTTGTATATAAGTTGGGTGAGATACTCCTTCTATTGCCTATTGCCGATGCTTGACCATCACTCTACAAGGGTGGCTCAACATGATTCAACCTCAATTCACACATACGGGTGGCATATTTTTTTTGGTCACTAGGTTAAGTGCCGCGCGCGTGCGCGCGCGGTTTAGTCATATTTAAATTGTTCACATTATTTTTTATATGTGTGTAAATATTCATATGTGCAAATAGTTGTAACTTGCATTGGTTGTTTTCCTTATAAAATTGTACACGTTACTTTTTATATGTGTGTAAATATTCATATGTGCACATAGTTCTAATTGAGTTATTTTCCTCGTAAATTTCTATAATACTTCCATTAATTAAAACATGATGTTTTACAATTGATGCATGTTTTTTAGGTGTTAAAAATATATTAAATATTAACTTTTTAAATAACTTGTTAACAACTTCATGCTTATGAATTTATAAAAACAAATGTAAAAAAAAGTTGTTATTTTATACAGTTTATATGATTCTAAAAAAAAGCATACATGAATGGTAAACGACATGTTTTAATTAATAGATGGAGTAGTAAAAATAATAATTGTATCATTATAAGAAACTTTGAGTATAGTATTTCGAATTTTTCATTAAGGTAATAAGAATGATGTCCTTCAATTAAAAAAGATGTGAAAAAGGGTAGTCTTTTTTAAAAAAAAAATATTAATCAAAACGAAAAAAGAAATCCAAAACTACAAAGCTCAAAAATCCTAATCATTACAATTAAAAAAGGATATTATTGTTGTTGTTGTTGTTGGATTAAAATCGGGTTGATTAAGAAAACCTAATAGTTACCATTTGGGTATTTTATTTGAAAACATAAAATATGGCTGATTTGAGAAAACTTTAAGGTTATAGTTTGGGTATTTTAAGAAAAAAATATAAAATTGGGTGAAATTGAAGAAATATGACCATTTATAATTAATAAACATTGATGTTTTACTATTCATGCATGCTTTTTTAGGTGTTAAAAACTATATAAAATATTAACTTTTTAATAATTTTTTAACAACTTCATCCTTACGAATTTATGGAAACAAACGTAAAAATTAATATAGTATATCTTGAAATTTTCATTAAGGTAATAAGAATGATGTCTTTCAATTAAAAAAAATGTAAAGAAGTGTAGTCTTTTAAAAAATGTATTAAACAAATAGAAAAAGAAATCCAAAACTATAAGTTCCAAAATCCTAATCATTACAATTAAAAAAAGATATTATTGTTTTTGCTATTATTATTATAATTATCATTATCTATTTAAAATCGGGTTGATTAAGAAAACCTAATAGTTACCATTTGGGTATTTTATTTAAAAACATAAAATATGGTTTATTTGAGAAAACTTTAAAGTGGTAATTTGTGTATTTTAGGAACAAAATATAAAGTTGGGTGAAATTGATTAAATATGAAAATTATAATTTTGAAAAGACATTAAAGGACATTGAAATAAAAAAATTAATATTTTTAAATTCAAGCTTTTGAGGATAAAAAAGACATCTTACAAATGAAGATGGAAATTACCTCTAAGATTATATTATTATAATATAATTTACAAGGGCAAAATAGGTATTTTCATCCAAAAAAGACAATAAAAAATTATTAGTGGAAATTACTATTCATTTAGAAGTTCATGCTATTATATAGGGTTTAAGATATCAAGTTAACTCACATTTGGTTAATCATTACTGTATCATTTTGTCACCGACCACAACCACCCAAACTTGAAACTCATCTTTTATTTACTAGAAAATTGGGCCAAATTTGTTGGGTAATATGGCCCAGCCCAGACTCCAATAGTACAATGTGCATCGGCGACAACGATGTAGACATCACAACAAAAAATTAACGATGAAGGCACTCTCTCTTTTGGAGAGAGCAGTAACTCTTGCCGAGAGTCGACCGCCGCAACACCACTTCGCCGTCCACCAACATCTTCTGCTTCGATTGGATGATTTCAATCTTGTCAGAGGATTGATAACTCTCTTTTGGAGAGTTCTAACCCTCCTTCAGGAGCCCCCTAAATCTCCTTCGGGAGCCCAATCCACCCGCCAAGGGTCTCGAACGGTTGTTTTCAACTCATCATCTTGCCGTCGGCAGCCCAATAAAGCGCCCGCCAAGGGTCCTCGGTGCTTGCCGTCGCTTACCAACGTCTGCTCCTCCCCGGTTTTCGCCTGTGGATCCCTCTAACTCCTCCCCGGTTTTCGCCTGACATGTTGGGTCTACTCCCGTCGGCTTTCGAGGCCTCCTCCCTCCGCACTCGCAGTCTCCTCTTCCCCTTCTCGGAATCCTTTCTTTTCCGTCCGGGGTGGGTGTGGTGATTCTGGGTTCCTCTGGCGCCGCCTCGTTGTTGTCGGCTCTCTCCTTCGCGAACTGAACGCCCTCTCGCTGGCCGCCTTCGTGACCTCGTCTTTCGGATTGGGGAAGCGCTATTCCCTGGCTTTCTCCAATTTGCGGGCTCCGACTCCCCATCTCCGGGCTTGCCTTGGGCCCGAAGGTGGCCCAGGCCTAGTGGATTATGTGGGCTTTGGTCCAATCATTTTGTTTTGGACCCAAGTTGCCCATGAAATAAAACTAATTAATAAAAATTATAATAAAACAAATAATTAAAAATAAATTTCTTATTTTGGAAATTTATCAGCTAAATTATAATTTCAGGGCTTCGTTTAAAATTTTAAATTAAAATATATATAAAATAACTTGTGCAAATAAATTCCGGAATTTTCTTGCGCTCTTCGTTCTCTCGCGGTCGTGCTTCACTTTCTCGGTTTGTTTGGAGTTCTGTTTGTTGGATTCGTGGTTAGTTTCGGTTGAGGAGCAGTTCTGCGGCCCTGGTTGATCGAAATGATCGTGTTGGTAGTGTTCGTGGTCTCCGAAGATCCTTCATCTAGGTGGAGGGAACGTCGTGTGATCCACACTTCCCCAGGTGTCGTCTTTACCCTACGTGGATTACTGCTTTCCGTCTTTCCGGCGGCGAGACATCGTGTCAGTTATGCTGTCCCATGCGCTCGCTATCCACTTCTCCATGCCGGGTCTCCTTCTCGCTGCTGTGTCCGCTTGAGTGCTTAGGGCCTGGTGTTTTCCGGGTTTTTTAGTTCTTTTGTTGTATTAGGGGTCTGTATTTTGTTTTCTCGTTGTATTTTCTTTTGTTACGTTGTATGTTTAGACGGCTTGCCGTCTACCGACTTTGTCGGCCTCTCGAGGTCCGGATCTGTCCGGTCTCGAATTATTTCCTAATCAAAAAAAAAAAAAAAAATAGTAAGGCCCCGTTTGGCATACGAGTGGTAATCGGAATGAGAGTGGTAATCGGAATCGGAATAAAAAACTGAAATAAGTGATTACCGAGACATGTTGTTTGGTAGAAAAATTAACAAATTCAACCTCAAATACCCAAATTTATCCTATCCAATTAATAAACATACAAATCCAATCTCTCTCAAATTATGCACAAGTTCATACATTTAACCTATGAAATTCATGAATTAAGAACACACCAACAGTAAACATCGATGCCTCGAGGGGAGAAGAGAGAGAGGGAGATCGGAGGGTTGTGATGGCGGTGGTCGAGAGGGAGATCGGAGAGGACGACAGTGATGGCGGTGGCTGTGATGGTGTACTGCAGAAAGGGGGGAGAGAGAGGGAGATCGGAGAGGACGATGACGGCGCTGGTCAACGTGATGGAGACGGAGGACAGCGGCTTAGATCTGGACGGAGGACAACGGCGGTAGATCTGGACAGGGGAGAGAGAGAGGGCGTGACCTGTAGAGATGGAGGACGACCACGCTGTTGAAGGCGGCGGCGACCACGGAGGCGGCGACGGCGACGGCCACGGAGGCGGAGATGGTGGTAGATCTGGACGGTGGGAGTGATTTGAACGAAGGCGGAGGCATCAACAAATCAGGACGGGTGCTGGGTATTTGGGAATGGGAGGATCCCCAAACTTTTGGGGAGGGATGAAATTGGGCTTGAAAATGGAAATGAGTGATTACCGTAATCATTCTGATTATCAATTTTGAGCGTACAAAACATTAAAAACTGGAATGCTCCATTCCGATTACCCATTTCTGATTCCCAGGAATCATACCAGTTTTTGGCTCTTCCCTCGTGTTGGTTTTTTTTTTTTTTGCTTACTTCTATTATCATAATCTATTGTTCTTTTCGACATCCCAAAGTATTAAATATTACATGTATGCTATTTCAAATCCGCGGAAACTAAATACACTATATAAATCAGGTTTAGGGCACACGGAGATATGAATGTATTCATTCCAAGAGAATATATGACATTGTTGCTTACTTGTATCAACCAACAATACCCACACATTATTGTACCAAAAGCAGCACCCACCCCATGTATCCTAACCTAGCAACTTCTTCGTCGACCATACCAAACAAGCACAAATTAATAGCTATGAGTTAGGAATCTAGGAGTCCCCCGGTTGATGTTTCGGGCTTCTTGATAACCAGCACGGGGCACTTGGCATACTGAACACAGTAATCGCTTATGCTCCAGGCGAAAGCCCTGCAGCAAATCCCCAAATTCATCACTGATATGATGATTCATGACAGTAAAGTCTTTTTCATATAGAAACACAAAACTCACCCTTTAACTCGTCCAAGACGATGCTCAGCTAGCACCAGCATACTGATGTTGTGCTTGTCCACTGCATCGCATATCGCCTGTTTTTCATCTCCTTCTTCCAATACTGTTTCTGCATTGATCTGTGTAACACAAACATGTTTATATGATAATCACCCACAAAACAGCTTTTCTTCGGTTAGTAAAATGTCATCCCACTAATTAGTTTGCTTATTGATCCCATTTTAGGTGTAGTTTATTGCAATTTCTTATATGTTATAAGTTCCTTGGGAACACTTGATCAACTTCTTATAAGCAATCAACACTACTAAATTCTGCTAGGACTTGTGATCAGGACTGGGGGTCATGATCAGCGTATAGGCCGAGTGAGGTTCCATCCTAAAACCAACTGATAATAGGAGGATCGAAGGAGTCCATCGGTTTATATACTAGGCTTGTTTTTGCTCAACTTTCGACGTTGGACTCTTTTAGTCTCTTCACATCTCTCAATGAACACAGATTTTAATTTGACAACCAACAACTTTCTACACTACAATCAAGGTTGCTAGGCCATTTTAGTTGCAGCTTATAGCAATTTCTTACACATTACAAGTTCTATGATCAGCTTCTTATAAGCAATCAACACAACACACCAAATGAACGAACTATTTAGCTTACCAAACAAAAATACCCCAACCACAAAGTAATCTTACAGCTAAATTTCAATTTTGATTGCGAAACACGACGAGCCCTGGATATGAAATACAAGAGATCGACTTACCCCGCGGCTGGTACAGATGCTCTTTGCTTTCTCTAGGAGACCAACTGCAACGTTCTTCTCTATCTCTTGCCTTGAGTTGACGAAATCCGCAGCTGCGCATTTAACACACCACACATAGTACACAAACCATCATAAGCCTGCCTCAAACACCAATCACACATGATCCAATCAATTAGTCAATTAGTCAAAAACTGTGATGTTTGAAGAGGTTATTAATATTAACTGTTGTTGACAGTGGAGTAGAGGCGAGCGGAGCTCAAGGAGGCGGCGAATATGTTGATGTAGTTGGGAGTGGGCTCAGCGGCGAAGACGACGAGCTGGTGAGAGTGGAGGGTATCACGGAGGTTGTCAAGCGCCCATAGCAAGGCATGGTAGCTTCCTTCATTCTCATCAATTGCCACCATCACTTTCTTCCTCTCTGCTTCCATTTTCTTACACACACTTTGCCCTTGATTTCTTCTTGTGTTTAGTGTTTTGATTATGGGGTTTTGCAATTTTTGGTGTTGTTGTTGTTGAAGATGAAATCAAGGTAATTGAGTCATGACTCATGAGTGGGTTTGTAAAGGGTTTTGGGATTCAATGCTGAATGGCATTTTTAGTTAGGTGGAGGATTGAAACTTGAATGGTATGTTTAGCTGCCAGTCAATTAGTCAACATTCTTTAAGTTGGTGTACAAGAAATGCTTTTATTTTATAGGGTAAATTACAACAAACCACCCTTAAAATAAAAGTTTACAGAAATACACCTATAAATTTTTTTTTTTTATGTGTCAAAGTTATAAAAAAATATTAATGTTTTCATATTTTCTTAAATGTGTGGTAATGTATAGTATAATTAGGTTATATTGAATACAAAAGGTGAGAATTGAATATCTTAAAAATACTTTTTACATATTTAAATGGTCACGGGTGGTTTTTTTTTTACAAACTTTTATTTTAAGGGTGGTTTTTTGTAATTTACCCTATTTTATAATTAGAATTTGTTTATTCAATTAATTGACATCCTAATATCCTTAAAAGGATTTAATTTAACATAACGGTCATGTGGGCTATTAACACATGAGATATACATAAGATTTCAGAATGACAGTTTGTTTGATGTGATAGGTTTATTGTTTATAAGGATTAATGATATGGCATTTAGCAACCCCCTAATCTACAATCTTCCTTAATTAACTTATGACGTAGGGCGTGTTTTCGTGTTTAGGGGAGGAAGGGTGGAGAATTTTTATTTCGGGCAATGTAACTGAGGGTTTGGCATGGGTGGAAATTCGGGGTGGACGGGGTGCAACGGAGTGGGGATAGCTGATTTTTCCCACCCAGTGACATTAGGATGGACGGGGTTATTTCTCGAAAATAATCCTCAATTATCCAAACACCATTTTCCGAAAATAATTTCAATCTCATCCACTTCAAATAATCCCAAAAATAATCTTCATCCCCTCCATCTCTTAAAATAATCTCCACTCCTAAAATTTCATCCTCTTCCCCAAAAGCCAAAGATTTTGTGAAACCTGCCTAGGCACCACCTAGGTGCCAGGCGACCCCCTTCCGTCTATAGCAAGGTGGGCGTCTAGACATGTCTAGGTGGTCGCCTTGACCGCCTAGGTGCCATTTAGATGCTAGGCGACCCCTCATCGCCTAAGATTTGTCAACGCTTTTGAAAGCACTGCCTATAATCAATTAATCCCGTAGATTCGGTTGAAAGGTGTTTTTCATGATTTCTGTGGTAACAGTCCAATACACTAGAAAGCTAGTGGGGGAATCATGGTAGCTACTAGCTAGTAAAGAAATTTTTGCCCACTTCTCCATCCACTTTCTTAAAGCTAAACAATGGCGATTTCTTTCATTTTTTTCTTTCATTTTTTCCTTTCAATTCAATATTATTAAATCACATAATGTGTCTAGTTTACAACATTTGTGACAATATCTTAGCATGGAAGAGATATATGCTCTTGATGTAGTAACATCAAATAACAATCCTACCATGTCGAGATTTATTTGCGAGCTAAGAGAGCCTTGTCATCTCACCTCACCTCGTATATATGGATAGGTTGAATGGGTTTGATATAACAGATTTATGTAAAATCTAATCAGTTTTTCCAAATTGCTTATGTGAATGTTAACAACATGGAATGAAAAGATGTAAAGCAATGAAACATCAAGAAGATGAAGTAAAGAGAGGAAGAGAGGGAAGAGGAGCTTAACTAGGAAGTGCAAGAAAGTAGAGCCTAGCGGCGCCCAAGGAAGGGGAAACGGGGAATGCAGCAGAGCTCAGAAGCCGCGGCTGAGCCATGAAGATGACAAGTGAATTGGTATTCTCCATCAGACACTTCCCAAGGTTGTCGAGCACCCACATAAAAGCCCGGTAGCTGCCTTGGCTCTCGTTGATCACCACCATCACCCTCTTCTTACTTCCTCGTCGATCCCTGCAACAACCTCCAAGACCCACTATTTGATCATCTCCATCTTGCCTTCCCTTATCTCTGCACATGATGAAAATTAGGAAATCTGTTTCTCACAAACTAAGGCTAATGGTTGCAAATATCAGATATGGCATCCTATTTGTTTGAGTAGGAAAAGAGGAAGCATTAGAAAAAGGAGATGCTTTAATTTTTCAGTTAATACCTCTATGGCTCTATGGATTGTCCTTTTTAGTTTCCCAAACACTTTATTGTTTTTCAAAAAAGCAACCAAGGTCCAAATTACTACACTCTTTTTTGTGTTAGTGAAAGGAAAATGAGTACGGATTCTAGTTTCCAAATATTTTATAATATCAAATCTCAAATTAGGTCACTTTGATCTTGTGTTTTAAGGGATTGAGGCCATTTTGGATGATATATATGTGTTTGAATCTACTTGGGTCATGTGAGGTTTGAATATAAGATTAATTTATTTGGCCCTTTTGAGGAGCACTTGCTGTATACAAATCAAACAAAACATGATCAAGTCTAAAATTTTCTGGTGCAAATCCCCCAATGCCTTTCCAGAATCACAGTTTCAGACTTGATTCCATGTTCACTCAAACAAATCCAGACTAACACAGTTGATGAACACCGGACAAACACTTGGCCAAACTACAATTAAGTGATGATCCTTTCAACACAGGTGTACACTCATTGCAAAGTCCATTGTTCATAAAGGAATAATCTTTGTCACTGGTGTTGCTAATATGACATACTTTGTTATTAAGAGAGGCGGAAGCTTTGAGAATAGCGGTGCCTTGTACAATCAATTTGAGTCCTCCTGGCGCGTGAACTGAACCAACTTGGACCTTATTTCTGATGGTATGCGGAGAGGGCGATAGTTCTTGTCAAGCCAAACAGCAGTGGCCTTAGCTTCAAGTACTGGCTGCCAAGCAGAATTATGGAGTTGAATTGCAGTAAGAGATGTTACGAAACAAGGCAAAGAGAGTGCAAGATCTATAACTGACCTCTAGATTTGGCAACTTATAAATAAGATGTTCAAAGTAGAAGCGAGCAGCTGAGGTGTCTGTCACCCTAACCCTGACCACAAACTTGTCTCCACTCTGTTCATATCAAACACCAAGAATTGTTTGGATAGAGCAACCGTAGAGCGCATTGTAACAGATGCAGTATAACACAGCAATGGAAGACGACGTACTTTAAGAGGTCCAATGAATTTGAGTGACAGCTCAGAAAGTGCCAAAGCTTCCCCAGTGCGAGCAACTGCATCGGCACTGATACCAACCCTATCTAATAGTTCATGACGAGCTGCGCAAAATACATGTTTGATCATCTTATCAGCGGACTCATACAAGCACTCAAGTGATCAAAACAACTCAAACCATGTTTGATCAAATAGTTCAGCTGTTAAAAATGAATTGGTGAATCATATAAAGAAAATGAATTGCTGAATCAGATATATCGGATTCAACAATTCATTTTTTGGTTACATAACTTATTAGAAGATTCTATCATACAAAAATATAGAAAGATGGGATTTTAAACACTAATTTTTCGGTCATTATCAGATTATTCCTCCGCATTGCTGAGTTACATAGAACTGAAGAAGAAACTCCAGATCCATTGGATCTGTGTTCAGTTATTAAGGAGTTATAATACCAATTTATAGAATCACACACACACACATCAAATCGTCATCATATTCACATTTCACAGTGACAATCAAAAGACAGCAGTCATAGTGGAGACAAATTGGTAAAACGAAATATGAAAAAGATTGAATCTTTATATGAAATGCAAAAACCCTAACCATGTTGACAGTAACTTGCATAAACAGCATTGTTGACCACTCCATACTGATCGAGTTCATAATCACGCACCTTGAGCTCAACATCCAGGAAATTGCTCATACTGAAAGCGGAAATATAAGCAGATGTTCCCACTAATATTCAGCAATGTATGAATTACAAATTTCAATCAGAGAAGCAATCGCAATCTTATGAATTAAAACTTGCGTCTTCCCATGAAATTAGAGAATGCGCAAGGTAGTAGCCGAATTGAATAACGAAATAAAACAAACACGAGCTCAGGAATCAATTCGAAAACCTAACCTCGGCACTGATAATTGGGAAATGAAAAGATCGAAAGTTGAAGAGACGGAGAGAAAGAGAGAGGACGATACCCTCTGCCGCTTCTGAAATCAAAAGGAGGAAGGGAAATGGAGCACCAAACCGGACGAGAATGGCGGAGGATCGGCGGAGAAAGAGGGCGCCGCCAGTGGAAGGAGTGGCATGGGGTCGGCGGAGGCGGCGGACGACGGTGGAGGACGCCGAGCGTGGAGCGGGGATGGGCACGTGAGATGGGGAGGGTCACGTGAGGACGAATGACGACGGGTGATTGCCACATGGTGTGGTGTGGTCTGGTGTCGGAGATTTCACAGAGAGACTCACAGTTGAAATTAAAACCCACATTGATCTTATCGATGGCCTCACACACAGTCGTGTGTTGGGGCAATGGGTAGGTTTAAGCCTGTTATCGTTTTTGGCGTTTTAGCGCGTGTTTGGCAAAATGGGGTTTTTTGAGGAGGTGTGATTTTTTTAGGAGGTTGAGTTTATTTGGGGTATTATGGAGGTGTGGGAGATGAAGTTTTTTTTTTTTAAATAACCTTGAAAAAAACCTAATTGGTGTTTGGTGGATATAAGGGGTTGAAGATATATTTATGGGCAAAATGACTTTTATACCCTCATCAATTTCTTCCATGGCAGCACAAATTTCGGCAGCCTCTTTGGGGCTTTTCTCTGTGACACTTTCTTCGGGCGTTACAAGACCCTTGGATTATCCACCATCACCATGGCAGATGACCTTTGTCCTAGCTGGGTTCGGGTTCTTGATAGTGGGGGCTGGAGGAATCCGGCCCTGCAACTTAGCGTTTGGGGTGGACCAATTCAACCCGAACACAGAGTCAAGGAAGCGGGGAATCGACAGCTTCTTCAACTGGTACTTCTTCACCTTCACCTTCGCGGAGATGATCTCGCTCACCTTGATTGTGTACGTGCAAACCGACATCGGCTGGGCCATCGGGCTGTCCATACCAACGCCAATCGATTCGATTTCAGTGTTTGCACAAAACCCTAACCCTTTCGATTTCAGATCTGGAAGCCGAAAGTTCATCAATTTCAACCCAGACCAGTCACCACGAAGAAAAAGAAGAAGAAGAAGGAGGCCGACGGAACAAGGAAGAAGAAGAGGCGTACCCGAAAGTGAGGACGAAGAAGGACGACGCAGCTGCGAGCGAAGAACGACGCCTGATGCGTGGGCTTCTCTGCGCGAGGGCAATATGGAACACTTTTTGGAAACCCCTTGAAATAAACTCCATAATCTCCCCCCCCCCCCCCCCCGGTTTTGATTTCACAGAAAATAATCCGCACCTTGAACTCATGGAAGCTCAAGCGTGAGCTGCTTTCAAACACCTCTTGAAGAGGTTAAATTTTTTTTAACCTCTTGAAACCTAATTTAATACGCTATCAAACAGGGCCTTAGTTAGGCCAAATTCCTCAAAATCACCTCTTAAATGCATTATTTTATACAAAATCACCCCCTAAATTAAAATTTTCCAAAAATCACTATTTAAAAGCTAGATGTTTTTTTATTATTAAAAAGCTAGATGTTTTTTTTATTAAGTCTTGGAGACCAATGTCGTCACTCGTCATTGATGTCGAGACCCCAGGCAGAGCGACAAAAACGTGCAACCTTATCCGTCACTTTGTTGCCATCGTGAGATACGTGAGAGAAAGAGACATCTCTCACACTCAACAAAAGGTTTTTAATGTATGACATAATCATTTCGATTTCTCAATGGCATTTGGTTCGTGATTTTAGGTAATTTATTATTATATGTGAATCTCCTTCGATCTGTAGTTTGTCTATACACAGCTGTAAAGAATGGGTAATGCCTTGTCTTAAAGCAATAGCTTCTCCTTTTAAGGGGGTCTGGTGACCTATCGTGTTGTAGCCAATATGAACGGGTCGTCCTTCTCAGTCTCTAATAATAAAGTCAATCGAACTGTTGTTATTCGGAAGAGTGGATCCATCAAAGTTAAGTTTGAACGTGCCTAACAGAGGTTTTTTCCATCCGATAGTTTTTCGTTGAGTATTTTTCTTAATCCACTGGTTGGTTGCTTTGGCGTAATTTAGATATGTGTTGATATTTTGTTCATAAGTGGCAGTGCTAAGCCAGCTTACCATGTGGGCATTGGTTATTTGTTGGATTGTTTCTCGCGATGGTAGTGGTTCATACCAAAATATAATTTGGTTTCTAATAGACTATGTTGTCCACTAGGAGAAAGCTAATTTTTCCTTTCATGTTTTTGTTAATTTGTTACCCAGATACGTTAGGATGGGCTTTATTTCTCTGGAGTTCGCGGTCATCTGGTTTATGGTTTCACAGATATCCATTGGTAGTGATGGTTGGATACTATTGTACTGACATTCTAAGAAGAGGTGCGTATCATCCTCAGTTGCACGGTTACATAGAATACAAGTTGATGGGACTGGGACCCCTTTTTGGGTGAGTCGTGTGGTTGTTGGTAGTCCTTGTTGGCTCGGTTTCCAAAGGAATTTTTTTATTTTAGGGGGCATGTCGACTTTCCAAAGCTAGATGTTTGTAAATGATCATTCATCCTACCTTTTACGTTATTAGTACAAAAACTATTTTGTCCGTTCATCACTAATATCCTAGTTCATCTCTCGTCAATTCCAAATATTTTACAAAATCACCCCCTAAATTAAAATTTTCAGGAAATCAACATTTAAAAACTAGATGTTTGCAAATGACTACTCATCCTACCTTTTATGTTAAATTTGATGTTAATCTTGTAAAAACTATTTTGCCCCTTCATCATCAATATCCTAGTCCATCTCTTGGCAATTCCAAATGTTTCATTATTGATTTAGCTAGTTCGAGGTTCTCCAAATGTTCATCATTCAAATGGAAAATGAAAGCTATTAAAAGACGATCTCCTTTTACCCTTCACATTATTATTAATATATTAATAGTAAAGAGTAAAATGATAAGTTCACACATTTAACAAACAATCATAACAAAAAAGGTGAGATGTGTAGGGTTGTTTTCTTATTCAAACAGCTTGTACTCGACTCGAAAAATCTCGAGCTCGGCTCGTTTGTAGAGGTAAAACAAGATGAACTTGAACATTGTTTTGTGCTTGAGCCGAGCTTGAAAGCTCGATTGTGTGTTAAATGACGAGATTACCCCTAGGGTTATGTAACTGTGTGTGATATGTCATCCGCCTCCCTCTTT
The DNA here is from genome assembly GCA_037127255.1 of Persicaria tinctoria. Classification (NCBI taxonomy): domain Eukaryota; kingdom Viridiplantae; phylum Streptophyta; class Magnoliopsida; order Caryophyllales; family Polygonaceae; genus Persicaria; species Persicaria tinctoria. The sequence goes on along the minus strand of JBANSL010000002.1, from coordinate 85,001,917 downwards.
CAATCTTCTACTTCATTCGTTCATTCAGCACACTTCATCGTCTCCCTCTTTCAGTCCTGTTTCCCTCGTTCAGTCTTGGAGCTTCGACTCCTGCCTCCCTCATACAGTCTTGATGCTTCGACTCCTGCCTCCAGGCTTCGACTTCATACGTTCGGGTGGCCACTGTTCTAAAAAACGCTCTTGGCGTCCGCCTAGACACCGCCAAGACGCTTGGCGTAGGCTAGCCGCCAAGACACCGCCAAGGTGCTTGACGTTTCTTGGCGTTTGACACTTTGGCTATTTCTTTTGAATTTGAGATCGATTTTTGTTGTTTTATGTTGTTAATGTAGAAATTATGGATTATGATGTTTATTTAAACATGTTTATGAGATTTTATATTTGATTTTATGTTTGAGTCTAACAACGGTTAAAATGATCATGATGTTTATTTGATTTGTATCATGTTTTTTTATTTAAAGATGTTAATGACTTTAAAAATGCATATTTTATTACATTATATGAGTTTTAAATATGTTCAAGAGTTAAATATAAGAAAATAACCAAAAAAACATTTTATCCGCCAAGAATCCGCCAATAAGGCCGCCAGACCGTCTTGGCGCTTGATGGTACCTCACCGTCAAGCATCCGCCAAGCGTCTTTTAGAACATTGGGGTGGCAAGTGGTTGCGACTTTGAGTAGCAGGCCCTTCGGTGGTGACTTCGACTTCGCTTAGCAGACCCTCCGGCGGTGAACTCCAGTTCAATAGATCTTTACACTCTTCCCTTTGCTCCCTCTTTCCGGCAGCGACATTGAGTAGAAGGCCCTCCGACGGTGAATTCCTCCCCGACCAGGTTCGTTCTGTATTGTGTTGAAACAATTAGAGTGGCGACATGTTGGGATAAAAATGTCACACAACATATAAGGGTGGGAGAAGAGCCCCTACACAATGGCTTAGGATTTTGTGTTAGAAGGGTGGATCCCGACCTTATAACAAAAACAAAATTAAACCCGACACGACTCTCGTTTTCATACGACCCGGCCGGAAATTCTCGGAATCTCACAAGGTATGGTATTAGAGCAGGTCCGAGTTGGGTCGGTTTTCCTGGCTTTGGGATAGGCTAAAAGAGATTGAGACGCTGAAACCCGTCGTAAAAAAACAAAAAACCGGGCGAGCTATAAAGAGATTGAGAGTCTCAACCCGGAAGAAGAAAAAAAATGGTCCAAGTGTCAACCCAATCAAGGCGGGTTGCACTTGAGAGGGCGTATTGTGATAAAAATGTCATCAAATGTGGGTGGTAAAAAGATCACAACATATAAGGATGAGAGAAGCTCCTACACAATGACTTAACCTTTTGTGTCAGAAGGATGGATCCCGACCTTATAACAAAAACAAAACTAAACCCGACACGACTCTCGTTTTCATACGACCCGACCGGAAATTCTCGGAATCTCACACGATCAACTCTCTCCCTATATCGTTTACAGGTTGTGTTGAAATAATTAGGGATAAGAAGTTGATTTTATAACAAATTTGAATTCAAATAGGAATGATCTTGCTGTCATTCAAATGGGAATGACCTTGCTGTCATGTTTTTAGCTTATAGCTTAATTTTGTTTGATAAACTTGCTATCATATTTTTAGTACCCATTTGTGCACCTTTGATCTTTGTTGATAAACTTGTTGTCATGTTTGTAAATGAACAGCTGAAATGAGTTGAACGAGCCGAACGAACGAGTTTAGACAACGAGCTCGAATGAGTCCAAGCTCGTTCATTCAGTTTGACTGAGCTTGTCAAGTTGAGCTCGAGCATGCGATTGAGCTAGCGAGCTGAGCTTGAGCGTAAAAAAACTCGTATAAAATTTAGGCTCAAGCTCAGCTTGGCTCGTTTCCCCATCGAGTCAAGCTTGAACATGTCAAGTTCGACTCGTTCGGTTTGTATATCATCTCTAGATGAGTAGTTTTTTTTACAAACATCTAACTTTTTAAGGGTGATTTTCTAAAATTTTCAATTTGTGATATAATTTTGTACAATTAATGTATTTAAAGAGCGGTTTTCTTGAATTTGACTTTTTAATTACTTGGTCTCTTTTCACTCCTCTCACTAGTATTACAGTTACTCACTATTACTCCCTCCGTCCAAAAATACATGGACTTTTACTATTCATGCACGCTTTTTTAGGAGTTAAAAAACTATATAAAATATTAACTTTTTTCTTAATTTTTTTAATAATTACAAACTTATTATCAATAAGTTTGTAATTATTAAAAAAAAGTTAATATTTTATATAGTTTTTACCTTCTTAAAAAAGCGTGCGTGAATAGTAAAGGCAATGTATTTTTGGACGGAGGTAGTATTATTTTTTATTTTTATTAATTTCAATATGCAAATTCTACATGATTGTTTTGTTCATAGTGGACGTCTTGAAGTGGTAAATATGTTCATAGTGGATGTCTATATCATAAAAATCAAATAAATAATAAATTAAATTTTAATACAAGAAAAACTCACCACATTAAATTGATTGAATGACAGTGACATCTTTTTTTTTGATTCAAAATGACATTGACATCTTTTTTGTGTAGTGAAGGAGGACAAGAAGGGTATAGTTTTTTTTTTTTGGTGATCAAACGGAGAGAAACGACTCCCCTAACCGGTAATCATAAACCAAATCAACAAAACAATAGTCTGCACAAGGGAAACACAACTGTGTTGTCTGATCATGCCCTGAGCATCCTCCAACGGAAGCGGACGGGAGGCAGCAAGGGGGTCTTGCAGGAAATGAAAACCAATAGGAAAATTGAAAGCAAGCGAGGCCAAGCTATTCACAACAACGTTAGCCTCGTGAAAGATATGACGGAATTGGACGGACCAATCCCTACAAAGGAAGCCGTGGCAATGAACCACAAGGCTAAACAGAGGGTGCGAAGGCTTCACCTTCTTCGCAATAAGGTTGATGATGACCTCCAAGTCGGCTTCGATAAGAACCTTCTTATGACCCAAACTCCACACCAGCTCTAGCCCTTTGATCAAGGAGGGTAGAGATTGATAAAAAAAAGTTTCTCTAATTTTGACAATAATAGATTAAACTCTGTTTATACACATTTTTCATCATTGGTTGACCAAACCCAACCCAACCTAGAAATTTATGGGTCGAATGACTTCGGGTAGTTTCGGTTTTGGGTTGAATCACTGTCATCAAGACCCATATTTTTCAGGCCGTTTTGGGTTGGGTCCTCGGGTTGAATCATTTTCGTCAAACACCTTATGTTTGTGTCAAGACCATCGGGTCAGGTAAATGTTTTTATTAATTCATAAAAAAATTGATATTTTATATCATTGTTAGCTAAATACATATAGAAAAGTCAAATACCTTATATTTTAGATCGAATTGAGTATTATGTGAGCAAGTACTGAATTTTTTAAATCATTAAATTAATTTTCACCGCTTACTTTAGTCGTCGCCTCCTACCACCGCTTCATCTCTAGTCGATCGCCTCTTCATCTAATGGTATAAGAAAGATATGGAAATAATTAGCTAAAAAATCAAAATTCTAAAACTATTTAGGGAAGTAGCCACTATTTAGGGAAATAGCCAAAGTGTTGACTTTTTGACTTTTTAATTATAGAAAACTATCTCTATTTATATTAAATTACGAATATTATCCGAAATTTCTTAGACTTTAAAATATTACTACGGACTTAATACTAATTGCTTATAAAATGACTTTTGGTGGTACTAACTACCATAATCTACTAACTATATTATGAATAATAAGTTTTCTATGATTTTAAGCCCACCACGCTCTACAACTAGAACTTCAAGCTAAAGAAGTTTGACACATACCTGAACGTAGTTACTCTGGACTACCGACGTTCCTTAGCTTTCGGCTTTCTAGAGGTGGCTAACCTTCAACCAGGTCTCCTTTAGTTGAGACTGAGCATAGATCTGTTTCGTTTCCTACCTCATATCGTAATCTCTAGCTTTTGGTTTTGCTTTTGAGATAGTGAAGGGATTTGAATCAAGAAAACAAAGTATTCAGAACATAGTGTTCAACTACGTAGTTTTCCCTTTCTTAAAAACAAACTTTATTGAATCTGGGAAATATTACAACACACAAGCACTCTTAATTTAGAACTTAAACACACTTAACACTCATATCAGAAGATCCATTGAAAGGTTTTGAACTTTAGAGTGATGGAAACACCAATCTACTCAAATTCAAAACGTTTCTACTTCTCTTTCTGATTTACAAACTATCTTCTCTCTCTGAACATATATTTTTCCTCTCTGGAATTCGGTGTCCCTGAACTCCAAATGGATGCCCTATTTATAGAACAAGTCGAAGGATATTGGATGCCTCTCCAACGGCTAAAACAAGTGGCCTACAGGCTGGCCTGATAAAGCAAACAGTAAAAGCACACAGTACACCCATTATTTTTCAGGTTCACATGGTAAAAGCAAAAACAAATCAGAAAGTATAATAATTGTGCTGGTGGATGATGATGGCTTTCAATCGCCCAGGTTCTGGACCCCTTCTTCTCCCCTATTTGCTTTTAGGTCATCATCATTGTAATCTTGTACTAAGTCTAGAGTATTATCAAACTCTAGATCTTGATCGTTATCTAAATCAAGATCAAGCATTAATCCTTCAGTGTATTCTCGATCCCATATGCAATCAGCAAATCAATCAATCTCTCGTGACCTCTTTTATCTAAAAAGTGTTCGGCTTCTATTTGTGCTAAATAGAGCTCGATGGATTCGGACCTGTCTATGGCTTGCTGCATTAATGGCTTGAGTTGTGGGGTTATGATGAAGGTTGTATTTCCAACTTTGAATATCCCACAGTCAGTGTGTTGATACTTGGTGATGTTGTAGTAGATGTAAAAGAGCCCTTTTGCTTTTGCCTCCCATGAATGCCTTACTACGTCGATTATTCTCTCTACTACTGGATCTCTCACGTACCAATATTCTTCATTAAATAGCAGGAGGATTAAGTAATGTGGTAACCAGGTTTTTCCCTAGTTAACATCCATGCAGGCACTGATAACACGACAACAATTTATTTCCTCTATCTTCTCGAATTTTGTTGCTTTGAGAAATACCTCCTTCTGGAATTTAGTGAAGTACTTGTACAAAACGCTTTGTTCCTCTTCTTTTGTCCATGGTCGCTTGTAATTGTAGAGTCCATTACACATTCCATATTTCCATGATTTTAAGTAGTCTGCATCTCCGTCTAGCACGACGGGTAATGATAATCCTCCTAATCCGGCGCCATTGTTTACATAAAAATGGTTACATCATTTTCTCATCCTTGCTGGAGTATTGTGATCCCTCAAGGTTACCATCCAGTAGAAGTTTTCGAAATCTCCCATGCTCCATCTTTTGCAGATGTCTTCCTGGAGTTCAATAGGTAGTTGGCGAACTTTTATTATTATCTCCAGGGTTAACATTCGTATAACCGCTTTGTGTCTTGTTTGTAAGAGTCCACGACGGAATCTATTTTCAGTAAACCTTCCAAAATCAACAGAAATATAAAAACATGGAGGGGAAACCCATCCTTGGTATCCTCGTATTTCTCCTAAGAGATCAACATCGTATGAGTGGAATACTTACTGCGGATTTTCCCACCGAGTTTGATTTCTCTGATCCATCCGCTAACTCTCTCGTTAAGCTGTCAGCTAGAGAATTTTTCGATCCCTGCACATGTTCAATGGTAAAAGTGAATTGATTAAGGGCTAATTGCCAACGCAGGAGTCTCCCATGCACTTTCATATTATCAAGATTATTATTTATGAAACCCAATATTCCTTTAAAATCTGTTTTGACTGTAAAAGGTTTAGAAGCTAAGAAGATTATAAACTTCTGGATTCCACGATAAATTGCAAGAATCTCCTTTTCCATGACAATGTAATTATATTCAGATTTGTTGAAGTTGCCGCTGCTATACTTGCAAAGCTTATTATCTTTCTTTAGTTTCAAAACAGCTCCCCAATGATAATCACTAGTGTCTGTTTCGAGAACTAACTCATCTTCTTCATTAGGTAAAGTCAATATTGAAAGTTTTTCACATCTTCTTTTCAGCTCTTGAACTATTTTAGTATCTAAGTGAGTCCAACTCCAAACTTGATCTTTCTTTAATTTAACCTGTAGAGGTTTTCTTAACTTGGTCATATCTTTAATAAAATCAGAAGCATAAGTAAGACAACCTAGAAATCTTTCTAGATGTTTCCTATCCTTGATTTCATCAGGAAATTTTTCTACCTTTTCCAGAATATATTCTTGCAAGACAATTTGACCTGCTTTAATCTTTAATCCTAGGAACTCAATTTCAGGTTCAGCATAGATGCATTTCTTTTGTCCTAGAATTATTCCATGGTCGATGCATTTTTGGGTTATAGCTTTCAAGTCATGCTTATGTTGCTCTATAGTTTTAGAGAAGATTAAGATATCATCAATGTAAACAAGACAACGATGTTTAAATTCTTTGAAAACATTATCCATTCTTCTCTAAAATATTTGTGGTGCATTTTTCAAACCAAAGGGCATGACTACCCATTCATAGTGTCCTTGTGGGGCACTAAATGCAGTAAGTGGAATGCTTTCTTCATCCATTCTTACCTGCCAATAACCAATTTTGCAATCCATTTTAGAGAACCAAGTGGCTCCCTGTATTCTATTAAATAAGACTGTCTTATTAGGGATATAATATCCATCAAAAACAGTATTATCATTAAGCTTTTTATAGTTGATAACCATTCTAACTTTTCCTCTTTTTTCTTCAGCATGATTCCTGACCATAAAGGCATGACTAGAATGAGGACTTTTACTTTCTCGAATTAATCCTTTCTTTAAAAGTTCATCAATTTGTTCTTTAAATTCTTGTTGATCCTTATAAGTGTACACCATTTGTTTTACTCTAATGACAACTTTTGGATCTATTAACTCTATAGTTGCAAATGATTTATCTTTTTCCCAAAATTTTAAAGGATTTTCATAATATAACTCCTTACACATTTTTTCTTGCTGCTTAAGGATTTTTTCTTTTAATGTTACATCACATATAGAAAGTGCAAATTCTCTTTGTGTAGGAAGAATATATTCCTCACCACGCTTAGTGCGCGTAAACTCTATTGCTTGATGTGTATAAGCTTGTTTAATCTTATTTACCCAAGCATCTTCTCCATGAATGTTGAAGACCATCATGTCTAGTGCTGAGTTACCGGAACATGGAGTCTTTGGAAGTTATTTCCAATAAGCATATCATGTGATGGCTGGTTAGTAGCCCAGAGTGTAGGAATTACACATTGGACTCCTCCTATCAAGATAGGTACATCAGAAGCCAATTCTGAATGAACCATGATACTATCATAAGCTATTCTGACTTGAATTGGTCTACGAGATTTCTGCCCGATAAACTCAGGAAATAATGCCTTCTTACCAAAGCATACTGAACATCCGCTGTCTACAATGGCACATAACTCATATTTATTGAACCCTTCTAAGCAAATACTTATCGGGATATAAATGTTATTGGGGTTGGTAATCCTATAGTTTTTCTTTAGTGATTCTTTGCTGACATGTTCAAGGCTTTCTTCTACTCTCATATTATCTCCATAGAGATGTCTGAGGCCTATTACTTCCATCCGCATACCTATTTCATCTTCAAACAATGGATATGTGAGAGATTCTTTGAACTCTTTAGCCCTTGGATCATTTTCATAGATAGGTTCACTAATGGTTTTAGTGGAACACCCTATTAGCTAACCATTTCGGAATGGATCACCGGAAAGGACTTGTGGATAGTACCCATAGGTCCCCGGTTCGAACCTCAGAATGACCGCTCTTTATTTACCTATTCAAGGAATACCCTATTAGCTTTCCTTTTGGCTCTGAACTAGATGACCCCTCTTAGTTTTCTCTAACCTTTTGAACTATTGGAGGAATTGATGTTATTGATTCCTTAAAAGGATAAGAACCTAGATCTACATTATGTTTGGCTGGTTCTCTTATAATTTTATTTTCCAACCTCTTGTTTAATGCTGCTATCATGCTTGCTATGCCCTCATCTACCACAAACGATTTATCTTTTCTGCTCGAAGTAGCTCCTTGATTCCTCGTGGTAACACTAAGATTAGGATTGAACCTAAAACTAGTATTTCTAGACAGACTTGGACATCTAGAGAGACTGACTGGTGGTTTGACATTTGTATGGATTATACCTTCTTCATCTATGGTTAGAACCTTATCACTGGTAGTGGCTGTAGAATTTTCAAATGCGTTTACTCAAATGTTTATGAGTCTTATCTGATCAGGTCTTAGTTTAACAGGCACAACCTCTTTGCTTAGACCTACAACCGCGTGTTTCTCAGCTTCTACTATATGATATTTTCGTGGAGGGTTTGTAGTATTTTCGAGTTTATAAACTACCTTCCACTTTAATTGTAAAGGACAAGTCCCCTTATGCATACTAATACCTTCTGTTAACAATTTTATAGATAGGAATTTAGATGCATAATGATCATCTAGACTAACACAATAGTTAGGTCTACAGATCCAAGAAACGGCTCCTTGGCTCAAATTACAAACTATTCCACTAATACATTGATCACTAAACTTTTTATGCCTAATGTCACAAATATAATTAATGCATTGCACATCTTTACCATAGTCTTGTAATGGAGTTATAATTACTTGGATGCCACATATGAAAATATATTTTTTTTTTTTATCTTTGTTATGTTTTTTAATGTTTGCCCAATTTATTAAGTTTACTTCAGTTGCTTGATTTTCATTATTCTTGACAGTTACATCTCCAGACATTTCTTCGCAAACATACTTAGCATATTTAGAGAACAACGATTTTTTAACAAACTGTTCTTTAGCGATGATCGGGAAATCAACCCCTGATCTAGTCATTTCTTCAACCTGTTCCTCGTCAATAGAGGTTTCAGCTTGCTGAAGTTGAGCTAAGGTGGTCATTTCATATTCATCAGAGAACTCACCAGGAGATTCTACTTCCATCATTTCATTAATTTCTTCAAGTTCTAATGACTCATTTTCATATTCTATATATTCTTCAAGCTTTTCTTCTATTATTTCTACTATCACTTTGTTATTCCTTAAAGCTAAATCTACTGCTTCATCTTCAGATAGCTCGATATAATCCAAATTACCTAGGGCTTTTGCTAATCTATTGTTTTTCTTGTTTTTGCATCCATTAGCATAATGACCGGATTCTCCGCATGCCCAACATTTGCAGTTTTTCTTTTTTTTCTCAGGACAGAATGAAGCTTTCCGGAAAAACCTTCTCTTTTTAGAGAATGGTTTTTTTATAATACTTCTTATAATATTTTTCACCTCTTTGTTTATTGAAACTTTTTCTCTTATAGCTTCTTTTTCCTTGATAATCTCTATTGTTACATCCCTATTCTGTTGGCATTTCCCAACAAGTTAAGAGTTGTTTTTTCATTCTTTGGGTGCTTCTCACATCTCGACATTTTTTCTCAACCCATTTTCTAACATAGGAAATTTTGTTACCAATGGTATCTTTATCTCCAATTTTAATTAACTCTCGATACTCTTCACTTATTTGTTCATTAATTGGGGCATGAAGTTTATCAAAGAACATTTGCAGATTAGTGCTGTTTTCTCCTATCTTATAATAATATTTCTCGAATTCTGTTATGTAATTATCAACATATTTCATGTTACAGATTTCAAGATTGTTTAAGGTTTTTTGCCATTTTAAAGCTTCCTTGTCTTTATCTTCTTTTTCTCCAATGAATTCGTCTTCTATTAATTCACATATTAATGTGAACATCGTTACTGGGCTTGCCAAATTCCCAAGCTCTTGTTTTGGTTCCTCACCAATAGCTCCATACGAGTCGGCAAAACATCCATAGAAACTATGTTCTGTGTAATTAAGGAATTGAGAAGAGTTCCATCCTACGTTCATGTTTAATACACTCATCATCATACTTTTCTTCCAAAACTCTATGATGTCACGCCTATTCCTTACGCCATCTAGGTTTAATTTATAACCTGTTTCACTTATGGGTTCTAGATTAATTTCTCTTTGATTTGGTCTATGGTTTGGCATAACGCTTACTCCAAATCTTTCTTTCTTTTCTAAAAATTCTTTAGGCTTTAACCTAGGTCTGTAATTGCTGGTTGAACCATGTTCACATCGTCTGTAATGTCTTCTAGCTTCATTTTGTTCTACTGGTTCATTCTCCCTCAACCTTCTTTGTCTTAAAATTTCATTTAACCTTTGTTGGGCTTTAGATATGGGAATGTTTTCCATGTCTTTTAGGTTAATTAGTCCTATTTGTTGATACTTGATACACAGCCTCTTCGTCGGAGTTCTTTTCAGACTCGTCGTCGCTCATAACTTCTTGGTTCATAAAGTTGGTTTCAATGGCTTTTTGTTTCTGTATTTTCAGCTTCCATTCTGGGTCATCCAACTTAGTGCTAAATCTCTTTATTTGTCGAATTGGATGTTGATTCATTTTTAGGATTTTGATTTTCGTCTTGGTCTTCTTCTTCTATAGTCGGTTTTTTCGTTATATTATCTAATTTAGTAGAATACTTCTTTTTGGATTTTTAAATGGATAACTGTATTTAAAAGGATCCCCTTTCTTGATTTCACCACCTGATGTTTGGCTTATCTGATGGCTAGTTTCGTTAATTGCTTTTAGATTTGTTGAGTGATGCACTTCACCTGTTTCTTTTACAATCTTAAATATTTTACTGCTAATCTTGATATATAATTGTTCTAGTTTTTTAACTTCGAGTTTTAGATCTATAAGTTGGTCTGAAATGAAATGACATTCAAAATTGCTCCAAAATGCTTATCACTTACATCTAAATGTAAAGCATGAGGATAAGTCTTATGGGGGCAATTAGTAGACACCTCCAGATTATCTTATAGATAAATACATATTATTTTTAATTAACTAGACTCTAATACCAAATTTCAGGATCACACAGAAATATGAAAGTATTAAATAATATTAAAGCGGAAATTAGAAAGACAATAACACAAACTAAGGATATAACTTAAACTTATTAAAAGGTAGGGTTTGTTTTTATAACTTTTTAGTCTTTATGGGGCAAAGTTTACAGTTGCATAAAAGTGAATAGTGACTTTTGGCTATTCTCTAAAATACTTTGGAGATTTGGCTATTGTCCAAATATCTTTGGAATTTTTGGCTAAATTCCAAGTTTAGAAGAAGAAAAGAGATCATGGAATGATGTTTAATTATAAGAGGTGTAATTTGGGAATTATCAAAATTTTATGGCTAGTTATTTAATTGTCAATAAAAAAAAGTGGACATTTAGTCAATAATCAATGGATATTTTACCAAATTTCTTTATTATTTTGGATATAATTTCACATATGAAAATTATATTATAATCTATATCCTTATATTGAATGTTTATAAACATTTATATATTATAAAAATCTACATTCTAGAAAAACATAAAATTATTTTTCAAAATAATCAATCTTTTTATTTAATAATAATTTTTAAGCATAATTATTTGAAATAAAGATTTATAAATATATCAATATAAATGTAGATTAGGATAACTTTCTATAAGGACAATATTGTTTTAATAAAAAAATTTACACCGTATTACCGTATATGTATATAGATGTTGGAAAAATATCAAAATCATGTAAGGGCCTCGATAAATCCCAAAAGGGTTTGTTTAAATCCTGCAAGGGTTTGAGTCGTTTGACTATATTCTTGTAGGCGAAATTTTGTTGGTGTTTTATTCGAGCAACGTGCAGTTCTGCTTCCGACGTTTCTATGATGTCTTCTGCTTGGTTGGGGGGGGCGTGGAGTCTAGAGTCGGGACCGGCTGAGATCGTGGTAGTGCGCTTAGGGCGATTCCGTTTATGGGATTGAGTTTCCTTGGAGTTCGTCTGTACTACCCACCACATGAGTTAGAGTCCTGCTGGCCCGCGGTGTCACTATTCGGTGATGCTTGACTTCAATCTTCACCGGCACCCTCAACTTTCTTGTGAGTTGGTTTTCTTTAGTTGTCTTGTTGTAGAGTTTATTTCTTATTGTTTCATTTCACTTGTTGTTTTATTTATGTCTTTTTAGGTTGTATATTTGACGGTTCACCGTCTATCGACTTTATCAGCCTCTCGATGAGTCAGAGCATGTCTGACATTCGAATTATTACCTTATCAAAACAAATATATATAGACGTTGGAAATAAAATAGAGCTTAGCATTTAGCACAAGTAATTACCTAGATAGTAGTACTATTTAGTTTTAATACCATTATAAGCTAGATTATTGAAACTAAAAAAAAAGGTGGTTAATAATACTCCCTCCGTTCAACAAAACTTGACGTTTTACTATTCATGCACGCCTTTTTAAGAGCTAAAAACTATATAAAATATCGACTTTTTAAATAATTTTTTTTAACAACTTCGTAGTTATTATTAATAAGTACAAACTTGTTAAAAAAAAAATTTTAAAAAATGAATAATTTATATAGTTTTTATCATTCTAAAAAAGCGTGCGTGAATAGTAAACGACAAGTTTTGTTGAACGGAGGGAGTATGTTTTAAATTCACTTGATTGGAATTTCAAGTAGAACTTCTTTTTTCGAAAAGGTTCGACTAAAATCCTAAAAGGGATAGTTCAAATTTCAAAATCCCGAAAGGGTCGGAAATACTAATTGTGTATCATTAGTCTAAATAATTTCTCCTCGAACTTTCACTTTGGCTCCACGAGTTTACACACATAGTTTCGTTTGTGTTATAATATTATTACGTGGATGTATAAAGATACGACTTTACTTAGATAGAGTTTACCTTTTATAGATAGATTTATCTTATACTTGGTGTTCAAGGATATGACTCCTACATATTGTATGGGTAGATACTCCACAAGAAATCAATTGAATCCAATCTCATATTCTCCCTTGATTCTTTTGTTTTATAATACGTTATCAGCACGATTGCTAAAACCCTAATTGTTCTCCACTCCTACGTACACCGCCTAACTTATCACCAGCCGCCCATGTTCCCCATAGGCCATAGACACCATCAAGACGCGTATGCAGGTGCTCGGCTCCTGTCCTATCAAATCCGTCGGTGTTCGGAGCGCCCTCCGATCAAGGTTTTCTGCACCGTAATTTTTCCTTATGCAATCAAAGGTATGAATTGCAGTCAAAGGTATGAATCCAATGTCTCTTCTTTATACATGGGTATATATGCAAGCTTCTGCCTTCATGATCATATCATGTGATAAATTTACTTGATTTTGAACAAAGCTCTTATGAATTCCACGTCTTGGCAAAGGTTAGATTTTAATTAATTTATATGATTTCTAAATCAATTTTGAAACTGTTCACATGTGTATGCCTATTAATCAATGTGATTTGTCTAGAAACGTCAATTGATTTATCAATTGAACTTTGGCCTTGTCCGGCAGCCGCCGCCCGCATAATCAGAGGTCTCGCCGCAGGCGAGTTGAAGGCCAGGAGGCGGCTTCAGCGGCCTGATTTTGCCATCGTTGAAGAGATCTTCCGACGGGAGCGAGAAGTTCTCATCACACCGTTCGACGCAGAACGTCGAACGAGATCTTCCGCCGGGAGCGAGAAGTTCTCATCATGCCGATCGAGGCTCGGAAACTGTCCCGCGGCGGTTCTGAGTCCATGGGCGACCTGCACGCGAGCCCAGGAACAACCGATGTGAAGCCGTCGCCGCCTCTGAAAATCCAAAACGAAGAAGACGAAGGATTTTTGGTGCAGTTTTGTGTTAATCACAAAACCAGCCCTCAAATTATCAAAATTGCGGATTGACATGTATTTTTCTGATAAATAACTGAAAAGACCCAAACTTCCAGGGTTATAAGTTTCGCCCCTCATGAAGCGATGAGTGGAAAATCTCTTCCCAGAAGCGATGAGATTTAGCGAGTGAGGTAGATAAACACATCCCCCGAAGAGGATGAATACATAAATTATATCAATCCCCGAAGTGCGCTGTCGTGGAGGTAAGTACAATTTGATTTTTCTAATTTATTATTTTGCTTATAAATAATTTAATTGGTCTCCCGAAGTAGAAAATATTAAATCCCTCGAAGTGGATGAAAATATTTAATGTGATCGATAAAATTCATCCACGTAGCGATGATCAATGATTATTATTTTGTTTAGTTTATTACATTTTTATCATTCATCTCCCGAAGTAGATGAAAAGACAATTCTCATGAAGTAGATAAAAATACATAAGAGGTACGACTGGTACATTATAGTTTGTTTGAATATGTTTCGGAGTGTGATTATATAAGAGGTACGTACGTTGATTTTACTTGCTTGATTAATTAAATCGATCAATTAGAATTTAAAAGGATTTAAGACATGTACATAAGGATGGATAGAATTATGTTATATGATATGTGTTTTAAATAAACCATGATTATAATTTATTAATATTTTGTTTTGGTGATGGATTGTGTCATGTGAGTGGTTTGTCCACGGATCCACACTAGGATATCATGGTAAAAGGAGGCGAATCCTATAAGATTGAACCCTACTTGATAGTGAGTCTATATGGGTTAGACTCGACTTTAAGGCTCGTGATGGAGCTGGACTGATTTTTCAATATTGGTATATGCAATCGAGCTTGCGGTCAGGTAAGCCTAAACATCATATATTTGAATTATGATCTTTGTGCCTCTTGATCGTGAATGATTATATCTATGTGTTATGAGTTCATCTCGTACATTAAATATGGATTACCATTTAGTTGCTAATTGCAATATGCCGTTATTGATTGCACATATAGATTTTATATCATAAATCATCTCATGGTGCTAATATACTTTGATATATAAGAATTTAGAGATTTGATAAATTATGTGCGATTTGGGGTTGATGATGCACATATGATATAGATATGGTTATTGGTTAAATTGACCATATATTGAACGGATACATGATAAATGACATCTAAATGAATTGATACATTGATAAGTTGATGAATAAATTAACGTCATCATGCATCGATTAAATATTAGCCTCATCTTTGTAGTAATGAGCTAAGATGATATTGTTGATTCCACCTTGTACTTGTAAATTGTTTCATATATGATTTGTTACATAGAAGGTTAAATACAAACTCCTGAAGTGGTTGAACTTGTTTGATCCCTGGTCACCAGAAGTTGACATTATTTATGTATCATGAAGTTGATTTGTATTATATCTCCCAAATGTAATTGCATGCAAATAAGAAAACATATTTTGTCTCATAGATGATGATGAAATTAATGTCATTGAAATTTGAGATTACAGTATTTGTGAATGACATTGTTTATTGAAACAAGTGATAAATATCTCAATTGATATCCACCTGAAGTGGCCGAATGAATTTTAATTATGTGTAGTGCATTTATTTTAATTTACTGAGATCGCTTTTATTATTTGCTTGTGAGGTGTATATATTTGAATTTACTTTTGCACAAAACTCTAAGTGTTTCCAGAAGAAACAACTTATTGAGAGTTTTTATGCCATAAACATATGTGGTTATATATTGAGAAGAATTATTTATGTCATTAGTGTTAATAAAAGGCATATATTGAATGAAGAGCATAAATGATCCAACACCTTTGATTATGTAAACTCTGCCATTTTTGGTTTGTTATTGGTTCAATTTGGCTATTTTATGGTGCATGGAATCTTTACTCTATTTATCTATTTGATTTTATTTGCATTTTATGTATATGAATATGCATTGGAAATGTTTCTTGAAGAAACGATTATGGGAAGATAATGCCAATTTTATTCAACAAATGATGATTTGGGAGAAGAGTTGAGCCCGAAGACTCTTTATTTTGGAATCTTGTTCTTAATCTACTTGGGTATGGTAGAACTCAAATAAATAGCTAGCTAAATGACATATGGTTCATAACAACCTCTTTTATTGCCAGATGCAATATATATTGTTACCTCTAGTAGAGGACATAAAGAGGATACGGTGCGCGCGACCGTTGTTAAGATACTGGTCATAATTTTGAGAATGATTATAGATAATCATGTATGAGTCGACTCCCACATCAAGGAGAATGTGGAAGAACAAGTCAAAGATGATGGTTTACCTATTGGATTTGTAATCTCCCAAACTGTGAATGAATCATCGCATGAAAATGTTAGAATGCTTTAGAGCGTGATATTTGATGATATGGAAAACCAGAAGTTTTCATGATGAAATATCTAATGAGTGCTTGTATAAGGTTTAATTATGGCATAATTAAACCTTATACATGTCTCCAGAAGAGCATCAAAATTAGTCCTCGAAGGCCTATTGATATAATCAAGCAATATACTCATATGAGAAAATGGCTCTAGAAGAGCGTCAAAATACTCTAAGTGAAGGAGTGATGATAGATAAATTGGGATCATAAAAGCCAATGGATGACTAATAATTGCCAGAAGCAGTGGTTTTCCCCTAGTTGAGGATGTCAAAAGAAGATCCAACATAATAAATAGATTACCCATATTGGCAATATGGATATAGTATGGAAATGCTATCAATGAAATTGATATTTTGGATATATGAGCATTGAGAAGCTGACGATTAAATCGACCAAGTGGAGTCGTTATTTATGAGATTGTCATTTAGGATAATGCTAATACATGGGATGACCCAGTAGAGTCATCAATAATAGTTAATAAGCAGGCATGAATATCAGGAGCTTGATTCAATTTCGGTCAACAATAGAGTAAATTCTCCCTCTTGTAATTTATCTCTAGTAGAGAGCTTGGTATTTACATGTTCAGTACAGGCACCGAAATCCCCCCAGATTACACTAAATCGTTATAAATCAAGAAAATTGATGTATATGGAGGATTGGGTCCCCATAAATGATCAAATACCTAGAGTTTATCACGAATGATAAAATACTCGGTATTTAGGGGGAGAGGAAAAGGAGATCAAGAAGAAATATATTGCATGGAAGAGAAGTAAACCAATGCACTAGCATGATTTAGATCGAGATTCTAGTAGTAACTTCGAACAATGGTGATGTGTCCACAAGTATACTCATGAAGAGATTTCATGAACGTTGACAATGTTAGAATTGATTATAAGTTGTCTTGAAATAATCAGATCCTTGATTATCGTTGATGGCGCATATATAAGTTTGCACTTGAAGTGTTTGATAAGAATAATTAGAACTTCCAATATGCGGAGGATTAGTTGAAAATTAGTTGAAAGCTCTAAACATATCTCGACCTGTAGTTCGAGTGTACAAAGAGAGGCATATTACAATATGAAGACAAATGATTTTTTCATCTTTGATTAAGTTGTGAAAGGATATTAATGGTCCAGAAGTACCATGTCTTTATAAAATTGGTGATTTATATGCTAAATTGAGGGGGAGAAAAGTTGTACTATTTTCCTTAACTTTGGTTTTTTGTCCCATTTGGGTTTTTCCAGAGCAAGGTTTTTAATGAGACAGCTCCCCTCATAAGGATACATTGTATATCCCAAATTCTAGAAAGAAATAATTCATGCAAAAATGGATTATTTAAGCATGAAGTTTTTGGACCTGTAGCTCCAACATTGAAAAGTGGGTGTTCATATAAAGGAAAACATAAAGCCAAATTGATTGTACAAAAGCCTATTAAAGGTTACATGAGAATGTATTCAACAGGAGTAAATATAATTTGGCTCCAAATGTAAGTGACAGACAATGTAGGTGCATACCCATATAAATGGGAAGAATCGATTGAAAATGCCTGAAGTACCATACAAAGTTGTACTCTTTTCCTTAATCTTGATTTCTATCCCACTGGGTTTTTCCAAGGTAAGGTTTTTAACGAGGCAACTTAAGCACCAGTTAATACATCAGATCCCCCAGATTAAAAATGAAAAGCACAGTAGGTCCTGAAGTACCTTATGCATGTGCATCCAAAGGAGCTCAACACTAATACATGGAACTCAAGCGCGCCAAAGTCAATCACGAAGACATTCCAGCTTATACACATCAAAGACAATGTTGAGATTCGACCATAAGCTCATGAAGACGGCGACATTAAGAAGAATGAGAAGACTCCGAGAAGGATGTTGAATTCAGGGGGAGTATACACGCACTGCACTCTTTTTCCTTTCGATCAGGTTTTATCCCACTGGGTTTTCCTGACAAGGTTTTTTAATGAGGCTGAACCACAAGGGCGGTGTACATAGAAGGCTGCACTCTTTTTTCCTAAGCTATGGTTTTGTCCCATTGGGTTTTCCTAGCTAGGTTTTTAACGAGGCAGTTGGCGGAATAAAGATTGTACATCCAAGGGGGAGTGTTATAATATTATTATGTGGATGTACAAAGATACGACTTTACTTAGATAGAGTTTACCTTTTATAGATAGATTTATCTTATACTTGGAGTTCAAGGATATGACTCCTATATATTGTATGGGTGGATACTCCACAAGAAATCAATTGAATCCAATCTCATATTCTCCCTTGATTCTTTTGTTTTATAATAGTTTGATGTTTTTATCTTCCTTTTTTGGCTTGGCATCAGTTCGCTGTTTTGACGTGGGTGCGCTTCTTTCCGAGTTGGGTTGCAGTATCGGGTATTCGGGTGTCTTGTATGATGATCGAGAGGATAGTGGTGGTGTTCAGGTCTTCGAGGATTCCTCATCTAGGTGGGGGCAACGTCGGTGATCCACACTTCTCCATGTTCGTTTTTTTTTATGGTGGGTTACTGTTCTCCGCCTTATGGGCGTCGAGACGCCGTGTGAGTCGTTGCACTCTCCCGTGTTCTCGGTCTTCGTAGCTCACCTTGGATCTCTCTCAACTTCTTCGCTGACTGGCGACTTTTATGGTTTTTTAGGATTGTTTTTCTCATATGTGCTCATTTATGTGTTTGTATGTTGTATGTTAATAGTTAGTTTGTCTATTGATTCATTTGCCTATCGAGCTTCATCCACGTCTGAGCTCGGATTTTTACCAAAAGAAAGGTAGAACCGACTATTTGTCAGTATTAGGTTAAAATATGTACAACATTTGATTGGTTTTAGATACATCCATCTCTATAATTTGTTGAGGTATATTATAGACTAATAGGCTTTCGGTGGGATCCTTACCCTCTCAAGTCTCAACTCAATTCCTATTCCTTTTCACACTCGTCTATCACCCAATTCTGCTTTAGCTTTCCCATGAAAGCACACTTGACAGCCAAAACCCAATCTTGGTGGAATCTTTCATCCTCCAATGCTTTCTTTAACCTTTCATTAGCCATCAGTCTCCTTCCTCTCCCTCCTCTGTTCATGATCTGCAATGTCGGTCGAGGTGTTGATCAGTCCCAGGATCTCATTCTCTCATGATGTCGACGTTGCTGAAGCCGATCCTGCCATTCCGGGCGAGCCCTTCCCCTTTTCCTCCTCCTCCTCCTCCATTGACGCTGGGTTCGACTTCGATTTCGCTTTCAGAGTCGATTGTCAAGGCACCCTCATCCGCGAATCCTCCACCGCTGATGAGCTGTTCTCCGACGGGAAATTGCTCCCCGTTTCGATCAATTTCGCCGCAAACACTGAAATTACCGATGCCCAGGAGCCGGATTCGGACCAGATCCAATCATTCCAGGACTATTCTCCATCCCCTGTTTTCCCCTGTTTTGAAACAGGGAACAAGGATGACAAGATAATTAAAAGCTTGAAAGAGTACTTAGACGACAGCACCGACTTCGAAGAGGAAGATGAAGGCGAAGGCAGCGACGCTGAGTCTACACCGCCACAGCCAGCCTTGGGTAGAACATTCTGGAAGTTCACGCGAAGTAGCAGCCTTAATGTAAGCAACTGCGGCAGAAACAGAGGAAAACAGAGCATCCCATCCAAGCTGAAGCCTTTCCCCAGAAGCAAATCCACCGGCGGCAGCTTGTCGAGGAAGCCGATCGAGGAGGCGGGCTTACCGTCGGTGGCGGAGGCAGGAAGGTCATTCTGGAAGATCAAGAGGAGCAACAGTCTGGACTGCGATAAGAGCTGCCAAAACAGGGGAGGTCTAATTGGGTCACTAAAAGACATTCTCCTAAGGAGCAACTCAACAGGGGAGGCTCCGGCAAGGCAGTTCGGGATCCGAAGAAGCTCTAGTCTGAACTGCGACGGTCAAAACCGCTGTCGAGGATCGCCGACTCCTTTCAGCCGGAGCCATTCGACCGGTTCGGCTTACAATTCGATGCAAATCGGAGAGCTACAGAAGCAGAGTTCGGCAAAATCATCGTCGTCATCTTCATCCTGCAATGTGAAAACAGGGGCAGGGAGGAAGGGGCAGGGGAGGAGGAGCTTCAAAGATTACTATGCAAATTTTTACAGAGGGGAGAGGGTAAATCCGGTTCTGAATCTACCTTCCCCTTACATTTCAAGAGCAAGTGTGGATTTGCTTGGATTTGGTTCACTGTTTTGTAATGGTAAGCACAAAAAGAAGAGGAGGTAAATAGGTAATCAACATAGTACAATTGAGAATATGAAACATAATTTTCCTTTTTTTTTTTTTTTTTTTACCTCAATTCCATTTACTACTTATTTGTTATTGCAGTTGACAGTGATTGATAACATAAGCATCAGATCTCAAAACTACCAAACTTTATTAATTTTGAATTTATTTTCATGAATTTATTCATCCATGGCCCATGGCATCGACTGTAAATCGCAAGAAGTGTCTCAGTTTGCGACAACACTTACAACATCCCTATTTAAAAAAATGTGAGTGTTATGATCAAATGGGTAGGGCTAAGGATGAGGTACACACTACATAGACACGGGATCTAACAAAGAAAGGAAAACAGGATTAAGAAAGAAAGAATAAAACAATGGAGGAAATAGAAGAAAATGTGGGGAGATGGCAGGGCACATGGAGAAGGGACATAGCCCATAGGAAGCCAAATATTGGCTGTTTTTATCACTTTCCAATGTGTTTGTTATATGTGAATAATAATGGAGGTCACTTGCTGGATGTTCCTACAATTTGGTGCACATAACATGATGCCATCTTCAGCTCTCAACTCACACTTGAATTTCTGATTTTTTATTCCTCAATTGATCCATCTGTATATGTATATATTATTTTAGTGCAATTTTATATATTTACCTTTTATGTGTGTGTGTATTTACAAGTATTGTCCTCTTTCTATTTTGTATCTGCACACATTCTCTACTCTTCTGGTTTTAAGGTATGGTAAGTTTTGTGTTTGTATGTAGTGAAATCAATAGTTCAAAATCAGAACTTTCTCTTTTTGAAAAAAAGATGGCAACTACGTATACTGTATTACCAATTTCATTATTAGCATTACTGAAAGAAGCAACAACTATACAAGAATACAATAGTGAAGCATTTGCTCAAACAATCATGGCGGGTTTCTTGTCCTGGCTCATATATGTTTCAAGTAATATATAAAATTAAATTACTCAAACAAAAAGTGAAAGAGTGGAATAAGAAAACCTTCGAAAATATATTTCGCCAGCTCCAGGAGGTAGAAAGTGGCCTCTTGGAAATCCAACCTCTTATGAATCAACATAATTGGTCGGCCTACATAACCAAGGAAAACAATCTCCAACAAAACAAAGAGAAACTCCTTCTGTTTCAAAAAAAGTTTTGGAACCAACGGACCAAAACTAAACATCTTAAGCTAGCAGATTCAAACACAACCTATTTACACAGGATAGCAACTGGAAAAAGAAATACGGGGACAATCCCAATATTTTTTGTAATTAGTGGATCGATCATCAGAGCTGTCAAAGGTTTCTTCCACTCCGGCAGAATTCTAAGCCAAATAAACCATACATTTATTACATTGATACCCAAATGTGACAATCCTTCAATGACTTCCTACTACATACCGATAAGTCTATGCTCAACAATTTATAAAATAATATCAAAGATTCTGACAGAGAGGTTGAAGAATGTGATTGAGAAATTAATCCATCCGCTGCAGGGTGCATTTGTGGCTGATAGAGCCATTCAAGACAATGTCCTCATAGACCATGAAATTTTCCACTCTTTTCGAAACAGGAAAGGTAAAGCCGGTTGGATGGCTATAAAATTAGATATGAAAAAAGCATACGACAAAGTTGATTGGAAATTTACTAAGACTGCTCTAGAAAAATTTGGGTTCCACCCGACTTTTATTCAATGGATCATGGAATGCATAACCACGGTGTCCTTCTCTGTGCTCGTTAATAACGGGCCCACAGAGATATTTAAACCAACGAGAGGCCTTCGTCAAGGCGATCCTCTCTCTCTGTTCTTATTCATTTTGGGTGTGGGGGGTACTAGCTAAGAAACCATGCCTGAAGGCCACATTGGTTTCAAGTTTGGAAGGGCTAGCTTGTGCATCCCTTTCCTTGCATTCGCAGATGATATCCTTATTTTCACTAGAGGTAGCACAACAACCTGTACAAAAGCCAGAACAATTATAGATGAATTTTGCAGTAGTTCAGGACAAAAAGTAAATTATCATAAGTCTGCTTTCCAAATAACAAAAGGAATTTAACACAATAGGTGTGACGAACTGGAAAGATGTTTGGGAATATCAAATGAAGTTGCGATTGAGAAATACCTGAGTTGCCCGATTATTAACGGAAGAATGAATAAGCAAACCTTTGAGGAAATCATTTGCAATTCAAAGGAACAGCTTAGCAAATGACGTGCCAATACCTTATCACAATAGGGGCGAGCGATCCTCATTGGCTCTAACCTGGCAACTAAACCCATATATACTATGCAAAGATTCATGCTTCCAAACACAATCCATAAAGAATTAGACCAAATTGATAGATCTTTCTTCTGGAACAATGATCTCCAACATCGACCCCTTATAATTAAGTTGGGATAAAATAAGCAAACCAAAAGGGAAAGGTGGTTTAGGATTAAGAAAATCCAAGGATATGAACGAAGCACTACAAATGAAACTACTCTGGAAAATCCTGGCTGAACCGAAAAATATATGGGTAAAACTAATTCAATACAAAAAACCTCAAAACAACTAATATACTAAATTACAAAAAATAAGGGGGTGCATCATGGCAATGGTCGAAGCTTGCCCCCCGTCTTGAAAAATTCAAAACAGGTCTTATTTGGGCGGTAGGAAACGGGCGGTCGATTCGTTTTTAGACTGATAACTGGCTTACAACGTCCCCTCTTTGTCAGCAGGATGATTGTCCGACAAGCAGAAATGCGAATGAAATAGTGAGCGACTATATACTGGGAGAAAAATGGTGGGAGGAAAAACTACACAAATCAATCCCACATAGCATAGTTAAGGAAATTCTGGATGTTCCTCTTTCCAAAAACACATTTGAAGATAGGCTATACTGGTGGCCTGATAGGGAAGGGTTGTTTACTACAACTAGTGCCTACAAGCTAATCACCAAAACCGTCAACCTAAATGATGACAACAACGCATGGATATGGAAAATTAACTCCCCTACCAGGGTCAAGAATTTTCTCTGAAAGCTTGGTCAAAAGGGACTACCAACTGCTTCACGTCTTTCTCAAAAAGGAGTTTTCGTTCCTTCAACCTGTGTTTTGTGTAACGGTGCTATTGAGGTTGACACACACATATTTTTGGAATGCCAGTTCTCTACAACTCATTTACCTCTATCCATAAACATGTACCAAATGATAGCAACCATGATTGCAGCCTCGAGAGATTTCTCTCCAATTTTATCACTCATTGGAAACACTCTTCAAAAGACTGAAAATGAGAGACTAGCGATGGCTTGGTGGACCATTTGGTTTGTCAGAAATCAAATAATTTTTGGGAGTAAGCCCATTCCAAACAATGATTATGTCAAACATCTCATTACAAGGCATACTAACAATTGAACAAAAACATTATTAACAAATTCAATGGATGAATCCCCCCTACCCAGCAAAGAAACAAAAGCAAGCATTCCAGACCAAAACCACAACATAAAAAGGTCAAATGGCGGAAACCACCCCCGAGCATCTTCAAATTAAACTTCGATGGATCTACCATTGCAAATAACAACAGCTCCATCGGCTATATTGGGTTCGGTAATATTGGAAATCAAACCCCATTAATGGCCGGGGCATTGGGTTTAAAACATGGGGCTACCCAACTGCTGGCCTTGGGTATAAACAAATGTCAAATTGAAGGGGACTCACTTACAATCATTAACCATTTAAAAACAAATTCTGCATGCCCATGGGAGATCGAACTGCTACTGTCCGATATTAAAAACCCTACTATCCGATATTAAAAACTCTACTGTCAGTGTGAGGGAAGTTTCCTTCTCTCACGTGCCCCGCAATGGGAATAAAGTGGTTGATAAGGTTGCACACCTTAGCCGCACTACCCGGGGCATCGACATTTATACTGATTTAGGTCTCCACGACCTCATTCGCGAGGATGCTATCGGGTAGGACCTGTCCACCCGAATTTTTACCTAATAAAAAAAAATAGTGAAGCATTTGCATTTAGTTTTTTCAGATCTCTCATTTAGATAAGGGTAATGCCATTTTTCAGACCTCATTCGTAGTTGCAGTCTACCCTGATTTACCTAAACTCTGTCACAGGTTGGGAGAATAGTTGTAGATAAATTATTTAATATGGAGTACATTTTTTGGTGTTAGAAAGTTTTTCGAATATCAACCCCAACACATATATAGAACCCTATGCATTGTCTTTATTATATAGATATATATATGTAGACATATGATCAGCATATAAATGATATAGAAAATATTATGTTAAAAAAAAGACCCCTACGAGAAATCTCAGTGGGCCATTTACCTAATCAGAGCACAGAAGACTAACATGATTCTATCCTAAAATCATTTGACAATAGGAGTAGTGACCCACTAACATATATATATGCAAGGCTCGAGTTTTCATGTTTTTCGATGTAGGACAAAGGTTCCAAGACATCACACCAAATATTTAGATGAAAAAGAAACTAGATTAATCGATCAGTTATGATATCTATTCTCATTTTATGTAAATTTTATGTAATTATAGAGAAAAACATATCCATGTAGCGTTTAAATTCACCCACAAACGATGCATTTTTATAGATGATTTTACATATATTTTCTGCAGATCGACGAACAAGCACCTACATTGTGTGCGGTGATGCCCCGGCCATTATTATAGGGAGGAACCCTTTATTTCTGGATTATTTTGTCTTTGTCTTGTTAGATTAGGGAAAATGAGGTGGTGTAGATTAATGAATGATTGCAGGGACGTCCCTCTCCCTTAGCTTTTAGTATACAAATCAGACAACCATATTTAACCATTGTTTTTTTAATTACATTTTATGGAGAAAAGTTTAGCATAAGATCGAGGGCTATGGGTGTAACAAACTCCTTCAAAATCCTAACATAAAATAATGACCTAAATATATTAATAAAGCTGATGAAATATCAATTTGGGTGAGAGTTGAGACTGAAACATCATCTGGCTGGAACTGTGAATTAATTAATTCTATGATATTTGTAATTGCAGTTTAATTACTTGGGTTGCCAAATTACCCAAATTTCTCTAATATAATAACCAGATGATCTTATCTGGTTTTTAATTAATTAATTAATTGTGCTGGTTAATGTTGGGAATCAATTTGCAACATAATTTAATCATAGATTATGACACCTTAACATAAAATAGAGCCCCACATTCATCCCCCTATAGCCACACTGCACATCAATTTTATATACTATTATACTATAAAAGTACATATGATTGCCAACATGTTTAATGGTTTTGAAGTTATGTAATTTTAAGCTCAAAATAACATGTACCTAACTCATAACCCAACTTGATACTTGATAGTATTCTAAAATAACCCTAGGAGTTACAAGAGGCAATTTTTTTTTAAAAAAAAAAACTAGTCAAATAATGATGACTTGGATTTGAAGATTAATTGTGTAATCCAAATCCAACTACCTACCTAAACCAATTGCAATTGATGGATGTAATTAAATATAACTTAAACTGAACTCAAAACAATAGTAACACTATGGCTGTGTATGGTTGCCCAAATAAACCGGTTAAAATAAGTAACTTGTAACTGTTAAAAAATTCAACCGGTTTAATTGGGGTATGGGAGCCAAAAGAAGTCAAAAGCCGGTTAAAAATTTTGGTTTAAATATAAGCCAGTTGGAGCAGCTTATTTAGGAGTTTCTTTTTCCACAATTACAAATTTACCCCTTCTCTTTTATCTTATTTGGTTTGAAAGTACCACAATACCTCTAATAAAAACCAAATAAACTTCAGTTTTTACAAATAAACTGTTTTTGCCCCATACGGAGTTTATATTTTTTCATAAATTTTTAACTACTTTTACCAACAGTTTATAAATTTTACCCTGTTTATAATTTTAGTCAGTTTATTAACTCCGTCCCATACGAACCCTATTACTACCAATCACAAGTTGGTGTAGTGGTTATGGGGCTACATCCCATGCCTCGAGGTTCGAAGTTCGAATCCCCGTGGAAACATGGAGACGCTTGTGAGTGGGAGGGTCAACCCCTTAAATGGACCTACAGTAACCCGATCCAGATGTAGAGTGGGCTAAGCCCACTTGAACTGGAAAGGATAAAAAAATAAAAAAAGTAACACTATTACTAATGTCATAAGCTTATGATCATATTTCAAGTCTAATAAATATACCAATTAAATTAAGATTTAAATAAATGTATCCATAAACTTGAAATCAAAATCAAATTCTTAAACAGATATAATAGATAGTTTAAATTTGGACAAAAAAATCTAAATAAAAAGAGTTATGAAAGAAGACACAAGTGTTTTAAAATAGCTTGCTGTGTTTGAATGTGGAACATGTATACATTGTCTTTGTAAAAGTGTCCATCCATATACGAAATCTGCGCTCGCTATGAAAATTAAAATTCAGATGAATAAAAAAGAAAAGAAAAGAAAAGAAAAGAAGTAGCTGGAAAAAAAAGTGAGGGTATGAGAGCATGTGCAACCATGGGGTTACCTCTTCCCCTTTTTAATTTTCATCCCCTTATCATAATTTGTCACTTCATATATTTTTTTCACTAAATTATTTCTTACTTTTTCTACCTCTTCTTTAGAGGTTACCCTTGCAACAATGGGGTTACCTTGTTCCCCACTTGTGTGTTTAAAAAAATATAAATAACATGTAGTAGGACACTTGTGTGTTTAAAAAATTAAAGAGAAAGTAAAAATAAAAGGGAAGATGTTACCTTAGTGGGAAGGGGTAACCCCTTCCAACCTCTTCCCTTAAGGTTTGGCTTGCAACCGTGGGTTTACTTTTTAAGACCTATAAGTTAAGTAAAACTCATGGTTGCACATGGTCTAAGCATAGTTTTTTCTTTTGGTTGTCTAAAACTGCGGAAAGTGGGGTATCATCGAAAGCGACCCCTTTGAATTTTGAAATGAAATGATAGTGTTAGAGCATGTGCAACCATGGGTTACCTCTTCCCCTTTTCAATTTTATCCCCTTATTATAATTTGCCACCTAATATATTTTTGGACGATTTTGGTACTAGGCCTTTTTTAAATATCCAATTAGTCACCTAGCCCATAAATCAATTTAATTAGTTTTGCCCTAGCCCCCTTCCCAATAGGGTGGGTTGGTCAATGGTCAACCGTTTGACCATTGACCGGTCAACGTTGACCAACCCATTTTGATGCCAACTTTTTTTTTTTTTTGCCAACTTTTTTTTTAGTGATGCCATATTTTACCGTTTTGATGCTAAAATTTTACAATATTTTATTTTCACTTTGATGCCACTTTTTTATGTCAATTTTTTGATAGTATTTTTTTTACCGTGATGCCATATTTTTGATGATATTTTTTCAAAGTAGTATTTTTGATGACATTTTTTTCTTTAATGTGATACAAATTTTTCAAAATGGCATCAATGGTCAACGTGACATTAGAGTAAACAAAAAATGTCATGAATTATATAAAATTGTCACCACAAAATGTTGGCATAAAAACGGTAAAATATGGCATCACTAAAAAAAAAAAAAGTTGGCATCAAAAAAAAGAAAAAAGAAAAAAAAAAGTTGGCATCAAAATGGGTTGACCGGTCAAGAGGGCTAAGCAAGCTAAAAAAACAATTAATGGGCTAAGCATGCTAAAAAAACAATTAATGGGCCTATCTAGCTAATCAACTATGCTTAAAGGGCTTTTTCAACAAATTCTCTCTATATTTTTTTCTCTAAATTATTTTCTACTTTTTCTACCTCTTCTTTAGAGGTTACCCTTGCAACCATGAGGTTACCTTGTTCCCCACTTGTGTGTTTAAAAAAATATAAAATAACATATAATGACCCACTTATGTGTTTAAAAAAAATAAAAATAAAAATAAAAAGGGAAGAGGTTACCTTAGTGGGAAGGGGTAACCCCTTCCAACCTCTTCCCTTAAGGTTTGACTTGCAATCATGGGTTTTCCTTTTAAGACCTATAAGGTAAGTAAAACCCATGGTTGCACATGGTCTTAGTGTGTAGCAAAGAAGAAGTTAATTAACACCATAGTCACTCGATGGAGGTGGTCAATCTACAACAAAAAGGAAGATAATATATAGCTTCAAATTTAAGTGGGCTTGAATGGGCCGTAAACCACTAATGGGCCAAAAACCACTAGAATAGCTGGGCTTAGCTTTGGATTTTAATTTCATGGACATGATCGATTCAGCAACTTGAATTGGAATCTATGAGGTACCGAAGCATAAATGATCACGTTCATCTGGCTATTTCGGGTTAATTTCAGGTTTGGTTCATTATCGGGTCTGCCTATTTTGGGCTGAATCCCTATCGGACCATGTTTTTAAAAATTATAATTTAAAAAGTCAAACATTCATACTTGAATCCCTATCGAGGTGTAGACATTTTGATATGTACTAGGCAATTGCAAGCCTTCGTAAAGCGAGGCATCCAATGTGGACAGTTTGAGATTCCATTGTTAAGTATTTAAGTCAAGTGCAAGAGTTGAAGCGAGTGACATTCTCATTCCCTTTTTATTTCGTTTTGGCTATATACACCGCAAATCCCCACGTCCTTAAGGACGTGCAAGTGGGGTCAGAGCCACCCGAAGCAGGACGTGCTTGCACCTTTTTTTTATAATAACGTGCTTGCACGTCCCTAAGGACGTGCAAACCCGTCTTCTAAAAGGCGAAGAGGACGTGCCTCTTCGTCTTCCTTCCTTCTTCCTCAGAAACCAGAGCGAGAGCGAGAGAGAAATCGAGAGCGAGAGAGAAAGAGAAGGTCGCCGGAGAGAAATCGAGAGCGAGAGAGAGCAGTGCCAAAGCGAGAGAGAGAGACCGAGAGAGAGAGAGATGGAGACAGAAAGAGAGAGAGAGCTCGAGGCGGCGGTGGCGGCCTTGGAGGCGGAGGCGACAACGATGGAGGCAGAGGGTGGTGGTGGTGGAGCATCGGGGGAGACGGTGGCGGTGGCGGTTGATCCGATGGCTGAGGGGCTGGAGGTGCTGGCGGCTGCGGCGGCGGAGGAGGGTGGTGGTGGTGGGGCGCCGGCTGGCGCCGGCGACGGAGGCCGAGCAGTGGCCGAGGAGGAGGCGGAACCGCCGCGGAAGCGTCGGTCTATTGAGGTGTCCCCGATCCCGACTCCACCGGTATGTTATTTGAATTACTTTTTGTTTGATTTATTTTTAGAGTTTGAAAATATAATTTGATAGATAATATAGTTTTATAATAGAAATTTATAGAATATATGATTGATAATATATATTGTTTAATAGAATATAATTGAAAACAGATTTTTTGATTTATTTATATATTATAATGTTTTTTATAGTATATAGTTTGATAGAAGAGAATATAATTGTAAATTGATAGAATATATAACATAGAAACAAATTACAATTGAAAGACAATAAAAAACATTAAAATATATTATAATACTTCAAAAGTATTTAATTAACATTAAAATATATTTGAATATATTAAAATATATTCAAATACATAAAAACAAATAAATATTGAAAGATAATAAAAAACATTAAAAAAATATTAAAATACTTCAAAATTATTTCATTTACATTAAAATATATTTAAATATATTCAAATAAATAAAAATAAATTTATATTGAAAGATAATAAAAAACATTAAAAAAATATTAAAATACTTCAAAATACATAAAAATATAATAAAATACATAGAAATAAATTTAAATTTAAAGAAAATAAAAAAATTAAAATATAATAAAATATAATAAAATAAAATATATTTAAATATATTCAAATACCTGCCTTGAGCCTCCCGTCATCCGTCCGGCGCTGTTAGCCCGCTTTCGTAAGGTCGAGGGCTATTTGAGGGCCCGGGCGGACGACCCTCGCATTGAGCAGCTAGTGGACGAGCTGACGAAGATTTTGGATCATGTTGTACGCCATCCACCTGGCCAGTGATGTACTTTTGCAGTTCGTATGTTGATATTATACATTTATATTACGGATTTTGTATCTATCTATATATTTCTATTAGACTCTTCTCATTTCTTCAGAGTCATATTGAACGTAAACATCAAAAACGAAAACGTTAATATGATAAGGTTGCCCGATAACGAAAACGAAAACGTTAATATGATAAGGTTGCCCGATACCTTCAAGATTGGCTAGGGTTTAAGGGTTTTGGGTAGGGTTTTAGGGTAAGGAAACTGCACGTCGTTACGAACGTGCTGCACGTCCCTAAGGACGTGCAGTTTCCTTACCCTAAACCCTAACCCTACTCAAACCCTAAAACCCTAGCCAAACCCTAAACCCTAGCACGTCCTTAAGGACATGCTAGGGTTCTGCTTACAATTAACGCAACAGTGCCTATTTGAAGCGATGGATGACAGCTTGATTCCGCACTCCAAAACAAAGTCCGACTTCTTACAATTGAAGCGAAGGAGGACATCTAGAATCGTTATGGCCGAGCCGCAAAGCAATCCTCGTCTCCAAGTATCTCAGGTACGTATAGGTTTCTTAGAGTCAACATATTTCGTATTCATTCCGTTTTGTTCATATTTTCAATTATGTGAATACAGTTTCGAGACTTTACGTCTGAGTTCTCGGACCCAAGGGTTTGGAATGACCGTGACGAAATGGTTACGCATTTCAAGGACTTGGGTCGGAGACACTGCATGATTTTAGTAATCAAGCGGTCTTGGACGGGGGCGTCGAATCATCCAAGCGGGGTTCTACTTGCTTGCGAGCAGTTTGGGGAGTACCAACCACGCGGGAGGAAGCTCTGGAGCACACAGTCGAAGATAAGTGGTTGTCCATTCTCTCTACACGGACACGAAGCTCCGCCGGTTCAGTGGCGCATGACGGTAACCCATGGTGTTCATAACCACGGGCTTTCCACGAGCTTGAAGGGTCACGCCATCGCCGGACAGATGACAGAGGGGGAAAAGAAGATGGCGAGGTGGATGAAGGAAGTTGGCACTCCTCCAAAATCCATTGGGTACGGATTGAGGCAGTTGGATGATACGAGCGTCACGTCAAGGAAGAGCCTTACCAACACGCTCGCCACGATGGTCGCCGAAGAAAGAGGTAGTCGGACGATGACCCAGGATACCTTGCACCATTTGCGGGAAAGAAGGTACTACTACGACTTCAGACGACATCCGGATGACGACAACGTCTTGAGTGACCTCTTCCTCGCGCATCCCGACGGGATACGCCTTCTCCGAAGGTTCTATTACGTCATCATAATGGACATCACATACAAAACAAATGCGTAAGTTACTTAATTACGATTACATTATTACACATATAGCCAATTATAAAGTATTTTATATGTAACATATTTACACCTGCAGATATGGGATTCCTTTGTGTGAGGTGGTCGGGTTCACACCCTCAGGCAATACTTATTGCATCGCCTATGCCTTCATGTCGCAAGAGAACGAAGACACATACGCTTGGGTGTTGCGACAGCTTCAGATCTTGCTTGGGAGCGTTCAGCCTCAAGCTATCATGACTGATCGAGAGCTAGGTCTCTTGGCGGCGCTGAATGTTGTCTTCCCCGATGCCCAGCATCTCCTTTGTTGGTTACATGTGACGAGAAGATGCGAGGAAGCAGCTATGAAGATCACGAAGAATTTAAACCACGCTGGCATCTTTAAGGGCAACTGTTGGGGGCTGTTCGAATCGAGGTCGGAGGAATCATTCAACCGACGTCGTCGGGCGCTACGAGCTGCATGGCACCCATTCCCAGGTGTGGTGGCGTATTTGGAGTCGGTTTGGCTTCCATACAGCAGGAGCATAGTTCGGTGCTACGTAGATAATGTCTTCCATCTCGGCACCCGTACGACAAACAGGTACAACCTTACTTCATATCTCCCATTACAATATGATATAATATCGAATATTTAGTGGTATGCACTTCAATGTGTACAGAGTTGAGGGTCAATACAAGGTTCTGAAGGAGGCACTTCCCTCATCGACTGGTGACTTCCGCATCGTGATCGATGCAATCCATAGAGTCAATGATTGTCAACTGCATGAGCTGCAAACTGCTTTGGAGATCGACCGCTTCAAATGGCCAACAGCGGCGTATAAAGTCAACCTTTTCGATGAGGTAAAGACTTTAATCTCCAAAAAGTGCTTCGATTATCTGTACAAGATGTGACAGGACGTCGTGAACCAAAAGGTTCCTCCGGTATGCACGGACCGACATTGGAGGGTTTGTTACGGGATCCCTTGTGTCCATGAGATTCAGGAATACGTCAACTCCGGTAATCCGATACCCGCCGAGGACATCCACCCGTTCTGGATGGATTTGACATGGACTGACCTCGACGACACCCCACTGCCGTATGAGCTGTCATCTTCATACACAGCTTCCAACGATGTATGCGAGGATGAGCTGCACCCACCCTCATCAGCAAGCGTCTGAAGGAAGGGGAGGCCTCGGGGTCGAGGAATGCCTGCCGCACCAACCCGTTGCCATACGAGGAGGTAAGGGAAAGGTTTGAGAGAGAAGAAGCGCGTGCTGCTCGAAATGCTGTTCGGCCTCGTCCACAAGCGACCTCAGCTCGACGTGGACGTGATGATGTGTTCGGAGGGTTCAACTGGGGTCGAAACAACGTTGATCCCTTCATGTTCGGTCATATTGAGACGGTGAGGGACACTGTTGGAGATGGTCATTGTGACTACCGTGCTTTGGCGGCTTTGACATCACCGATCGACGAGACTGCTTTCCCGGAACTAAAAACGTTACTATGCAATCACTTGGAGAATCACGCCGATCTGTACGTCGGTTGTTATACGGGAGAGTACCCATTTCGGCAGTTCGTCGACTACCAGAGATGGGCCGGAGCCACACATGGTGATAGGAGACGGTGGATAGAGCTACCCATCATGGGTTTAGTATTTGCGACGGTATATCAGATTCCTCTCGTCGTCCTAGCTTGGCATCATCCGTTCACATGTCTCCCCATGATCTCGCCGACATCTGTTAACAACCCTCCCCAATCAGCAACTCTTGGTGTAGTAGTCTGCATCGGAAACCAAGACCATTTTGCCGCGGTGCGACTTCAAACGTCTTTTTTATTACCTACTCATGCTTTTCATACATATGTCAATACTCTAACTCTAATTTTTTTTTCTCATAGATCTGGTTGCGTCCTAACGCTCCTCTTCCGCCGCCTCCACTAGAATGGGTCGAACATCATCATCCGAGCGTCGAAGGATGGGATGCTCCGTTTCAAGCTCAGATTGAGAGATTTAGAGCCTTGCGTGCCGAGTGTGGCCGTCCTTTACTATTTTCCTAGATTGTATTCCACAACTTTATTAAACTTATGAATGTAAACCTTTTTTTCCGTTCCTTGTAACATTATTCGCATATTATCCGAATGAAAACCTTAACAATTCTTGTGTTCTGTTTAATTTGAAAATAAAATCATCAAATCCACTAGCTAAACACTTCAATTTTATCATTAACATTACAAAACCGTCGAAAAACCTAAACCCTAACCCTAAACGCAAAACCCTAACTAGGGTTTGCACGTTGTTAAGGACGTGCAAGACTTAAATAGTGGACGTGCAAGTCTGGGAAATCCTTAATCCGGATTTGCGGTGTATATAGTGACACCCTTTTATTTTTATTTTTTAATAGAGGTCTTTTTGTGGATGAGATAAAAAAGAATTAAGTAGGAGACTCTTAGGATCAACCTAAGAGAGGTAGTGGCAAGAGAATGAGTTGTACCTAGTGAAAAATCTTCCTCGATGAAGGATGGTCTATAAACCATTTAACCATAGCCAAATTGAGAAATGATTGAAATAACTAAAATTCCAGAAACTCTAGTTTGGAGATATAAGAATATGGGAACTTTCATGTAATTAGAGAAATAAGAGTTCCTAGTTGTAAATAGGTTAGCTGTGTTTGTTAGGTGGTTAGCTAGTGCTATATAAGCACTCGGACACCTCTGTAATACGTATGCTTATTGAAACAGGAATTGATCTTCCAACAACTAACATCTCTCTCTCTCTCTTTCAAGCTCAGTTTTGGTTCTTCAATGGTGAATTGATCACCATCTCAAATGGTATCAGAGCATAGGTGAAGAAGAGAGCGTCGGAAGCACGATTTCTGATAACAGATCCAGTTCTAGCAAAGCGATCTTGAAAATCCAATTTCAGTAGCGATGGTGACGCCAAATGAAGTCTTTGAAGCTTCGCAATTGCAATCGAATGTTCTTGCATCCGGAGATCCGCTCGCCCTCACCAATTCAGATCATCCAGGTGCGCAAATTGTATCTCTGCAGCTTACTGGTTTAAATTTCTTGAATTGGAGTAGGAATGTCAAGATGGCATTAGGAGCGAAATGCAAACTAGGTTTTATTGATGGAAGCTACTAGAAACCTTGCTTAGATTCATCGGATCACCAAAGATGGGTAAGAGCCGATTATATGGCCATATGTTGGATATTGAATTCAATTGGGAATTCAATTGCGGAAACTCTGATGTATGTGGAGTCTGTGAAACAGCTATGGGACGAATTGGTTGAGCGATTTGGTCAGACGAATGGACCACTGTTGTATCAGCTCAGAAGGAAATTGGCGTCGCTAGAACAAGGAAGCAAATCAGTTGGGGAATACTATGGTAGGCTCAAGAATATATGGGATGAGATCGGGAGCATTGAAGCATTACCTGAATGCGAATGTGGAATCTTGACACGGTGCAAGTGCAATGTGATGAAAAAGATTCTTGATCAGGAATCAAGAGCCAAATTGATGCAGTTCCTCATGGGACTGCACGAGAAATTTGATGGAGTTAGAAGCAACATGCTGTCATCAGAGATCTTACCAACTGTGAATCGGGCCTTTTACATAGTCCAACAAGTTGAGAGACAGAAGATGGTTACATGTTCGATTCAGGTGGATCAAGAAGGGGTTGTTGTGCATGTCAACAGGCAGTATCAAGGTGGAAATGGCAATGGAAATGGAAGAAAAGAGTATAAATCTGACTACAAGTCCAAAGGGGACAAGAAATGTGATTTCTGCCATATGAAAGGCCACCTAAGAGACGAATGTTACAAGCTGATTGGGTATCCAGACAAGGGTAAGAATGGATACAAGAATGGGAAGCCATATGGAAATAGGATGGCCAATGTTGTGGATGCACAGGAGCAAGACAATCCTTTTGACATAGCAGAGGAAGAGCATCCAGTTGATCAAGCATTAATGCTGTCTGCAGAGAGATGGCAAAGATATTCAAGGGAAAGGACATCATGGTAGATAACTCAGTCTCTTCAGCAAACATGGCCAACACCTCCTCATGCATTTCCTTAGCAAACTTAGCAGGTACTGTTGCTTTCTCAAGTTCTTTAAGTGCAGCTTTGGGTAGAAGTAGCTCTGTGTGGATAGTAGATTCAGGAGCAACTGATGGTTACAGATGTGAATATGTTGGTTAGTACAAAGAAGCTTAGTAAGCCTATCAGAGTCATCTTGCCTGATCATAGTGTACAACTTGCAGACACATTATGAGAATTGGTCATAAATGAAAAGCTTGTTATTCATGATGTGCTTGCTGTGAATGGTTTTCAGTATAACTTGATGTCAATGACCAGATTGTTAGATGATGGGATTCTAATCAGTGTGAACCCTGATAAATGTGTGTTACAGGACCCTATCACTAAGGAGATAGTGGGCATTGGACAAAGAGTGGGAGGATTATTCATCATAGAAGATTCTGAAGGCAAGAGAAGACCCAAAGGACAAGAGCATGAATTAAGAGTTAGTGCTTGTAATAAAGCTGATGTGGGTCACACGGCCGAGTCAATAAGAATAATCCATGCTAGGCTAGGTCATTGCTCAAGCAGTAAACTAGAGCACTTAGATTTGGTCAAGTGCAAGCCAGTAAAGGATTTCTTTTGTGAGAGTTGTATTTTTTCTTAACAGTCAAAACAAATTTTTAATAGAAGTGAATTTTTAGCTGTAAATGTGTTTGATCTTGTGCATTTGGATCTTTGGGGTCCATATAAGACAGTCACTTGGTCAGGTGCTTCTTATTTTGTGACATGTGTGGATGATCACAGTAGATATACATGGGTTTATCTCATAAAGGATAACCTGCAGGTTTATGATGTGCTTAAGTCCTTTGTGGCTTATGTTGAGACTCATTTCAGTACAAAGATTAAGATGTTCAGAAGTGATAATGGCACAGAGTTTGTGCAAAAGAAATGCAGAGAGCTGTTTAGTGAGAAAGGGATTGTGCACCAAAGAAGTGTACCTGGAAACCCCCAGCAGAACGGGAGAGTAGAAAGGAAACACAGACACAACATTGAGACAACAAGAGCTATTAGGACACATGCTGCTATCCTAGTGAGATTTTGGGGAGATTGTGTCTTCTTAGCAGCAGTTCATGTCATCAACTTGCTTCCTAGTGCAGTAAGGAATTGGAAAATACCTTATGAAATGTTGCATAAAAGAGTCCCATATTATAGTCATCTAAAGGTGTTTGGTTGCCTCTGCTATGGGAAACCAAATCAACCTAAGAAGGACAAATTTGGAATGCAATCCAGGAAATGTGTGTTCATGGGTTACCCAACAGGCCAGAAAGGGTACAGGCTGTATGACATAGACAATAAGTGTTTTATTACTATCAGAGATGTGATCTTTCGAGAGGAAGAATTTCCTTTCAAAGATAGCAAGCCACATATGAGTGAATTGATGGTTGGAGTGGACCTGCCACTAGTTAATCCAGCTACAGATGAGAACATATGGAGTTCAAGATCACAAAGGTCTCATGAACTGCCTAACACACAGCAAGGTGTGCATTCAGAATCAAGCAGCATCAACCGACATATTGTTGAAGACTTTGAGAGTAGTGTGAGGCACGAGAGTGGGGGAATGGATGAGAGCATCAGATCAGAATCCAATCCTAGTCCTACAATTCCTATTCCTGGCTTGCACGAGGAAACAAGAGAAATAAGGAGTTCTGAAAGAGTGATGAAGGCACCTACAAGGTTGCAGGACTATGTATGTAGTCATAAGCCAACCAACTCAGTGTCAACTTCATTTCTTGTCCAACAATTGTTTGATCTATCAGATTATTCAGATGATTTTGTGGGTTCTTTGGAAAATGCTTGCAAGATAGTAGAACCAGTGACTTATGCACAAGCTAAAGCTCATCAGGAATGAGAGGAAGCAATGAAGAAAGAAGTTGATGCATTGGAAGCAAATCAAACCTGGAGCCTCACTACATTACCTAAAGGCAAGGAAGCCATATGCTCTAAATGGGTCTTCAAGGTAAAGTATAGGCTAGATGGAGAGGTTGAAAGGTACAAAGCCAGATTAGTGGCAAAAGGGTACAATCAAGTGGAAGGAAAGGATTACAAGTCCACTTTCTCTCTAGTAGCAAAACTAGCATCAGTAAGGATGTTAATTTTCATTGCCACTGCCAGAAAATGGAAAATCCACCAGTTAGACATTAATAATGCATTCTTGCATGGATTTCTAGAAGAAGAGGTGTATATGACTCCACCTTTGGGGTATGACAAGGTTCAAAAGGGGCAAGTTTGCAAGTTACAAAGATCATTGTATGGGCTTAAACAAGTATCAAGGCAGTGGAACATTGAGTTAACTGCATTCCTAGTCAGAAAAGGGTATGTGCAATCAAAGAATGATTATTCAATGTTCATAAGGAGGGCAGGAGATAAGGTAGCAATGGCACTGGCCTATGTAGATGATCTATTGTTCACATGGAATGATGAGGAATTCATTGCTGAAACAAAGAAGGGCATGCACTCAGCTTTTACCATCAAGGATCTGGGTGAAGTTAGGTTCTTCTCGTGGATTGAAGTGGCCAGATCAGAAAAGGGGATTGTGTTGAACCAGAGAAAATATGTGATAGACATATTAAAAGATTCTCATATGGTGGATTGTTAAGCAGCCTCTTTTCCTCTCCCAACAAGATTGAAATTGTCAACAGAAGAAGGAGAATGTCTATAGGAACCAGAAGAATACAGAAGATTAGTAGAGAAGCTGCTATATCTCAACATCACAAGACCTGGTGACGGAGGGAAAGTCGTTGATTCACCTCGTCAAAAATAAATCCCAAACAAACAAACTAGTATAGTATGCAAGTAAGGGGTCGAACCCTAGATAATCAAGTATTTCTAAATATTGTGTATTTATCAATATAAAAGAAACGATTTTTATGAATGAAAATAAAAGAAAATAATATTGACAAAAGCAAATAAAGGATAAAAGAAAAGCGTTTCCACCTACAAGTTCTCGACTTTGGTTGGTTTTATTGATCATAGAATCCTTTTCAAGTTATTATCTTTTCCTACGAATTCCTCCCGTCTTGGTTTAAGTAGATTACAAGTCCTACAAGTCCAATTAATCCCTTACACCTCAATGGAACCTTAACACGGTCAAGATTTAACAAAGAGATAGCAAATAGTCCCAAGAACTTGAGCATATAAATAACACCAATTAAACACGGTAAATCAATGTTTAAGATATATACATAATCATGCTTCAAACACGGAATCCGCAATCTTATGCGTGCTACTACGGAAATAACACAAATACGAAAGTATTAAATCCTAGCATGAAATCAATATTATCAAGGTCGCGAATCAAGATAACATCAATAATATAATCAATATCACACAAAGAAGTTGAAAGAATTAAAGAGGAAAAATAACTTGAATTAGAAACTCACAAACCACCAACCAAGTATCGAAAGTGTAGGTGGAAACTAGAAAATTAACCAAACATGGCTTACTTAAGCTTTCTTCTCTTCAAAGGTGATTTCTCTACTTGAATCCCTTCATAAGAAAACTAACCCTAAACATCATATTTATAAGCTTAAAGTCTTGCATAAACAAGGTAAAAGATAGATAAATAAGATAGAAACTTCCTAAACAAACTAGATAGAAGATAGACTTTCCATGTTTAAACAAGTGTCGGATTTCGCTGGCAGCGAAAATTTCCACTAGCAGCGAAAATTTCCTCTAGCAGCGAATGGCCTTAATCTAGCTACTGTTGGATTTTCGCTACCACCTCGTTACCATACTCGCTGGCAGCGAATGTCCATGCCTTAGAAATTTTCCAATACTTTTCGATTCCATCATTTTCGCTTCCGCGAGAGCCTACATCTGTTGCAGCGAGTCCGGCCATCCGCAGTCGGGAGTCCATCCTTCCGCTGGAGCGACTCCATTCGCTGGCAGTGAGTCACGATTCGCTGGCAGCGACTCATGTTCCTTGCTCGCTGACTCTTGGGCTGACTCGACTCGTTGGCAGCGAGTTCCCATTCGCTGGTAGCGAGACATGCTGGCTCCAGGACATCCTCCCGCTGACTCTACTCGCTGGTAGCGAGATTTCATTCGCTGGCAGCGACAGATGTCCAGAAGCTTGTTTTCTCTTCATTCTTCCCTCGTTCTTTCTTGCCTCTTTTCTTTCTTTCCTTAGCTTGCTTTCTTGACTTCACTTAGACATATTGTTCACCCTTCTATTGCTTTCCACCATGTCGGATCTACGATTTTACACAATTCAACCGAAATAGCGTAGATTCCAAACTTTGCCACGAAAAGAGTTTAATCTAAGTTGACACTAAACATGCATATTCTACAATGCAAATGCATATAAACTACCCTATAATGTCCATTAGAAATGTGCATTATCACCTGGCATCTCGTTTGCAGTACAACATCTGAGTCAGTTCTTGAGCAATCCAAGGGAACCTAATCTGAAGGCAGCAAATCATGTGGTCAGGTATCTAAAAGGGACTGCAAAATGGGGTTGTTCTATCCATCATATTGTGATCTAAAGTTGATTACTTATAGTGATGCAAACTGGGGAGCTTGCAGCTTCACAGCAAGGTCAGTAACAGGGTATTGTATGTTCTTAGGGAACTCAATGATATCATGGAAGACAAAGAAACAAAAGACAGTGCCGAAATCCTCAGCTGAGTCAGAGTATAGGAGCATGTCGGCAACATCTAGTGAAGTGGTATGGTTGTATGGAACCTTGCAGGATTTGGGAGTGATGTATGGAGACAACAAGGCAGCTCACCATATAGCAGCAAATCCGGTCTTCCACGAAAGAACTAAACACCTAAACATAGACTGTCACTATGTTCGTGAGAGAGTTGTTGAAGGCTTCATCAAGACTGCATTTGTGAGGTCTCAAATGCAACTAGCTGATGCACTTACCAAACCACTTGGAGAAGCACAACACAAGTTCTTTGTATCCAAGTATAGACTTATTGATTCTTCAACATGTCCTACTTGAGAGGGGATTTGGAGATATAAGAATATGGGAACTTTCATGTAATTAGAGAAATAAGAGTTCCTAGTTGTAAATAGGTTAGCTGTGTTTGTTAGGTGGTTAGCTACTCGGACACCTCTGTAATACGTATGCTTATTGAAAAAGAAATTGATCTTCCTCCAACTAACATCTCTCTCTTTCAAGCTCAGTTTTAATTTGGTTCTTCAATGGTGAATTGATCACCATCTCAAATCTAGCCTTAGGCCATAATTCCCTTTTCCTTCGATAAAGGTCGGGTGCTATCCAGGGGCGGAGGGAGGGGGGGGGGGGGGGCATGAGGTGGCTCGAGCCCCCCCTGGGTCGGGGGAAAACGTAAAAAAATAAATAAAAAATATGTATTTTTTTTGTAATTTTTGATAATTTAAGGGTTAAAACAAGTTAAAAAGAGTAAAAAATCAATAAGTATGTCTAGCTTAGTTGGTATGGAGTGTGAATATAAAGGAGGAGGTCTTGAGTTCAATTCCCCATCACTTCATTTTATGGATTTTTTTCTTTTTTAGCTTTTCAAATCATACCCATGGCTACATTTTATAGATTTTTTACTTCTCTTTTAGCTTCTTAAATCATATATTTAATGTGTTCTCTACTATATTCTTTACAAAAAAAAAGTGTATCTTATATATATTCAAAAAAAAAATCCCGATAAAATAGGCGAGCCCCCCCTGAATTTTTTTCTGGCTCCGCCCCTGGTGCTATCGCCTTCGTCTCTTCACTTTGCTGTATTTAATTGATCAATCTTCATCGCCTTCAATCGCCAATGTGCTCCGCGTTCGCCTTCACCCCCTAATTAATAGAGTGAAAAAGTATAACTTGACATGATTTAACAGCAAAGGTAACGGGGAATAGAGGTTGGATGTGACTTTTATGACGAAATATATCTAATGGGTGGTTAGGCCGCGTTGAAAAATACAAGTCTTTTTAAATATTTATACACAAATTAAGAAAATTATAAACTTATTCCATTTATATCCCTTATTAATTATCAACAACCCTTATCAACTTAAAATTTGAGCAAAAAGTCAAAAGTAACAATTCTCCAATACCTAAAAAATATAAGATGACTTATATTTTTTTAACGGACTGAGTATATAATAAGTACGTGGTTACATTAAACATGTATTTAATTTGAGGGGTGGTTTTAACCCTTACTTAATACAGAGTACAATCTATCAATTTAAGTCGGTTTATCTACTAACCCTATGTTTTTAGCATTTGAAGGTAGAATTAGACCTTATAACTAGTGTAATACTCATGCCTTGAAGGCACGGGAGCTTAATCCATTTTAATTTGAACATCATTTTATATATTTATATAATACTATATTAATATATATATATATATATATATGTATATATATATAGAGAGAGAGAATAGGTAACTTGTGCACACCCCTTAGGGTGTACTTTGTGCACAATTCTGGACCCTTGATTGATGTGAATTGGATGGTGTAGATTAATAGAGATTTGTTTTAATTTTTTTAATTATAAAATGGTGGGGCCAGCCGAAAATTAACCCACCTTATTTGAAAGCGCGTGTACTGTAAGTGACCAAAGCCTTAAAACTCAAAAGGATGTGATGGGGCCCGCTGAAAATTAATAAGCCTACCTTATAATTTTAATTTTTTTTTGGTAAGCTCGCACAGTCGTACCTTCTAATTTTTTTTACTGTATAAACTATAAAGTGATCAAAGGGGTCAATATGGCCCCCATTTTTTTTTCTTTTATTTTTTATTCATTTAACTCTGTAACATTATTTATTAGAATTTGTCAATTTCGTATTTGGTAATTACTTATTATAAACTTATCTAAATGTAGCAAATTTAAGAGAGAATTGTGACTCAATTTACGGTAAATGAAAGATTATTTACTGGAATTCTCTAAATGTCAATTTCGTATTTAAGTAATTTTTTAGATTATTCAGTTAAATCAGTCGATTTAACGCGTAAATTGAACAACAATTTAAAGATTAT
Organism: Persicaria tinctoria; assembly: GCA_037127255.1. Classification (NCBI taxonomy): domain Eukaryota; kingdom Viridiplantae; phylum Streptophyta; class Magnoliopsida; order Caryophyllales; family Polygonaceae; genus Persicaria; species Persicaria tinctoria. The sequence continues at coordinate 84,959,206 of JBANSL010000002.1, read as the reverse complement.
TCAGCGAAATTCTTATTTTTACGAGGTACAGAAAATCGATGAATAATTGCATGCATAGCCGTTGCGGATAAGTAGATTTTTAGAATTATTCGGTTGAATCAGTAGCTTTAACGTGTACATTGAATGATAATTGGAGATTATTCAGCAGAATTCTTATTTTTACGAGGTACGCAGAAGCGATGACTAATTGCATGACCGTTGTGAATAAGTAAATTTTTAGAATTATTCGGTTGAATCGGTCGATTTAACGCGTACATTGAACGATAACGGAGAGATTATTCATTCAAATTCGTTTTTTTTACGAGATACACAAAAATCCAAAAAAAAAAAACACCCAAAATACCGAATAATAGTGTTAAAATAACCAAAAAAATCACCAAATATCGCCTAATTCTTCACAACTTGCAACTTTAGGGCACAAAACGTCAAAACCCCAACTCTAAAACCAGGGGCAATCACAAACGGTGAACAAACTAATTCGCATATTTGGTTTGATTGTATGAAACGAACAGATATGCAGTACATAAAAGTTAGCAATTGGCCACCAATTGGGATGGATAAAAATTACACATTAAGCAACCAATCACCCCCCAAAAACTCTCAAATCGTTGAATAATTTCATTTAAACATACCAATCACAACTTAATCACTATAAAAAAACTCCAAATCAATCTCAATTATTCAAAAAAAAAATTGGGGCTTACCCATAGTTCAGTTGTTCTAAATTCAACCAACTCGATGAATCCAATCAGCCATGAGTGTGGGATTCGGCTCAAGAAGGTGGAGAGAACTAGAGAAGGGCGAAGGAATTAGTTGGTGCCGCCACCGACCCTAGGCAATGGCAGTATCGGAAACGGGAAAGCCACCAAGCCGGAAAGGAGCAGTACGACTTTCGGGCGCCGACGAAATATTTGAGCCGCCGATTCGCCTTCCTCTTCAATTCATCGGCGAAATCGTTTCGAATCTTTGAGTCGCCGATCGCCTTCCTCTTCGATTCGAGTCGCCGCCGGTGAAGAACACAATTTGTGGGGATGGTTGCGATCGCCAAAGCTTTGGAAGAGAGAACACAGGCGTAGAGAAGAAAATCACTCAATAGGGTTTTAGTCCTCCACGTGCACGCGCTCCACTCTCCATACTTGTGTTGAAAATTAGGGTTTTTTTAAAATAAAAATAAAACGTATGACGTGGCGCATTGTAACCCCTTGATTTCCCTAACATCAATGGCTATTAGTTGTGCACAAGGTACACTCTAAGGGGTGTGCACTCTTGAACCACTCCCTATATATATATATATACACACACACGTGTTTACAACAAAAATATGTTGCAATTGAAAACGCTAGCAGAATTAGTGATATATATTGCAATCGAAAAAATACTCTTTAATTGTGGGCGTGACACGTCAGCGAAATGCTAGCAGAATTAGTAATATACTAGTGTAATACCCGTGCCTTCAAGGCACGGGATTTTGATTCATTTGAAATTGAACATCATTCTATATATCTATATAATACTATATTAATATATACTTTTTTACATCAGAAATAATATGTATCAAGTACTTTTTTAATTTATAAATTAGTTGGAAAGAGATACAATATAATTGTTTTTAAATGATTGTGCGAATACTTTTGAAATTATGTAGATATACATAACTTATTCATTATTTTCATGAGAAAGATGGCTACACTACAAAAAAAAAAGATATTAGCAACGGCTATTGGCCGTGGCTAAAAGTCCATTTGCCGTGGCCAAAGGGTATTAGCCACGGCTGTAGCCACGGGAAAAAAGCCGTGGGGAAACATGGGGTGGCAAAAGAGATTAGCGACGGCTATAGCCGTGGCTAAAGTGCTAGCCACGGCAAGTTGCCGTTGCTAAATGATTTCTGGGAATTAAAAGAAACACTACTTTTTAGCCCGGATTCTTCAGACCCGGGCTAAAAAGTCCCATATTTATAAAAAAAAAAATAATACACCACAAATTCTATTTTAAATACATCCCTCTAGCAGCTGAATAGTAAAATTGTAAATGTAAAATTACACAATTAAGCTAATCTACTAGAGAATGAAATCACATTAAGCTAATCTATTCTAAATACATCTCTGATGTCGTGATTACCCTGCAGCAGCATTGCTCGAAGCAGATGAGCTATTTAAGCAACTTTCCAGCTACAGCAGCCAGCAACTCAAATTCCAAAGGTTAATTCGTAGATCGTTAGCTGAAATGAAAGTTTCTCCATCACTGCAAAAAAAAAATCATAATAGAGCCCAGAAGTTCTGACAAAGCTAAAAAATAAAACCCTTATGGATAAGCATCTACGATGGCATACGGGCAAAAAAGTCGACATGTTATTTGAAATAGAATTGATATGAAAATCATGAGCATGGCCATATACTCTTCTTCATCTTGCAACAAGGCTAGCCTCTTGGCTACTAATCTGCAAAATCATACACAAAAATATTTAGAAGCTCAACAGAAAATAATCACTTCAACTTGCATGTAAATTGCATCTTATTGGCTTTATATATACTAACCTTATTAGCACCATATTTTTCTGATGGCCAAATGCAACAACATACTGAGTACCTTCAGTTAACCAAAACTGTGCCACTGACCAGTCAGAGCTGAAATACTTCGGTAAGACCCCTACAAAAGAAAAAACAGATTTCAGCTAGCACATATTTTTTTTATAAAAAAGGCTAGATCATTCCCTGAATACATTACAAGATCTCTATTAACCCTTATGCCATTTATCATTCCTTCTATCCCTTTTTAAGAGTTCCAACAAGCTTAACTCGTGAATCACTGCAGAAAAGCAAATCCTAACCTTCAATCCTTCATAAACACATCATTTTTGTTTTTTCTTAAAAATAATAATCAATAGCCTAGAGATATAGATGATGGCAATAATACTTTCATCCATTTATAATTTTATATGATAATAAATTGTAACAGGTGAAACCAAAAGATGGAGAAAATTGGAGAAAAGAGTGATTTCGATCACTCACCTGTACAACATGTGGAGCTAAGTCTCTGAATGAATTCTGAACAACATAATAAACTGTACCAAAAACACACATTTTAAACCCCTTAAATGCAATTATAAAGATTGTTACGGACTTACGGTATTGAAATACTAATTTCAAGGATTGATCACATATACATGTTAGAATATATACAACTTTAAGTTCTTTCATTCTGCCAGCAAGAACTAAGCCAAGTGCTACAACTCCATACAAATAGAGGAGGAAATGCTTGTAAAACAAATTTAGTACCGAAAATCTAAAAAGTCACAAATTAGTTGACTCACAGCTTCAGGTATTATATTTATCTCTTGATCCTAGAATATGGACTAGGAAGAAATTAGTGCATTAGAAAATTACGAATTTCACTTATGAATCTTGACTACAAATATAGACAACATATGAACACCATCTATCTCTTATACTCCCTCCACATCAACTACACCTCACATCAGAGCAACTATAGAAAGTACAAAATTCAGCCATTATGTGGTGACAAGTACAGATGATGAGAAGATAAAGGTAACTCACCAAAGAAGAAAATTCAGACATTATTAATTTCTGAATTCAGCCATTATGTATGAGCTATTGTCCTCTCATCTATAATGAAATAACTTTGATGAGAGTGAAGGGTTCAGGCCGGCATGGAGGCGGCAAAAAAAGCTGAGATGGTGTTGAGGTAAGGATGAGCGCCAGTGGAGAGAAGAATGAATAAGGTCACTCGTGAGGGGAGAAAGAGACGACATCGGTCTTTTTCGGAGAGGAAGATTGAAAGAGCGAAGAGATCCAACAGAGGTCGGGAAGAATGAATAAGGTCGCTGGTACACTATTTAAGCTCCCACAATGTTACTCAAAGTATCTAATAGAATTATAACAGAAGAAAACAGAGAAAAAAATAAGCTATAATGTTCATTCAAGCATGTATTTTTATCTGAATTAGATAATTGGAAAGGTTATATTATATTTGATTTTTTTTATCACATTCACTGAAAGGGTAAGCTCTACATGTGCAAAACAGATTTTACACATGCTTTTATTAGCCACCCATTGCTTCTTTTTAAGCCTTGAGCCATTTTGCCCCCTGAATTAGGTTCTATGTGCATTTACGAGAAAAACAGGTTTTTATTTCCATTCATTTATCACAAGTTATTGAAAAGAAAAGTTTCAGACTGGATTTTCATTTAGGATTTGAGTTTCAGACTATAAAGATTGATGCTAGTTTTACATCAACCTATACAGATTGACATGTTCAGCTGCAACAGATCTGGTGTCAAAGTTCACTGCATGCTCCCTTTCCAGATTCTCAAAGGGACTAGAAGCACACTCATATTTTTAGACTAAACCAGACTTAAATTCCATTATTTAGGAGCTTGAACAAGCGATCCTATCTAAATGTTAAAGAAAATGCGAAGAATTATTTTTAATGGGTCACTATCCTAACATTTGGACTGAAGCAAAACAGCTAAACCCATTCCAGCCTCAAAAGTTTAATGGTTGAAAATTAAACAAAACAGTCAAAATCTAGCATGTAAAATTAAACAAAACAGTCAAAATCCAGCATGTAAAATTATTGGAAAGTGGATTACCGAAAGAAGAACGGCAGTTTCTACCCCTTGAACAGTCAAAATCCAGCAGACCCTCTGTATTTAAAATGGAATCCAATTTTTTTTAAATTCAATAAGAAAAGGGTTCAAGAGCTCAAGAAAGTAAAGTACAACCTTGGTAAATTACCTAAACTGAAGGATGTAGGTGGTGGTGCCCTACCTGATGCGTATGCTCGCATTTCTTCCTTCGCTATTTTCCTTGCTCTGCAGGCAGAAGATGTATAAAGAAAAATCAAGCATTGATAATCAAGAGAAGAAATCAAAAGGACGGAGACATACCATACGGAAAACATTATGAACCACATGCTGCAAGACGTTCTTAAGTTTCTCTTCGGAAAGTAGTTTCTCGAGAAACTCAACTGCGGCAAGCTGTAAAAAACAGAGAAATGGTAACAGAGGTTTACTATTGTACCACTGTGAAAGAAGGAAGATTATGACAGATATGGTGCAACAAAAGATGATTTTGCATGAAAATAAAATGGGTAACAAGTCTGTGCGACAACAAGAGGATCATGTGAGAATGCAACAAGGTCATTTGAGCATTGATAGGGTGAGAACCATAGTTGATAATGGCTAGCTAGTGTAAATAGAAATTAGTATTGGGACCGCTTTAAAGAGGTTGCCTGAATTTGTGATAGTAAATCTGAAATATGCACAAGAGGTGAGGCTGTACAAAGAGAGAGTGAAACAGCAAAACACAATAGTGCAGCTGATCAGAGTAGAAGAGATGAGACAGAAAAAAAATTCGAAGGAAGAATACAGTTGCAAAAATGTAAAAGAAAATGGGGCTACGCACAAAATAGAATATCAACAAAGTAGTGCAATGGAATATCAACTGAACTTGAAAAATAAAGAGGAGAAGAGTCAGACGAACCTGGCAATGGCATTATCGTTTGGAATGGTATCCAGCTGCATGAAAACTTCATATTTCCAAGAGATGAGATCCCCAACATCTTTGGTCTAAAAAGCTCAAAGTCATTAGAAATAAATAGAAGAACAAATAAGTATAGTGATTGCACAGAAAAAGAATGAAAAGTCTCCATACACAATGGCATCCTTGTTGTTTCGCTTTACAAAACAGATGATGCTATGAAGTCCTCCCTCGTAAATGATGGTCTTCTTGTGCGATACATTCATCTTTCTAAAGAGTCAGAAAAAAAGAAAAGACTAATTATTTTTCTGTTTGTTGTCTAGTGGATATACTAAATAGGTCAAATGAGAAGAAAAGACAACATTAAGCTGTTAACGGCTAATCTTTAAATGTTAAATCATGTTACCTAATTAATATACAACCTTGAAGAGGACTTGCTTCAACTAAAATTGTTCAAGGGCATGGAGATATACAAATTATGACTGATGACTACTAAAGAAATGGTTAAAATAGAAAACATATCACATTAAAATAGAAAATTTAAGAACTTTTTTAGTTCACTTCCCTCTTTCTGGAAACAGATATAGAAAAATACCATTTAAAAATGGAGATGCAATACTAAACATTAAGGAAAAGCTTGATCATTTAAATACAGGACCCCCACTACATAAACTTACATAACTCTAAGAGTTTGATCAAAGGCCTTTTCGTGGTTTAGCTTCCAAGAAATCCTCTTCAATAACTATAGAAGCACCAGACCGTCATTTGAAAATTTTCCATGTATACGCCCATAAAAATTTCACAAAACACAAATTCAATTCACAAAATAACAAACCCTAACTTCACCATAAAAAAAATGACAAACCCTATTCGAAATTTGATAAAATTGATTATCATATTCACAAATTCTAGTCACAAATCCATTCTAATAACCCCAAATTGAACTTTAAAAACTCACAAATTCAGAAACAGAATATCAAATTAAACCTACGAACTCACAAAAATAGAAATTTGCTCATCTGTGAAGTTCGAATTGGAGCCGAACTGTGTGGGCTAGAAGATGTATTGACAAGATCAAGAGAGATCTGTGAAGATTGAGCACAGAAGAAGAAGATCGAGAGAGAGATTGAAGATTGGAGGTGAGCTGAGCTCAACCGAAAGAAGCAAATGTTTACTGTTCCATTGAAGATGTAAAGGAGAGTTTTCTGAAATTTATAAATGCTGTAATTGTCTATTACAATGTAAAGGGAAAGCTATTTATACTACTTAGCTATACTATGTAAAATGACAACTTATTCTCCAAGCAATCAAAGTGGATACCCGACATTCAAGGATTCGGATCATCCATTTTAACACTCCCCCTCAAGCTTAGAGTTAGTAAACTGATTTACAACTCCAAGCTTGACTAAGAACTTTCTGTGTTGATCAATAGGTATGATCTTAGTGAATAGATTAGCAGGTTGCTCTTTGGTGTTGATGTACTGAGCTTCAATCTCTTTACGCATAACTTTGTCTCTTACCAAATGGCAATCGGCCTCAATGTGTTTTGTTCTCTCATGGAACACTAGGTTCTTTGCAATGTGTAGAGCTGCCTGATTATCACAATAGAGGCTTATAGGACCCTTCTGTAACACATTCAGATCCTTCAATAGAGCCACTAACCAAGTAATCTCACAACATGTGGCTGCCATAGCTCTGTACTCAGATTATGCAGTTGACATAGCAACAAATGACTGCTTCTTTGTTCTCCATGAGACAAGGGATGAACCCAGGAAAATGCAAAATCCAGTAAGGGACTTCCTAGTCATGGGACATGATTGCCAATCTGCATCACAGTAAGCAGTTAGCTTCAGATCAGATTTCTTAGCCAGTAGAATGCCCTGTCCAGGAGCCCCTTTGATGTATCCCAGTAGATGCTTGACAACCTTCCAATGATCTATGCATGGTTCTTGCATAAACTGGCTTAATATCTGCACACTATAAGAAATGTGTGGTCTGGTTAAAGTCAGGTATATCAACTTCCCAACTAGACGTCTGTATAGATGTGGATTCTTCATTTTCTCCCCCTCTTTGTTTAGTTTCTCATGAGTGTCAAGAGGACTGCATAGTGGCTTTGCATTGCTCATCCCAGCTTCCTCTAGCATCTCCATAGTGTACTTTCTTTGATTGAGAATTACTCCTTCAGGAGTTCTATCAACCTCAATTCCTAGAAAGTATCTCATTTCACCAAGATCTTTCAATTGGAACTTGCTCTGCAGATGTCTCTTGAGATTGTTGATTTCAGCTTGGTCATTCCCTGTGATAACCATATCATCAACATATACAAGTAGGGCAGTGAATGAATACCCTTTCTTCCTAGTAAACAATGAGTAGTCTGCCTTAGACTGGATGTAGCCTGCTTCTTGCACAGCTCCTGAGAATTTTGCAAACCATTGTCTTGGAGCTTGTTTTAGCCCATAGAGTGACTTCCCGAGTTTGCATACAAGAGATGAACCATTGGCCTCATCATATATCTCCCCCTGAGGACAAGTAGCAGTGCACTTCTCCCCCAGTTTGGATGCCTGTAAGGACTTGAGAAAGGAGTAAGCAGGAGGAAGAGTCATGTACACATCTTCCTCCAATTCACCATGGAGAAAGGCATTAGTGACATCCATTTGAAGCAATGGCCAGTTGTGAGCAGAGGCTACAGCAAGAAGAGTCCTCACAGTGATCATCCTAGCCACAGGAGCAAATGTCTCAGAGTAATCAATGCCCTCCACCTAAGTGAACCCTCTAGCCACCAGTCTGGCTTTGTGCCTTTCCAAAGACCCATCACTGTTAAATTTGAGCTTGAATAGCCACTTACAGGTAACAAGGGATTGGTCTGCAGGCAACTGTTGAACCACCCAGGTGCCATTCCTCTCCAGAGCATCTAGCTCCAACAACATAGCCTCACACCAAGAAGGATTTGTCAATGCATCCTCAACAGAAGTAGGTTCAGATAGATTAGCAGCAGTGGCCACAAAAGCTTGATAAGAGGGAGAGCAAGTAGAATAAGAGCAATAAGAAGAGATAGGATAGAGAGGCTTAGCTGCAGAGGAGGATGACATATTTGATGAGTCCTTTGAAGCCATGTACACATAGTCCTTCAACCATGAAGGAGGTTTGTGGTCTCTGGTGGATTGTCTTGTAGGGATGGGAGGGTGAACTGTGTCATCAAAGGAAGGAGACACAGGGGTGGGTATGTAATCTGCATGGGATGCAGGTTCTTGCTCAAGGTGGGCAGGGGGATCCATGAACACAGAAGAGTGATCAAAAGATACATAATCAATAGGAAAATTGTGATCAACAAACTCAATGAATGTAGCAGGATATGATGTCTCAGTTTTGTGGTCAGAGTAGAGTTTGTAAGGAAAAATATGCTCAAAGAATTGGACATCCCTGCTGATCATAGACTTGTGAGTTTTCAAGTTGAAGAGTTTGTATCCTTTAACTCCATATGGATACCCCACAAACACACAGGGATCAGACCTGGGATGAAACTTCTTTCTGTGTGGATCATGGGTTGTAGAAGCAAAGCACAGGCAACCAAACACTCTAAGGTGTTCATAAGAGGGAGCAGCTTTGTAGAGAATGGCATAGGGTGTTTTGTTTTGAATGAGAGGGTTGGGCAACCTGTTGATAATATAGGTGGCAGTGAGGATGCTTTCTCCCCAAAATTGAATGGGCAAGCCAGATTGGATCATAAACGATCTAGCAACCTCAAGTATGTATCTGTGACGTCTCTCAACCCTTCCATTTTGTTGTGGTGTGTAGGTGCAGGTGGTTTGATGGACAATCCCATGAGATTGAAGAAACTGGGAGACAGCTGAGTTTAGGAACTCAGTGCCTTGGTCAGATCTCAGGGTTTTCACTTTGGCGTTGAACTGATTTTGGATGAGAGGGATAAAGGATTGGAGATGAGATATAACTTCACTTTTATGCCTCATTAAGAAAGCCCATACACTCCTGCTTTTGTCATCCACAATGGTTAAGAAAAATCTATATCCCTCCCTTGTAGGAGCATCATAAGGTCCCCACACATCACAATGAAGTAACTCAAAGATATGATCAACAGTAGATGTACTTGTAGGGAAAGAGCATTTAGTATGCTTAGATAAAGGGCACACAAGACAATCATGATCAAAACTGATATTTATATCTTTTGAAATAGCTGACACATGTTTTAACTTCACAATTGGAGCATGTCCAAGGCGTAAATGCCACAAAGCAGTGTTGTTTGACCAAGGATTTTTGTCTTTAGGTAAAAATAAAGGTAAAGAGGACATAGAGGTAAAGCTGAAAGGCCTGGACTGAGGTAGATCTCTTGGGGCTACTACACAGGTTGCTGGATCCATGTAGTACATGCCTTGAAAGTATCTACCAAATGCAATCATCCTCGTCCTTGCTTGGTCCTGAACAACACAGAAGTCATAAGTGAGTTCAATATGGAATTTGAGATCTCTGGCTAGTTTAGGTAAGGATAAGAGATTAAAGTGAAATGAGGGAACATATAGAACATGAGTGAGGGTTAGATTGGGCAACTGAACTGTGCCAATATGTGTGATAGGACAAGATCTGCCATCAGCAAAATTGATAACAGATGGATTAGATATAGGTATGGGATTCTCAAGGATATCCCAATCAGAGGTCATGTGATCAGTAGCTGCACTATCCATTATCCACCACTTACTGTTTCTAGATGCATTGAAACAAAGTTTACCTGCAAGGTGAGATTCATGAGTGGAACTATCTGCCTGTCTGAGAAGTGAGATGAGTGATCCAAGGAGCTTCTGGTGATCAGAGTTCAAGGAGTTTGTGCTGGCTTGAGTAAACTCCTGTGTAGTGTTCACAACTGCATTTGCCTTGGGAGACTGAGAGTAGCCAAACCTCTTCCCTTGCTCATAGTTTCCTAGCCGAGTGATTTGAGGTTTGATCTTACTCTTTGAGTGCCAACTAGGGTAGCCAACCAGCTCCCAGCACCTCTCCATCTTGTGGTTCCCAGAGCAATGACCACATTTCTCTCTTCTGTATCTGTTCTCATCTTGCCTGACTGAGAGAGCCTGGTGTTTTTGCTTGTCTTCTTCCTGCTTGGCCACCAGAGCAGTGGTGGCTGCAGTGTCAGATGGCTTGACAATTCTCTTATCTGAGAATTTCTTCCCTTGATCTCCTTGAAGAAGGAGTGAGTGAGCAGTGCTAGGTGATGGAAATGGAGTGGTCATAAGTATCTGTCTCCGAGCTCCATCATATCTCTCATGAAGTCCCATGAGAAATGTCATGAGCTTATTCTCCAGATCTGCATCTTCAGCTTGTTTCTGCAAATCACACTCACACTTTCCACATTTGCACTTTATAGAGGGCACAATCACAGATTGTCTACGCCACAGCCCCTTGAGCTTGGTAAAATACTCAGTAAGCTTAGAGTCATCCTGTCTACACTCATGGATTTCTCTTTTGATTTCGAATATCAGAGGTCCATTTTTCTGACCATAACTATCCTCTAGATCTAGCCACATATCTCTAGCTATATCATATTCATCAATTGTGTTATAGATGTCCTTTGACACAATGTTCAGTAGCCATGAACACACCATGTCATTACATCTATCCCACTGAAGGGCATTCTCAGTAGATCGAGCAATTGAGCCATCAATGAGCCACAATTTGTTCTTCACTGAGAGAGCTTTGGTGAATGATCGACTTCAGCGACGATAATTTTCACCAACAAGCTGAATTGCGCAGAGATTCATACCTGAATTATCAGAAGGATGTATGAATAGAGGATTCTGGAGGTCTGTCATGGTGATCTGCGTTCCTCGTCGTCGATCGGACACAACAGATTCAGTTCCTGGTGAGCGTGGGGGAGAGCGATCGGCCATCAATTTCAGGTGAAACTGAGTGGATCCAGTACAGATCTAGAGCTTAGAGAGCCTGCTCTGATACCATATTGACAAGATCAAGAGAGATATGTGAAGATTGAGCACAGAAGAAGAAGATCGAGAGAGAGATTGAAGATTGGAGGTGAGCTGAGCTCAACCGAAAGAAGCAAATGTTTACTGTTCCATTGAAGATGTAAAGGAGAGTTTTCTGAAATTTGTAAATGTTGTAATTGTCTATTACAATGTAAAGGGAAAGCTATTTATACTACTTAGCTATACTATGTAAAATGACAACTTATTCTCCAAGCAATCAAAGTGGATACCCGACATTCAAGGATTCGGATCATCCATTTTAACAAGATGTCGTGGGCCGTGGAACTGTGGAAGGGCAGTGACTCAACAGTGGAGTAGTGGGACGGAGAAGTTCGCACCGCCGGTTTACTGAGGAGCCGGGAAGTGGTAGTTTGACGGAGGAGTGAAATAGCGAAACACTCGTCTACGGTTCTTCGGCCCTTCTCTTCCAAGGTGTTGAAATGGCGGTGAGGAGGTCAGATGCAAACAGAAAATACGACAGAGAGAGAGAGAGAGAGAGAGATTAGGGAGAAAACAAACTGAGATGTGGAGATGAGGAATTTTGAGTTCTTCGGAAAGACAATCGAAGGGAGAGCTTCCAGTGGTCTTCAATGGAGGACGGAGATAAACAGGGATGAGGAAGGAGCGAGGCCGGAAGTGGATGGATCTGAGAGTTGATATGGGAGATGGATGAAATGAGGAGCAAACAGAAAAAAGGTTATATTATTAGGGTTCTATTATTATATACTAGGGTTAGGGTTAGCAACGGGAAGCCCACAACCGTGGCAAATTTCGGCGGATAGCAAATGAGTCGTGGCTACTCCCGTGGTAAATATCGACCAATGGCCACGGAAAACTCTACCGTTGCTACCATATATGGCTAATTTGTGTTTTTGATACCCAACGGCCACGGCAAAGCACTGCCGTTGCTACCATGGGTGGCCAATTTGTTTTTTTTTTTTGTAGTGCTAGAAAAAAGGACAAATAAATAGAGAAAATAAAGGTAAGATGGTAAAAAAAAAAAAGGTGATCTAAGGCGCCTTATCTAAGATGTAAAATAAGTAATGCTTGTAAGTTTTAAGTCTTAATTAACTTTTAAAATATGTGAATTGTTAAAAAAAATGGCTCTAATTGATTTTTATAATTAAATTTTGAAATCTAATATTCACAAATTAGTTATTTTTACTAAATTTATTAAAAAAAATTGTAGCTCATAAAATATTGAAATTATAATAAGGTACTTCTAGGGTGTATAAAATAATTATAGATGTCAAATATTCATTTTGGGGATAAATATTTTTTTCTTCGGTATTTGAAGCCAAACACCCAAAATTCATCATAAAAGAGTGTTTATTTATTTATTTTTAAATGATAATATATGCAAATTTCACATTTTCTTTTCTCAAAATTCTTCAATTTTTGTTTGTAGATCTTAAAATGTTATTTTTTGTATTCCAAATAGCCATTAAAGCTGTTTAAAATAAATGTAATTTATCTCTAAAAAATATTTTGTTAAAAATTTATATAGATATCATGTAAAATGTGCATAGTAAGTATAGATTTAAAATATTCATTTTGGATAAATATTTTCCTCAAAATTTGAAGGTTAACAGGTGCAAAAATAATTTCTTCTTAAAATTAATGATGTTTTTCTTCTATCTCCAAAAATATTTAAAAAAAATCAATAAAAATTAAAGATGTCTATATTGTATACTAAATGTAAATTTTAAAAAGAAATATTATTTTGACAATCATTGTTTTTTTATAGTTAATTTTTATTTTGACATTTGAATTAAATATTCTTATTAATTCTTGAGTTATCACATTTCAATATATTAGCAATTTAGTTATATACATATATAAATATAAGATTATGTAAACATTTGATATTTTAAAGATATTTTTTATTTTTAATATTCTAATTAATTTTTTTTAAGGTTGCATAACAAATTATGGATAGACTTGTATAAATATGTGGACCAAATAATATATGGCTTCTGATCATCATGGTTAGAGCTGACAAAATCTGATCTGACCGGAGAAACCCGACTGACTCACCCGAACCCAGTCCTAATCGAAACCCAAAAATCCGGAGTCATCCGTAACTCGAACCCGAGACTGAGCCCGACCCGAATCGACTCGAAATACACCCAAACACAAACAAAACCGACCCGACCCAAACCTGATCCGACTCTCAACCAACTTGACATTCGGAATGATAGTATCCAAAATTGTGGTCCTAATAAATATATAATATTATTGATATGAATGAAATGTTCAAATGTATAACGAAAGTGATGAGATTAATGAAATAATGATATAAAAGACCACACGAAATGATAATATCCAAAATTGTGGTCCGACGTATCAATGTACATAATCTTTTCTATGAAAAAAGGAAATAAATATATTTAAAAATAGATCACAAATTGATATAAACATATCAATTTAAATAATCTTCGTATGAAAAAAAGGAAACAAATATACGTCAAATAGGAAACAAATAATTTCAGCAATAATATTGACCAATAAGAAAATACCATTTGAATAAAAAAATTCAATTTTAATTGTGGGCGTGACACGTCAGCAAAATGCTAGCAGAATTAGTAATATTAATAGATATATATTGCAATCGAAAAAAAAATGGAAACATGTCTCAATATTTATGGCAAAATAACCGAAAATAAAAAAAAAAAACGGATTCAAATCATATTTAAAATAGAAAACAAATATTTTAAAGTTTCCATAATAATATTGACCAATAAGAAAATCTCATTTGAATAAAAAAATTCAACTTTAATTGTGGGCGTGACACGTTAGCAAAATGCTAACAGAATTAGTAATATTAATAGATGCTAGCAGAATTAGTAATATTAATAGACAGATTGTAAAATTAATAATAAAATAGGATGATACTCTGGGTTGTTTATGAATTAAAATTATTTTATATACTATATTTATGAATTAAAATTATTTTACATTTCATATTGAATAAATTAAATCTCGTGAAATTTATAATGAGATACTCTGTGTTGTTTAATTATTGCAACAACGATCTTGTAAAACTATTTGATTAAGATAAAGAAAGAGAGAAAAAGAGAGTTTGGTATCAGATCTAACAAATTTGAAAAGTGCACAAGGGAGCCAAATTTGAATGTAACGGCTAGTCGCTCGTTCCCCCCACTAAGGGTTCCAACCTTCCACCGACCTTCCAGCCTTTTTACAGCTCAACTGCCATGGCTTTCCCTCCCCAACTGGGCTCTGATCTTCTTCTTTCTCCCTCCGCCTTTTTCGCCCTATTTAAAACGGGACACCCCCTTGTGAAAACCCTACAATCACAAAGATCGATCAAATCTTTTTAGCCCTTTGTCTCTTGATCTGAAAAGGGTCAACATCAATCAAACCCCTCCTCTTTCTCTCAATCAAAAATGCCAAAGAAGAGCACAGCCACTTCAGTCCTTCTTGAGAAAGCCTCCAATCTGATGAGGATCCCAATTTTGATACACAAATTGAAAAACCCGCCACCGAATTGCCTCAACCTTGTCCTCTACATAAAATCAAGGAAAATCAGGAAGAATTTCAAGCTCCTTAGGCACTGCAACTACGAATTCGTACGAGAGTACGAGTTTTCGGCTTCCAGCACCCCTCTTATCAGCCCGGAAAACACCAGAAAGAGAAAGGGTAGAGATTTGTGTTCGATCCTGTTTGTTTGTTCGTGCTTGGGGGTTGGGAGAGAGGAGCCTCAGAGCTATAGTAGCTACCCGATTGATGGGTTGGGTCGATTCGATGAGCTTGAGGATGCTACAATGCTGAATGGGAAGGAGGAGGAAGAGGTCGAAACGATATCTGATTTAAGTGGCGAAGAAGGGGTTTTATGTTCTTCTGTGGACGAGAGAGCTGAGAAGTTCATTCAAATGTTTTATCAGCAAATGAAAATGCAGAGGCTGGAGTCTTAGAACTTTTTTTTTTTTGATGTGATCTTGATCTTGTTGTTACTAATTCATTATTTATTTGATTCATTTTGTATTATTATTTTTGTATTTAATTGAATCTAGCCCAACAGATTGTGTTTTTATGTGATGATGGGGCTGTTTCAGGGTCTGATTTTTTTGGTTCTTGCTCAGTTTTAGTCATTTTGTATTGCAATTTGTTTGAAATCAGTCAATTAGAGTTTTGGCATGAGAAGGTAGGACTTCATTGGTCCATATGACGTAGGGGGATCCACACGTCCGAATACATCATGTGTCAACCAAGCCGCCAAGCCAAATACACAAGCTCAGTGAGGTTCTATCCCTGAACAAGTAAATATATAGATGGGGTTGGTTGTCAAACCAACATACAAAAGTATAGAACCAAACAACGGGTTCTATAAAAACGGGAATATCAAAAACCCAAAAAACTCATTCCCTCATTACCCCTCAACTAATTCCTACCACATCTATGGTCATCCACTTCACCATTTGTATTCCTATAGCCTCTACTGACATCCAAGTCATGGGACATCCACCTAATTACCCCTCTTCTTTCCAACAATCCAACCTATCTACAAGTGACTTGCACTTTCACTTCATAGATAAGTGGGAAAGGCAACCTATCTACCAGTGAGATTATATCCTAATTAAACCAATTGACAATACACCAGTTTATATGCAAGGTATGAATTCTCCCTATTATCAAATTGGGATACATTATAAGATACTAGAAATAGTAATAAGTATCTAAAGGTGTTCGCCTAGGTGCTGCACTAGAGGGGAGGGTCGCATAAGTACTTGGTTTGTTCTACTCGAATAACACCCTTATTGGTGACTCGGATGCAACATCTAGTGTTCTTGCACCCTTTTCTAGTGAAGCCAAGATAATGACACAAGCATCAAAGTCGAAAATGGCAAAGCTACTGCTGACCCGGTGCACGACCAGGGACGGATCCAGAATTTTTTTAACGGGGGGACACGATTATATATATACGGTGTTGTTTTAGATTAAAGTAGCATAACGATCTCTATACAATATGATAATTATAAATTACATGATGTTATTTTAAGATAACGTTACTTCGATTTATGATAAAAAATCTGTTATTTTTTTCTCCATTGAAAATATAAAGAAATAAATTAAATAATCAAAGAAAAGAAAACTAACAAAATAAGGATATAAAACGCAATAAATAAAAAGTGAGTCAATATTTAGTTGTTGTATTGTTAACATTTAATAGTGTATAACTAGATATAAAAAATTTAAACTTGTGTAACTTCTTACCAAATTATTAAAATAAGCAATATTACTATAGCATATGGTTTTGAAGCTCTCGAGATGATTTATAATATGTGAATGTCAATTTAAGTAAAGTATATAAGTATTATAGTCTATTGAAATAAAATTAAAGTGATTAATAAATCTACAATTTTCAAACATTAATAACTTTGGGTGTCACTATGTACACAGCAAATCCGGATTAAGGATTTGCACGTCCTTAAGGACGTGCAAGTCTGGGACGGTGCACGTCCGCTAAAAACGTCTTGCACGTCCTTAAGGACGTGCAATGCTTGCACGTTGTTAAGGACGTGCAAACCCTAGTTAGGGTTTTGCGTTTAGAGTTTAGGGTTTAGGGTTAGGGTTTAGGTTTTCCGACGGTTTTGTAATGTTAATTGATAAAATTGTGTTTAGCTAGTGGATTTGAAGGATTTAGGATCAAATTAAACAGAACACAAGAATTGTTAAGGTTTTCATTCGGATAATATGCGAATAACGTTACAAGGAACGAAAAAAAAGGTTTACATTCATAATTTTAATGAAGTTGTGGAATACAATCTAGGAAAATAGTAAAGGGCGGCCGGACTTGGCACGCAAGGCTCTAAATCTCTCAATCTGAGCTTGAAACGGAGCATCCCATCCTTCGACGCTCGGATGATGATGTTCGACCCATTCTAGTGGAGGCGGCGGAAGAGAAGCGTTAGGACGCAACCAGATCTATGAGAACAAAAATTTAGAGTTAGAGTATTGACATATTTATGAAAAGCATGAATAGGTAATAAAAAGACGTTTGAAGTCGTACCGCGGCAAAATGATATTGGTTTCCGATGCAGGCTACACCAAGAGTTGCTGATTGGGGAGGGTTGTTTGCAGATGTCGGCGAGATCATGGGGAGACATGTGAACGAATGATGCCAAGCTAGGACGACGAGAGGAATATGATATACCGTCGCAAATACTAAACCCATGATGGGTAGCTCTATCCACCGTCTCATATCACCATGTGTGGCTCCGACCCATCTCTGGTAGTCGACGAACTGCTGGAATGGGTACTCTCCCGTGTAACAACCGGCGTACAGATCGGCATGATCCTCCAAGTGATTGCATAGTAACGTTTTGAGTTCCGGGAAAGCAGTCTCGCCGATCGGTGATGTCAAAGCCGCCAAAGCACGGTAGCCACAATGACCATCTCCAACAGTGTCCCTCACCGTCTGAATATGACCGAGCATGAAGGGATCAACGTTGTTTCGACCCCAGTTGAACCCTCCGAACACATCATCACATCCATGTCGAGCTGAGGTCGCTTGTGGACGAGGCCGAGCAGCATTTCGAGCAGCACGCGCTTCTTCTCTCTCAAACCTTTTCCTTACCTCCTCGTATGGCAACGGGTTGGTTCTGCAGGCATTCCTCGACCCCCGAGGCCTCCCCTTCCTTCGGATGCTTGCTGATGAGGGTGGGTGCAGCTCATCCTCGCATACATTGTTGAAAGCCGTGTATGAAGATGACAGCTCATACGGTAGTGGGGTGTCGTCGAGGTTAGTCCATGTCAAATCCATCCAGAACGGGTGGATGTCCTCGGCGGGTATCGGAGTACCGGAGTTGACGTATGCCTGAATCTCATCGACACAAGGGATCCCGTAACAAACCCTCCAATGTCGGTCCGTGCATACCGGAGGAACCTTTTGGTTCACGACGTCCTGCCACATCTTGTACAAATATTCGAAGCACTTTTTGGAGATTAAAGTCTTTACCTCATCGAAAAGGTTGACTTTATACGCCGCTGTTGGCCATTTGAAGCGGTCGATCTCCAAAATAGTTTGCAGCTCATGCAGTTGACAATCGTTAACTCTATGGATTACATCGATCACGATGCGGAAGTCACCAGTCGATGAGTGAAGTGCCTCCTTCAGAACCTTGTATTGACCCTCAACTCTATACACATTGAAGTGCATACCACTAAATATTCGAGATTATATCATATTGTAATGGGAGATATGAAGCAAGGTTGTACCTGTTTGTCGTACGGGTGCCGAGATGGAAGACATTATCTACGTAGCACCGTACTATGCTCCTGCTGTATGGAAGCCAAACCGACTCCAAATACGCCACCACACCTGGGAATGGGTGCCATGCAGCTCGTAGCGCCCGACGACGTCGGTTGAATGATTCCTCCGACCTCGATTCGAACAGCCCCCAACAGTTGCCCTTAAAGATGCCAGCGTGGTTTAAATTCTTCGTGATCTTCAGAGCTGCTTCCTCGCATCTTCTCGTCACGTGTAACCAACAAAGGAGATGCTAGACGTCGGGGAAGACAACATTCAGCGCCGCCAAGAGACCTAGCTCTCGATCAGTCATGACAACTTGAGGCTGAACCGTCCCAAGCAAGATCTGAAGCTGTCGCAACACCCATGCGTATGTGTCTTCGTTCTCTTGCGACATGAAGGCATAGGCGATGCAGTAAGTATTGCCTGAGGGTGTGAACCCGACCACCTCGCACAAAGGAATCCCATATCTGCAAGTGTAAATATGTTACATATAAAATACTTTATAATTGGCTATATGTGCAATAATGTAATCGTAATTAAGTAACTTACGCATTTGTTTTGTATGTGTTGTCCATTATGATGACGTAATGGAACCTTCGGAGAAGGCGTATCCCGTCGGGATGCGCCAGGAAGAGGTCGCTCAAGACGTTGTCATCATCCGGATGTCGTCTGAAGTCGTAGTAGTACCTTCTTTCCCGCAGATGGTGCAAGGTGTCCTGGGTCATCGTCCGACTACCTCTTTCTTCGGCGACCATCATGGCGAGCGTGTTGGTAAGGCTCTTCCTTGACGTGACGCTGGTATCATCCAACTGCCTCAATCCGTACCCAATGGAATTTGGAGGAGTGCCAACTTCCTTCATCCACCTCGCCATCTTCTTTTCCCCCTCTGTCATCTGTCCGGCGATGGCGTGACCCTTCAAGCTCGTGGAAAGCCCGTGGTTATGAACACCATGGGTTACCGTCATGCGCCACTGACCCGGCGGAGCTTCGTGTCCGTGTTGAGAGAATGGACAACCACTTATCTTCGACTGCGTGCTCCGGAGCTTCCTCCCGCGTGGTTGGTACTCCCCAAACTGCTCGCAAGCAAGGAGAACCCCGCCTGGACGATTCGACGCCCCCGTCCAAGATCGCTTGATTACTAAAATCATGCAGTGTCTCCGACCCAAGTCCTTGAAATGCGTAACCATTTCGTCACGGTCATTCCAAACCCTTGGGTCCGAGAACTCAGACGTAAAGTCTCGAAACTGTATTCACATAATTGGAAATATGAACAAAACGGAAGGAATACGAAATATGTTGACTCTACGAAACCTATCCGTACCTGGGATACTTGGAGACGAGGACTGCTTTGCGGCTCGGCCATAACAATTCTAACGACGAAAGAATATATCGAAAGAAGTCGGACTTTGTTTTGGAGTGCGGAATGAAGATGTCCTCCATCGCTTCAAATAGGCACTTGTTGCGTTAATTGTAAGCAGAACCCTAGCACGTCCTTAAGAACGTGCTAGGGTTTGGGTAGGTTAGGGTTTTAGGGTAAGGAAACTGCACGTCCTTAAGGACGTGCAGTTTCGACAAACCCTAAAACCCTAGCCAAACCCTTAAACCCTAGCCAATCTGTAAGGTAGTTGTATCAAGGAGCACAGAAACAGATTGTCAAAATCCTAAGGGAAGTTCCTAACCAAAATATGCAGGAAAACATTATAAACAATATACACAAATAGCCCTCGACATTATCACATTAACGTTTTCGTTTTCGTTATCGGGCAACCTTATCATAATAACGTTTTGGTTTTCGTTATCGGGCAACCTTATCATATTAACGTTTTCGTTTTTTATGTTACGTTCAGTATGACTCTGAAGAAATGAGAAAAGTCTAATAGAAATATAGAGATAGATACAAAATCTGTAATATAAAAGTATAATATCAAGATAGAAACTGCAAAAGTACATCACTAGTCTACAGGATGGCGTACAGCATGATCAAAAATACCCGTCACCTCGTCTAATAGCTCCTCAAGGCGAGGGTCGGTAGACAGGGCCCTCCAATATCAAGCGGGGCGCCAACGCCGGAGGGATGACGGGAGGCTGAGGGAGGTCCACCCATAGGTCCATGCCGATCGGGTGGACGGGCGGCGACGGGTCGGGATGGGGTGGTGTGGTCGGCAGCACGTACGGCCGGCTCTGCGACGCGTACCAAGGCAAGTAATCTGCAGTGACACCGGCCTGGCAATCCTCGTTGGTGTGCTTGTGCTCGGCCAGCCTGTAGAAGCGAACCTCGTCCTGCAGGTCCCGCCACCTGTTGTGGCCCGGGGCAAACACGGCGATGTACCGCGCGTTCTTCAGGGTCGTGTCGCGGCAGACCTGATCCGGCGCGATGACGGCCTGCGGGATCCCCTGGACCCGTCCGAACTTTCGGAGGCACCTATCGGGCATATACGGCTCCTCCTCCCCGCAGAAGGTGATGGTGCCCCAATAGGTGGACTGACGGTACTGGCCGTCGAAGTCCAGATCACGCCCAAAAGGCATCCACCGAACCTACAATTAAACAAACCAGATTTAATTCGCAGCTAAGAATTATAAGTGATATAGATAGAGTCTCGAATACATACATCATCAACGGTAAGACGGTCCACCTCATCCCGCAGCTCCCGCGTCTTCTTCAGCTTCGCGTCGTCCTTCATGCGCGTTGGCTGCTTCGGACCGATGAACTTCGCGTAGAAGCGAGGGTCATCCTTCCTAGCCGGGTCGCTGGACAAATCACCTCAGAAGCGAGGGAAGTACGCCCATATCCAAGCCTTGACACAAAAAAGTATGTTGTTAGCATATAATTTAAATATTTGTAAACTAAAACTCTAATTCAACGGTCTCGTACCTGTAGGATCGGCGTGCAGCTGTCTATGCCCTTCGCACCTGAGCGGGTAGCCTCG